>CM041294.1:58027821-59227821 GCA_023052935.1 Piezodorus guildinii
GGAAGACCCAAAGCACTTGGGTGGTCCTTCAACTGTTAAGGATGACCAAATTCCAAAACTTACCTGGAATATGGCAATGTGTAATAGATCAATCCTTATCCCAAGTTTTTATTGAAATCGCCAGTAAAAAACGCTGCCAACCAAAGACGACTCAAACCTTAAACTGTTGATGATGAGCGAATTCTAGCTTTGGTCACATACAAGTCTCACTCTACTAAGCGGGACATCACAAAATATAATTTATTAAATATATTTACAAGAACCTGAAGTTATAATTTAAGATCTTTATACCCTTTGCCACACTTCACCTTTGCGGAATGCCGTGGCACAACAGTAATTGAGACTGATCTCCTCAATTCAAAGTTTTGCCAGCGTTATCTTTCTTCCACAAAGCAGATATATTTGTTCCCTCCTCCTGCCGAAAAGAGGACGGTCCCAGAGGAGCAAATTAGTTTCTAAGCAGGAAAAGTTGTTGGGTTGTTAGGGTTGCTAACAATCGACAACCGAGCGTGCTGGCTTCAACACCTCCACGCCTCTCCCTGTGTTTCTTCTCCTCCCGGCTGATTAATGGATCTCCTCTAAACTCATTTATATTAACCCTGTCAGCCTCAAATTGAGAACAAAACCTAATTTGTAACTATTTACCATCCCTTCAGTTGTTTAATTTTTTTCGTTATTAACCTCAGTCTAGGTAGCAATTTTAAGGTTTAGATCATTTCGAATCTTACCATAATTCATCAATTAAAAAATCTTGTGCTAGAAACACACGAAATTCACTTACCACTGTTATAAAAATCGATTTAAGAACTTTCAAATGAAGTTAAAGAAGAAAAATGTTTAAAGAATTACTTGGAGTTGAACAGTGGAACATGTGTTTTAGATTAAATAATCCAACAGTAAAAATTAATATCTACAGCAACCACTCCAGCTTTACTCATTACTCTCTACTATCTTATAAAAATTTGTACATAAGATAACATTTTTTTTTAGAATTTTATAAAAGTCAGTTTTCGAAAATATTTTAGAAAGTAGTTCCCTCTTTTTTTTCTACTTTTATTAATTATAATTTTTTTTCACAGTTTATATTTATAAATTTATTAGTATCACTAATACTCAAGCATTACAAAAAAAATAAAAATAAAAAAAATAATACTATTATGTATCGGTTAAGAAAATGTAATCAAAATATTTTTTTAACATAATTGTTAAAATATTTAAGAACAGTAAGTATTGATTAGTGTGCTACCTACAAATTTATCTTAAATGTGAAATTTTAAGTTCGGTGGAATTTTGGTTTTTGAATCGAACAGGAGGACTGGGACCATAAAATGTTTATTTCTATCGAAACTTGAGTCCAGAAATTCACAATCGGAATTATTTTCTTTATCATATATTTCAACACTGATTATAACACTTTTAATAGGAGGGCAGTCTAAACTCACATTTTATTCTTGGACATGGCTCAGTAATGCCCTGATGATGGCTAACAAGCTTGAGCCGAAACGTTGGCAAAATTAAAATATTAAAAAAAAAAAAAAAGACTGACTCCTGATTATTTCCACCTATATTATACATGAATGTTTATAGGACGATTCCCGATTGATAAATAAAATAAATACATTAAAGAAAAAGAACTTCATAAATATGTCTTCAAAACTAATTCTATTTTATGTCTCAATCATACGGTAGTAAAATTACGTCCATCTGAGGTTGAGCGTTGAGAGGTATTTGGAAAGTAGTGGGATAAACGACTTTAGAACCCCTGCGGTGTTGTAAATTAAGCTACGTAATTATCGCTAGGCCACTCGCCTATTATCCTCAGGGATAATTTATTATAATTTACTATAAATGATTATATTCATAGTGAAACTCCCAGCCTCATTTCTCAGGTAAGGCCTTGCGTAAAACAGTGGCCTGTATCTTGAAAAGAAGCAAGTCAATAAAGAAGGCGATATATTTGATTATCCTAGGAAAGGATTGTAGCAAGTGGGTAGGAAATAATTTTATATTTGTCGTCCTTTCTTTTACCTCTTATCTGATAAATTTAGCTATTTTATATCTCAATTTTAGGTGTAGAAACGTTTAGCCTGTTTAAAATAAAATAAAAAAACACGACTTTACTTACCTCAGTTGTTAAAACAAATTTAAGAACTTTTGAGTAAAGTTGGAGTTGAAAAATGCAAACAAATTGCATTGAGTTTTGATGCAAACATGTGTTTCAGATTAAATAGTTCAACAATATAAATTATTATTAAGTCATGTAGGATAATAGGAAAACAAAATTAGGCTCTAAGAGTTAACAATATTCCGCGAAACATTGAAATACTAATATTAAAATCTAATGCAAGATATGCATTTCTTCTAATGCTCATAATAAAATCGAATATTGTTCATTGTTGTATGTGACACTAATATAAAATAATAAAATAATATTAAAGTACAGAATATTATTGTTTTTGAAATGTTAGATTGTTTGTTTATTTATTTAACGTCACTTTATGCTACTATGCCTAATCGGACGATACTACAGTGGGAGTCCTAAATTTGGCCTATCCAGTTTTTATTAGGATAGGGATCTTTAACGAGTACCTGACATCGCACAGGCTCGGGACCACCTTTTAACGTCCCCTCCGAAGGACGGCGTAACTAAGGATTCTTTACTCCCATTAAAAAATCCTAGGACCACCTGCGGGTTTGAACCCGTGACCTTTAGCATGGGAGGCTGTTACGCTAGACACCCAGCTACAAGTGATCCCTGAAATGTTAGAAAATGTCCAATTTTAAAAATGTTTTTCTGCTGTAGTAGTCGCTTGTTAGTGATCACTAGCTGTAAATTATATAATATCTTAGCTCGTGTTATTTCCGTTATATCTGTTAAAATGTTAAATTTGTCTGTTTAGAATATATCTAATTCTTATTATAGTTAATCTAACCATAAACATTTTTTTTAAAATTAATTCTAACAATATACAAATATTTATTTTTACTAATCTACAAAGTTTATTTTGGTTAAAGATATTTAAAATTTCGGCATTTGTGCTCTTTCAAACTATTTCAATCAGAATTGGACCTATATGATATTAACGACCAATAAAATTTACGTGTTTATACCTACGAGTTAAATCAAGATCGTTATAGACGTTTTTGAGAACAAATCCGTTAAATGATATAGTGCCTCTTTTGGTCACCGATATTAGTGAAAATGTTACTGTAACATTTCGGGCACCTAGTTGTCTTAAATATGAAATTTAAGTTTTATACTGGCCTGTACGAGCTATCAATGCTTCCATGTCAAACTTCACTCCATCTTTCACTGACTAGTTTCAATCCTTGCTTCCTGTTCCATTCCTGACAATCCTCCGAGGTCTCCGAAAAGAAGATGGCCTCAAGACCATTCTTCATGTTCGAGAGTTCTTCATGTATTTTCATGTATATAATCTATGTATATTTTAGCTAATTTACTTAATATATTTACTAATACCGTTGCAAATTTCAATAAATAAAAAAAATAAAAAAAGGTTTTATAAACTTCATCGTTTTCAAGGTATATTTACTAAATATACACAGACGTATTTGAAGTATTTGGTCATTGGGACTTTTATTGGGCGTGTATTCTAGGTGAAACCTCAAATTCGAAAATTTTCACGATCGTAATGGTTTACCTTATTCTATATCTCATATATAATTAAATGGAAAAAAAATAAAAGATCACAATTTTCATTTATATACTATTTTAGTATAAATTACATGTATATAATTTATTTATTATGCAAACTATATATTATAAATTTAATTCGCTTCAGTTTCACTAAATTTTAATCTCTGTAGGAGTAAAAAAACCAGAGCATCGCCAGGTGTCTCCGCTACATTTAAAATAATAAATTTTATCCTCTAGTAATTTATAAACTAGAAGTAAATCTCGGGTAACTAATTTTGTAGCCTGAAACAGAGGTTCGGCATTTGGAACGGTGGTAGAAATGTTATTTAAAAAATGCCCGAGTTGGGCTGGAATACCTTTTCCAGAACATCACCGGCATAACTCCATCTCCAGTATTTCTTCTTCCCTGCCTCCTCAGCTTCCTGCATTCTTCCTTCCTCGCTTTTCAAATTCTTGTTTTTTTTTTCAACTCAAGTGATTTTGTTAATAATTTTAGGATAGAACGTCGAAGTCTGCTGGTCCCAATATTTTATTTCTTAGTCATTCAAAGGTATATTGTACATATAGAGTGTATGATCTGTAAAGTGAAATAATTATTAACAAAATTAGTCTATGGATTTAAAACTTACGTGCTATATGGTACTTATTATTTTTTCTAAACACCTGAATATAACTGCATGAAAGAATATAACTCGTACGATACTGTGAGGAGACAACTCAATAAGTCATGATATAAAGATTATAGGTTTTCATAAGAATTATATAATTGAGTCATTGTTATATGTATCATTATTGTTGCATTTTCTTAATGAACCATTTGAAACCGCTCCTTAATACTTTTATTAGAAGTTCTTCAAAGGATTTTAGCCTTCAAGAAATTTTCTTTCTCGCTAGAATTAATTAATAGTTACCAACCTTCACTTACCTCCGTTGTGAAAATCATATTAACAAAAAATAAATAGTTATAATAGAAAAATATCAATATAATTTTGAAATACAGTCAAAAGTGAAAATAAATTACATGGAGTTTAAATTGAAACATGTGTTTTATTAAATAAATATATATATATATATATATATATATATATATATATATATATATATATTATTATTATTCATCTATCTTAGTATAAGATTATTAGACTAATTTTTAATTCTAAATTTCAAAGACAAAAAAAAATGCATACAAAATATTTTGCTCTTTTCTTATTTTTCTTCTCTTAAAATTTTTTAACGTATATATTTTGCCGTTCTTTATTAGTGATAAGAAGATAATATGGTTAATATTTTGGAATGTACAAAATTAATAGTACATGAAAGGAATAAAATACTTAAATTCTCCATTTAAGCCTTACCAGACTATTTTAATTAGAATAAAACTTATATTACATTATATTCCATTAAATTTTACATCGATACAGCGAGATGAATGATGAACAACAAGCTGTTATAAAAAAAATATTTTAATAGGTAAGTAATTTATTAATAAAATGATTATTATTATGGGCTTAAAGTATATATATAGCGTAAATATTTAATTAAGAAGCGGTGTTATAAAAAGCATCTTAGCCGTGGCATTCAAAAGTATGAAATTACTACTAAACAATTATAAATTGTGCATTCTTATTCCGAATTTCAATAAGCTAATTGAATTAAATAAAGTTTCCACTCGCCTACAACACAAGGCAAAAAATAAATGGTTGAGACTAACTAATTATTTCATTCATCGGCCGCCATTCGGACTAATTCCTTGTAGTAATGAATTAAATAAAAGTTCAATAATTAATTTTTTTTTTATATATATATATATATATATATATATATATATATATATTATATATATATTTTATTTGGATATATTACGGTTTGTCGCAATGGACAATAATTAATTGACTCCAAAATAAGTTTGAACATTTTAAAAATTCTCCTTTCAATTTAAACTTTTCCTTCGATTTAATTTTAAATAGCCCATGTAAGAATTTTAGTACCTTCAGTAGTAAATATTTGGTAATAAAACGTAGACAGTAAGAATATTACATGAACGCTTCATCCAAGGTGAATTCATATTTTCAGGTTCCCCATAAAATTGTATATAAAAAGTTATTACAGTAAAAGTACTCATAATTAAAGTTTTTACTTAAATATGGAAAATACTCGTGCAGATGTCTGGAAAGTTGAATGCATTTTTTAAACGATTTAATAAAATATAGGAATGCAGTAAAAATAAAAGACGGTAAATGCATTTTATTATTCAGTAGCGAAACTCTTAGTTCATGGCTCCTGTCAAGAAACGTAAAGGTTAGAATATTCAATATTATTCTTCCGACGGTTTAGTGCAACGGTGCAATGTGGTCACTTACTTTAAAAGATGAACAACACCTAAAGGTTTTCGAGAATGAAATGATAGACAGAATAATGTTTATTATACCACATATAATACAATAATAATCTAATAATAATAATAATATATATATATATATAATATATATATATATATTATATATATATTATATATATTTAAACATTATTAGAGCTAAGTCTTACTTAACTGTTAGCCCGGAGTCGGTCTTTTTCTGTTTAATAATTCCTAAACATAAATAAGATAACATAATAACTAATCTTACATCCATATGCATAAAATATATCAAATATATGGCCTAAATAAAATCAGTGATTTAAATACACATCAAAAAGAGGAAGAAAAATATTTATGAGAAACAAGAAAATAAAGGTAAATAAATACATACATATATACATAAATCAGAATTATACTTGATACTTTTAATTATTTATAATACATACAGCATTTCATAGCTCAATATTAAATTCATTAATAAGTTTAGCTCAATATTTCCATGCTATTTTACAGTACTTAATTAATCTGAACCAATCTCTGCCATTTAAATAATCTATTATTTCGTAATTCCCTAAATAGTTTTTATTAAAATAGCTTCGAGGAATTTCAAATAATATTGGAGACGAGGCTATAAAGTGCTCTTCATTTTCAATTTCTTTGTTATTACACAGGGAACATATTTTAATTTGGTCTTCTTTATAAATGTTATCATTCAAATCTGAGAGTTCTTCTCTGGCTTTTATGATCCATTTAATATCACTTATGTTTGTAAAGCTGCATAAGTAACACTCATTTAAAGTATACGATAATTGTTTATGTAGTTAATTATTTCTTTATTCAACAATATTACAATCTGTGCAATTTAGGACATTTTTAATAGGGATAAAGTACAACATTCATACTGCATTCACACGATATATACAAAACAATAAATACTTATGTAGTTAGTTATTTCGTCGAATTATTCGTCTTTTCAATTATCTTGTTATTAAAAGATTCTTTTAACTTACTTCTGAGATGTAAAAATATAGATCTTTTTTTTTTTTTTAGAACTATCAGTATTATCTATATTAACATTTTGTTCCAGATTGCGCCTATTTGACAACTGCTTTAACTCATGGCTCCAAAAGACATTGTTTTTAAAAACCTCTTTCGCTAAGATATTAGGTAGTCTATTTTCATTTATAACTTTTATTATGTAATCGTTGTGAAGTTTTAAAGTATAAAAGAAAAGCGGTTGTATTTTGGTTTCCATTTAGATTATGTAACGCGGGGTATATTGGGGTAGATTAAATAGTTTTCAACAAAACAATACAGTAGCTTTTCTACTTCATACAATTACTATTAACTCCATACCTGAGCTCCCCATGCCTTTTATGTCCTAAATACCGAATTAAAAACGTCTATTTTTGATGAGTAGGGTATTTTGTTATTAGACATAAAAATTTTCCAAACCGTGTTTATTCCCGCTTTTGCTTTTCCCAACTTTTCTTGAAAGTGTTTATTAAATGGTAGTGTGCTACTTAAATAGGTGTTGATAGGTAACACCTAAGTTTTTATAATTTTTGACTATCTCTAATTTATTTCACAGATACAGAGCTGAACACTGTTAAAATTCGATCGATGCCTCTGTTTAAGACACATATGTTAAATACATTACATGGACAAAGATATCTTGATATCTATAAGACCTACAGACATCTATCACCTTTCAAATCGACCAGTTTGAGGTAGCAGACAAACAAATGTTGTTTTACAAGCTGGCTAAATTGTGGAAATAAAATTGAAACTTTTCTTCTTATAATACGCATTTTTCAGCTCCAGCTTGGACGAATTAGTGTAAGCAACATTTAGTGGTATCGGCATTGGAACTTTGGCTTTGCTAAGCCTATTAATAATAGTATAACTGGAGATAAGCCCCATAAATATTTATAAACATATACTCGTACCTGAGATTTTTATACGCAAAAGGATGTTTAGAAACTTTACTGCTCGGATCGTGCTTTACATCAACGGATTCGGTTCACCATTCCTAGCAATTTGTTCGATAACGGGTGGAAGCTGAGGACATTAATAAAACATTGACACGCTTTCGCGAAACTGCTGTTATGCGGAAAGTCTATTAAGGAGCTTCCGATTGCTTTCGACTTAATCAAAGTCGCCTCAGGCTAAGAGGTTATATTTTTTCCTTCCTCCAACGACTGAAGAAATGTCCCCACAATCAGATACTGCTCCGAGTTAAGAGAGCGTGAACTGGGGCTTCGCAACGACCAACCCCTATCTTAATTAATTCTAATTACAGAGATCGCATCTCTCGAAATGGTCTTGCTACTTTTTTTCGTCTTCATTCAAAGGACGAGATCGTTTGTTGGGAATACAGTGTGCTAGTAATTACCCACCTCAAGATGCCATGTCTGATGATAAATAGTAATTACCATAATAATATGGAATTTTGCTCATTTCGAAGCATTTTATAAATAATATTTAATATTCTAATATTTATAAAAAATAATAATTACCTGTGGTTTTATCCTTTCTCGTCATGTGATTTGAATTCCTTTTAAGTAATTAATTTTTTCTGAGGTTAAATATCTTCTCCAGAAACTGACCTTCCGTAAATCTCCTGGACATGATCTCCTTACTCCCCAGATCCTCCGTCAACTTCCGCAGAAAGCTATTATATTCCTTACCTATATCTACAACTGCATCCTACGCACCACCTATTTTCCTCTCTTGTGGAAACATTCCACAATCATTCTCTTCCTAAAACCAGGTAAACCTTCCAGCAACACTTCATCCTACAGACCTATTAGTCTACTCCCCATCCTCTCAAAAGTCTTTGAAAAACTCCTTCTAAAACGAATCCTGCCTATATTAGAATCACAAAATCTTCCTTCCCATCAGTTTGGTTTCCGTGCTCATCATTCCACTGTTCAACAAGGACTCCGAGTTGTAGACCATATTTCCTCAGCCCTTGAATGCAAAGAGTATTGTTCTGGTGCGTTTCTGGACATAGCGCAAGCTTTTGACCGGGTATGGCACACCGGATTACTCTTCAAGCTTAAAACGCATTTACCCCAGTCTCTATACCTCATTCTACGATCCTATCTCTCAAACCGCTCCTTCCGAGTTCGCTGTGGTGTAGAATTTTCTAACTTTTATCCCATTGAGGCCGGTGTTCCTCAAGGCAGCGTCTTGGGACCCGTCCTCTACATCCTTTACACTGCTGATATTCCTATTCATCCTGACACCTTTCTGGCAACATTTGCAGATGACACCGCCATCCTATCATCCAATTCCGATCCTGAAATAGCATCCTTAATCCTGCAAAGACACCTTTGTCTTATCGAGGACTGGTGTAATGCTTGGCGTATTAAGGTTAATGAAAGCAAATGCACCCACGTCACCTTCACCCTTCGACGCAAATCCTGTCCAATGGTTCATTTCAATTCCATACCGCTTCCTTCCTCAGACACAGTCCGGTATCTTGGCTTACTACTAGACAAAAGATTGACCTGGAACCCACATACAAGACTTAAACGAAAAGAACTCAACAGACGATTCGGACAGTTATACAGACTACTAAACAGAAAATCTAAGCTTACAGTTGACAACAAATTATTACTTTACAAGACAATACTGAAACCAATGTGGACCTACGGACTTGAACTATGGGGGACAGCCAAACGTTCTAACATCAAACGCATTCAATCCTTTCAATCCAAAGTCCTCCGAACAATAGTAAATGCTCCTTATTATGTCTCCAACTATACCTTACACCACGACTTTAATGTTCCATTTATTTCAGACCTGATTCCATCTAAATTTTCCAAATTCCACCAGAACCTCATTCATCATCCTAATCCTCTAGCACAATCCCTATCCAGCTCCACTCATCCATACAACCCTCCTAGAAGGTTGAAACGGCAGTGGCCCCGAGACATATTGTAAACATCTATTCTGGAGTTCTGACACTGGTCAGATTCTCCTCTCATGTGCGGTGTGATTGTGGCTGTGGCGCCCTCACTTAGCTTCCGCTGGCTCTCACCAGTGATGCGGCTGAGAGGGAGGCGCTGGGATCCTTTTGACTCTGCTTGTCCTTCCACAAGTGGGGGGACAAGCCCCGTCTGGGGTTCCCGAGCTGATTGTAAATATTGTACATAGGTATGAATGTGACATGTTTTGTTTATTTATTTGTTAACTTCATTTATTTGTATTTATTTTGTCTACTTAATTTTGTTATTGTATACGTTTATTTATTTTGATTTTATTTTATGTAATTTGACTTTCCTTTTATTTATATTGTAAATATTGTATGAATGAGATCCTGTAGCACTATTATTATTGTCTATTATGACAAATTGTAATATATACGAATAAAAAAAAAAAAAAAAAAAAAAAAAAAAAAAAAAATTTTTTTTAAATATTCAAATGATCAATGAGGTTCCCTCCGCCAACTATGTTATGTAAGATAACTACTGAATTTAAATTGCTTGTAATCAATTAACGAAGGATGGTACTCCAGTAGTTGTTAAACGCAAGGTCAGAAGCAATTGGTTGCTATGTTTAGACCACTAGAGAAACTGGAATAAATTGTGGATTATGAAGATGTTATAACATACAGCAGTTGGAATACTCTAATGTTAGTGGTCCAATTCATAGTAAATAGGTCTCAATTAATTTTATTTATTATGATTGCAATAGGGACCATTGTTCACAGTATCTATCGTTGATTTAGCCCTAGCAATAGATTTTCCTCAAATTTTTATTTGATTGTTTATTGGAGATGATTGCGATTGCCGTCATTGTGACACTTCAAATAAGAAGATTTATTTATTGTGTCGGCGTAATCATTATATCCATGTCATTTATACCCCTTACAGTGGAAGATAGCCCTTTATAAAGTGTGGAACAGATATTTTCTGCACTATTACTTCTGAATATTTTGAATCTTCCTCTCAATCTTTTTCCTTTCAAGCGAGTCTCTTTCTTCTCCTTCATAATGGTTTCTCTCGATTTGAGCTAGAGTAGCCAAAAATAGTAATATTTCGAACCCAGTCTCTTCTAAGTTTTCCCTCTAATTTTCGTAAGTATCTCATTTCCATTGGCTGAATCCTGAATGTAAGGATCCGATATTGGAAGAGAACGCGAGAACTGGAAATAATACCGTTTTATGTCGATGTTTCGGCCTAAATTGTAGGTCATCCTCTCGCCTACAAATAAAAAAAAGATACTTCCCCATAACCTTATGGCTATTTTGTGACAATATTGTTATTTTCCATCTGGAAAGATCTATTTCACATAAAGAACTGTGCTTTCATTCGTGTGATTTGTATGGATTTATGGTTGATTTAGACTCTGATTATTTCATGTTTAGTATTTGAAAATGTGAGCAAGTTCTTGGGGAGGAAGTCATTTGTTACCTAGTACTGCGGTGCATCCTCGACTTATCGTAAAACTTTGGATTGAAACGACTGAATTCTTTGGATGATGGAGTTTGGAACTCTCTCGCGTAATTGATGAAGGTTTTATAACCTCTTTATAAATAGTTGTTTTCCAATTCAAGGATAATTTTTATTGTGTCAAGTAACCAACATGGGTTCTTTATGTTTTTGTATCATTAGAGCCCCACGCATCGTACTTAATCTACGTACTTACGAAGTAGGTATAGGTATGTCACTGAAATAAACTAGTTAACATGTAACGTGTTAAGTGTGAAGATTCTTCTTTTGATTCAAGTTTAATTTTCATTTCGTAACTCAACTAGATAAAACATCAAGGTGGTTTTGGTATATAAAATACGCCATAATTGGGCTATGGTGGGTTATAAGGTATATTGTGTCATTCACAATATTTTTATTTGAGATATATTAAATTTTGTTTCAATACTAAAAAATGTAACAATGATATGAGACTACATTCATACAATGTTTATACAAAAACAAAAATAAAGTCAAAAGGTCCATATAAGCTTTAGTTCTGTCTTGTAGATTAGTAAGTTGCTTTTACTGTATGTTTATAAGTCTGTATAGCTGGCCGAATCATCGGCTAAGTTATTTTCTTACAGGTCTTGTATCTGGGTTCAACGCCAATCGTCTGTTTACTGCAAAAGATAATAACTATGATTGCCGATACAATCCACAGTTTCAAGGATCGCACTCACAACCATATCCTACATTACATTCCACAGTCAACAATTTTTCCTACATTCTTAATCCATATACCCGGAACCAACGACTACATAACAACCATCAACACGTTCGTCGCACTACTACTCGATTACAAGTCAGAACAAGTACTCTTCAGTGGCAGACAGTCACATCTGTCCGTCATCCGACCATCACATTTCAACACTCTTCTCATCACTCTCAGCACCCATAGCAAGTCTTTATATATGTTTGGACTGATAACCAGAGCTCGGCAATTTACAGGATTTCTAAATATTTAAGGATGAAGTTAATATTAAAATTATTCATTCGAAAAAGATTAAAACCAGTTGGATCAATTTTTATTTAAACACGCCTTTGGTGGATCTCGTAGTAGAGGAAGTGGATTTAGACATGAGGAGAATGTAACTTTTGTCCCATTTTCGAATTTAACGACATTAAAAAATATAGTAAAAAAAATTAGCTACTTCTGGTTTAGTAGCTATAATAACAGCATCTATCGCTGGTTCAAACCTGGCAGAAAGCTCAATTACTTACATTAAGAATTCCTTAGATATACGGTATTTCGGCGAGATGTGAATAGGTGGTCCCGAGATGCCAGGTGCTCTCTAAAGATCTCTACACTAATCAAAATTAAATAGGCAAAATTTAGGACTCTGTAGCAAATACGGATTAGACACAGTAGAATAGAGTTTATTAAATAAACAACAAACAAATAATTCTAAAATATCGATTGCTATGATAATAAAATACAATGTTTCTGATCGAGGATGTGACAGGATAATTATTTACATTTTTATGTTAGCCGCGTGTCTACCGTGAAACCTTAAGGCGAGATCATTCTATATAAGTTCTTAGCAGAACCGTTCAATGTCTCTTTTAGCCTGCGTATAGGCTTCAACTGAAAGTTCTAAAAAAGTCCATAAAACGTTTTTATAGATGAAAAAGACCGTTCTTCATGATTTATTTTAATGTTACGGATAGTAAGGAAGAATTTTTTTTTTTTTTTTCAGGAAGAAATAAATCTTCTAAATCTTTGAACGAGATAGTAAGACCCTGGGGGTTTATTGCCATAGGGGACGTTATATCTAGGAGCAGGGCAAGCATGTATCGGGAATAAGGCTATGGTGTTGCTGTATTGGTGAGTTAGCTGATCACTTGGGAGGCGGGCAGTGGTGGTGGATGCGGGCGCTGTACAAATCTCTGGAGGCTCCAGGATGGTGGTCCCAGTCGATAAGGATTTCCTTCTTGGCCTCACAACGTCGAGGGTAATTTGAGCATTCAGTTGGATATTATGGTAGAGGACATGAATGCAATTTTTGATTCGTTCATGAAGTAAGAGCTCTGGGACATATAGCACCATCATAACGGAATATTTATTTTAAGAATGTTTTATTTTTAAAGGATTGAAACGTTATATATTTTATTGAAAAGATAATTTGGGGCGCATTCAACAAAAAACTTAACTAAGTATAAAGCTTTTTTATTGTGCCGAAGTTTTGGCCTAAATTTTAGATCATCATCATTGGGCGATTAAAGGAGAGAGATCACAATAATGTATATCTCTCTTTAATGTCCCTGATGATGGACCTAAAATTTAGGTCAAAACGTCGGCACTTTAGAGAGAGATACGCTTTATTGAACAAGCGGTACTGTCCGATTTAGTTGGGTTGCTATTTATGCAGCATACTATTTTTTCCTTAATGGACAATTTTTAATATAAAAATCTTAACATGTCATACACTAAAAAGATATAGATTAGTATTTGTTTTTCTTTTAACATTACTTTTAAAAAAATTTTCCTTAAGTCATTTTTCTTCTTTTATTCTTTTTTCCCCTTTTCTTGCTTATCTCTCATATTAATTCAAATATATGTTAATAAAAAAAAAAATGATAAATGATACTCTACTTCTGCAGCATATACAATAAAAATCTGGTGCGGGCGACACACGACTTTCACTTACCTCCATTTTTAAAATCAATGAAAGAATTTTGAAATACAGTTAGAGATAAAAATACGTGAAACTATTAAAGAATTAATTAAATTGAATTTATATAAAAACATGTGTTTATACAGAAGTCTTAAGGCAGAATTATTTATATTCTGTTATTTTAGCCCAGGAGGGACCCTTGGGTAAGAAGTCCTTCCTTGGCACACCCAGCCTCTATAAGGTGGGAACCCCTATAAAGTGGATAGTTTCTGTACATATATCGAGAAAATATGTTTCTTAAAAATAAGAACTTATTTTTTCTTTATGAGAAGTGTAAGCTTAAACTACCAAATTAGAGGAAGGAACTCATGGATCCTAAAGTAAGGTGTTCAGATAGCGAAGGAAGAAAAGGTATTGAAGAGATCACCTTCTGAAAAAATGCAGCTGCTCAACACATTCCATAAATCATTTTACATGTGTTACGTTTAATGTTTATATCCACATGAAAAGAACATATGTAAGAATGATACATAAAGGGCAGTGACCTGTTGAAGAAAGGTAGTTAAGAGTTAAGTTGAAACTTTGTCTTTGTGACCGGAAGCAAGATATCAAGTCCATCTCGTGTGGCCTCATAAAAGTCCGCCTTCCGCTGCTTAACTGCACAACTTGGCAAGTAAACCTGGGCTAATGCTTTGCTTCCGCTCTAGTAAAAGTACTTCAGTTAGTAGTTGATGGGATAGCTTTTAGTAAATACATATTACATAAACAATTTCACCTTAATTATTTAGAAAATACTTTTAATACAACAATACATGGATACTTATGGGTCAATCCATTCAAAATGGTCCAGACCTTGCCGCTCGACATTTTTGATTTTTGTGATTTTTTGTCCAGTTATTCTCTATCCTTTCGTGAATATGGAACTATAAATAAATAAAAAATTTCGGGTTAATACTTTTAGTGTTACAGCCATTTTAAGTTAGCTTCACGGTCGAAAACATGTGATAGGAAAATCTTTCAGATTTCTGTAATTATTTAAATATCAAATAAAAACAAAAATTAACAAAAAGATAAGGACATGCATTGTATTTTTGTCCCTAAAACTCATTAGCAAATTCTGAATAACGTTTAACGAATTCTCAAAAATGAAACATTTAGCGAGATAAAAGTATATCTAAGAAAAAACCCACATTTTATTTTGTCTTAGCCGTTTTCCTACTTGCTGTAAAAATTTAGATCATGAGAACGTAGTCCTTCTTTGTTTATGAATTTTCAAAATTGGCGAAAATTCGTTTTTCGCGATGTGTACAGAGAAATATCTAAAAAGGTGAAGTGAAAAATTATCAAACTAATACAGATTAACTATCTATACGACGTGTTTATGTAATAAAAATTTGGGCTTTGAGACCAAGCTGGTTCCGGAGTTATAAAATTATCTTAACTGTTAAAATATCGTTTTATTTAATAAAATATTTACTCCGGTAATTTTGCGTATTTAAGAACCAAACAAAAACTAGAATGATGATGAGAGTATTATATATAATTTTGCTCCGTACAACACATTGCGTAAGTAGCCAAGGAAATGGTTTAAAAAAAAATCACGAAAAATTACATCAAATGACACCTGGCGCACTATGACAAGGGAGGTTAGAAATGATTTTTATGGTTAATTATTTTTCATTATGTAGCCTTACGGTAGCGATCGTGGTGATATTGAAATGTCAGGGTATAGTTTTGGACACGTAGAGAAATTCAAGTATATAAGTTCAATGATAACAAGAACAAATAAAATCCAGGAAGAAATAAAGTCCCGGTTAAAGGTGGGAAAAGGGTGTTATTATTCAGTTGCTAAGTTACTTAGCTCGCGGCTTCTATCTAAAACTTAAAAGGTTAGAATTTATAAAACTATTATTCTACCGACGGTTCTTTACGGATGTGAAACGTGGCTGCTTACTTTGAAGAATGAACAAATGGTTTTCGAAAATAAGGTACACCGTAATATATTTGGTCCGAAGAGAGATGAGGCCACTGGGGAGTTTACAAGGTTGCACAACGCAGAATTGCGGAACTTGTATCCTGTGAATATAATTGAGTTTATAGCATCGCGGAGACTCAAATGGGCGAGTAAAGTTGTTGGGCTCAGTGAGGGACGGATTCCGAGAAATTTCGAATTCGCTTATCCAACTGGTAAGCGTTCGAAAGGTAGATGGGAGGATTGCGTTAAATCTGATCTCGGGGGCTTAGGCTTGAACGGTGAACATTGGACGAGTCTTTGTAGGCGGAATTTGGTGGTATCGGCATCGAATCTTCGGGTTCCCGGTAAGCCTATTATTATTATTATAATATGTAGCCTTATCATTGCACTAATTGTTTTAGAAATTTTGATCATATGAGCTATATCCTTTTTTAAATATAAATTTTTAAAGAAAGATTATTTTACTGCTCAGTAATATTTAAAGTAGAATATCTCAAAAAGAACATAGTGCAAAAATGATTTTTATTTATTTATAGTTTTTATATTCTCCAAAGGAAAGAGAATAACTGTTCAAAAAATCACGAAAATCAAAAACGTCGAGCGACAAAATTAATGAAAATTGGACGATTTCAAATGGATTGACCCTAGTATTTATTAGTATTAGATATGGATTATACTAATATATTTATACCTTGACTATTTATATGATTAAGAAATTAATATTAAAAGAAATAAATTTATCTTCAATACCTTGATTTATTTTATTCAATTTATTGGATTTATTATTCAATAACCACCTCTTGTTAAAACTGTTTTTGTGTACCTCTGCTTTTTTTGGGACTAGTTCGTTGACCCCCTTTGACTATTTTATGAGTTCTAAAAGAAATCCAGATGTTTTTCTAATGTTTTTTTTCTCAACTGGACCGTTTTGCTTTTGAAATTTATTAAAATGACTAACAGTTATTTTTTTGAATTCCTAAAGTGTTTTTTTTTTTTTTTTACCATAGATTATATATTAGGTTTAGTGCTCAGGAAAATGAAATGCATTATGTACTTAAATTGAAGTATTTCTTAGCAAGCATGACATTTTTCGTTTTTGCAGGGATAAAACATTTATAAATACGGAACATTTTTTTTTGTTATAATGAGTCTAGTAATATCGGTCTGTATTTACGAATAGATAAGGTTATAAGAAAAAGTAATATCTACAATTAAAAGCAGTCTAATGCAACAGACAGCGAAAAATTCGTATAAATTGTCATTTTCACTGATAAAAGATGGTTAGTACTAATCTTTATCGAACATATATATCTTCATAAAAAAAAAAAAAAAAAAAAAAATGATTATTTTTTAGGTTGTTTGATTTCAAGAATTAATAGAATTTAAGTAGGAGTAAGTAAGGGAAAGTTGTGTTTTGCAGGCTTTATTAAAAAAAAAAAAAAAAATAGTTTTTTATGTTATCTTCTAACTTTAAAAAATCTGGTGCGGGCAACACACGACTTTCACTTACATCAATTTGTAAAATCAATGAAAGAATTTTCAAATAGAGTTAGTTAAAAATACGTGAAACTATTAAAGAATTAAATACATTTAATTTATATAGAAACATGTGTTTTATTAAAAAATCTTTTATTTTATTATCTAAAATAATCAGTTAGTTTTATCTTCTTCTCATCACTCTCTATTAATTTCTAAAAGCTTGTGTATGAGATGATATTTTTTCTATAATCTTTAGCTTTCCAACGGTATATCATACATGTATATTACTGCTCTTATGTTCAAAAACGAAAAATTGCATTAAAAAAATATTTTTTCTGTTTTCTCCTTTATTTGGGTATCGAATTTATTCAATTTATATATTTACCTGTTTTTCATCATCGTTAACAAGATAATCTAGTTATTATTATTGAACCTACAAAATTAAGGGTACTTTAAGGGAAGAAAATTTTAAATATCGGTATTTAAGCCCTGTCAGACCATTTTTATCCAAATAAAACCTACATGATATTAAAGCCCATTAAATTTTACATCATTATAGCGAGTTTAATCAAAATCGTCGGAACCGTTTTTGAGAAAAAAGGTGCAAAATGCAAGGTATAAAGTGCCTCTTCTGGTAAGCTCATTTTGATGAAAAAAGTTTTGTCACGTCTCGGGCGTATAGTTGTCTTAAATATGAAATTTCAGTTTCATAGGACTTACCGTTTCCGCCTGGGAGTTACCACACACACACACACACACACACACACACACAGACCTTTTTGCGGGACTTGGTTATTTGGACTCAGGGGACCCTAAAACGTGTATTTCCGTTGAAAACTGGAATTCGAAAATTTTCACAGTCGCAATACTTTCCCTTATTATATATAGTAAGTAAAAGTAAAAAAGGCCTAATTGAATTTCACATTGTTCCGATGACTATCTTCGACTAGAAATAAATTATTTATGCACCTAAATGTCTTTCGCAGAGCCGACTTTATAATAAATTTTGGGAGATGTACTTCTTCCTAAATCTGAAGCCGGCGTACTCAGGTATAGCCAGAGCCATCTAAAGAAGTGGAATTCGGAACCAACTTTTGAGATAAGAATATTTCCTCACTTAGGGACCGAAGGCGGAGCGGAGTTAAAATCCGTGTTTAATTTTCTTTTTGTTTTTGATAATGACAGTTGCACGCATTTGCATTCCTATCTTAAGCCGGCTTATCTCACCCTACTTTTCTCTGTTTATTTAAGTCGTACATTTCGATCAGGAATTACTTTTCTGTATAAAGTGGTATTTAAAACGTTGGTTTTTCAACTCTCCGAAACCCGTTTAGAAATTATTATTTTTACGCATGTTATGTTGATTTGCTTTAATTTATGCTCCATATATGTAATTATGCATTAAAATTATGAAGCCATGCCGTCTAGACTTAGCATCTATTATTCTGATCCAATTAGCAACATCCAGGGATCATTGTTTTTCAAGGTCGTCAGGCGTTCTAGTAACTATATGTATTACAACAAAAAATCTCAGGTTTCTCAACAAATATCGATTTATAAACTGGAAATCAGAACTTATAAATCAAGTCACTTGAGTTTCCTCCTTTAATTTGGTAGTTTAAGATCTCGCTTCTCTTGAAGCACAATTTTTTTCGTCAGTAAACTTCTCTCCTTGAAGTATTAATTCTGCCATTATAAGATTGATAATTGAAAAAAAGTCTCGTCTATATTAATGATTCGTGTGAAAACAGTCTTATTATTAAAAAAAAAAAAAAAAAAGAAGTAGAAAAAAAAAACAAAAACATAATTAATAAAGAAATTACATGATGATAAAGATTGTATATGATTTTTATAGGAGTATATTTTTCCAACAGATGTACAAAAACTGTACTTGTATAATTTCACCACATATTCATATATATATATATATATATATATATATATATATAAAATTTATTACTGACATAACGTATTCTTTTATGTAAATGTAAATAATCTACCTCAATGCATGCGAACCATAGAGAGTATGGATTACATTCTCGCAGTAATATATTTTTTTATTACATTACTTATATAATATTATTATTATTTTTATACTAGTGGACTCGCCCCTGCTTCGGACGGGTGCAATTTCAATGAGGTGCAACGAACATTCATTATTATATTTAATCATCGGCAGAAATGAAACACATAAATCAAAATTAGTTAAGTTTATTTGTTAGCTATTTTAAAGTGAAGCACAGATAACTGAAAATTTCGCATATAATGAAGACTTGATTGCTATTTATGTATTAAAAAACTAAAGAAATAAGAACGGTTCATATTTTATTCGTTTTATTACTATATTATATTTAAATGAACTATTTAAATTACATTTTAAAAGTTAAATTAAGTTTCCATAGGAATCTCATGTAGTTTACAGTAAGACATCCGTTTTCATTAAATAGTATTATATCTGGAATAATTAATAACAATTTTAGTTAATAGATTTATAACAACTTACCATTTACGTTTACCACTATGTTACAATTTGGTACGTAATATTGTTTCTAAAATCTTGCCTACTAAATGGAAGAATATATCGAAGGGTCCGTACATTCGGCTATTATAACCTCCCTCTTTACCAATAAGATATATTCATATGTTTATAGGCTTACAGCAACTTTATAATAACTTGTACAAGTTCTTCTTGCATATTAAGTTTTCTAAAATCTTGCGCTATCCAACGGTATTTTATACGTCTATGTTACTACTCAGAAATAATTTTGTGATGACTTGGTTAAAGAAAATTTATTTTTCTCGTTCAAAGCAAAAGTTAATTGCTGTGTATTTCACTTATGAATCTTCCTATTTTATTCCGTTTATTACAATTTTAAAATACATAAGAACTTTTTCTAAATACATTATATGCATTAAAGTTAATTTTGTTTCCATGTGAGTCCCAATTATTTTACAGTAAAAGTACTAATTTTTGTGAAGTGATCTGAAAGTATAAATAATTATAACATGTATTAATTTATAACAACTATTCCTTAATTTTAACAAGTTACTTATGATTGGGTACATAAGATGTTTTTCTAAAATCTATATAAATATTTAACCTGTACGATCACTATAAATCACGATAACCTCCGTAATTCACATCTTACGAATAACATTTGTTCATAAGTTTATATGGTTGTGACATTATTCTATTAAATTGCCCAACTTATTCTAAAGAATATTAACTTTTCTAAAACCTTGCGCTTTCCAATGGCATATTTTACTTCTAAGTTACTACTTATGTTTCAGAAATAATTTTTTAATGACTTGGTTACAGAAAATTTATTTTTCCCATTTAATGCAAAGCTAAATTGCAGTGTCCTTCATTTATAAACCTTCCTATTTTATTCGGTTTATTAAAATTTTAAAATGCATTAGAACTTTTTTTAAATACTTTTTATGCATCAAAGTTGATTTTGTTTCCATGTGAGACCCAATTACTAATTTTTGTGAAACGATCAAAACTAGAAATAATTATAACTAGTATTAGTTTATAACAACTATTCCTTTATTTTAACAACTTACGTACGATTGGATAAATAATATGTTTTTCCAAAATCTGTAAAAGTATTTAACCTTTACCATCACCATGAATCACCATAACCTCAGTAATCCACATTATTGCGAAGAACATTTTTCATAACTTTATGCGGTTGTGACATCTTTCTATTGAATGGCTTGGCTTATTCTAATGAATATTAACATTTCTCAAATCTTGCGCTTTATCTTGCGGCATATTATACGTCTATGTTATAACTTATACTTCAGGAATACTTTTTTTATGACTTGGTTACAGAAAATTTATTTTTCCGCTCAAATCAAAGCTAAATTGTTGTGTATTTCGCTTGTGAACCTTCAGGAAAGAATGCTCTAAATGATGGTGAAAACCGTATCAAAATCCGTCTTCTGGTTTAGAAGGAGTTCGCGGAAAGAAAAAAAAAATCGCTTTATCATTATATAAATATATATATAATATATATACAAATAATATAATATATATAATAACATAATATATATATAAATATATATATATATAATATATATATATATATATTATATATATATATATATATATATATATATATATATATATATAGAGAGAGAGAGAGAGAGAGAGAGAGAGAGAGAGAGAGAGAGAAAGAGAGAGAGAGAGAGATTAATAATCTAAGATATAAAATCGCAGCAATATATTTGGTCAGATTTAAGAACTGTTCCATATTACATAGGACTATGGAATATACTTTACTAACGAAAAACCTTAAATATGATGAAATAATCATGATGATGATGACATTCTCGTTCTTAGAAGTGAAACTGAAGAGTGACCCCTAGACTATAGACTCATCAATCTTGCCTTCTCTGAACGGCCTTAAACGATGAGGTGATGAAGCACAAACGTGACTATGAAACATATCTGGGCTAGTCGTAGTAAGTATTACGAAAAAGGTTGAAATGGAACACCTCTTGTGGTCGGAGTCACATGTGCCTCTCCACGTGTGCCCGCCTCTTTCAGAACAGATCTCTCCCGCCGGAGTGCTTATGTGTCTTAATAGTTCTTCAAAAACTCTGGTTTAGTGTCCATCAGCTCTCGTAACATTAAAAAAAGTTAAACAAAGCAGAAAAGTCACTATCATATTTTACCTTCCTTTATACATATTTGAAATATATTGTAAGGGAGTGGTTCCCAACAAAAAATATTCGCGGGCCCTATCATCTAATTATTTGAATGGCAACGACTTCTACATTCTATAATTATAAATCCTAAACATTAGATATGTACACTCACTCAAAAAAGTTTTCATCTTGTTTTTATTTTGCATTGCTATATATTTTCAACTTAACAATTTCGTAATTTATACATTATTAATACTAATGTTGGATTAAAAAAAATAGATACATTTATATTCATTTCATCATTACTATAAAACGAGGAAGAATGTCATTCGTTAATTACACTTCCAACATTAATCATATTTGTTGTACTATGACCATCTTTCCAGAATTATATGTATAATCTTATCTCTATAATCAAATCTTAGTTTAGTATTAACGTTACTTGGGCCAGGGAAACTGATTTATTTTCAATATGCGCGTTGCTCTTGATTTTAGAGAGCTTATGGTTCACAGGACTTATCTTTAAGAAAAATTTCTTATCTGTTGAATGAGTCACATACTACTGTACAGTATGTACCGAAAAGACATAGAGAGTTAAAATCTTTGGAGTATAAACCACGTTCTGGAAAAAAGGAGACTGGAGAATCGCCAGAGGCGAGCTATCATTGCTGAAGTCTATAAAAATCCGCACGCTACCGACACCTCAATGGCCATCAGAATAAATAGGTACTATGGGATTCAAGTCCATCCAGAAACAGTCAAAAATATTCTAAGAGCAGAAGGATACAGTAGTCGATTCACAAGAAGAAATGAATAAAAATATACCAGGCTCAAGGAGTTTACTTCTATCAACAAAACGTTGAATTACTAAAAAATAAAACTAATAAAAAATATTAATTTCTGTATATATAGTATGAATGTGGTCTCTTATCAATATTATTATTGTTCATTTTGTAACAAATTGTAATATATCTCAATAGAAAAAAAAAAAAATACAAAATAGGTATTTAATGTAAAGATCATAAAAAAAAATCAAGTATCGTTCATTGTCTTATGGGAAGTTGTATCTGTATTCTAAGCTCGATTCTGTATTCGAGCTTCGAATTTTCGAAGTGTGAAAAATGACGAATTTTTAGCTTATGCAAAAGCAGCCATTCGTCAATGATAATTAGCCATTTTATCACTTAGAACATTGAATTTGTCTATTTTGAGCATGTTCGATCAAAAGCCGATGCTTCTAAAATATTTGACGTTTAAGTAATTTATAATTTTTTCCAAATAACATCTCTCGGACCTCTTGGACATCGTCTGTGGACCTTCTTTCACATACCATATATATGTAACTATATACTCATTGTATTCATTTTGTATCTTTCTAGCCTTGACGATGAGCTACAATGAGGTTCAAAACGTTGGAAGACGATAAATAGTTAAAAATATTTAATTGTTTCTTTTACTGACCGCAACTCGGACTAATTTCTTCGATTAATTAATACAGAAATTACAGGTTGAGGATGTAAAGTCGACTATCGAAATTATCGTAGGCATCAATAATATGGAGTCAGTCGGTGTTTTGAATATTTTAATTTAATAAGTTTATGCTCGACATGGCTCAATAATCCCCTTGGTGATGGCTCAAAAGTTTAAGTCGAAATGTCGGCAAAATTAAAATATTCAAAAAAACGACTGACTCAATTATTATTGAATTATTGACTGAATTATTTCTACCTACGGAAATAACAGGATGATTAACTTCTTTTTTAACTCGAAATCATCGTTTGTACTGGCTCCAGTGAAGTTGAACATTACCATATAGATGATATTCGACTTCATATTAACAGATATTTCTAGTTATTAAAGTTCAGTTAATGTTTAATTATACAGCTTATACCTTATTTCTTGAAAAGGTGATCCATAAGCGATTTCTTAGACTGGACTGAATAATAAGCTCCATGAAAATTATTTAATGAATTATAAAGATAATATAATTTATAAAAAAAATGCTTTTTTGTTTGGAAATATTGATAAATTTATTATTTTATTTTATTTCTTGGATTCGACTGTTTATTATAGAATAAGAGCTGATAATCATCGATTCATCATATCAGTCTTTCGATTTATCTGTTTATTGTACGATAAAATTCCAAAGATTTTTATTATATTAGTATAAACAGGTTTTTAGATAATTATTTTATTCATTTATTTAACAAAAGTAACAAGGAATTTTTTCACGAGACATTTTGTCAAAGCCTTACACATTTTAATAATTCCTCCCCTCAGCGCCCAAAATGAGAGAAGGAATAGTAATTACCTACAGAGGAGAATTTTAATTAAAATTTCGCTTTTATTTTTACTCCCCCCTCCACTTTTTCTCTCTCTATTATTTGTCTCCTAAAAAGAAAAAAAAAATATCCTTTATAAAAGTGTTTTTAATAAGAACTCGGTTTAGAGGGATAAAAGAGAATCTCTTTCGGGTTTTTCCGTTCGTATTCTTTCATACTTCCTAAAAAATAATAATAATAAGAGGATGTGAATTATTAATCAGTTTTGACTTTTATTCGAGTTAATTACGAGAGCCTGGCTTGGAGAATGACAGAGAGAAAACAATTCCCCGACTGGTCCTAACTAAACTGAGATAAATCGTGTTCTCGAGATCCCTTTGAGCTTCTATTCTTGGCACACGGCGAGAGCTTGATGTAAATCAGCCCTGATGTACGCTCTCAAAATACATCGCTTCTTTGTATTCTCATCTTCCATTACTTATTTGTCTTTCCCTTCTTTACCTGTGATATATTGTTGTTCTTATTTGTCGGTTCTCCTTTGAAGGCCTTTGTCAATGAAATGCTTCCTCAGAAAATATTCTTTATGATTTGATTTATTTTATTACATTCTAACAAGACTCGCCCAACGAAAATAAAAAAAATTGGAAAACTTCCTATGATCAAAGAAGCCGGCACGGCACGTATGGTTTAGTGTGAAATATTGAGAGCTCTTCCTGTCTGAAACCTCCAAAACTAATAATATTATTATTACTTTCACTTACCTACAAATAAAATATATAGTATGGGAAAATATTGCGATCGTGAAAATTTTCGAATTCCAGTTTTCAACGGAAATACAGGTTTTAGGGTCCCCTGAGTCCAAATAACCAAGTCCCACAAAAAGGTCTGTGTGTGCGTGGTAACGCCCGGGCGAAAAGGAAAAGTCCTATGAAACTGAAATTTCATATTCAAGGCAACGACGAGATGTTACAGCAACTTTTTCATCAAAATCGGCCCACCAGAAGAGCCACTTTTAGGTGCTTAGGCTTTAGGTCCATTTTTCTCAAAAACAGCTCTAACGATTTTGATCTCTCTGTATCGATGTAAAATTGTTGTGGGTTTAATCAACATGTAGGTTTTATTCCAATTGAAACAGTGTGACAGAGTTTAATCACCAATATTTTGAATTTTCTTCCTCTAAACTACCTTTACTTTTGTACATTATAAAAAATTAACCATATTATTTTAATGACACTGATGAGGGATGGCTAAATATAAAAGTTGGACAAATTTTATGACCAACTAAAGGATTTTTTTTTTTTTTTTTTTTTTTTTTTTTTTTTTTTTTTTTATTGAGAAATATTACAGTTTGTTGCATAATGAACAGTAGTAATAGAGATGTAGTACTCATTCATACAATATATACAGCCAATAATGATAAAGTCAATTTACATAAAATCGGAAATAAATAAATTCAAATATATACAAAAAAAAGCAACAAGAAACAAATCAAAACAACAACCTGTAGTAGAGATAAATACAAGTTGGGAAATGAATAAAAATCATACAAGCATACTTAACTATATACAATATATACAATCAGCCAAAGGAACCCTAGACTCGGCTGCTTCCCCCACAAGTGGGGGGACAAGCGGAATCCAAGAGATCCCAGCGCCTCCCACTCAGCGCTTCACTGGTGTATGCCAGTGGAGGCCGAGCCAGAGCGGAATAGCCACAAACATACAGTACATGAGTGGAGGATCTGACCAGTGTCAGAACTCCAGATAAATGTTTACAAAACGTCGCGGGGCCACTGCCGTTTCAATCTTCGAGGAGGATTGTAGGGATGGGTGAAGCTGGAAAGCGATTGAGCAAGAGGATTAGGATGATGAAGAAGGTTCTGATGGAATTTGGAGAATTTGGATGGTACCAGATCTAAAATAAATGGAATATTAAGGTCATGGTGTAGGGTACAGTTGGTAACGTAATAAGGAGCATTAAATATTGTTCGGAGGACTTTGGATTGGAAGGATTGGATACGTTTGATGTTAGAATGTTTAGTTGTCCCCCATAGTTCAAGTCCGTAGGTCCATATAGGTTTCAGTACTGTCTTATATATTAGTAATTTGTTGTCGACTGTAAGATGAGATTTTCTGTTTAGTAATTTGTATAACCGGCCGAATCTGCGGTTGAGTTCTATCCTTTTAAGTCTCGTATGTGGGTTCCACGTCAGTCTTTTGTCTAGTAAAAAGCCAAGGCACCGGACTGTGTCTGAGGAAGGAAGCGGTATGGAATTGAATTTAACTGTTGGACAGGATTTACGTCGAAGGGTGAAGGTGACGTGTGTACATTTGCTTTCGTTCACCTTAATTCGCCAAGCCTTACACCAGTCTTCGACAAGGGAAAGGTGCCTTTGGAGATTTAGCGATGCTACTTCAGGATCAGAATCGGATGATAAAATGGCTGTGTCATCAGCAAATGTTGCCAGAAAGGTATCGGGATCGGTAGGGATATCGGCGGTGTAGAGGATGTAGAGGACGGGTCCTAAGACGCTGCCTTGAGGAACACCGGCCTCAACAGTATAATGTTTGGAAAATTCGGAACCACAGCGAACTCGGAAGGAGCGGTTTGATAAATAGGATCGGAGGATTAGGTATAAGGATTGAGGTAAATGGGTTTTGAGCTTAAAGAGCAATCCCGGGTGCCACACCCGGTCAAAAGCTTGAGCTATGTCCAGAAAGGCACCCGAACAATACTCCTTGCACTCAAGGGCAGAGGAAATGTGATCCACAACTCGGAGTCCTTGCTGAACTGTGGAATGTTGAGAACGAAATCCAAACTGATGCGAAGGAAAATTTTTAAATTTATCTAGGATTCGTTTTAGTAGGAGCTTTTCGAAAATTTTTGAGAGGATCGGAAGTAGGCTAATAGGTCTGTAAGATGACGTGCCGTTGGAAGGTTTGCCTGGTTTCAGGAAAAGGATGATAGTTGAATGTTTCCATAAGAGAGGAAAATAGGTAGTGCGTAGGATACTGTTATAAAGATATGTAAGGAATGTAATGGCTTTCTGTGGAAGTTGTCTTAAGATCTGAGGCGTGAGGAGATCATATCCAGGGGATTTACGGAGAGGAAGCTTATTAAGAAGATATTTGACCTCAGAGGGATTAACTGCTTTAGGAGGTAAGGAGAGTGGTATTGGCGAAGTAAGGAACTGTTCAACTGTTGAAGTATGGTTTGGATTCAACTCAGGATGAGGAGTGAAAACTTTGGAAAGGTGCTGTGCAAATTCCTGGGCCTTATCCTTGTCAGAAGCAGCCCAGGAACTATCACCGCGCAGGAGAGGATGGGAAATCGTGTGAGTATTCAGGATTCTCTTCGTGACATTCCACAGGGAATTGTCACGAGTCGAGAGAGAGGAGAGGTAGGAATTGTAGGATTGGGAACGAAAGGTCGCCAACTCCCGCTTTAATTTTCTACAATAAAAGTTATAAGAGCGGCGATCTTCTGGGTGGCGGGTGCGTTGCCATAATGCTCTGGCTCGGCGTTTGGTGTTGATGAGGTCTGTCAGGTGTTGTGGTAAACGGCATTTGTAAGGAATAATTAGGGATTGTTTAGGAAAGGAGGCAGTCCAGGCAGCTTCTTGAATCAAGGTTGTAAAGGAATATACGGCATCATCAAGGTCAGAAGGGGTTTTGAGTGTTACTCTGAGGTCGATATCATTGGTGAGGATTTCGCGGAAGAGGTTCCAGTTGATGGGGCCTCTGATGAATGACGGTGGGAAAGGTTTCGGAATAGGAGTCATGGATACATTTAGGATTAATGGACTATGATCAGAGGATAGTTCATCAAGGCGAGTTACGGAATAGTTCAGGGAGCCTAATCCGCTGTGGATGAAGAAGTCGAGGATGTCTGGATTACTGTTAGGATCTGTTGGCCAGTAGGTAGGGGAATCGGGAGGTAGGAGATTAAGGCGTCTGGAGTTGAGTGCAGACTGCAATGTCCGTCCACGAGTATTTGTGGTTCTGCAACCCCATTGTTGGTGCTTCGCGTTTAAGTCTGCACCCAGAATAAAGTGATTCCCCAATGAGTTGAGAAAGGAACCAAATTGGGTAATAGAATTAGAATTTTTAGGAGGGCAATATGCTGAAGCGATGACTAGCGGAAAGGAAAAGGTCTTGATTATAATAGAGGTGGCTTGTAGGAAATCGTGGGCGGGAAGTGGGTGTAAGTGATGGGAGAGGGATCGGTTGACAATGACAGCAGTACCGGCATGGGCTTTGCCGTCTGGATGGTCTGTCCGGTATGTTGTGTATTCAGGTATTTTGAAGTACTGTTTAGTGGTTAGCCTAGTTTCAGTAATGAGTGCAACGTCAACTTTTTTGTCTTGGAGTAAGGCTGTAAGTTCGTCAGTGTGAGTTCTAACACCATTCGCATTCCAAAGGAGAATAGATAAGGATTTAGGTGAGGTCATTTATGGATTTTTTAAGTTAGGAATAAGATTTGATACAAGATTCGTGAGGATTGTTATTAGGGGCATGACAAGGGATTTGATTTCGGAAATGAAGGATGTCATCAAACTGGTAAGATCTGTGGCATTTGAAGGAGGGGGAATATGAGAGATTTGTTGTGGATGAGGATTTTTAGGACTGATTACGTTTTGAGGAAGAGGTATTTGTGGAATGGATTGAGGATATTGAGGTACATTTTGTAGTTCCGGCAGGGCCTCGGCTTCACTACATTGGTTCCCACCTCCAAGTAAGTGGGCAAATGATACATTGGAATCGATTAATTTTGAGGGTTCTCTTCTAGTTCTAGCCTGTCTTGTTGTTTCATCCAGTACTTGGGGTTTTTGATACCTGGTCCTTAGCTCCTTATAGATTTGGCATCCTTTGTAGTTGGCCGGGTGGTCCTTGAGGCAATGAGCACATACAGCGGGTGTTGACTTCGGTTTTGTACATTCCACAGACTTGTGCTGTTCACCGCATTTCACGCAGCGTGGTATGTGGTGACAGTAACTTCTGGTATGACCATACGCCTGACAATTGTAACACTGAACAATTTCTCTCTTTGTATAAGGTTTTTCGACTCTTACACTTGTATAATACAGTCTTTTTAGATCATAAATTTTTTCTACTCCTGCTAATGGTTCCAAGTCAGCGAAGAATAGAGGCAGTTGAACTCTATCTTTTATGACATTAGTGACTTGTCGCACTTTGTAACCCATCTCCATGAGTTCTTCTTTGATAGCGTCAACTGGTGTTGAAGGGTGTAGATTTCTGATCACAACTCTAAGAGCTCTCTCTTGCCGTAGCTGATAAGTGTGAAAATCCGCTTTAGTTTCAGTTAGGTATTTCACAATTTTTCTATATGCCTCGGCGGTGGTCGGTGATATTTTGGTGTCATTGATTCTACTCATACAGTAGTAGCTGGTAGATTCGGTAATCTTGTTTAATTGCGCACATAACAACTGGAAATTTTTAATATTTTTGACAAATATCGGTGGAGGCCGTGGTTCACTGGGTGTAGGAGCAGATTCCATGTTTTCTTTTTCATTATGTAGGATTTGAAAAGGATTTGGGGTGAAAAACGGAGATTCGTCAGTCATCCCCTGTGACGATGTGCCAGGCTGTGGTTCAGATTCTGTATTAGAACCTGAAGGGGTTGCTTGTTGATTTAATTTTTTATTAGTATCACGGCGGGGTCTTTGTTTTATGGGAGACGTGATTGAACCACTAGATCTAGATCTTTTAGTTGATGCTTTGGAGGACATCACTTGGTGAAAATATCGCATTCCATGTGAAGAAGATAATAAGAAATAACTAGATGTTGGTAATAAAACAATAACTAAAGAAAAGAAAACCAATCCCGGCCTTGCCGAGCTATTGGCAATCAGCTGATGTGAAGAGGTTACCCAGCATTCACTTTACACCGTAAATTGTAACAAAACTTACTGTTGTTTGCTCCAATATTTACTGCTGTTGTTATCCTGTAGTCTGGTGATGTTTTCAAGATTGCACTGAAGAGAATTCAAACTGAAAAAGCATGAAATCCAAGAGCCGATTTGAAAGATGACTGCTATACACATGCGCATGCGCAGAACTAACTAAAGGATTAAAGAGCAAAAATATTTGTTTAATGCAATTTTTTTATTATAGGGTTAGGGTTAGGGTATTGGAGTAGGTGCTCAACCTCTTGGTTATTAGCAATAAATTTGTAGTAACAGTTTTGTTTTACTATTTTTTCTTCTTTTTATTTATTTATTTTTCCTTCTATTGTTTTTATTTTTTTTTAAATTTATTTATTTATTCCTTTTTTTATTGTTTTTTTTTTTTTTTTTTTATTCTTTTGTTGACACATTCTGAATTAGTGGATTTATTCCATTTTTTTCTTTATTTATTTATTATTTATATATATATATATATATATATATATATTTTTTTTTTTTTTTTTTTATTACTACTATTATTTTTTTTGTTTTCTTTCTTTCTTTCTTTTTTTTTCTTATAGTTCCGGGAGCAGAGAACATTCTTTGACGAACCTAATCAGTGAACTAACTGTTTCACTAGAGTCCTTCAAGCTCTCACTCAACGATCTAGCTAGGTTAAGTTTATACATTTGTACATGAAATTTGGGGCAGTTCTCAATTATGTGTTTTATTGAGAGAGGCACTCTACACAAGTCACACATTGGTACGAGCTGCCTGAGGATGAGATGGAGATGTGTGAGTCTGCTATGTCCTATGCGAAGTCTCGCCAAAGCAGTTTCCTCGTGGCGATTACTTCGCAATAATGTATTCCATGGATCAGGCGATTGCTTGATATTTCTTAATTTATTGGTGTTGTCAAGTTCCGACCACATCTGTTCCCATGCCTGATATATTTTGACCTTAAGGTAATTTTTTACGTCTTCCTTGATGTAAGTTGGGTGGATTTGGACGTTTGACAATGCAGCTTCTTTCGCAGCCCGATCCGCTTCCTCATTGCCATCAAATCTACGTGGGATGGAATCCACAAGAACACTAGTTCTTTTTTCAGTATTTTTAAATCTCCCACATATTTTTCTTATTATTCTTATTATTATTCTTATTTTTTTTTATCCCACATATTTTTTTATTATATGAACAGTAATACGGAAATGTAATGTACTGTTGGAAAAAGAAAGATTTCAGCAAAAAAAATTATATTATACAAAAAATTGTGAAAGACAGTCATTGTAAGTGAAAGTCGTGTGTGCCCGTACCAGATTTTTCTAAAATAAAATATTCCATTCCTAAAAACGTAACTTTTTTGTTGATCTCATGATTTGAGAACCCTGAAATAAGTAGAATAGGACAAGTTCTGCAACCTTCCCGAAACAAGTTAGAGACTAAAGTAAGAATAATACAAGAGTTTTGTAGGGGAAAAAAAGAAGAAAATATCAACTTCGCAGATTAACAACTTTCTCTTACCTATCTATTCAAATTAAATTATAGAAGTTTAAATAAAACGTGTATATATATATATATATAATATTCACGTCTAGCAATTTTTATAGATAAAATTTATCTAATAAAGAATATTAAAAAATTAAAATGTTTCCATAGGAACCACTAAAGTTTATATGGTCGTTCACTGTATTTAACTTCTTTCTATTTTTAATAATATTTGTTTGTTTGTTTATTCGTTTAACGCTACTTTATGCAACTGCCTATCTGACTATACTATATTTGGACTCCTATTTTTTGCTAATCCTAGTTTACTTAGAATAGGGATCTTTAACGAGTATCTGACATGGCACAGGCACGGAACTACCATTTTAGAACCGCTCCTTAGGACTGCTTAACTAGAAATTTTTTACTCTGTTAAACCCTAGGGCCATCTGCCGGGTTTGATCCCGCGTTATTTGGCATGGTGGGCTGTTATGCTAGCCACTACACAACAGGTGACCCCTTTATCTAAAATCTTCTCAATTGTATTAATTTATTAACGATCCCCACTACAAGTAAGCTGATTATGATTAGAAAGTTGCAGTTGTAAACTTACCAATAACAATGAAAAATAGCTTGAAAATGTTTTTTTAATTATTTTTTAAAATTTAATTTAAACCTATATATATATGGTATTATTATATAAATTTATTGTTTTGTATATATCGTGTAAATGTAGTATGAATGTTGAATTTTATCACTGTTAAAAATGTCCTAACTTGGACTGATTGTAATATTACTCAATAATGAACTGTTCCAAGAACTGTAAATTTAAACCTAATTATTTTTATTGTATTTTTTAATGAATCAGACGATATTCATTTTAAGTACTATAACATATAGTAAATAGCTACTATTATTCATACTCTAATAATGGGTTACATAATATAATTAGCTAGCATAATTCAATTTAAGCCGCTCCGAAAAACATCCGTTTCCGAGCAAACTAATTTTTTTTTTCTTCCCCCATTAAAAAGGGGAATTCCCTTAAAATAAGGTATAAAAGAATTGTCCCTGAGTCAGCCACTGGTTTGGTTTTAGTTATGATAAAATAGTAACTTAAAAACGAAAGAAATCCCTTTAGAAAAAAATATTTCCCGAGGCTATGAAGGTTTACATTTAATGAGATGGCCTGAGGCAGTAGCCAGCGATACAGGTCGTTTTTGTCTTTTTATAGGTCCCTATTCAGAGGTTTTCTTTCTCCAGGGGCTTTTGTGCCTATAGCCTTTCTCCTGTTGGGAAGATCGACTTGAGAGATACGATAGATCGATATAGACTTCTGTAGGCAACGGTAGGAAAGTTGAACGAACCCTCGCGAACGGCTTGCGTAAGGTTATAGGTCAGGGCCTGCATTTGTGTGCCAGCTCGGTAGCACTCAGCTCTTGAAAGGTGTTGAATTTTTTTATCGTATTATTATTATGGACGGTTCGAGTCTTGATGGAACAGCTGAAATCAACCTCTTATTACTCCTTATCGTGCAGATCAAACTTTCATGATTGAGGAGAATAGTGAGATCTCAAGATCTTAAAATTTTAAACGGTTACGATGGTTAACTCAGGATTCTTTGTGAACATATGCAAAACACTTTTCTTATTTCCTAAACAGATTAAGTGGCACTGTTGTTAGTATGAGGTGTCTATAGTGCAACTTCACATTATTTTAATAACTTCGTGTTCACGAAACCTACATGTTTCAATTAAGAGCTATTCCACTTATTTAAGTCAATTATTTCACTTGCCTATATATGAAGTATGTAGTAAGAGAATGAATGTATTGCGAATGTGAAAATTTTTTATTTATAGTTTTTCTCCGGAAATGCACGTTTCAGAGTCCTCTAAACCTAAATGATAAATTCCAATAAGTGTGTGTGGAAGGACTAACTCGAAAGCGATAAGTTGGAAAAAACATAAATTAGATATTTTAGGAGCGTATGTGATTGTGGTTTTAATCAAAAATGGCGAACCAGAATAGCCACTTTATGCCATGGATTTTGTATTTTTTTACGATTTTCTCAAAAACGGCTCTAACGATTTTGATTAAACACTAAATCTATGTAAAATTTAATGGGCTTAAATTGAAATAGTCTGATAGGGCTCAAATGCTGATATTTTAAATTATCTGGCCCTAGAGTACCTTTAATGTTGTGGATTCGATAAAAATTAAACTCATTTTATTAGTATTGTTAAAAAAAAGGCTGATTATTTGTTATTATTTATTTTACTTTTGTTTACTCTTTACATAAGTGATTAATGTATTCTTATATCTGTAGTACCACTACCAGAGTGTGGCATTTTTCCGAATAAATCCTATGAATGGTCTTCGGCTCAATGGGGTTTTTAAAAGAATATATTTTAAAGTACAGAAGAACATACTGATTTTCTCCGCAGCCCGATCTTGACAATGCGCCATTATAATTGGCAGTGTGAAAAGCAGTCTTGACCTAAATCGAAATGTTTGCTTCTGTGATTTATTAATTGTTACGGCAAAAGATAACAACGGGAAATTGAATTATTTTAAAATTAAGAGGTAAATCATTTGGAATCATTGGGGTGCGAGGTTAATTTTCCACGTTTTTTTTTTTTCAAATTTTCCGCCGATTCTTCACTTCTATAGATCGCAGCGTGATGTTATGTTGCTTAAAGCCTTCCTCGAAAAATGGACTATCCAGCACAAAAGGATTTTTCAATTTGAACTGGTAGTTTCTGAGATTCAAACAAACAACGAGCTCTTAAGCTTTATAATAGTATAGATTTCAATAGTCCAGGTACCGGTTTCGAATCCCGGCTGTGGCAGATATTATTTATATCTCGTTATTTTAGTCCAAGAGGCGGCCCTAAGATATGGAGACCCTCCTTCTTAATAGCGATCATGACAACAGAAATTGACGCAGGCGAAGTCGCGGGCAACATCTAGTACTATATAATTTTATTAAAATATAATACAATTTATTTGTACATCTATGATTAATTATTCATTAACCAGTGATAAAATCATTTAGCCATAAATTGCCTATACTCGGGAATATCGAATTAAGCCGTGATGAAGTCTGATAATATACTACTTTCTAGAGCGGACTTGTACCGCTGCAGATTGCAGGTTGCAACTTCACCGATATCCCACTGCATTAAAGGGAAAAGCTACCATTAGAAATTTAATGACTCCAATAACCAGGGGCCCTAAGACCGTATCAGATTAATTTTTGATAGCTATCCGATACTAAACCAATCACAAGTGACCTGGGTGCTTAATTAAATAGTTGTTTGTACAGACGATGAATAATTTAATTCATGATCGAAAATCAATTAACCGTCCCTTTGAGGAGTTGATATTAATAACTTGGGGATAATAAAGCTGGCCGGGTCGTGCAGACGTGAAAATGGGGACAGCCGTTTCGGAAAGAGAAAACATCCCTACTTGAAGGATCCCGCAATTAAAACTGATTTATTTCGGCTCGTAAAAACAATCCTTTTTCGTGTATGATATATTTTATGGGCAGCACCAGCGGTGAACTGGATGACAGCTGTTATTTTTATTTATTGCGGATATTAAACATTTCTCTCTTTGAAATGCAAAAACGAAATAATGAGTTGCATAAGTAATGATAAAAATCTGTGATGTTATTTTTTTAGCCCATTTGCTGATTGTCATATAACTGCTGATGGATGCTTATTAGTAAATGAAGTGAACAATTTGTTGATTTATTACATTCTTTATAAAATATATACAGTTAGGGAAAGTATTGCGATCTTGAAAATTTTCGAATTCCAGTTTTCAACAGAAATACACCTTTTAGGGTCCCTTGAGTCCAAATAACCCCAAGTTCCCCAAAAAGGTGAGCGTGTCCGTGTGTGTCAGAATGTGTTAAGCCCACCGCGAAAACAGTTTTGTAAAAGTGAAATTTTATATTTTAACAGCGTCTATGCCTGAGATGCTACAGCAACTTTTTCAATTTTTTTATTTTTCAAAATGTTTACGATTTTCTCAAAAACGGCTCGAACGATTTGGTTAAACTCGCTATATCGATGTAAAATTTAATGATATTTAATATGAAGTAGGTTTTATTCTGATTGAAATAGTCTGACAGGGCTTAAATGCCGATATTTAAAATTTTCTTCCTCTAAACTACTTTTAATTAAGTACATTACAAAAGATTAACCAAATCATGTTGATGACATTGATCATTAATGATGGCCCTCCAATGAGGTGATTAAGCCGATACCATGATCGGTCGTTATTTATTTTAGGCACCCATTTTGTAGAGGCTGGGTGTGCCACAGGTGAATTTCTAGACCATAGGGTTAGGTTAATTCACTTTATTCTCTTGGACGTCAACAGCATAATGACATTGCTGCCCTTTTATTATTTTAATTCTTACATAATTTGGATGTTATATTAATGTTTTAACATCAAGAGATTTTAATATCTTATTTTCATCTGTTATTTTAGTTCTATATTTCTCTCTTCTATCATAATTCACATGTTATTTGTTTACTTTATTTATACAATTTTATCATTATAAATACAATTTTCTTACTAAGTAGCATCTATTTTAACGTAGTATTTTGTCTATACCATTGGGTAGCCCTACGATTAAAATAACAGAATATAAAAATTATTATGTCGAACCCGGGACATGGAGAACAGTATATTAGTGCCTACTCATCAGACCATGACGCTTTTCAATACAATGGGTTTAATGTATGTGTGATATCATACCATATTTCCTCTACAACACCTATTATTAATTAAAGATATATTGAATTTATGCTGTATATCTATAATAAGTTATGAGCAATGTCTGATAAGAGGCAAAGCATGCTGTATGCATAACAATTGCACACAGTCGGGCAATCTTTTTGTAAAGAAATATGTTTCTTCCTCAAATAATTTTATTTTTTCGCTACAGGTCTGGATTAACTTTAAAATAGGAGTTGATTTATTCTATAAATCCTGGTTTGTAACTGTTATCTTTGTATGTTTCAGGGTTAAAGCTCAGTACAAAGTCCAAGCTCCTGAACAAGGTTCCCAGAAGAAGCAAGAGAAGAAGTCGAGGACGACTACCATCACCGTCAAGGACACAGAGCCGGAAACGCTCAATATTCAATAAATTAGAAGTTAAATGTAAATGAAGTTGAAGTTTGAAGAATTTGAATGTAGAAGAACTTAAATGTAGAAGAAGTTGAATTTAGAAAAAGTTTAATGCAGAAGAAGTTGAATATTATAAATAGAGTCGTAGTTGAGTGGCTTAGTTTTGCTACTGGTGACTTCAGTTCTCAAGTAACAATAAAGTTGTCAATTATTGTCGATTTTGTTGTTTTTATTAACATGAAAAAAAAATAAAGGAAACTATTTATTTGGATCATCAAGATTTGAGTTTTCAACATAAATATACGTTGTAGGGTTCGTTGAATCGAAGTGACAAAGAATAGTTAATTAGAAAAAATAGTTATCCTATAAACACAGCTGTAAATCGTAATGCAGAAAGATGAAAAGGGCATATACTTTAGTGATTACTGAAGATAATTTTTTTTTTTTTCATATCCCTAATTAACAATATGGAATTTAATACTTATAATTTATATAGTTAAATATCTTGTACTGTAACTGTCACATTTTAAGATTGTGTAAGGGTGTTATGTCACTATGTAGTTTACAAAATATTTGTTCAACTGAAATTAGATTAGAGCTGATGGGGCTCAAGAAAGACTTATGACTAAGTCTGACTGATGTTAATAATTTATATTTTTATATTATTTAATGTAAAACATATGTTTTCAACGAGACTGAATCTAATTCTTAAAACTTGTTTCTGCTCTATATTTATTTAATAATTCTTAAATTGATCTTACCAACCGTGATAAGTGAAAGTTGTGTGTTGCCAGTATAATTTTTTAATTTTTTTTTTTATCTCAACTTAAAACTTTTCTCCATTCCATTGAGGATCAACTAGAAAAGGGCTTCTCATGGACTGCCTTGTGTCTGGTAACAACGGCTTTTACATATTTAAGCAGATCGTTGTAACCAACACAAACTGTCTATCTTATTGATTTATTTTATATGTTATTTCTGAGGATAAGCAGTTTTATTAAGCACATTTACCTTTCTTTTTTTTTTTTTTTTTTTTTGTAAAGTTATACGATAAAATTACTTTATGAGATATTTATTAAAAATAGAATGAATAAAATTCAACACATTCGATCACAAATTCTAACCTAAGTACTTAATAAAAAGTGGTGTATTGTAAGAAAACAAGCTGTATCTCGCGGCTTTGCACGCGACTATTTCATTTTTTTTTTAATTGCTGCGAATCAAGAAAGTTATTGACCTGAGATAACAGAGAGTTAAACTTCTATTCTATTCTATTCTATTCTATTCTATGACAAATAAATGATTATTGTTGATTGTCAGATATTAATTTTATTCAGTTTAATCTACAATAACATACCCGTATCAAGTAGCCATACCCGTGATTATCTAATACTGACATTTTTGCTTTAAAACATTATTATTCTATACCATAGTAACTTATATGTAACATAATGCTTATTTTTTCCACTCGGGGGTGTACCCTTCCATCTGAATAAGCTTGCATTTTTTTAGGATTCAGAACTAAGTTCCATTATCTTTTCAAAACTAAAACATACGAATTTGATAGAAACAAACACACGAAACATGGCTATGAAACGAAATATACTTAAATATATTTGTCATAAGTGTTATAGTATCTATACTATTGCTGATTAGATTAAGAGATTTTGCTTCTAGATAGTTAGAAATTTGATTGTGATTTAAGAGAGTACTTATTGTTTTTATAGGATGCATATATTTTTGAGTTATTCAAAAACCAATTTTATTTTACTGTTTAGAAACATATTTTTTTAAATCACTTTGAGGACGAATTTCCCCAAACCCAGCCTTATTGCACATCTAGAGGGTGAGACGAACCTCCAGGAGAAATTTCGAATTCACAACCATATTCGTTTTTGAGAAACTGCAATGACCAGAAAATCGAGTGAAATGGGACTTTCTTTTATATATATAGATGGCAAAGCAATGCTCCAGAAGATCCAGAACGCTTCCTTCCTAGCTTTATTGGTTAATATTTTATTCTGATAATATTAACTAAAAACAAAAAAAAAAATGCTTTATTAGGCATTCGTGCTCAGATACGTTGGGTTGCTTCATACGCAGCATTCTCCATGAAAATTTAAACGTAATTTTTATTTATTTTTTTGCTTTAGTTTGTTCCTATATTTTCGTTTTATAATACACCATATAGGAAATGTTAACACTTCCATGGGTGTTTATTTCAATCTGATGACTAATATTTGTAAACTTTATCAGATTCATCCTTCTGTCATCTTCTCACTCAGAATTTATAAGTTTTCATATTCTTAGTAAAAGGGAGTACTGGAGAGGAAAATGATTTATTGAACATCAAGCTGCCCAAATATAGTGGGTTGCTTGATTCTACACAGCATACTTAAAATCAAAACAAAACTTTTGTTAAAAACTTTTTTTTCCTTACTTTTTAATTCTTCTTACAATTACTATTTGACTGAGATTACCTGTACTGTAGTGAAGAAAAAAAATAAATTTTTGTAACGTCTCAAGCGCATAGTTGTCTTAAATCTGAAATTTCATTTTTCATTTACGCTAGACTTATCACACACATAGACCTTTTGTCGGGACTTGGTCATTTGGGCTCAGAGTACCCTAAAACGTGTATTTCCGTTGAATAAGGAAATTCTAAAATTTTCACGAACCCAATACTTTCCCTTACTATATATTTCATATATAGGTAAGTGAAAGTAAAAAAAACTAACATATTCTTTGGCCCCTTATTTATCATTAATATACAATATTTCATACGAATAAATAATTTTATTATAATTCTATCCTCTTTTTTACAATTCTAGCCAGCGGTTATAACTCAAGTATTTTAGGTTTGTCATGCTGAAATAACGTATTGATAATATTAATATATTATAACAGTGTGTGATGGTTGAGCGCGGTAGTCCTGGTTAAATATTAAAATATTGAGCGTGCGCAACCGACTGTGATGGAAGTCAATTTTAAAAAACTCAGGATGTCCTCCCCCTAACCATAGCCAACAGTCATGGGAATCATTTTTTCCCTGCGATAAGACAGGGAGGGGAGGGAGTACCATATGGAGGATGTGGGAGGGCTGATCCCCATGGTGCATACACCCGTATCTCCTCGGCCCCACCTGCCCTCACAATATATATATTTATTATGCTAATTGCTCCCATTGTCGGGCAGGAACTCTGGTCGTGATCCTGGCCAATGTCAGGACACTCGTGCCTCTCTCCTGTCCCAACGGTCTTCAGTTCTGCCAAGGTTAAACGATCTGGAAGGTGAAATCACCAGACAGTATTGAATTCAAGTTGAAATCTGCCATAAGGCATCAACGTTATCTGGGATGTGAAATTTCCCTGTGATCTGGAAAACCCCAGAGCTATTATTACGGAATCTGACTGCGGGCTTGAACATACAAGTCATGCGTCCCAGGGAGTGCGGAAAGATCTTCGCGCTGATTAGAAACACATGAGCTGGGAGAAAGCGAACGAATCGGAAGTAACCCTAGCGCAAACATTGCTAAAAGCAAAAATCCAGCTCGACTCTTCTAACCATACTTTTCATGTTTTCTAGAATAGTTACTCGAACATTTGATAGAAAAACTCAGCGAGATTGATTCTCGCAAAACAAAAAGTTATTCCTCAAGAATTTAGGATAAAATATATTCCAGTTACTCAATTCAATATATTAAATCGATTGAAAAAAAAATATTAAACGGCGTCAGGTCAAGTTTTTTGAAACCACAACACAAATTGCTAATCCGCTGGTTTCCAGCTTAATACCTCCTCCAGCCCAAAAACGGTGGCAAAATGCTTTTGTATCTGATTAAGTTATTATAGAATAAGATAGGCTTAAGAGGTAATTTTATGGACATCTAACAGCTAGAAGCTAAGCCCCGTCGCAGAAATACTTCATTTTGAAAATCATTTTAAAACTTTTAACGACTCCGCAATTCCTTAAAATGTATGCAAGTTACGGAAAAAGGAATAATTCAGTAACGGAAAAGGGAAATTAAAAATTTTAGATTAAGGGGATAAGGAAAAAAAAAAAAAAACAAAAAAAAAAACACTTACTTAAAATTGCTAACCGGGCCAAGCGAATTATATGACTATTTAAGCTTCGATTAGAACGAGGGTCACATGGGGTTTAGTGACTAGTATAACAGCCTTATATATGTTTAAGGCCACAGGTTCAAACCCGATAGATAGTCCAAAGAATTTTAAAGGAAGAGAAAAAAAAATTTGTAGTCATGCCGTCCTTCGAGTACGTAAAGTATTGTTCGGAGGAGGCGTAAAGAGGTGTTCCCGAGCCTAAGTCAGGTTGTTAAAGTTTCCTCCCTATTTAAACCTGGATAGGCAAAATTTAAGACTCCCGTTTTGGCATCGACCGATGAACGCAGTAGGATAAAGCGCCGATAAATGAAAAAACAAAAAATAATTTTTAAAAAAACCTTTACCTCAACAATTCAAAAAGGAGTTAGAATTTATATATTTTATATGCCAACGCTCGGTATAAGAAAGTAAGTAGGCTGAGATAAAGCTCAGCCAAAACATTTTTTGGGTACTCCTTTTCCTATAAAATCATGCTTTATTTGTAACCTTAAAGTAGCGAAATCAAGAAAAGTATACAGTTAGAGTTTTGCAAAGGTGTAATTTTGAACTAGTAATAATGATAGAAAAAAATGTATAGTTAAGGAGATCCTTGTCATTAATGGAACAGGATGAAAGAGCCCTTAAAAATTTTTTTGTTTGATTTTCCTGCAGTAGGTAATTAATTTTTTAGATCAATTATTTCGGAGGCAGTTCCTATCATCAAAAGATCAATATCTCACCTAGTTAAAACTAGATAATCAAAATTCAATACTCTCACTGTATCATCGTCCGATTCCATGAAGTGACGTTACGTTTAAACGGACATAATATGATAACTATATATTTTGCTACAATCTTCCATCAGAAGCTTATTCTCCTTCCTAATCCCTAGGCACAATCCCTATCTAGTTCCAAAAATTCCTATAACCCTTCTCGTAGGTTAAAGCGGCATTGTCCAGAGATCTCATGTAACTATGGCATTGGAGTGCTTGCAATGGCCAGCTTCTTCACTCATGTCCTGAGCGTTATTCTCTCTAGCGCCCTCATTCGGCCTCCAGTGGCTCTCAAAACTAGTGACGCAGTTGACGAAGCTAGTTTGTCGCGTGTTTTGATCCGGAGATCCCAGGGGCAGAGTGTAAACATTGTATAAAGGTATGATTTTGGCCAAGGTTGTTATTATTATTTTATTTTATTATTTCATATTAAACTTTTATTTTTTTCTTTCTTTATTTTTTATTTTTTTTACATCATTTATTGAAATTTACAACTGTACTTCAAGGTACAACAAGTAAATGTGACAACAGTTAAATGGCGTGAAACAAACTTGAAGAAGAACTACTCAATGGCAGCACTCCTGTAACTTTTCTACACTAGAAGGTCTCGAGGCCATCTTCTTTTCAGACGCCTCGGAGGATTGTCAGGAATTGAAGAGGAAGAAAGTATTGAAACAAGAGGATTAGGGTAGGAATGGAGTTTGTCATGAAAGGAATGGTATCTAAAAGCAACATACGGAACGTTGAGGTCTTTATGGATAAGTTTGTTTGTGACAAAATAAGGAGCATTGAGGATTTTACGAAGGATTTTGGATTGTAGGGATTGGATACGGGAAGAATTCGATGGTTTAGTAGAGCCCCAAAGCTCCACTCCGTAAGTCCATATCGGCCTTATGATAGTCATGTAGATGAGTCTTTTGTAGTTAAGTGGAAGATTAGAACGTTTGTCTAGTAAGTGTTGAAGAAGTCGAAAACGTCGTGCAGTTTCTTGTCGTTTCAGTCTTGTGTGAGGGTTCCAAGTAAGGCGTTTGTCAAGGTGCAGTCCTAGATATCGGATATGTTCAACCGGGACAAGAGGAGTATTATTGAAGGAGACAGTAGGGCAGGATGTCATAGGTTTACAACGAATGGTAAAGGTAATTTGGTTGGATTTATTGGCATTAATTTTAATTCTCCAGTTCTGACACCATACCTCAAGGTCTCTGAGGTGGGAGTTTTCTTTATTTAATTCTTCTTTTAATTATTTATTTTGTTATTATTTGCTTTGTAGATTTGCGATAAATGATTCCATTTAGCTGCAACACTTATTGTCCCAGAAGGTGGCAAATTTTACTATCTCTTAATAAGGAAGTCAACAAAAAATATGCTATGCTGAAAAGGAGCTTCTTCACATGAGGCGTTCCTTTTACGAGCTAAGCATTCATAATAATGAAAACAATCATAAAGAAATTAGGAGCAAAGTAAATTTCTGAAATATTATCATTAAAATGAATAAGGAGAAGAAGGAGGGGTTTGTGAGGCGATCCTGGAACGTGACGAGAATGATAAAAGCCAGCTCAAGAAGATCTTAAAATGGGAACCTCGGGGAAGGAAAGGGTCGAGATGAATCAGAAAAACGTGGACGGTAGGAATGCCTCGGGTAATGAGGTCTAGAAGAAGAGATGGAGAGGAAAGCCAGGAGATGGAGATCAGAAGAAAAGGGGTATGGAGGAGGCATATGCAGGGGATTTATCAGCTTGTCTTCGCTTGTTTTTATATTTTGATTTTATTTTTATTTATTGAGTACCAACCGCTATGATTATATATCCCTATATTTGAAATACAAAATTTTAATCAAATAATCAGAACACTAAACAAGATTGAGGCAATTAAATTACAAAGGAAGGAAGACTACTAAAAGAATTAGATGTGAAGAGTTAGAGGAAAAAGGGAAGACGAGAAAGATGACGAAGTGGAGGAGTCCATGAAGGGTCGTGGTCTTCAAGAATAAGGGAGGGCTCTTAGATATGCAGAACAATATGGAAAGAAGCCATCCAAACAGTATAGGTTAAGGAAATACGCTTAAGTATAAACTCCTAAATTAAAAAATAAAATTACCTAGATCGAAAATAAGAAAATAAAAGGAAAAATTAAGATCCAAAACATGATCAATTTTTTTCTTTTAAATTAGAATGTTAAAAGTAAAAATTTCTTTAAGTAATAAAGTAGTTTTGTGGCCAACTTCTGTTGTTTTTTTAGTAATATTTTTTTTTTTTTTTTTTTAATTTGTTTTATTAAGAGATAATACAATCTGCCACCTTCTGGGGCAATGAGTATTAGAGATAGAATAAATCATTCATACCATATGTACACTTTTAGTAATATTAGAATGTCTGTCTATGTTAATTCCAATTTTTCTTCTTTCCGCTTTGTAAAATAAACAGTCCATCATCATATGCGATACTGTGAGTTTAACCCCACTGGAGGTTCATTTAAAAAAACCAAACAAATAATAATAATAATAGGCTTACCGAACCCGAAGGTTCGATGCCGATACCACCAAACTTCGCCTGCACAGACTCGTCCAATGTTCACCGGTCAAGCCCAAGCCCCCGAGATCAGCCTTAATGCAATCCTCCCATCGACGCTTCGGCCTACCTTTCGGACGCCTACCAGTCGGTTCAGCGAATACCAACTTTCTCGGAATCCGTTCCTCACTAAGCCCAACAACTTTACGCGCCCATTTGAGTCTCCGCGATGCTATCAACTCAATTATATTCACAGGGTACAAACTCCGCAATTCCGCGTTGTGCAACCTTCTAAACTCCCCAGTGGCCTCATCTCTCTTCGGACCAAATATTTTACGCAGCACCTTATTCTCGAAAACCTTAAGCCGTTGTTCATCCTTCAAAGTAAGCGGCCACGTTTCGCATCCGTAAAGAACCGTTGGAAGAATAATAGTTTTATAAGTTCTAACCTTTAAGTTTTTAGACAGAAGCCGCGAGCTAAGCAATTTACCAACCGAATAATAACACGCATTTCCCACCTTTAACCGGGACTTTATTTCTTCCTGGATTTCATTTTTTCTTGTTATCATTGAACCTAAATACTTGAATTTCCCTACGTGTTCAAAAGTATGACCTGAAATATTAATATCATCAAGATCGCCACCATTTCTGCAACTAATCATATATTTCGTCTTATCGGTATTTAATTCGAGACCTATTTGTTTACCGGTTTTTATTAACACACTTGTATTTAGTTGTATAGTTTCTGTGTCTTCACCTAGTAGTACCAAATCATCGGCATACCCCAAAACCGGAATCTTGTCACCCATATGTAAGCCTTTCTCGGTACTCATCACCTTTTCTATAACATATTCTAGGGCTATATTAAACAAAACAGGTGAAAGGGAGTCACCCTGTTTCAAACCCGATCGCACCTTAAATCTCTCGGAGTAATTATGACCGATTCTAACTTTATGAAATGTTTCCGACAAACACATCTCTACTAGGTTTACTAACTGTTTAGGTATCCCCTGTTCAATCATGATGTTATATAGCTTCTGACGGTCTATGGAATCATAAGCCTTTTTAAAATCTATATAAAGTTGATGGACTACACCGTTGTATTCCAGTTTCTTCTCTAATATTTGACGTAAGGAAAATATTTGATCAATAGTCAAGCGATTCCGCCTAAAACCACATTGGTAGTCTCCGATAATTTCCTCAGCGTATTCCGTGATTCGGCTAGTTAGTATTGACGAGAATATTTTATAGCATACTGGGAGAAGAGAGATCCCACGATAGTTGTTACAATCCGTCCTCGGTCCTTTTTTGTGAATCGGAATAAGTATTGATTCTTTCCATTCTTCGGGTATTTTTTCATTTTCCCAGATCTTTTTAACTAAAACATGTAATTTGGAAACGCCCGCTTCTCCACACGCTTTGATTAATTCACTCGTGATATTATCATTTCCTGCAGCTTTATACCGTTTTAATTTTCCTATCGCCATTTCAACTTCCTCTTTACTCGGTGCGTCTACCCATGGTTCAGCGCTCTGGTATTCAGAGGGAGGAGATTGATTATTATTTTCCGTATTTAGAATGCCGTCAAAGTGTTGTTTAAATGTATTTAATATCTCAGTCGGATCCGCAATTATGTTGTTATTCGCATCTTTAACCCCATTCAATACAGGTTCAAATCTTTTACGCGATTTGTTTATACCTTTGTACATCTCTCTTACTTTATTTTCGCTTCTGTGTTTTTCTATTTCTATTATTTTGCCTTTAAGATACTCTCTTTTCTTATTTTTTAAGAATTTTGAAGTTTCGTTTTTTACTAACCGAATGTAAGCCACATTATTATCGCTTGGATTATTTAAGGAATTCAGTTTAGCGGTTTTTCTTTTTTCACACATATTTTGACAATCCCTGTCGAACCAAGGTTTGTTCTTTTTATTTTCGATTTTCCCAAGACATAAGTTACCGACCTCTTTAATATTATCCCTGATTCCTTCCCACAATTTGTTTACATCTTCGTTTTCCTCGTCTGAAGATTCCAAAGCATCGAACCTATTTTTTACTTCTATCGCGAATTGTTTTCTAATTTCGGGGTTGTTCAATTTAACAACATCAAAATTCTCGGGATGAATATAGTTCGGTGTTCTCTTTTTTGTATTTAGTTTTTGTCGAAGTTTCGCGATTTATTTGATCTATTTGATTACGAGTATGTCCATCCGGCGATGTCCACGGATACTTATGAATGTCCTTATGTTTAAACGTAGTACTTTTGATTATTAGGTTTTTCGAAATGGCAAAGTTTATTAGTCGGGTCCCATTATCATTACTATATTCGTGCAAACTTTCTTTACCGATTGTAGGACGATATACTTCTTCCCTTCCAACCTTTGCGTTTGCGTCACCTAGTATAATTTTAATGTAATTTCGCGGTAACTTATCGTAAACCGATTCTAGTTTATCATAAAATTCGCATTTTACTTCATCATCACTATCTTCGGTGGGAGAGTGAATGTTTATAAACGCGATTTTATACCAACGACCCTGAAATATAGCAACCGATATTCTTTCACTAAAGAACTGTACATCCCGTAATGCGGAAAGAAATTTATTCCTAATCAGAAACCCGGTACCTAGACAATAATTAACGCACCCCCCGTACCAAATAGTATACTTTCCTTCTGTTAACGAACCCTCCCCTGGCCAGCGAACCTCTTGTAATGCAACGATATCTAAATGGTACCCCTTAACTTCATTCGCGACCGACTTTAACCCACCTGCCGTATTTAAACTTCTAACGTTCCACGTCCCTATTGTTAGATCTCTACTTTTCATCTTGCGCCTAGATTCCTCTGAAGCAGTCCCCACCCGGAGACCCGAACGGGGGACTAGTTTGCTTCCGGATAATGGGCGTTTTACCTCAGAGGAATCCATGACTGTTTGTGGTATTTTGTGAACTAAAATATGTGAGTAGGGCGTTCAAACCTACGTCACACCCTCCAGCAAGCCTGGAGGGCCGCTCTCAATGTTGGTCAGCGAGTCCATCGGACTTAGCCGGGAGGAGCTTCCGAGGAAATTCCACCGACCATCCCCACATCCGCCACCCGTGGGACGCTCCCCATACGCGGTAATGAGATCCGCGCGAGGAAACAAATAATAAAAAAAAAATTTAAATCTTGCCTATTCTCGCTTGTAATTCTGTTATTTTCGAAGATAGATGAAACATGTAATAGCGAAAAAAGAAAAGAAAAAAAAACGCGAATAATTATAAAAAGAAAAAAAATATCGAAATTTTTAGAAATATGCCCATAACTCATTAATTTTTAACTTTATTTTTTATTTACTGAGTTTTAGAATCAGGAAAAAAAAAAACAATTTGATTTATATTTTCGAGTCACAAATTATAATAGATGCAATCCCTCCAAAACTCAGTTATTATTGTAGACAGAGAAAAATCGAAAAAAAAATTCAAGATCAAGACACCACGATTAACAAAGATAAAAAAAAAAAAAAAAGGAAATTTTATTTGAACTATTTGAATGAAAATCGAAGTATAAATGCTTTTGGTTAGTTATTTTTAATAATTAATCTTTGTAATCGACAAAAAAAAGAAAAGTCGTGGTTTCCGAATAACGACTTTTAAAAAAAATCCTGTTTTCCTAATACATCAATAAATAAATAAAGAATGTTTTGCTCAAAGTTCTATTTCATTGAGATACAAAATGAAAAAAGAATCATTGAAGTTCAAGCCTAACTAGACCTAAATTGTATTTATTATAATATTATAAGCGGTGGTAACAGAAAACAAGATTTTGGACTCCCTGGGGATTATCCACCATCACCTATGTGGTAATTAAATGGTGAATTTCGATGATTATATTTCGATTATGTAATGTGCGCACCACAGGTCTAAATTTCAAATGTATTGGTAGAGAGAAATAAAATAAAATAATGTAAATAGCTAAAAGAGAAAAAAATTGTAAATATTATAAATTTGTATTAGAATAGGGAATAAATATATATAATTGTATGTGAAATATGTCCAAGGGATTAAGTATGCTGTGATAGTTAAGTAACCCGATGTATTTGGGCAGCATTGCCAAATAAATAAAACATTTCTCTCTAGTAATTAATTTCCGTTATCATTTTAATTTTAATTTAATCAATTTAAGTTTTTTTTAAACTAAAATAATAATAGACATTTAATTTTGAACATTAAATGTAGCAATAGAACAGTAAATCATTTGAGAAACATGGAGCTGAACAGTATTCAGTAGGGCTGTATTCTGGCTTAGTGCCTACTTTTATAGTTGTTGAAAGGATATCTCATCCAGCTGCTTGGAGATCATTCGAAGGGTTTGAAATGGAAGCGGCAGAAGTGGGCCTTCAGGTTAATGAAGTAAAATCAAAATATATAAAATCATCCAGGAACCATCGACTGGAAAACCACGACCTGCTGATCGGCGAACGCTGTTTTAAAAGTAAAGATACCTTCAAGTACCTAGGTACTGTTATTACTTATGACCATAAGATGAAAAAAGAAGTTAATGCGATGCTGTCTGCAGGTAACAAGCGCCTTTAAAAAACATTACAGTTTAAAAATCTTTTAAGGAATGAAAAAGCGATGATTTATGAAACGATTCTGTGACCCACAGTTGCCTATGACAGTGGATCTTGAGTATTAACAAATTAATGCGAAATGGAGGCTTAATGTTTGGGAGAGTAAATTAGTCGGAAGAAATTTAGGCCAAATAAAGAAAATGGCTCTTGGCGATTAAGAAAGAATAGTGAGCTCCGTACAATGTATGGGAAACCTGGTATCCTTTTTGAAAAGAGCCCGCCTCAGATGGCTCGGACATATAGAAAGGATGCCAGAAACTAGGATTCCGAGACGACTACTTTATGGAAATATTGGAGGAAAAAGATACAGAGGAAGGCCCACAGTGAGTTGGATGACGTCGAGGAGGACCTCAAGCTGCTTGGAGTAAGAAGATGGGGGGCTGGAGCAAAAGACAGAAATGACTAGCTTGAAGTCCCTGAGGAGGTCAGTAAGTATATCTCATCCATCTCTTTTTTAATAAGCTTCTTATGAGGTTTTGGTCTGTGTTTCATTGCATCCCTCCTGCAATAGTGCAACTGGGAACATTTCTTAATAGTTTTATATTCCAGTTTTTCAATACCGTTCTCTTAATAGTCGTAACATGTTGTTGTAGAATTTTAATATTTACTTAATTGATATTGCTTGTTCAATTGTTACACTCTATTCCAGGATGGATGCAGGATATCAAGAAGATATTTCATTATTCTGTAATATTGTGCGTTAAGACTTTGTTAAGGTAATTTTGTTATCCCAGCAATTATCTTTATGTAGCTATTGTGAGAAAATACTGCTTCCTAACGACTTGGCTTACTTCCGACAATCAGGGTTATTTATCGCTTCGCTAATAACTCCTGTTCATTACTCGCTCAAGTATCGACCACCTTCGAAACTTGGTCTTCATTTCCGAGAACCTCCTCCTTTAATACACTTTCTTTCTAACTAGGTCTGACGGTTGGAAATAATGGCATTAATTGATGGAGCTCGGAGACAACTGGTCCACGTGGCCGAAGCCATTAATCTGCAGTCAATCGGTTCGTCGTGCTAGTCCTGCGTTACGAAGAGGTAGGGGGAGAGAGGGTGTTCTGGAGTTCAGTGTCTTTTGACAAGGTATCGTTCGCAGTCTCATTACTGATTGGTTTAATATGAAAATGCCTTTCTTTACACAGCATTTCGTATCTAACCCGAAAAATCTTCCAAAACATGATTTTTTAGCATTATATTTGCATAGTTGGCATGGAAGCTAGCTGAGTGGCTATAACGCTAGCCTCCCACGCCAAAGGTTGTAAGTTCGAATCCCAGTCCCAGAGGATTTGTTCAAGCACTTAAATGGGGGTTCACTCACAGCCTTTCCACCGGGTAAGTGAGACTCGTCAGTCAACTGGTTGCGATTCACAAAACTAGGCGTAGGGGATGATGACCTTATCCTATAAAATATCGAGAAATGAGTAGTGTATTCTCATAGTAGATCACACCGTGAGGCATGTCGCGCCACCGAAAAGAAAAAAAATAAGTTGGCATGGGAAACGAAAGAACGAATACTATGGGTAATAATAATACAAGACTATTGCAGTAACAATTATCTTACTTTAAATTCAGTTTCCGTTTTTTAAAAATCTTTACGTCTTAAACAGCTCGAAACGGTGTTCTGGCATGATGAAAGACTTGAGTATACAAAAGTTATACCGATTAGTGAGTCCCCTTCACATCTCGCAAGTTTGAAAAATCCAATTTTTAGTGGCATCTGCGAGGATCACAGGCTTACTAAAAAGAGGTCAAAGTGGCTCCTAGGAAACAAACAAAAAAATTAAAATCTTAAATTGTTAAAATTGCAGAAAAATAAAGTTATAAAAAATTAATAAAGAAAATAATAAATATATTAACAATATTTAAGGAAGAAGTGACAAATGAATATAATTATCAAAAGTTTGTAAGGTAACTTAAAAGAATAATGAAATAGAAAATAATAAATAAATATGAAGTACTGTAAATAGAAAAATAGTATAGAAAATAGATGTAAATGTAAGTATAAAACAGATCTACTTATATTTAATTTTTATTTTCTATACTATTTTTCTGTGGATACACACAAAGGAATTCTTAAAGACGACGAAACCAAGACAATTGAGACGTTGATTTCCAAAAGGTACTATATCCATTCTAGGTAATTTTACAGGAGGCGCGAAAATCACTAATTAATATTATATTAAATTAGCTAATTTGATTTGTTTCGCATTAAAATCCAGAATTGTTTTTTTAGTATATTAATAACATCATATTAAAGATATGAAATGAGATGTTTTGGTATAATTTGGAACGAAATTAAATGTGTAATTATTTCCTTAAAAAAATAATTTTATTTCTAAATTGCGTTTTTAAAGGGCTTGGGTGTTCATTAGATAAAATCAAATAGGAGATTTAGATATAACTAAGTGATGAGAATACAAATATGTAAAAAAATCAATTTTGTAAAAAATGTCTTTTAGTACTTTTTGGAAATCAACGTCTCAATTGTCCTCTTTAAATATTCAAAATGAAACTTATAAATACTATAATACAGTATAAAGCGCCAATAAATGTAGAATGGGTAGAAGTGAAATAAATTATATTTTTCTTTTTACTATAGTTCATAATTACTTTCTATTGGGTTGTAAGATATGTTCCTAGGTTTTTTTTTTTTTTTTTTTTCTTTTCTTTTCTAATATAAACATTAGATACTAGTATATATTTTACATTTTGATCTATTACATGTTGCCATCTTTCATCATTTCGTTGAATTTGGTCATCATCAGTTGAGGGACTAAGAAATCCTGTGCTTTCTTATAAGGCATCATCGCTATACACACAGCAAATTTTTTTAGCCGTCTGTGCAGTGGATTTTTCTTTTCGGAAGTAAAAATCATTAAATGACGAAATTTGTTTGTTTTTTCTCTTCCATTTTGAGCTAGCAAGATAAGGAATCTCGGTTGAAACTGATGCATAAAAACACCTTAACTACTCTTTTTTTATAGAATGTGTTAACACTATTTACAAATTAAACATGATTTTATATACACAGGATTAAATTACATTATTGAAAAACCCCATATTTTCTATTTTCACTCTGTTTGTTAACTATTATCTAATATTTTATTACTGTTACCTTACTAATTTAATACGCAGTCGACCATTCAATCTTTTTTTTATTTATTGAAATTTACGTAAGTAAATTAGCTGATAGTATATATAGATAATATACATGAAGAGAATATGCAGCAGTCAACTAGGTAATCTAAACAGAAGGTCTCGAGGCCATCTTTTTTTCTGACGCCTTGGAGGATTGGAATGGAAAATGGAAGACGATTGAAACTAGTGGGTTAAAGTGGGAGTTTGTCATGTAAGGATTGATACCTCGTACGGGCCAAACTATTCAATCTTAAATTTATTTTTTAGCGTTTCATTAAACATAAAACCTCAAGTATCAGGGTGCATGAATAAGTTATGGAAAGGTGTGAACCAAAAATAGACTGCACTTACTACATTTGGAATAAACACGACTCCTAATGGCTTTATCATAATGAACTGTAAATATATTCTGAAAGTCCGAGATCTCGTCTAAACAAAAAGCTATTGCCCACTAGCGAAGCACTCAGAGGAGACTGTTAAGGACAGAACTGGCTGAGTAGGTCAGAGTTCCATTAGATATGACGAGGCGGTTGGAGAGCAATATTGTTATTTGCCAGCGATAAGGCTCCCCTTTCTGGCTCTGTCAAGGTGAGCCTCTCTAGCACTCTTCAAAAACAACTCTTTAAAAATCAAGGACCTCTAGGCTTTATTTACGATTCTATAAACAGTTTCGTTTTATTGCATCTGCCGACAATCGCTATTACCATAAACTTCATCATATTCCTGAATAACTGATTCGATAGTTTTTAATTTATAATTCAGATTGCATACATTTTATTTCATATTTCGATTAATTTAATGATAATCCATACATCCAAGTTATTATTTCATTTAAAATCTTAAATGAATTTCCATACTATAAAAATGATTATAACTGAATAATTTATGACAGAATACGTTTAATAATAACTGGAGGGGAAGGTGGTTGGGGTGCGGTCATAAAAAAAATTACACACTAATAAGTAATACATATTTCCAAAAAAATATTAATTTTCTTTCTTAGCACGGACCACTTTTTTTTCTGGACCACTCTCCAATCAAACATCCGGCATGCTCCTTCCCAATCTTCATTCGAATCTCTCCTTTTTAAACCCCTTCTTGCTTCCCAACCAGATGCCAACTAATTTAAGTATAGCGATTAAAGTGATGTAAGAAATGTTTACACTTCATGACATAAATGATAATAAAGTTTTTATTTTTAATTATTCTATGTTGTTTTTTTTGGTTTATTAGTTCTAAATTACATTTAGATATTATTGTTATCTTTTTAATTTTAATTATTCATTTCTTCCTCTTTTTATCATTTGAAATAACTGTATATATTTACAGATTCCTACCTTACTGGCAGAACCTTTAAGGTAAACCTTAACTTTTCCTACTCATCCACATTTTCCCTATCTGCTGGATGCCTCAAGGTAGTATCTTAGGTCCTATCCTCTACTCCCTTTATACAGCTGAATTCCACTCCATCCTCGCCTGTCCTCAATACTTATGCTGATGACACGTGTGTCTTATCCGTCCATATCGATCCAACTACTGCATCCAAAACGCTTCAGTCCCACATCACAGCCCATTGAAGAATGGGTCAAAATTGGAGGATTAAAAAAATCCTTTCAAATCCCACCACATCACCTTTACCCTTCGTCGCAAACCTGATGACTTCCTTCCCCCCAGTATCCTTACATAAATTACCTTACTTCTGTAGAAACAAATCCGATACCTAGGTCTCCATCTTGACAAGCGCCTTACTTGGAATCCTCACACAAGACTGAAACGACTAGAAACTGCTCGAAGATATCGATTACTACAACACTTACCATACAAACGTTCAAAACTCCAGTATATTACAAAAGATCATCTACATCACAATTATCAGACCTATTGGACATATGGAATCAAGCTTTGGGGCTCTACGAAACCATCTAATTCCTCCCGCATCCAGTCCTTACAATCAAAATCCTTCGCAAAATCCTGGATGCTCCTTATTTTGTCACAAATCAACTCCTCCATAATGACCTAAACATGCCTGTGATAATACTCCTCTTTCCATTCTAAACTCCCTGCCCATACAAACCCACTTGTCCGTAACTTATCTTCCTCAGATATCCCTGATAACCCTCTAAGGCGACTGAAAAGAAGTGGTCTCGGGACCTACTGTATTAAAATAGTTAGTGAAGTCCTACCACTGGGTAGTTCTTTCTCAAGACATTTTCATGACTTTTTGTTTTCATAATACACATTTACTTATTGTATTCTTTAGTACAGTTCTAAATTACTATAATAAAAAAAAAAATATATATATATATATATATATATATATATATATATATATATATATATATATATATATATATATATATATATATATATTTTACAGTAATCATTAATGTTTTAAGCCTAATAAGGCTACAGTGATAAGATAAGCCGGAGAAAAAAAAAATTATTATTAATTTTTTTTTTCCTTTTGTATGTATTCTTTGGCCAGTTATAAATAAGACTTATTTTTTTGTACTGTTTTGTATATGTTATTCTTAAGGGACCTGGTCCCAGTATAAAGTTCGTTTTTCATCCATTCATATTTTAATTGTGTGCCGACGTTACTGCCTACATTATGGGCTTTATCAGGGCTAAGAGATATCAACCAATACAATTATGAAATGATGACAGTAATACAATGTGGAAACAAACATAAAATTAAGACGATTATATTGGAATGAAAATATTTGAAGACTAAGAAGATAAAGTAAGGAAATAATTAAAAGTTGAAAGAAGAAAAATGTGTGAACAATTAAACTTTTAAATATGAACAGTTTCAAAGTGATAATTTATGGTAGTATGTAACAAGAACATATGTACAAATATCACTCCATAACTGTTTATAGTTGAAAGCTTAATTGTTCACATATTGTTCTTTTGTAACTTTTAATTATTCCTTAGTTTCTCTTTATAGTCTTCAAATATTCTCATTCTAATATTATCATATTAATTTTATGTTTGCTTCCATATTTTATTACTGGGATCTTATTATTATTTTAATATAATTTAATTTTATCCATGTTTCCATATTGTATTGATGTCATCATATTACTATACCTAACTTGTAATTAATTTTCTAATTGCATTGGTTGTTATCTTGTAAATTATGGACTGAAATGTTTAAGTATGATTTCGAACGAAACAAGTGTGTAATTTGTACCTTAAGAAAAGAACTGTATTTCTGAATCGCGTTTTCAAAGGAAAATCAGAATAAAACCTACATGATATAAAGGACCATTAAACATTACATCGATTTAGAGAGTTTCACTAAAATCTTATAGCCGTTTTTAGTAAAGCGACAATAGGTGCAAATTCATGTTACAAATAAACTATTTTGGTCAACCAACTTTGGTAAAAAAGTTCTCGTAACATCTCCAATTATCGATTATATCGTTTCGTTCATTTGCAATCGTATATTTCAGGTAAAAACCCGGTTTGAAAATTTTCACGTTTGCAATACTTTCTCTTACTATATATGTATGTAAGTAACATCTAATTATATATAATATATTTATAATATATATATATATTTTTTAATGTGTTCAAAGCCCATAACAAATTAACTTTATAAACTTATCTGTTATCCTACAGGTTATAAATATACAATATTTTAAGAATATATTCAATACTTCCGCCTAAGCCTGTTTCAAACTGACGTTCTTTGACGCTAAGCTTAACTTTGGCAACCTCGAGTCAACACTTAACGCTCCTGGACGCCTATTCTTAAGAGGCACCGTTCCTTGACCTGCGGTTATGTAACAGGAGATGATGTAGTCAGTATTCACGGCCAAACGTCAGATTTATTCACTCCCACCCTGGTTTAGGGCCTGGTACCAACTTTATTTAGCCTGTCTGTGACTCAGGACTAGACTCTTAAGCAGACTTATGGAAATAATTGGTTTAATGCATTACTTCAAGTTTTATTAACTAAAGAATAATTATATAATTAAATTTAAGATACTAGTTGTTCCCCCCAGTTGTTCATCAGTGTCTAAAAGCTGTGAACTTTGTCGCTCGCCAGCGGCATCTAGTGCCTTTTCTGGTAACTACATATTCCATACTTGTCTCCTTTTTAAATTACACTAGCGATACCTAGCGACTTTTCCGCTAAATCTGGGTTCTCTATTCTCGAACTCTTTTTTTTTCAATTAGGAGATCGCCATGTTGGAAGCCAAACACACATAAAGTTGCTCTTTTAAAGCTGTGATATTAACTACTTCTTAGTACTAATTAAATTTTATTTTAATTTTCCCTCAGGTAACAGTGATCAATGACCAAGAAAATACTTTGAAACTTGAAAATATTCTTTCATCATACGCAGCAGGCCAGGAAAAAAATAAATCAAATAAAGCTATGAATGTCTATAAAGAGCTTTGTAATATGAAAAAACAAATTGTTTTACTACTCTTTTAATTGTCCTGGAATTTGATATGAATGAGTAACGAAGAAAATACTTGAAAACTTGCAATGGACCAAGAAATACTTTCGACATTCGAAGAAGATACTAAGTTAAAAAAAAACAAAAAAACTATGAATATATCTATAAAGTGCTTTATAAAAAGAAAAAACAAAACTGCTTTATTACTCTTTTAATTTTTCTAAAAGTTAATATGAATGAGCAGTGTCATGTTGGAAGCCAAACACTAATGAGGTTGCACTTTTAAAGCAAAGCTTATTAAGTGCTTCTTTGTGTCAAAAAACAGTATTTTGTATTATTTTAATTTTCCCTGCGTACATAGGTATGAATGTGAAATGTTTTGTTTATTTATTTGTTAACTTCATTTATTTGTATTTATTTTGTCTACAAATTTTGTTATTGTATACGTTTATTTATTTTGATTTTATTTTATGTAATACTAATCCATTAGTTTCAATCCTTGCTTCCTCTTCCATTCCTGATAATCCTCCGAGGCGTCTGAAAAGAAGATGGCCTCGAGACCTTCTTGTTTAGACTCACTACCAAAGAGTGCTGTCAATGGGCAGTTTCTCTTCATGTTCATTCCATGTGTTATAACATTATAGCATATTTACTTGATGTATTTTTTGTACAGTTGTAAATTTCAATTAAAAAAAAAAAAAAAATTTTTTTTATGTAATTTGAGTTTCCTTTTGTTTATATTGTAAATATTGTATGAATGAGATCCTGTAGCACTATTATTATTGTCTATTATGACAAATTGTAATATATACGAACAAAAAAAAAAAAAAAAAAAATCCCTGAAGTTGATAGTGATCAATGACGAAAGGAATACTAGAAAACTTGTAATAGACCAGGATATTCTTTCATCATCTGTAGCAGACTAGGAAAAAAAACTCTATGAAAATGTCTATAAAGTTCTTTATAAAATTAAAAAAAAAAAAATTAAAAAAACATGCTTTATTACTCTTTCATTTTTTCTAAAAGTTAATATGAATGATTAACGAAGAAAATAATTGAAAACTTGTAATGGACCAGGAAAAACTGTCGACATCCGAAGATTTTTGGTTTAGAAAAAAATAAATTTATGAATACGTCTTAAAGTGCTTTTTAATGTGACAAAAACTGTCGTTACTTCCCTTTTTTTGACACCTTAATACCAGATGCTTTTATTTAATATCACAGCTTTAAAAGAGCGATCTTATCCATGTTTGGCGTCCAACATTTAGATCTCCTAATCGAAAAAAGAACGCGAGAGCATACAACTCAGATTTAGTGAAAAATTCGGAAGGTATTGGTATTGAAATTTAAAAAGGGGCTAAATGGAACATGTATTTACCAAAAAAGGGGACTGATATGACGATGGCAAGAGCGATAAAATTCATAGCTTTTAGATGCTAGTCATTTAATCACATACAAAACTTGCTTCTGGTTTATGATATATTTATAAAGAATAGTTCTTATTTTTATAAGATATATCATAATTATTGACAGGATTATAAATAGAGAGGAGTTTGGGAATACTCCTATATTTTTAGGACACATTAGCTTTATATTTGTCAAAATAGACGTTTCTCCTTTCCAAAAATACTATTATTCTTGTCTGGGAAGGTACCCCAGGACGGCTGACAAGCGTCAAGTCAAAACCTTGCTGCAGATATTATCTCTGGCAAAGGTTTGAGGAGACAGATCACTATCTTAGGACTCGGCGCGCCTCTTGGGATCCTTCAACCTACTTTTTCTCGAGATGCAGGCCCAGAGGTGGTGGGGGAAAGGGCTACGTGATGTCAGTCACGTAGGAGCCCTTCACGGGCCAATTAGGGACTGTATTTGCTCTGAAGCTAATAACAGCTTTTGTTAAACTGTTGCTGCTCCCGGAGTCACCAACTCGGTGTACCTGCTCCTCTTATAAGATTTATTGCTTTCCGAAGTGGAACCGGATTCAAGCGATGGTCAGTCAAACAGTCTGCAAAAAAAAAAAAAAAAAAAAGGGAAATAAACTTACAACCAATAGCAAAAAACTTCTGACATAATAATCACTAGGTAATACATCTCGCAAGTTACATTTCCGACCTTCCAGATTTTGCTATGCAAAACTGCCATACCATAGTTATATTTTTATAGCTACCATTTTTATATCCAAAAACGTTAATAACTATTGAGCCTCCTGTACTCTTCATAGTGATCCGGAGACTAACTATCCAAGAATAGAGCTTGCGTTTCTGTCTGGCTCTTAAGAAAATACTATTCGTAGGGAAGGCAACTGTCCACCCATACAAACCAGTAATAATTCCGTAACCTAGAAAATATCTCGGTCTATACTTGCATAAAAGACTCACAAAGAACATGCGTATATAATTGGTAATTGATAAGAGCGAACAAGACACGATGTTTACCTAACATTATATCAAGGATCCCGAATAGAACAAGAAGATCATAGAGATTTATCCATCACATTTGCTTGGTGCATATCAGCGCGATTGTAAATGAGTTAATTATTGGCAATACATAGACCGGTATACAAATTAGTTTTGTTTCGTTTATTTATTTAACGTCACTATACAACTGTAGCTAATTGGACGATGCTATAGTGGTAGCCCTAAATTTTTCGAAAGCAGGTTTAATTAGGATATGTGTCTTTAACGAGTACCTGACCTTACACTGTCAGGACTTTTATTTCCCCTCCGAAGGATGGCATAACCACTTACTTTAAAAAGATCCTAGAACCATCTACTTGGTTCGAACGTGTTAGCATATTATTTAAGATTAAAATTAATATTTTAGGATTTGGCTCGTTTTAATAGAAATTTCAGAAGTATTCATCTATCTTTAATTTCGTGAAGCTAATATACGATTCACACCCTTCTGCCGGAGTTTAAAAGCTATTTCTAATAACTATAGTGTGAAGTAGTGGAGCAGGTGTTAAACCCTGCGGTACTCCAGCAAGCAAATGCACTCCCAATTCTAGATCCTTGCCTGGTAGAGTCAAATTTGTAAGGAAGGACAGAGGATTAAAATAATAATCAGGAGAAAATTTAAGTTTAAATAAAAGCTATTGCAAAATTAAGCAAGATGACTGCAGAATTCAAAACGCCAAATATGGGGTAATGCTTATGATTACCTTTTTATTCTAGGGATAATTTAATTATCTCTAAATATAACTTAGTTTTTTTTTCTAATTTGTTTGAATTCTACTTATCTTGAAACACACTACCTGAAATATTGAGGGGATAATAAGATTATATTTTTTTCTATTAAAATAATAACCAAATATATAATACTAAAAAAAAAAATTAAATCTTCATTACCATAGTAGACATTTTTTACAGCTAACGGAATTATTACTTTACTTTATGGTTTATTTTCTTTCACACGGTTCGTAAATGATGACATTTCAACACAATACAGTTGGATTTTATTTTTCGAAGAGCCGCCTATGTACCACTTGCAATATTAATATCAACAATATCTATTCGCTTAAATCATAAGCAATATATTGAATAGCCTCGCCTTGGCCATTGAGGTATTATCCATTATAATTGACATGACAGGGCGGTTAGGTCCAGGCTGGGACTATTCACCCAGCAATTAGCATAGTTAATAGTTGATGTCACATCATAAGCCTTAATCGATAGCCAATCAACCATCGAGGATTAACTAAACCCATCGCTCAATTTGCCTTCAATCCACGGATTCTCCGAAATCGCAATATCATCCATTATTATTATGGCATAGTCAAGAGATTCATTTGAATATAAATAATCATGTAAAGAAGAGTCTGGTCGTGTATGAGGTCAGCCAGTGCATCGCATGCAACTCTGGTGCAATGGACGGTAGTTTGACTCTAAAATGAACCGAGATTAACCTGAATCGACTACCCAATTTCCCCAACAATACCGAAATGAAGTAGTGCATTACCGGTGACAAAAGAAGTAGTACAAGGCTGAATATTCATCTACTCAAAGTTCGATTTACCTATCGTTTACTCATTTTCATCACTACCAAGTACTTAATCGGGTAAATATATAAGTTGAACGAATTCAATACCCAAAAAAAACAACGGAGATATGAGCAAAAAAGATATTTGTTGTGCAATTTTTGTGTTTTAGAACATTAAACAATAATATAGATGTACAATATATTGTTGGAAAGGTAAGATTATAAAAAAAATAAAAATAAAAAAACGCTGCAAATTATTACACATTGGTTTATTATTCTCAATTACTATTATATAGCTGGGTCCGCCGGCGGAGTCACATCGTCTCCATATCGATCATATAGAACTTTTATAATAAGAGTCCTATCGGCTTCGAAATTTACATACGAGTTAATGTACAGTTTTAGTGCGTATGTGTAAAATTTGAACAAATTCGGAGCGCGAACTTGGCCACACGAAGAGCGGCAAGTTGGGCTTCAGATCCCGAGAGGCGCTCTCTTATCAGGAGGAGGTTGAGACAGGTCCATCCCCACCATCTCCAAGTCGCCGTACTCAGCTAAGCCCTTTGTTTATACTTTTATTTCATTATTAATGTTCACTTTTATCAATGGCATAAACGGGTAATGACCCGGTTGTTTGTTATTATGTCAAGTTATTTTAGAATGTGGACGTTCTTTAAATTTCTATTTATTTTCTAATGTTTTATTTATCCTTGCATTAATGATCAAGTCAATTAATACATGAATCACGTAGGCATGATTTCTATATAAAAGGATGCCATATGAAATGAATATCTTCTAAGTATACTTTAAACTTAATATATTTTCTTAGACTTTCTACGTGATTATGTAGTTTTTTTAATCCTATTATATTCATATACTGTTGATGTAATTATAACAATATGCTTTTAGTTATTTATAACAAATAATAATCGATAAGCTATATTTTAAACTATTTACTAATTTTAATTGCATGTTTTTTCTCTAATAATTTTAGCATTTAACTATGTTTTTTTTTTTTTTGTTTTGTTTTTTTAGCCTTTAGAAATGTTAGAGCAAATAATTTTATAGCTATGAATCATGCTATGATTTATGTTTTTGGACGTCTTACTATATTTTAGACCTAATATGTTTTCTTAGTCTTTTACGTGATAATATTGTGGGTTTTTTTTTTAAATATTATTTTAGTCATAACATCTTGCCATATTTATATTTATATGCCTATATATATCTTAGTTATTAATATATAAGTTGTTTTAAACTGTTTACCTAATATTGATTGCATGTTTTTCTATAATGATTTTAACGCTTAACTATCTATATATATTTTTTAAATTATAATTATTATTATTTTAATTATTTTAATGCACTTTTACTTATTTATAACAACTAATAATCGAGAAGCTATATTTTAAACTATTTACTAATTTTAATTGCATGTTTTTTTTCTCTAATAATTTTAGCATTTAACTATGTTTTTTTTCTTAGCCTATATAAATGTTTGAAGAAATAATTTTATAGATATAAATAATGTTATGATCTTTTTTCAACATCTTACTATATTTTAGACCTAATTAAATATATTTGCTTAGCATTTTAGTGATAATATTGTGTGTTGTTTTTTTTTTTTTTTTTTTTAATCTCATTGTAATCATAAACTCTTGATGTATTTATATACTTTTACCTATTTATATCTTAGTCATTGACCTGTGAGTTATTTTGAACTACTTACCTAATATTAATTGCATATTTTGTTCTAATAATTCTGTTTTACCATTTATGTTTTTTAGCCTTTATCAATGTTTGAGCAAGTAATTTTATAGATATGAATAATGTTATGATCTTTTGAATTTCCTAATGGAATGGCTATATAAAAGCGGTCATTTTTTTTTGTCTTCTTTCTTTTTTTTCGCTTTTTGTAGAGATAGAGGAGTAATTCTAAATTTTGCCACTATTGATGTTATATATTGGGTACTAAGTTGTTGAACTAGTCCTAAATAACAAAATGGAAGATATATCCGGAACTGGGAAAAATATAGATGTTGGCCAGCAAGTATGGATTCGAAGAACATGCGGGTTGCTTCAAGAGGCCTTTATTACTAATATAGAAAAGAGTGATAAGAATAACTACCGAATTGTGTCCGTTGAATGGGAGGAGAATACCTGCATTTTTTTCTGGAAAAACTGTGATCGACAGTGAGCTTTTCATACGAGACCCGACAGTGATTATGGAGTCACATGAAAAAGACAATGACGGTAATCGTAGCTCAGAAAATTGTATTCAAAAGGGCTCACATAAAAATGATGAAGATTTGGATCCTAAACAGCAATGTTTAACAAAAGATAACTCTTGCCACATTTGTTCGATTTGCCATCAATCATTTAAGAGTAGTCGTGGGCTTGTAATTCATACATCAAAGAAGCACCCGATAGAAGCGAATAGGATTAAGTTGGGAAGGATAGAAAGGAAGAATGAAGGTGAAAAGGTCGAAAGCTCAACTGAGAACAACATTGGGTTAGATGTTAAAAAGTGGGCGGACACATTTAAAGATCTGCTTAAGGCTCCTTTCAATTCTGAAAATTTTGATAAAAACATGAGGGACTTTCATTGTTTTCTAAGAGAAGCGAATAAAACTCTCCCAGGTCCAAAACATCCAGCAGTACGTTTTTACCAAATGCGTAAAACGAAAAAGCTTGCGATGGGGGGAAGGGTGAACGAAAGGCTAGCAATCCTCAAAGATCCAACAAGGCCGCAAGGGAAAGGAGGCGTGAACAATACGAATACGACCTGGCCCAGTACAAATACTACAACTGCAGGAAGAAAGTGGTTCAGAGTGTAATGAATGAAAATCGCCCAAAGCAGTGTCCCATCGCCATTGAGAAGGTTGAGGATCATTTCAAATCACTTTTTGAGATAAAAAATGATAACGAAATAGAAGACTACCCTTCATCACCAGGTATTCCTAACGTGCAATCAATTGATTTGAAAACAGTGCACAGGGTAATAAAAAATATATCTTTGGACACATCAGCCGGTCCAGATGGAGTTCTTATAAGAACAATTAAAAAAATAGGAATCGCACATATAATGAAGACAATAGTAGAAATAATCCTGAAATTCGGACACGTCCCCGAAATTCTCCGCTGTGGACGAACAGTTCTAATTTATAAAGGAAAAGGGGATAGCAAGGAAATATCCTCTTGGAGACCGATTACAATTTATCCCATCGTGAGGCGTATCGTTGAAAAGGTTCTCGACTTCGAGCTTCGAAAGCAAATTTCATTTCACCCAAGCCAGAGAGGTTTCATTATTGGCCAACCGGGGTGTCATGTCAATGCCAGAATAATTGATGCTATTCTCAGGGATGCAAAAAATAAACAAGAAGACGCGGCAGTCGCGTTCTTAGATGTGACTGGAGCATTTGATAACATCGGACACGGCCATATCTTGAGATCTTTGGAGTCGAGAGGAGTTTCGAGCGACTTAAGAAAAGCGATTGAGGGCCTATTGTGTAAAAACACGATAAAGATCAATCTTGGGATCAATAAAACAAACGGTATCCATGTTTTGAGAGGAGTACCTCAGGGTGGGCCACTTTCACCGGCGCTGTTTAATCTAAGTATAGATTCTCTATACACCGAGCTCTGTGATCCAAAGGTAGCTAATGAGTATGGATACAAATTACTTCCAAACCACGACTCTGTTTTACTCACAGGTTTTGCGGATGATCAAGCCGTGACCTGTCACAATGTGGAATCTGGAGAGAGAGCCATCAACTGCGTCCGTAGAATACTTGGAGAGATAGGATTATCTGTTAATGCAAACAAAAGCACAGGTATAATCTTGAAAAATGGAAAGTTGGTTGGGTCAAAGTTTTGTTTGGATACGGGAGAGGAAATCCATTCTATTCAAGATAAAGATTTCATCAAATACCTGGGTTGTAGATTTTCGGGGGAATTAGAATTTGATGAGGAATCCGTCGGTAGGCTGAATCGAGATATGGAAAAGCTTGTAAATTCTAATCTCCTAAAGCCTGACCAAAAAATAAACATTGTAAATAGATATGTTTTTCCTTCCGTGATATACCCGCTGCAGACTGCACCACTAACAAAACTGCGCCCATCTTTGTTAGAGGCAATCGACGTCATAATTCGAAGATGTATAAAGGCTATCATAGGATTGCCATCCAACTCCTGCTCTTCTATGCTGTACTCGCCGCGACGATATAGGGGTCTTGGGCTTCTGCGTTGTCAATGGGAAGCTCCTCTTCAGCATTGGGCGATTTCTCAAAGATTGGCCGGAGTAACAGACGCCCTGTTTCAAAATATCTTCAACTTAACGGAGGAGATCCGCGAGTGCACCGAACTACTGCGAATTGAGGGAAATGCTATAGAGGCCCCTCTCACGGTAAAGAGAGTGAGGCAGTTCTTGAGGGAAAAGTCTTTTGAGGAGTGGAGCCAGTGCAAGTGGCAGGGTGTAGGCGTGGTACATTTTAAAGCCAACCCGAGCGTAAACAGGTTTATGTTCGATCGACAAATGTTAACAGGATCAGAGTGGACAAACGCACTCAAATTGAACATAAACTACGCACCACTTCGTGGAGTCCCTGGATCGAGATGCCAGGGTAACGAGGCTGTTGGACCCCTCTGCCGCAGATGCGGTCGAGAGTTAGAAACCCCTTCACATGTGTTGGGAAAATGTCCACATAACATGCTTCTCGTTACCCGCCGGCACAACCGCATAAAGAAAGAAATATCAGAACTTTTGGAAGTGAGAAAGTATAAATGTTTTCAGGAAATCTTTTGCCTTGATACAGATGGGTCGACAAGATTTGTGGATATCTTGGCATTTAATGCCACAAAAAATGAAGCACTGATAGTGGACCCCACTATCAGATATGAAACAAATGACCAGGAACAAGGCAAGAGGATTCAAGAAGAGAAAGAGAACATTTATACAAGATGTATTCCATACCTGAGGGAAAAATTTCGTGAGGAGTTCGGTGAAAGGGAATTTAAAGTCGTGGGACTTTGGTTCGGAAGCAGAGGGACCATCCCAGTAGCCACTGGATTATTTTTAGAGAAATATGGACTCGGAAAAAATGAGATGCAAAGCATGGCGGAGACCATAATCTTGGACTCACTGGGAATCCTGCATCACCATATATATTGAGGCTAGTCGGGATTCTCAGATGTCCATGACCGATTTCAAAATTAGTAAAATATATGTATTTCCTATTTGGCGGAATCTCTCTCTATCTTGTTTCTTCTTTAAGATTGTCTTCGGGATTGATGCGGTATGCTGTGTACTGTAGCAACTCAGCGAAGTTGAGCAGCAGATCCAAATTGGAATTTCCTCCTCCTTCCTCCTTCTCCTCATTCTTATTATTTTAATAAAACTATTCAACTCCTCCATAATGCCTTAAACATGCCATTTGTTGCAGACATAGCCCGTGATAGATACTCCTCTTTCCACTTTAAACTCCCTGCCCATACAAACCCACTTGTCCGTAATTTATCGTCCTCAGACATCCCTGATAACCCTCTAAGGCGACTGAAAAGAAGGTGGCCTCGGGACCTACTGTATTAAAATAGTTAGTGAAGTCCTACCACTGGGTAGTTCTTTCTCAAGATATTTTCATGACTTTTTATTTTCATTCTACATTTTTACTTATTGTATTCTTTAGTACAGTTGTTAATTACTATAAATAAATATTTAAAAAAAATAAAAAAATAATACTATTATCAGTAATACTGTTTTTATAGCTGTTTGTAAGCAATTAACTAATATGAAAACTAATAAACAATTAAGGAAAATGACCTATGACCACTCCTAATTTCAAAACGCTATTTCTCTGCTAGTTCTGAATTAATTTAAATGGTTCTTTTTTAATTTTGTTGATAATTTAACCATCTATAAAATAGAACAAACAGGAAAAAATTTATACTTTTTTATTTATGAATTAGGATAACCGGATTTTTTTTTTTATTTCTTACTAGGTTTCTAGATATATTGAAACGTGAACACCTACTAGGTTATTTCTAAAATGGCGGCCAATTAAAAGTTATTTAGTTCATTAACTCAGTTATTTAAAAAAAAAAAAAAAAAAAATGAAATCTTGCCTGTAAATACGCGCTTGTAACTCCGTTATTTTCGTAACTTGAGACACAATTTTGGGGAGTGTTCTAGTTCTTTAACCTTTTTACTTTCACTTATATATATATATATATATATATATATATATATATATATATATATATATATGAGAAAATATTTTTTCAAGTATTTAGAAAAAAAAATAAGAACAGTAATATACACGCACCATTGGAAAACTAATGATTTTAGGAAAATTATTATCCTATATACAAACTTGTATATTTAAAATAAAAGTAATGTTAAGTGACGAAAAGGGAATTAACTTATTAACTTAAAATAACTAAACATAACAATTTTTTTTCACGCTTGTTGTAGACGCTCTTCTTCAAACTCCCTGAAGAAGGCTTATAATTTATGCCGAAATGTCAGCACTATTAAATTAATTTTATACTTCATTGTGTGCTCTTTTGACTGCACTCTGAACTAACTTCTCCCAAATAACATAACAATTTAATATTGTTTTATTATGTAATTTTAACCATTGTTTCCAACAAAACTCAATACACATTTCATTTATATTAACTCAAAAATTTTTTCAATTTAAAAGTCGTGAGTTGCCCGTACTAAATTTTTATTTTTTTGTAAATACAGTTGTAAATGTCATTAAAATAATTATTTTTAAAAAATGTTTATTACATTTATTAATTTTATATCAACCATAAGGAATCTAGTATTATTTTATTTTTAACATTTCCATCCTTGATCCCTGATTTCTTCTTCCATCATCCATTCACCTTCTGACATGTCGTTTGCGAAAGGTAGCGTTGGAATAGGACGAGATCCCCTGACCTCCAGTTGTGAATATCAATCCCTCAACGTGATCCCTGACAAATGTCGTTGGCTGGGCTGCCCTTGGATCTGGCAGGGTACAACGCCCTGTCCGAAGGAATCCTGTTAGTTGGAAGTCAGATACAAATGCATGAGCTAACCCAAGGCCGAAGTCTTGCCGTAAACAGAGCCATATTTTACTCGTGACCCTTTCGTAATGGAGAGAACTCAAACAGTATGCTTCTTATATCGCTAGTGCAAACAGTTAAAGACGTCTTGACGGGTTTCTGAGGCAGGCTGTAACACTAAAAAACGAAATACTCCCTTGTTAAACGGTGGTTTGCTGATTGCAATGCAACATGGTCGCAATGCTTCTATTAATCTCCACATTGCATTGAATACCAGTATTTAAAAGTTTAAACATTACCTTTCAAATTCTATAATGTAAAAAAAAAAAAACCTTTTCTTTTTTATAATGTATAAAAATAATTCATTCTTTTTTTATTCTTCCCTATCTAGCTTATTTAGGCTATAGCCGGAGTTTAGAGGATGAAGGAGGGGTATTAATGCTATAGACGGAAGGATTAATGCTACCTCGGCACCGAAACGCGAAATCGTTATTATTTTAGCTTCTTTGCCTTATCAGGTTATCGGGCATTGGGCGGTAATGTTCATGCCAGTTAACCCGCTCGGTCACCCCATCCTCAAAATAACTGACGTAAATTTTTTCTCTAAAGAAGCGAATCACAGACAAGTAATGTTTGAGTGCTCTTTCATCCTAATTCTATAACGGCAAATACCTCCTTAGTTCGAAAACTAATTTTTAACTATTATTAACTACTTGTAAAAAATAACTATAAATGTTTTCCAGATTTCGCTACCTTAATGTTGCAAATTTGAGTATGATCTTTATAAATATTGAAATCGGTGCCTAAAAACCAAGTGGCTGAGCGTGATCTCGCCCTAATTACCTCCTTACAACAGACATATACAAAGCAGGGATATCTATACACATAGGAATCTCCTGTATGGGTTGTGGGAGAAGAAGGGTTTTAATTTTTTTTATTTATAATTTGAAACCACTTTATGCAACTGCAGCTAATCGGGCGAAGCTACAATGTGAGTCCTAAATTTACTTAATCCAGGTCTAATAAGGATTGGGTTCTTATAAACTTATCTGGTATCGCACATGCTCGGGACAACCATTTCATGTCCTCTTCAAAGGACGGCCTAATTAAGGATTTCTTACTCCCATAATTGTTTTTTATTCGCAGTTTATATTGTTACCACTATAATTTCTGCTATAATTGAAAAAACAAAAGTAATTTTACATAATACTGTGTGAACAAAAAAAAAAAAAAATTATAATGTATTTAAAAAAAGAAAAATAGTACTATTACCATGAAATACCATTAACGGTATTTGGGTTCATTCGCATATGGCTTCGCAAAGCCAGCTACTGTTGTGCAAGGAGGTGATTTGGCTTTGACCACGCTCAGCTCTTAGGCTTTCAACAAATTTTCGTTACCTGTTTTATCGAGGCTGGGTGACCTCTTAGCGAAATAATTATTCGGCAACAGTCGAGGTGGAACATTGTGGTATCCCAATCCTCATGAAAAAATTATCAGTTATAAATTTATAACACTAAGCACCCTATGCAATCTATCAAAACTTTACTATATTTGTGTTAAGCAATTCTTATTACAATAGCCGTTTTACATCCGTTCTAAGATATAGTCCAGTAAATACTATTCATATGTACACCAATTATGGCAAAATATTAAAATAATCCTAATATTAATAAGCTCTTGCCTCTCTTTATTTTATCACAAATCGAATATCTGGTGAACATATCATATTTCCTCATGTTTAATGATAAAAGTCAAAAACCTTCTACAATACTTTTTTTTAAACTTTCTATTTTTTTCTTTCAGTAGAAAGTGGTTGGCCTTTGTTTTAAATCCAAAAAACTGATATAACCTCTTATATTTTCCTTTTAATGTGGGTCAATAACTTAAAGGCAAAGAACACTGAGAAAGATAACCAACCACAGTTTTTTTTTTTAATTTCAGATTGTGGAATCCTCTAGAAAGAAACTGGAGTACCATAGATTTTTTTTTTTTTTTTTATTTGAGACGATCTTTTTTGTTCACGTAACAGGAAGTGACCAAATGTTTTTGGGATCTAGAAAACGGATGAAAGTGGACTGAATATTTTTTGGAATAAATATATATATTTTTTTATGATTAACGTATATAATGCGTGTTACATCTTTTAGGTGAAAAAACTATATATATATATATATATATATATATATATATATATATATATATATATATATATATATATATTTTTTTTTTTTTTTATTTATTTTTTTTTTTTTTTTTTTTTTTTTTTTTTTTTTTTTTTTTTTTTTTTTTTATGAAACAATATAGCCCCTAAACGTTAGATCCCAACGACAAATGTTATATGACAAAAAATATTCTCCATTAAATTTCTGACCCGGAAACATTTTTGATCCAAGCAACACTAACAGTGCTGGAGGGTGTCAAAATAACGGAGATAAAAACGTTTTAAAATGAATATTACCTCACCCAAAAGTTATTTCGATAAGCCAAAAAAACATTTAAGTCTTCAGAGGAAGAAAATTTAAAATATCGGCATTTGAGCCTTTTCAGACTATTTTAATCAAAATGAAACCTACATGTTATTAAAGCCCATCAAATTTTACAATAAAATTCAAATTAGTTTAATCAAAATTGTTAGAGGCGTTACCGAGGAAATTGGAAAATGGTGCTAAATGCATGGTTTAAAGTGGCTCTTATAATAAGCTGATTTTGATGAAAAAGGTTGTGTACCGACTCGGCGTATATTTGTCTTGAATATGACATTTCACATTCATATTACTTTTCGTTTACGCGCATTACTCACCACACACAGAGTCTGTTTTTCCGGATTTGGTCATTTGGAATCAAGAGACCCTAAAACGTGTATTTCCGTTGAAAACTGTAATTCAAAAATTTTCTCGTTCGCAATACTTTCCCTTACTATATTTTTCATATAGAGGTAAGTGAAAGTAATAGTTAGTAACTATGTTTAGTTTAAATCTATACATCGTTCGGCGTATTTATACATTTAGCCATAGCTAGAAAACCATAAACAACAAGACAAAAAATGCACATTTATTATTTTTAATAGAATCAATTGAAAAAAGATCAATAAATCGGCAGTGAGAAAATAAAGGAAAAAAAAACACAATAAGTTGATTAAATCACGAAAACCGAAGCTGACAAGTGTCCTTGCTGGGAAGGTAGAGTACCAGATCCTCAGGGCGACACCCTCTAATCAAATAACAATAAAGGGCCCGAGGAAATGAAGACGGGGCAGGAAATTGGAAACTGTGAGGGAGGTCTTAGGAAGGGAGGGGGCTTTGTGCCTCTTTGTGGGGGGAGAGGAGGGAATATTGCGCTGATTGCCATCTAACAGGCAGTGCAGGGCTCGTCTCTGTCTGATGGGCATTAAAGATCTAAGCGGGCGAGCTCTAGGTGAGGAAGTGCGGACCTTTGCTGAAGGGATTGGAGGAGTACTAGGAGATGGAGGGTTGGTGTGATTGTCTGGGTGTTGTCAAAAATAAATAAGAAAGTAGAGGAATATACTTAATATACTTCTTTAATGTGTGCCGAGGATGCGGTCGCAGAGCATCTTCAGGACTAAGCACCTGTGATAACATAGTTTTGACCAAGAAAGATGAAAAACTAATCGAAATTTAGGGAGAAGTCAGTTAAGGGTGCATGCAAGTTAACACACAATTAAGCAGAAACTTAATTTAATAGTGCCTAAGTTTCGGCCTGAATTTCAGGCTTTTCAGGGCTATAGAACAAAACATAACAACCAATAGTAGAATACATACATAATATATAAAGATGATAAGTAACAGAAATTATACTGATTTTTTTTTTTTTTAATATTTATTGAGATACGAGTATATTACAAATTGTTTTTAAATGAATAGTAGGAATAGCGATAGGAGACCACATTCATACAATATATACAGAAAATAACGATAAAGACAAATTACATAAAATGGTAAATAAATAAATTCATATATATACAAAAAAAAAAAAAAAGAAGCAAATCAACAACCTATAATTGAGATAAATACAAATTTGGAAAATAAATCAGCAGCATACAAACAATCAAAAAAGTGAACATAAGCTTCTATTTTCTAACTGCCTCAAGGTTCTTTGATGAAGATATGGCTCTTTGACTCTTCTTCTTTTCTTTTCTTCTTATACCTCTCAGTGTGGAGTGTGGAGCCTTTCGGTCTTTAGCGAGTAACTTCATCTGTTCTCTCGTCATATCCTGTCTACTACAGAATTTTATCTTAAACCTAGAGGTTATAGAAGATTAAACTATGGAAATTTCACTATAGTGATTATTACTCAATATCATCATATTAATTCCCCCTTCTACCACTGTTTGGTGTGGGGGTTCTGCTTATATAGTCTGGCCAAGATGTCTCTCTTCTGTATTAACTATACTCTTCTATTCCAATTCATTCCACGTCTCCAGCATACCTTCTTTACAATTTCCTTCCACGAGATGGGAGGCCTTCCTCTGGGTGTTTTCCCTATTATTAATATTGATCAAAAGCATGGAGTAAGAAAGCAAGTTGCTAGTGTTGACCTCAAGACCCTGTGTGAAGAAAGACAATTTATTCTTTTATTTGGGTCGACTCTGGTTCAGGCGGACTCAGTGAAGTGAGTACTCAAAAATAGGCGGGAAAAAAATGGTGGTTAAGGATGATTTCTTCCCTATTCCCTCCATCAACTGCTATTGTAGGTTGTTTGCTTTTTTATTTATCGTCACCTTATGCTACTGTGGCTAATCAGAGGATGCTACAGCGGGAGTCCTAAATTTTGCCTATTTGGTCGTTTGGAATCAGGAGACCATAAAGCGTGTATTTCCGTCGAAAAATGGAATTTTTTAATTTTCACGATCGCAATTCTTTTCCTTGCTATATATTTCATATATAGGTAAGTGAAACTAAAAAACATGTGGTATGTTTTTTTTTTAGTCGATCATAGATTCAAAAGCATTTAAAGAATTATTTCTTCTTTTTTTTTTATGCCTTGAGTACATTAAATAGTGATTTTATTCTTCTATCTTCATGCATCGCCGAGTTATGGACGTATAAAATCTCAAGTTGGCTTGCATTTTGAACTGAATACACTATTCAAATTATATCTGATAATATAAGAATGTTATAATCCTTTAATGAAAATTTGTTAAATCGTCATCCTTGATCCTAACACCCAAAATTTTGTAAATTTGGCTCTAAACAAGCATACAATCTTCCTTTAAAAACACCATAGCCACGCAAACCGACTAGTTCGATGACCCCATCTCCAATCCATTTCTGATAATACTTGGAGGCGTCAGAAAAGAAGATTACTTCTTGACCTTCCGGCACGAAACGGTCATTAAAGTCAAGTCTCGAGTCACTTCTTTCGTTAGTAATCGTATCTAACAGTATATTTACTCCTTGGATTGCAAATTAAGATTTATACATACCATTATCACGGATTTTTTATGGTCAGAGATGAGGCGTATAATAAATGAACAATCACTATTTTCTCCGAATATTAGAAAATAAAATAAAAGAAACATTTTTTTTTTAATCTTTTTTTTTTGGTATTTGCAACTGTATTAACAAAAAATACATCAAGTAAATGTGATGTGTTATATAATACAATGAGATGATTTACATTTGGAGAAGCTCCCATGACAAAATGTTAACAATGATTTTGGATGAGTTATCCTTACAATCAGAAAATATTTTTGTTTTTTTGTGATTATAGTACATTAGCCTAAATGGCAAACATGTGGTGAAATAAAATTGAGGTTATACTGCGATTGTAGGAAAAATTATACAAAAAACCTACGCATTTAACTTACTTATACTTAAGCTCTTACTTTATTTAATTGTTTTTAAATTAATTTTTTATACCTTTATATTATTTTTTCATTTTCATTTTAAACATATTTATTGATATTTACAACTGTATACAAAATACTTATATTATTTATAATTTAAAAATATAGTTTCACGTACTAGTGACAAATCTGGAAAATAACATGGTATAATTAAACATTAATCTTGTTTGAAATAAATGAGAGAAATAATAAAGCATGAGTGAGGGTGAAAAATTGAAGGCAACCCTTTCCTCATTAGAAAAGACACATTAACCGGATGACGCATCTCGGAGATCTATTATTCTTAGTTCATTGCAACTGTACCCTCAGCCCTGTTCTCTTATTAAAACCTTCTATTATTTTAGTATCATTTTTATTTTTTGATTCATAAAAATACATCATCAACAGCAACATGCACGTTTTCTAATGGACATTCAGGGAGCAGAGGGAACGGTATTAACTAGTAATATTTTATTTATGTTTTATTGTGTAACTTTTTTTCACCGTCAAAAATGAAACACGATTGCCAAGCTCTAGTTCTGCTAGTGTAGCTCGGATCGAAAATTTGACAACAGATTCCTGGTTACAAATTCAAATGAAAATATTTTTGTTATGTAAAACTTATCCTTAGAATCTACCATTTTGGATCTATATTGTTTCACTTTTTTCCTTTATTTTAGATATATGTAATCTACAAAGGAATTCATAAAAATAGGTAATGTATTTTTTAATATTTTTGTTTAATAATATGTACTATAGTCAGTTAAAAACTGTGATTTTTATTTTAAAATCTCTCTGCTTCGAAATTGATGAAATGTGAGCTTCTCTTATGATACCAAACTAATTATTTCGGATCCATTTTTCGTAATGACTCTAATCGAAAAAATAAAAAACTCCGTTCAAAAATTTCAAGGTACTTAGAATCGAAATAACGAATTAAAAATAATCCGCATGTCCGTCATACGCAGTACCCGCCGATTATCTTTCCCCATTCTACAAACTGTATATAATACTAAAAACTAATGTAAAGACTTAAATTTTCTACAAAAAAAAAAAAAAAAAAAAAAAAAATCAATGAAGTCGGTTTCGAATTACTGATAATAAAGCGTCTTAAACCTTGCAGTCATCATTGCCTCTTTTTTTTTAATCTAAATTGTTAGTATAGCTGATTCGTATTTTTGTTTTTAGCTTTATGATTACTTGAAAACTATTCGTTTAAGTTAATTGCCTAAACAGCTATATAATATAATAAAATGTTATATTATAATATAATTTTCAGGAAAGATCAAACCGTTGGAAAATAATTTGGAGGAGTTTTCATTTTTATATTCCCAATTGTTCTGGAAATCGTATTCTGATTTTTTTTTCCTATTTGAAGTGTAGGCTGATCTGATTATTTTCCCAATGAAAGGCAGATGGATCTCAATTGGTTCAGATCTTGGCAAGGCGGGTCAAAGAGAGGTTCCCGAATTAAAACATTGGCAGAAGTGATTGAGGGAAGTACTCAACTCAGGGAGATAACCCTTGGAATTATAAGTTGCTTTATTGAGATGGTATTTCATGGCATCATAACTTCTCTTTCCAGCTCTTTCAGTAGCCCTTAAGAGGATTTTCCCCAATTCAACCGATGTTTCTTTTGACTACACTCGAATGGGTCTGAATTAGGTTTGATTCCGTTTAGTCGAATGATCTCAAGTATTGAAGAGGTAAATCTTTTAATCATTTACTTGTAAGTTTTTATCTTCAATAATAACAGTATTCTCCGAAATATCGGATTATTTATCATGGCTTGCTAAGATTAATAATAGTTAATGCTCCTTATTTCGTTACCAACTGTACCTTACACCACGACCTTAAAATTCCATTTATTTTAGACCTGGTACCATATAAATTTTCCAAATTTCATCAGAAACTTACTCATCATCCTAACCCTCTAGCACAATCCCTATCTAGCACCACCCATCCCTCCAATCCTCCTCGAAGATTAAAACAGCAGTGGCCGCGAGACGTATTGTAAACATTTAAATTGGAGTTCTGACCCTGGTCAGATCCTCCACTCATGTAATGTATGTTTGTGCTATTGTGCCCTAGTTCGGCCTCCACTGGCTCACACCAGTGACGCGGGTGCGAGCAAGACGCTAGGATCTCTTGGACTCCGCTTGGAAAAGGCCGAGTCTGGGTTCCTTTAGCAAATTGTAAATATTGTATAAAGCAATGATTGTGTGTATGATGTTAATGTATTTATTACTTCTTTATTTCATTTATTTGTATTTATCTCAATTATAGGTTGTTATTTTTTTTTGTTTATATATTATATTATATGTAATTTGACTTTATCATTGTATACTGTATATATTGTGTGAATGTGATCTCATATCACTATTACTAATGTTCATATAGAAACAAATTGTAATATGTCTCAATAAATAAATAAAAATATTAATAAACACAAACTCTATTGAGGGCATCACTCCCCTTTTCTCACAGAATAGCTTTTAAAAGTTCATATTTAGTTTTCTTTTATTACTTATGTAATACGCCAGGGGTTCAGCTGATTGTCAGTATCTTGCCCGGATGTTAAATTTAAAGAAAAAATTTTCCTTCACAACCCATGAATTGTCTTGATTAGAGATGGACAAATACCCACTTAAAAGTACCGTCCTGTACTCAAATAATCAACCGATTGAAGTACAACAGAGTATACTGCCTCTGTGCATTTTGAGGTATCTTAATAATATATTTAGGCCATCTTTTTTTTTTTTTTTTTTATATTATTTATCGATTATTTTAAACTCTTCATATATATATATATGATACTAGCTGACCCGGCAGACGATGTCTTGTCTTAAGAATAACTTAGCGGAATCGGTCAAACCGTTTACTTGTGATGCGATGACCAAGGAAAAAGGCGATTCATTTTTGTATATGTACATAGAGAGATTATTATTGCCTTATAATATTAAAAAAAAAAAAAAAAAACTTTTGACCTATTTAAAAAAAAAAACTTTTCTATTTTTTCCTTCCATAAGATCCTTTCTCTTACTTCAATTTTATTTATAAAGATATAGAGATTATTGCTACCTTGCAAAACTAAAGATAAAAAAAAAATTAATAATAATAAATCTACCAAAGTTACTTTCCTCTTTTTTTCGTTCATAAGATCCTTCTCCTGACCGATATTAATATAATAAAAAAATAATTAGGGAAATCGGTCAAGCCGTTCACGCGTGATGCAATGACCAAGAGAAAAAGCGATTCATGTTTATATAGAGAGAATAATATTGATTTAGAATATATATATATTTAAAAAAAAAATCGATTGACATATGTAAATTTTCTGTTTTTTCTTCCATAACATCCTTCTCCTGACTTCAATTTTATATATAAAGATGGATAGATTATTGTTACCTTGCAAATTAAAATTAAATAAAAACTAACAACTATCTACCAAAGTGACCTTTATCTTTTTTTTGTTCATAAGTTCCTTCTCCTGACGCCGTTCACGCGTGATGCGATGACCAAGAGAAAAGGCGATTCATTTTCATAAATATATATATATATATATATATATATATATATATATATATATATTATATTGTGTTGTATATTACTATGTTTATATACTTGTGGAAACACATACCACTATCGATTTTAAGAGCGCTGAACAGTTTTATCTTTTATAATTCATTAGAAGTGCTTTCAAAGCACTTTTAGTAGGCATAAGTTTTTAGCTCCTCAGCGGTGGCAACATAGTGTCTAAGATAAAGTTTAAGATTAGATTAAGGATAGAAGTGTCAAGATAGAAGTGATCTGCATCACCAAGGGAAATTACAAATCTGTTATGCATTTAAATGATATATGAACAGAAACATTCTTAAAATGTATCCAGATATAGTTTTAGCAAAACATGAAACTAAATTGGGATTAATAAAAAAAAATAATCCAGGAGTAAAAAAACATAACATTCTTAGAACCCAATATCAAATATATCTGAAGATTTAAATGAAATCAATAATATGAAAAAAAATCTGGTGCGGGCAAAACACGAATTTCACTTACCTCCGTTTTTAGAATCAATAAAAGAATTTTCAAATACAGCTAGAGCTAAAAATGAGTGAACCATTAAAACATTTATTAAATTGAATTTCTATATAAACATGTGTTTTGTTAAAAAATGTATTATATTATTATCTAAAATAAACAGTTAGTTTTATCTTCTTTTCATCACTCTGTAATAACTATTAAAAGCTTGTGTATGAGATAATATTTTTTCTAAAATCTTTAGCTTTCCAACTGTATATCATACATGTATATTACTGCTCTTATGTTCAAAAACGAAAAATTGCATTAAAAAATTATTTTTTCTGTTATCTCCTTTAGTTGGGTATCGAATTTATTCAATTTATATATTTACCTGTTTTTCATCAGCGTTAACAAGATAGTATATTTATTTTTATTAGGCATTTAAACCCTGTCAGACCATTTTAATCAGAATAAAAACCTACATGATATTAAAGCCCATTAAATTTTACATCGATATAGCGAGTTTAATCTAAATTGTCGGAACCGTTTTTGAGAAAATCGAAAAAAGATGCAAAATGCATAGTATAAAGTGCCTCTTCTGGTAAGCTCATTTTGATGAAAAAAGTTTTGTCACGTAACGGGAGTATAGTTGTCTTAAATATGAAATTTCAGTTCCATAGGACTTACCGTTTCCGCCCGGAAGTTACCACACACACACACAGACCTTTTTGCGGGACTTGGTTATTTGGACCGAGGGGACCCTAAAACGTGTATTTCCGTTGAAAAGTGGAATTCGAAAATTTTCAATACTTCCCCTTACTATATACAGTAAGTGAAAGTAAAAAGAAGGCCTAAATAAATTATTAATACACCTCAAAATAGGCAGAGTATACTCAATGCTTTAATTGGTTGATTATTTGAGTACAGTACTCGTTGTTGTTTGTTAGTGTTTCTAGTCATGGTTTCATAACATCTAGAGATAAGTACTGTTTCGAGGTCAACGGCTGAGCAATGAAGTGATTAGACCTAGATTACGCTCAGCCTCTAGTGCCTTACCCACTTTAAACAGCCTCGGTGTGACCCATGAGGATCTTCATACCCCAGGTTTGCCCCTAATTGAAATACCAAAAAAAATATAGAGACAATCCGACTAGTACTCTATCCATTAGATCATTACGCTCCCTGAAGGAAAAAATGTAGTTTTTCGTTTTAAATTCTTCAATACATGTATCATAATCCTAAAATCATCGATTTCACGCACGTGAAGATTTCTCCCGTACCTAACTAAGAAGGGTGTCAAGCAAGGTGACAGTTTGAGCCTACTACCATTCATCATCGTCATGGAGAGGATTTATAAAATCTACCATATGAAGAATGCAAGAGCCTACTAATGGTATGCGGTAACTGAGAATTGAATTATAATGAATTCATTTTCTTATATCATCATTGCAAAAGTAAAAAAACATAAGTGGCCGAAAATCAGTATTGTAAGTATTTCTATTAATACAATTCGATATTATAGTAAAAAAAAAAATAAAATCAAATAAATAAAAAAAAAATACGCCATATAGTGGTAATTTCGTAGGAAGGAAAAATATTACCTTTCACTGAGATGGAAAACGATAATAAAAAACAGAGATAATTTTCTGTATCTATAGTTATCAGCAATGAGATAACTATTGATCAAAAGATAAAAATCTGGTGAGGGCAACACACGACTTTCACTTACCTCCATTTTTAAAATCAATGAAAGAATTTTCAAATACAGCTAGAGATAAAAATACGTGAAATTATTAAGGAATTTATCAAATTGAATTTATATAGAAATATGTGTTTTATTAAAAAATCAATTATATTATTATCTTAAATAATCAGTTAGTTTTATCTTCTTTTCATCACTCTCCAATAACTTTTAAAAGCTTGTGTATGAGATGATATTTTTTCTAAAATCTTTAGCTTTCCAACGGTATATCATACATGTATATTACTGCTCTTATGTTCAAAAACGAAAAATTGCATTAAAAAAATATTTTTTCTGTTTTATCCTTTAGTTGGGTATCGAATTTATTCAATTTATATATTTACCAGTTTTTCATCAGCGTTAACAAGATAATCTAGTTATTATTATTGAATATACAAAATTAAAGGTACTTTAGGGGAAGAAAATTTAAAATATCGGCCATTTAAAATTTAAGCCCTGTCAGACCATTTTTATCTAAATAAAACCTACATGAAATTAAAGCCCATTAAATTTTACATCGATATAGCGAGTTTAATCAAAATCGTCGGAACCGTTTTTGAGAAAATCGAAAAAAGATGCAAAATGCATGGTATAAAGTGCCTCTTCTGGTAGGCTCATTTTGATGAAAAAAGTTTTGTCACGTCTCGGGCGTATAGTTGTCTTAAATATGAAATTTCAGTTTCATAGGACTTACCGTTTCCGCCCGGGAGTTACCACACACACACACACACACACACACACACACACAGACCTTTTTACGGGACTTGGTTATTTAGACTCAGGAGACCCTAAAACGTGTATTTCCGTTGAAAACTGGAACTCGAAAATTTTCACGATCGCAATACTTCCCCCTACTATATATAGTAAGTGAAAGTAAAAAATATGATAGCTAAACTTAACTAGCTAGTTAATATTGCCACATCTACAATTTAGTTCTAGGTGAAGCATGTTATGGAAAGTTAAATAACACATATTTAAGGCAACGCATATATTGAAATATGGCTCTGATAGATAATTTATTCTAAATAGATCATTTAGATTCAAGATCTTGAGCTGCAAAAATGAGGATGGTAATAGGTCATTTTCGATGAACTAATATTACTTATCAGGTTTAATATATTATCGTGGTCTTTATACATAAGTTTATATTGTATATTATACATTTTCAACTTTTCAATATAAATTGCATAGTGGTATAATTTATTTGTCTTGAGTCCGTTTTGAAACTAACTGTATACATATTGACTTTAATGCATTGTAGAAAAAAATCTTAAGACGGCAGTAATGGAAACCCTGAAATGTAGATAATTTGATTCTAAATATGAAATATAAGTATGTATTACAATAATACATTTTTTTCAGCCTTTTTATTTTGTTTGCAGATAGATGGAGGAGAATTCTTGAATTAGACCGGTTTCATTCATAATCTAAATGGAAGGTTTCTCCATCCCTTTGAGTTATTACGCTATAATCTGGTAATATCTCCCCCATCGTCAGAGTAATGACAAAAAACTTACGGTGGGAGCCACCTCCTGCGGTTTCTAGAGGATGCTCTGAGAAGAAGGAAGGGGAGGAAAAAGGGAGATAAAGAAGTGGAGTAGTGAATCTTGATGGTGGGAGTTGAGGACATTGGTGATGGAATTAGGGGCTGTCGTTTGGAAACCATCAAAGGCATACCATCCCCATCTCAAGGCTACGCCTGCCCTCCCTTAGCTCGCAATGGAATTGCTACATCTGTCACTCTTGCCTATTATCTTTTCAGTTTTGCCACCTACATCGAATTTTCTTTTATGCGATTGTGGAGTTCTCCTGATAATTCCATCAGGTTACAAACTTCTGCAGCCGACATTCCGGGAAAGAGACCAATGCGATTTTCATGATATGTTCTTAGAAACAATCTCTATTAGTATTTTTTGATTTACTAGCAAACAGGCAATTTTATGGAGGTGCAATTTACGTTTTAAGTACGAAAACCTACTTTTTCTCTTTGGGAGTGTTAGTTCATTTTAACGAAAAATGAGATTAGAAAGAAATACGTTTATTTTATATTGTCTATTGGTTATGAAATTTAATCATTGGAGAAAATGAAAAACATAAGTCAAAATTGTAATGTTTATTTGTTTGTTATTTTAAGCGAAGTTAAGATAACGGAAAATTTAATTTATAAAGAAAACTTCATTGTTTTGAGATATAGGAAGTGATTAAGTCATGGCCAGGTGATTTTCGAGTAGGTAATCTGTGAATGATATTGGATATTTCTGAAGCATGGAAAGCTTTAGGTGGAAGGGTCATTTGGAGGGGAACAGTTAGGTCTTTTTCTACCTTGTATGCTCCTATATGGAATATTATTGATTAAATTGATCAAATAAAAAAGAAAATCTGGTGCGGGCAACACACGACTTTCACTTACCTCCATTTTTAAGATCAATGAAGAATTTTCAAAAACAGTTGGAGATAAAAATATTAAGGAATTAATTAAATTAAATTTATATTGAAACATTTCTTTTATTAAAAAATCTATTATATTATTATCTAAAATAATCATTTAGTTCTATGTTCATTTCATCACTCTCTATTAACTTTTATAAGCTTGTGTATGAGATAATATTTTTTCTAAAGTCTTTAGCTTTCCAACGGTATATCATACATGTATATTACTGCTCTTATGTTCAGAAACGAAAAATTGCATTAAAAAAATATTTTTTCTGTTTTCTCCTTAAGTTGGGTATCGAATTCATTCAATTTATATATGTACCTGTTTTTCATCAGCGTTAACAAGATAAAATAGTTATTTTTATTGAATCTACAAAATTAAAGGTACTTTAGAAGAAGAAAATTTAAAATATAGGCATTTAAGCCCTGTCAGACCATTTTAATCAGAATAAAACCTACATGATATTAAAGCCCATCAAATTTTACATCGATATAGCGAGTTAAATCAAAATCGTCGGAATAGTTTTTGAGAAAATCGAAAAAAAGTGCCTCTTCTGGTAAGCTCATTTTGATGAAAAAAGTTGTCACATCTCAGGCGTGTAGTTGTCTTAAATATAAAATTTCAGTTTCATAGGACTTACCGTTTCAGCCCGGGAGTTACCACACACACACACACACAGACCTTTTTGCGGGACTTTGTTATTTGGACTCAGGGGACCCTAAAACGTGTATTTCCGTTGAAAACTGGAATTCGAAAGTTTTCACGATCGCAATACTTTCCCTTCCTATATATAGTAAGTAAAAGTAAAAATGTTTTGCAATCAGTAATTTTGAAAAAAATTAAGAAATGTAGCTAAAGTATTTTTTTTAGACTCTCTATTAAAGGACATGAAAACATCCTTAAAGCTAGCAAATTTAAAACGAATCTGATAAAAGAAGTGCAGGAAGACCTGGAACGCTGAGGATTTCGGACAAATAAATTAAGGACGGGGAATAGTTCAGAAGTAAAATCAGGGACAACAAAATAGTGCATAAGGCAAGAAAAGAAACAAAACGGTAGAGGTGGGCAGTGGAAAGGAAGAAAAAACACAGTGAACTGATAAAGAGATGTTAGAAGGAGAGAAAGAGAAGAAAAGGAATTGAGGCTCGAGTTCACACGTTCTCCTAAGGGGAAAGTAATTTAAAATAATAAAATTAAAATTATATATATATATATATATATATATATATATATATATATATAGCTATGTTTTTGACCGGCTGCTTTTCTGAGGCAGCGATACCTTCAAAAACTAGCTTACTTGATATATTTAAACCATGTATAAACTATATTTGATGATACCGTTGGATTTCCTTTCCAAAGGTATCGTGTTTACCAAACCAATCGGTGGCATGCACGGTAAGAATAAAGTAAACAAGGTTCAATTAATACATTATTATAATTGTTAACTTAAACATATCCATTTTATTAATACATTGCTTAGAACTTTGATTGAGAATAATGAGGGACATTCCCACTAACTATACCTAGTGGCTGGCGAAGGTGGATTAGTTCTTGGCTCTTAGATTTTCAGCTGCTCTATCTGACCCCTAGACGGAACTCGCTTCTTCTTCAGGATGGAACTGGGACTTCTCGTGGCTGGAATGAGACTGCCCTCGAATCTTCTCTCTCATCCTCGTCACCTCAGGTGGCTGACATGGGAAGGGTCTCGGTTGGCTGAACAGCCTTTATGATCTTTTTTTATTTTATTATCTATAATATATATATATATATATATATTTATATTCGCTTAAAAAAGGAGGTAATTTGGTCTGGTATCATATGTCCTTTTCAGCTTTCTCCACAGATAGATAGGTAGGTAGACATATAGATAGATGACTATTTATAAACGTTAAGTTGTAAAACTGGGTCAAATCGTAATGCAAAACCGTTTTATTAGCACAGTAAAAAAAAAAAAAGGCAATATCGTTAATGCTTTAAAATATCTTCACCTGTTTACCAAGTTTTTAGGAACGTCGGGATATAAATAAACAAAAAGTTCTTTTATCGTTTGTCGTAGTTTTTCCAATATTCCATTAAAGATACCGCAAACAGAACCGAGAATAGTCAAAGGATATCCAAGGTTAGTTCCTAAAGGGGCAACAATGTTTATGTCTTTTTCTGCCAAGCCTTGAAGCTATTTTTATTTATTTTTTCATAACATTTTTCTTTGCCAATCCATACAGACGTTAATTTCTATGAAACTTGAATATTTGGGGCCAAGAAAATCTATATACTTCTAAAATATGAAGTTAAAATAGCAAACAGTCGAAAATGAAAAACGCTGCAAACCTTTTTATGATTTTCTAAAAATGGCTCTAACGATTTTGATGAAATTCGCCATTTCGATGTAAAATTTAATGGACTCTAATATCGTATAGTTTTAATTCTGATTGATATAGTCTGACTGGGCTTAAATACAATATTTTAAATTAAAGTGTGTGTTGGTTAAGTCTAGCACGAAAACGAAAAGTGGTTCGAAACTGAAATTTCATATTGGGAGACAAATATACGCCCGAAATTTTACAGCAACTTTTTCACTTAAATCGGCTGACCGAAACTGCTACTTTATAACATGCCTTTATTCACTTTCTTACGATTTCTCAAAAACAGTTCAAGGGATTTTGATCTAAACTCGATATGTCGATGTAAAATTTATTAAGCTTTAATATCATGTAGGTTACATTATGATTGAAAACATTAAAAAGTTAATTAATGCCGATATTTAAAATTTTCTTCCTCTAAAGTACCTTTAATTTATAGATTAAGAAAAATTATTAGCTCTTATTGATGATAAAAACTGGATAAATATAAAAGTTAGACGAATTTAATAATCAAACAAAGGAGAAAAGAGGAAAAATATTTTTTAAATGTAATTTTGGATTTTTGATCTTAGTGATCAGCAAATAGAACGTTGGGAAAACTAAAGGTTTTAGAAAAAATTGGGCAAATAGGGCATAACATTTCTACTGATAATTATGCTTAACAATGATTTGCAATTATTTTATCTAAATCATATGTTTTCTAGAAACTGAATAATTTTTTTACTTTTGTTATATGTAAAGTTTTTAAATTTATGTTGATAGTCTCTGAAGAATAAGAAAAAAAAAACATACAAATTTAATATCATTTTCCCACTATTTTTAAGACTTCAATTTGGAATTATAACATATTTTTAAAAACGGCTGGTTTACATCTATAACTTAAGTAATATGTTTTTATATTAATATTCTTATTTATTTTATCATTAGGCGAGATTTAGTAATTTGGAGTTTTAAGTAATTGACTTTTTTTTCTCTTTATTTATTTTTCGCTCAGTCAGCAGTCAATATAACTATCATCAAATATAAAAAAAAAAAAAAAAAACACAAAATAATAACTTGCCAGAACGAGAAAGGACGTTCCACGGAGCACGCCTTCTCTTCAGGATTTTTATATATATTTTTTCAAATTGTTTACATAATTGAAGTCTAGTTCAGTTCATGTATTGTCAAACCTCCGTGTTTCACGGAACAATAGGCAAATAGTCCCCGCCGAGGCTTCATGACTTAGGTTACCTGAGCGAGCTGTTAAACAAAGCTAAAAAGGAAATGGATAAGATTTTTTGTACTCGTTAGTAATAGCAAAATCTGCGAGGAAGAGTTAACATTTGAAGACGGCTGCTGAGTAATTGCTCTCCTCACCCCCGATCCTGTTGATTCGTTAGGATTCGTGTAGAGGGGAAAAAGAGTATTGTGGCCTCATCTGGAGGGCTAATGATTCATGGAGCTGGAGGGATCGTCCCAGTGGCTGGAGCGGTGGTCCCAGGGGCTGGAAGGGTGGTCCCAGTGGCTGGAAGGGTGGTCCCAGTGGCTGGAAGGGTGGTTCCAGTGGCTGGAAGGGTGGTTCCAGTGGCTGGAAGGGTGGTCCCAGTGGCTGGAAGGGTGGCCCAGTGGCTGGAATGGGTGGCCCAGTGGCTGGGGGTGTAGTCTCATTGGGTGGATATATGTTTGTTAACGGAGATGCGGTAATTCGGAAATATTTTGGTTAAGGATGAGGTCGTTGACTTTAAAACGCTTGTTTTAATTGAAGTTTGGATTCGTAATTTTTAATGATTACAATGCTTTTTTATCCACATATTGGTAGGGGAAAGTACTAAATTATAATAATTAGTACACACCAAAACTTCAAATCTTCTAGGACGTTCTCACCAACTAGCGAATTCAATATGTGACACTTGTACACACGCTTTCAGTATTCGGAGGCCGGAGAACAAATACCTTTTGTCGAGCCGTAATAGCCAATGTAAAGAGAAATCTTGTTGCAAGTTGTGTTTGTAGAGGACGCTCGCCCTCTCACACACACACTCTCCTTGGATAATAATGCTGGTCTTTACTCAGTCTGTTTCGGTTGGATTCCAGGGATGTTTGATCTACAGATTCTGTTGTCTTTTTCTTGAGGACGCCTATGCCTTGTGTACACGTGTAATGGCCTAGAGCAAACAGGAGGCTGTCCTTGTCAAAAATGTATATCCACTGCGGACGAATTATTCCTTGGTCCTTTCATTGTTTGCGAAGCATACATTACAATAAGGAAAGTTCTTTATGCCTCTATTGTTTATATAATCATTATTCTGTTTTCTTATCGCAAATCGTACTAGGTAGGCATTCTTTTTCTTTAAGTAAATAAAATCGAGTTATGTTAATGCGTTTGTTTTAAATTGTTCTTTTTTTTTTTTGTTTTAGTCTTTATTAATTATGTTTTTTCCTTAACATACGCCCATCCATGTTGAATAATTAATTTAGAACTATTTTATGAAATCACTTTGTTTCTATGATTTATAGCGTCTTGGTGGAGGTTATATTTTGGGTACATTTTGTGCTTTTTTAATATCTACCAAGAAGCCTTAAAACACAAAATTCTCCGCTTTGTTTTTAGTTTTTTCTAGGGGGCAGGGAGAGGGGATGAGTAATACTTTCCTTTATTTCGCCCTATATACATTCATGTATATAGATGTTAAACTTTGCATCAGTATAATACATTTTTCATGATCTTTTCATTCGGACTCAGGAGACACTACATTGCGTATTTGTGTTGAAAACTTAAATTAAAAAATGTTCATGATCAAAATGACTTTCCCTTAGTATGTATTTCATATATGGGCAAGTAAAAAGTATTCTATTGTTTCAATGAAAAAAAGAGAACAAATCTCGTAGCTCTACAACGTATGAAAGGTCTTGGGTTTAGTACAGATTCGTAGTTAGTGAGGATGCGGTTGGACCTAAATCACGCTCAGCCAACAGGTTTTTCCTAAATTTTGAGGTACCCACTTTATAGAGCCTGAGTGTGCCGCAGTATTTTCCCCATTCCATAGGATCGCTCCACATATGAAATAACAGAATATATAATTCTGCCTCAGCTGGGGTTTGAACCCAGGACCCGGACAACAGTAGCATAATGGTTTAATAACTATGGAATCATTAGTTTTAGATTGACTGGCATTATCATAAAAATTATTAGCAACAACAAAAAGGTAAGCTTATGTTTTTTTGTCACTCTGAATAACCTTCTAAAAATGCATGTTTGATAACTTTTTCTAAAATCTTTGGTCTTTTACAGTTTTTATACAGTTTATATTATATTATTTGACTATTTTGACGGACCATCATCGCTCGATTCGTCCGGCAAGCGGTAAAGGACGATTTAATTCGACAAAGAAGAATTAAAAGGGACCTTTCTACGCGCCACCTGGGTTGGGAAGGAAATAATAGCCATTCTATCTACCTCAGCGAGGCGATGACACCCACTAATAGACATCTTTACTGGCTGGCCCGGCAGAGAAAGGTGTCGTCCAAGATAAAATATGTATGGTTTAGTGGCGGGCGCGTCAGGTGTAGGAAGTCCGATGGTTACCCGGCGGTAATGGTAAATAAACCATCTGACTTAGACATTTTTATTTGATTCATGATTCCCAGTCACTACAATATTGTATTAATTTTATTTTATTTTTTTAAAAAAGATATCTTATTTTTTTTTAATTTTGCTCTAATCTGTCTAAAAGGTATAAGTGCCATTTATTATTTTTATTTACATAATTTTATTTACACCATTCTTTTTTATCTGTCGCTACCGCAATCTAAGTGTTTTATTTCCATGTAACTTATTTTTTTCTAAAACTTTAAGTCAACATTTTCATTTTTCCTCACAAAATGCAAATGCCACTTATTTTTTAAATTGGATTATTTTTTATTTACAATGTAGTTACAGTTATATTTTATTTACATTATCTTTTTTTAACTATGGTTATCTAAGTATTTTATCTGCATATAATTTATTTTTTTCCAAAACTTTAAGTCAAAATTTTCATTTTTTCTCACTTCAACCAGAGGAAAATTTATTTAGTTACACAGTTAAGAGTTTATTTATTTTCTTATTTCCTTCTGCATATGATGGATATTTTATTTTTTATGCAATAGACTTATTAATTAGCTATAATGAAGATTTTTCTATCTTTATTTATATTGTAAATATTTTACTTTCTTATTTAATAGTTTTATCACTTTTTTATTTTTTTTATTTCCTAATTATTTATGTATGTATCATATTTTTTGTATACAGAAGAATGTCTTTTCATTTACATATTATTTTATTTTTTGAGAGGCTTCATTTTTATTTTCATTTTTGAAATAGAAAACACTTTATTCTCTTACATGGAAGATGTTTTATTTACTCACTTTATATTAGAGATATCTATTTTTATTTTGACCAAACCTCATTATCTATTATTATATTTTATCAGTTGTGATTATCATAGAAATGAAACTAAAACGTCTTATCTGTACCATATTCAATCTTGTTTTGTTTTTTCATTTACTAGTTCTTTAAATTGTATTTGTTCCATTTATTTTCTCTGTATTATCGATTTTTTATATTTTTTATTCTGGTATTTACCTCAGCATATTTATGTTATTTTCATATCTATTTTATTTCGACCTATAATGAAGAATTTTTTTAACTTTATTTATTTATTTATATAGTAAATATTTTAATCTTTTATTTTATAGTTTATCATATTTTCATTTTCTAATATTGTTAGTAAATACCAATTTAGTTATCATATAATATATATATATATATATATATATAATATATATATATATATATATATATATATATATATATATTTTTTTTTTTTTATCTAGAAGACATTGAAGATTTTTTTTATTTTTTATTTACTCACTTTGTATTAAAGATATATATTTTTATTTTTACCGAATCTCATTTTTACATATTATTATATTTTATTAGATTCCATTGTCATAGAAGTGAAAAAAGGACAGCTTCTCTGTACCACATTGTTTTGTTTTTTCATTTAACAGTTTTCTTAAATTATTTTTATGTGATTTATTTCTTCTTTCTACTATCGTGGAATTTTTATTTGAGTTTTTATTTTTATTTTGGTATTTATTTAATCATATTTCTGTTATTTTTATATGTATTTTATTTCGATCCAAAATAGAGTGCTGGACGAAAAATTGTTATATCCTATCCTTCAGTCCTAATGCTTTTTTCAGTTTTTCCTCTTCTCAATCCTCCCATTATGACTAATATCCTAACTTCCTGTCACATAAACGCACAATCCCTCTTAGCCCACTATGATGAATTCCAAAAATATTTCCTTGACAACTTTTATCATATAGTAGCCGTATCCGAAACATGGTTAAAACCATTTATCCCTTCCTCTCAGGTTTCCCTTCTAAACTACTGTTTCCTACGACATGACAGACCTGATCGCACGGGAGGTGGAGTCGGGCTGTATATTCACAATAGCCTGAAAGCCAAAATCCTACTGAAGTCCCCTCCTAATCCCCTTCCTCACATAGAATACATGTTTGTTGAAATTTCAACCATCTCCTCACACTTGTTATACGCCGTTGTCTACCGACCTCCTCGTGTTCCATTTGATGACCTCTTCCAATCCTCCCTTGTCCAACTGGTCTCAGCATATAATAATATAATTATCTCTGGTGATTTTAATACTAACATGTTATCTGAGTCCAGCGACAAATCCTTCCTCACCGATTTAATATACTCCCTCAATCTGTACCTCGTTCCTTATCATCCTACTCATCATTCTCAGTATACTGATACCTGGTTAGACCTACATATTTCTGACTCTCCTGTAAAAATTATTTCCTCATCGCAGCACCCCGTTCCTTTCTTATCATCACACGACCTTATCCATATTACTTATGATCTACCTGTCAAATCCTACAACCCAAGAATCATATCATATCGAAATTTAGACCTTCTTTCCTACGAATCTCTACAATCTGATCTGGACTCAATCCACTGGGACACGATATACTCCGACAACTCCATTGATCCTATGGTCTCCACTCTTACCTCAAACCTACGATCCATACTAGACATCCACGCTCCCCTGAAAACCAGAATCTTACGCCGTCCCACTGCGCCTTGGCTCACCCCCGAGATAAAGGATATGATGAAGAGAAGGGAAGCGGCGAGACGCAAATTTCGACGCACCCGTTTGCAAGAAGACTATGTGTCTTTCAAGAAGCTCCGCAATGAAACCCAATGCGCAGTGCGACGTGCTAAATCCCTCCATATCCATTCTGTCCTTTCCGATGCTCCTGATAATAAATCCAAATGGAAAATCCTTAGAAAATTGTCATTTCCCGAACCCAATAACCCCAGTTCTTTCCAAATCATGCCTGACGAACTCAATGACCATTTCATATCCTTTGCTTCTGATTCCTCGAAAGCTCCTCACATTACTTACCGAAGCTTCAATCCCAACAATTTCTTCTTTTCTCACGTGTCCTACGACGAACTACTCAATGCAATCTTAAAATCCCGTACTAACGACTATGGACCGGACAATATTCCAGTAAAACTAATAAAATCCAGCCTCCCATCTCTCATACCGGCATTATATCATATTTATAATTTCTCTCTGCAAAATTCCACTTTTCCTTCTTCCTGGAAAACCTTCCTCGTCCGACCACTAAATAAAGTTCCGAATCCTGCCTCACCGCAAGATTTCCGTCCTATCTCTATTCTCTCCAACCTATCAAAACCGCTCGAACGCCTTGTACAAACCCAACTATCATATTTCCTTGAAGAAAACTCTCTCCTTAGTCCTCTCCAATCCGGGTTTCGACCTGGTTATTCTACCCAATCCGCTCTCCTTAAAATAACACAAGACCTCCAAAATGCCATTGATCATCAAAAATTAACTATACTCATCCTCTTAGATTTCTCAAAGGCGTTTGACACGGTTGACCATAGTATCCTTCTTAACAAACTCCAAAATCTTCCAGTATCCAACAGTGCTTTACGCTGGTTTCAATCCTTTCTCTCCGATCGTTCTCAGTATGTAGTAGTGCCAGATCAACCTCCTTCCAGTACCCTACCTCTATCCTGTGGTGTCCCTCAGGGATCGTCCTACCCTATTCGCTATCTACATTAATGACCTCCCTCTCCATATCAATCACTCTAAATACCACCTCTATGCTGATGATTTCCAAATATACCTCTCCTTCCCACCTTCCGACCTATTACTAGCTACAAAAAAATTACAAGAGGACATAAATCAAATAAGCCACTGGGCTGAAGTGAATAAGTTAAAATTAAATGTTGAAAAAACAAAAGCAATTGTAATAGGATCCCCTCACCTTCTGAAAACCGTTCCTCATATTCCAACCTTGTTCCTCAATAGTAATCCTATAAAGTTCCACCCTACTGTCCGAAATCTGGGAGTAACCTTCGATCAATGTCTATCCTTCAAAAATCATATTTCAGAAATCTCTCGACGTACCCTTTCAACCTTAAAGCGACTGTATTCCCTCCGTCACCTATTTCCGCTTGAAACCCGAATACTCCTCGTTACCTCCCTAATATTCCCCCACTTCGACTATTGCTGTACGGTATATGGTGGTGTGTCTGGGGATCTCGAGGTAAAAATAAAACGCTTAATCAATTCCTTTGTTCGCTTCATCTTCGGGGTCCCTAGATACACCTCTGTATCCCAACTTTATGGAGAGTTGAAGTGGCTTAACCCTTCCAATCGTCGCAAGTATTTCCTTGCGTCATTCCTTTACCAAATTATCCAATCCCGCCGTCCATCATATATTTTTGACCTCCTACAGTTCAAATCCTCTGTCCATTCCCGTTCTACACGCTCCAGGCCTTCGGATTTATACAGTACGGCCCACAGAACTGCACATTTCGACAGATCCTTTCTCATTCGATCCTCCATCCTATGGAATTCTATCCCTTCCTCCATCCGTCACTCCAATTCTCTTTCTACCTTCACATCCCGCATATTTGATCACTTATTGCACATCCAGGCTCAATAGAATTCTAAATAAGCTTTTTATTTATTTATTTTTTTATATATATATTTTTTTTCATCTCACTTAAATATGTATATTTTATACCATTAATTATTAACTTGTTTATATTTAATTAATTTACTCTAAGACTCTAAAGCCCTTTTTTTTGTACATTTAGTATATTTGTTCTAAAGGGACATGTCCCAGAATAATAAAGAACTTATTTATTTATTTATTTTATTCTATTATATAACTAGTGGTTATAATTAGTTGACCGTTGAGAAATACTGGAAGGAATTAGTCTGGGTGGCGGTCAGTGAATGAAACAACTAAGTAGTTCCAAGTATTTATTGTTTTCCAAGGTTTCAACCCCCATTATGGGCCATCATCAGGGCTAAAATGATACAAAAGGAATACACTTGCAATAAGAATAAATACAATAATTTATAAAATATTTAGCTAGAGGATGTCAATATTTAAAACATAAAAAAAAAGAAATTGATTATTTAAATTACAATGAATATAGTATAATAATGAAAGAGCTATATAGAAAAAAATATAAATTAGATAAATAAATTTAATTAATAAATAAATAACTAAAGATATTAATATCCCCTTGAAATAAGAAACATTAAAATATGAAGTACAATTTAGATACGCACCGATTATTGTGGGCGATTGAAAACTGTAGGAATGTTGGAAAGAAAATACGTACCGCGTTTTAGTGTGGATCGTTTAACAATAATTAAAATTTAATACAAACAAAAAAATATTAATAAAAATGACCGTATTATAGTAATAATATAAAAATTATACTAAAAAATGTTTTTAATTAAATTCGTAAATTGAGACGTTAGGAAATTTTACAGAAAGCAAGAAAATCTCTCATTACCATTTTATTAAACTAGCTAATTTAGGTCTTTCTGCCTTAAAATTTAGAAAAAAGTTTTTTTTATAATAATAACATCATATTAAAGTTATGAAATGATTTTTTTTTAGAATGATTTGGAACGAAAATAAATGCGTAATTAGTACTTTTAGAAAATGACCGCATTTCTAAATCACGTTTTTTAAGGACTTGAGAACTCATTAGATAACATCAAATAGAATATTTACATAAAACTAAATGATGAGAATACAAATATGTAAAAAAATTAATTTCGTAAAAAAATGTCCTTTAGTACCTTTTGGAAATCAACGTCTCAATTATAAACCTATGTATAGTAAAAACAGTGATGGAAGACGTATATTGAGTACAACTAACTGTACCTACCAACCTTCCAATATTCCTCCCTTATTATAATAAATATATTAAGACAATAAACATAACAAGGTGCAAATATTACAAAAACATTTAAAATACAATCATTGACAAATCATTATATTTTCACCTTGTCTTAATAAAAAAAATATATATAAATAAAAGGATTATGTCTGCAGTTCTGCAGTTTTCTCCTTATGTTAGTCATCAAATTATTTTATGTACCGTATTCATCATTAGTTTATCAATACTAACAAGTAGAATTGGTTAATAGTTTCTGATCAACAACACCAAAGAACTTTTACAAATTTACACATATTTAATCATTATAAATCCTAAATGAAATTAAAGCGCATTTAATTTTATAACAATGTAGAGATTTACGCAGTTCTTCTTTTCAAGCCGGATTTACAAGATACACACACACACACACACACACATACATTTTGTGGGACTATTATGCCATTTAGACTATGTAGTAACCCTAGTTTTTTTGTAATAAAACCTGTATTTTCGTTGAAAACTACAAATTCTAAAATTTACACGTTAGCTTTTTAATTTGTTTATGTTTATATTATATACATTTTGATATATTTTATTTATTGCAAAAAAGAAAAAAATGATGAAAATGGTATGTTCTGTATTAGTGAAGAATGTATTCTAGTTAATTTATATAAGATGACATGGTATTAAATAAAAAAATGATCGATGATTCATTTTCTAGAGCAGAAAGATACTTTTATCATTGATTAACATGGATTGACTTACGCTGAATACAATACGACACTGTATCGCCCAAACCACGATGGACCCCATTAATCAGAGTTTACTATCGATATATTGCTAGATCGAGTCATTAGTCGATGTCGTGAGTCTCAGTGATTAAAAAAGAAAGATAGAGAGAACCGAGAAGCATAGAGGATAGACAACATAATGTATTGCCTGATAAGAGAAACAACCTCCCACTTTGTAATAAATTAATTCTAATCTTAACGTATTACCACTTTTTTTAATCTAAGTAATATTTCATATTATTTATTTTATCATCTTTGATAATTCATTTATATAACGTTTGACTTATCAAGTGCAATACAATTATTTTGCTTCGTACTATAGTCTCGATCGTATGTAATCAATAAATAAACCATTGTTCTTTTTAATTTAATTTACTTATAGATGAAATAGATATTAAATGAAAGTATTGCGATCGTGAAAAGGTTTGAAATCTAGTTTCCAACGAAAATACACGTATTAAGAGCTGCAGCATCCAAAAGAATCGCGCGAAAAATTCTGTTTATGTGTGGTAATTGTAGCACGAATACGAAAAGTCCTACGAAACTGATATTTCATACTTAAGAGAACTTAAATCTCCATTATTACACCAACATTTTCACAAAAATCGGCTGACAGATTAGAATAAGGTAATGGAGAGTCTTGAAAAGCAAATAAAACTGAGTCATTAATATAAATAATAATTTCTATTGTCAGATTATTCAATCTAAAACATAAATTTTCGTCAAAACTCAATGTAATTATTTAACCTGTATTCATCTCTTACTAAATTTGACAGTTTAAAATTTTTAAATTAACAACCGAGGTAAGTGAAAGTCGTGTGTTGCATGTACCAGATTTTATCTTTCACTTATGGCAAGGAGAAGTATTATTTAAGTAAGTAAGGAGATGATCTTGGAAATATTTGAATTTGAGTTTTTATCTGAAAGAGGTATTTTAGGGCGCTCCGAGCTCAAATCACCAACACTTGCAGAATGGTTTCTGTTTCTGTACATACGATGTAGCTAAAAAATAAAACTTTGTACAACACTAGAATTTTAAAGTTTATTAATTATATGCCTGAGATGAAATAGCAACATTTTCTCTAAAGTCGGCTGAACGCAACTGCAACATTAAATTATTCATTTTACACGTTTAAAAAAAATAAAAATATTTCCTCATAAACAGCGCAAACAGTTTTAACTAAACTAAAGTATTAATGTCATGTAAGCTTTATTCTCAGTTAAATAATCTAACAAAGCGCCGATTTTATTTTATTTTTCCTCCTCTAAGGTATCTGTAACTTTAATTAACCATTTTGTCTTGATTAAATATTATTCATTGAATAATTTCATTTAAAATAAAATAATTTAACTTGTCGTAGAAATAATATATTTTTTCTCTTGTATTGAATATTATTTTTTTTTTTATAGTTTTATTCGGTGAGGAGTGGAAGTTACAGTTAGACAATGATTGATATGTATAATATATAATAAATTAAATTAGAAGTTTTATAAAAATGTTATACAACAGATGTCGATAGGCGATAGAACAATCTAGAAAACACTTTAAAAAAAAACACCAAAAAAAACTGTATCTTAACAACACATGAAGGGTCTTTGCCTCAGTACATATACAGGATTGTACTGTTTCTATCCAACGGGCGTGCAATGAGGTGATTAGGCGGAAATTACAATCAGCCGCCAGGTTTTCCCCATCTCGGGTACCCACCTTATAGAGGCTGGGGAGGTTGCCCCTGAAAGGTCTCCCTCAGGCTGAAATAGTAGAATAAATAATATTCTGCCTCATCCGGGATTTGAGGGATTCCCGGAGAACATTAGACAAATGAGAAAACAGTAATACTAACAAAAATACTACCATATCACTACTAAATACTACCATATATCTATCACTCCTGATTTTGGTCAAATCGTATTATTGAAATGAAAAATAAATTGAATTTCTTATTTTCGTTGGTATAAAAAAACACTAATACTAACAAAAATAAGAAATTCATTTTCTTTAGAATTTCATAGGAATAAACATTGACTGGTAATAATGAAGACCATATCGTGAAATAATTAATGCAAAATTTACTTGGTATACAAACTATTGACGTATATAATAAAAACTAGTTAAACAAGCTTAGAACGGACAGTATGGATTAGGAACGGCCACACGTCACCTGAGTACAAATCGATATTTTCCTTATTAAGAATTGAGACACCTGTTCGATTCGAGCCTAGCAATAAAATAATATGCACCACATTCTAGTTATATTTGTCGTACTTTAATTTTATATGTAATTTTTATTTAAAAAGATCAATGAATTTAATTGTTAAATTGTAGTATATATATATGCGTAAGTGTGTTTATGTATTCCTCTAAAGATAAAGTTTTGATATTTTAGGTTTTTGTCAATGGATCCTTACACTGATGTGTATAAATAGTATAGTTATATGATATAATTGCTCTTCATCCTTTTTCCGAATGTTTATTATACAGCCTATAAATACAAATAACCATTCCAAACATCCAAATCCATATCTTGTGAATCCATGACTGATAAATTGCTTCATAACATTCTCATGAAAATTTTCGAGGCGCTCCTATGTTTCTAGTAGGCATACCGATTTAAATTGGCTCTATTCCTCTTCCATTGAATACCTCCTTAGTATCTGTCTCTTCCGATATTTCATTACAAAAAACCTCCTTATATTCTTGATATGGTTACCACTTGTTCCTCTGTCCATTCAATATATACCTTCCCACAGATCCTACTCCTTAAATCATTTTTTATTCGTGCTACCCTGTTTTCGAATTCCTTGCCTATATCCATTCTTAAAGCCTTATCATTATCCACTATTAAACATCAAAAATTTCTTCATCTCCTAAAAAATCAATCTTTCCAACATAAGTAATATTTTAAGCTGTAGACGATGATAGTCTTAAAGACCAGGCAATTATTATTTACATTGTACTTTTATTGTTATTCTTAGGGGACTACTCGTCCCAGAATAAAATTACTTTCCATTTCATTTCATATCATTCATATAATTTAATTCAATCGTATCGTTTCATTTCAAATATCATTTCCATTAATTCAGTAAACCTGTACTGTTGTGTAAAATTATAGTTAATATTTTTTCAGTCGCATATAATTGTATAATACGTTATGAACGTATTGCTTAAGAAATGTTCTGAATCGAATTCGGAAGGTATTTATCGATGCATTTGCGGTGGCTCGACATCATATACGAAAAGTTTCATGCAGGAATTGTTACAGAAATATTTATTTTTTTAACCAAAATTCGGGTTACCTCCGTGACCGTTCAATTGAACAAAAAAGTTTAATGATTTACTTCTTCCAGTGGCGCGATAGACCGTGTAGGCCCTTGGCCTCGCGGTGTAACTTACTGGGAGATTACACTCACGTTTCTCGATGTACTTTATAGGGTAAGGGTCAACACTCCCTACGCCTAATATTGTGAGTGGCCACCATTTAGCTGACGGGTCTCACATACCCGTAGGAGCGGCTGTTAGTCTTTCTTGGGCTGGGATTCGAACTCACAACGTTTGACGAGAGAGACTGACCAGCTACTCAGGCACTGGCTTCCCTATGATAGAACATTTATTGATTTTTTTTAAAACATTAACTTAACTTTTTTATTTAATTTTTTTGTGATAAAATTAATATGTTTTGAGATATTCATGGAAAACATTTAAAAAATCAGTTGTATCCAACTCCTCTCCTTCCTATCATACCCGACGAAGGGAACTCCGGAGATTTTTACAAGTTATTACGAGAAGCAGAAAATAATGTACAATTTTTAAAAAAATATAAGCTTTTATTTATTTATTTTATTTTATTTTTTGTTCAGGTTACTTTAATAATACATTTTTTTGAAAATATAATAATCTAACGACTAATACTCTAACGTTCCGCATCCCTATCAACATTCAAAAAGTAAAGAAATACCAAAGAATGAGCTGTACTAAGTGGATAATAATGGATTTTTTCGAGATGCTTCTGATTATTACTAGATATCAACTAACAAGGGTAGGGTCCTATATGTGTCTCACCAATTTTGATGACAATGTTTGAAGGTAAAACTAGGCATTAAACCAGAAGACTGTAAGATATTAGGTCTTACGGCTCCACTGGAGTCGCGTAAAAAAATCGGATACTTTGTGTGCGGAAAACACATTTCATTTAATATCTCTAGTTCTAGTGAAGGTAGAAAAATACGTTTAGTGTCAAAATTACCCTATTTTAAAGTGAAAAACAAAACAAAAAAAAAAACCTTTAAATATTCAAGTTTTATGCTTGGTATATAATAATCTCGTCAAATCGGTTCTTTTAATAAGGTTTCTTAAAAACTTTGTTCCAAAATCTTAAGAAGAAATCTTGTTTTGAGCACAGCGTTTAAAAAACCTTATTAAAAGTACTGTTTCGACGAGATTATTTCTATTTTTAGTGTTAATTAAGCATAAAACTTAAATAATTAAATGGCTTCATTTTGTTTAATTATGTCGCTCTGAAACAAGATATGTTTGATATCGAACTTTTTTTCAACCTTTACTTACACCAGAGATATGAAATAAAATTTGTTTTCTACCTATGAACTTTCCGATGTTCTTGAGAGCGGTAACACCTAATATTTTGCTGCTGTAATATGTTTTATGTATATCATTCATCATGGTAAAGGAAACAAATATACGTCTACCCTTTCAAAATCGGTGGATTACAAAATGGCGGCCATTCAAAATGGGAATATAGCGAAATACCACTCTTTTTTAACATAATTATGGTTACTATCATGGAAACCGCTCATCCCAAGGAGGTAATCGCCATAAAGTAAATCTTCGAGTATTTAATAAGCTTTCATTTGAGTGGTAAAACACGTATGTATGTTCAATATCCAACGATTTAGAGATATTACATAAAACAATTTTTTTTTTTTTGCGGAAAACGAGATATCCCTCTTTCCTAACATAGGTTCATACCATGGAGACGGCTCATATTATGCGGATAATTGTTATAACAATTAATATAGAAAATTAAATTACCTTTTATTTGAACTGCGAAAAACGTCTGTATGACTAATAGCAGAGATATGTTTTTACAAAAAAACAGGAAACCTAGAAGCTTCATTATTTTGTCATTTATTTGATTGATAAAATGGAAACGACTGTTCCTAGCAATATTACGGTAATAAATTGGTGTCATAATGTCAGAGCAATGGGTCAGCCCCTAAAAATCGAATTTTGATACGCGTCTTCTGCGGCTTCCCACCCACTTTTGAGTGGTAGACTAGTATTATTTGATTATTAATTTTACCTTATATTATAGGGTAAAAACAAAAATCTGTGAATGACCACCAATTTGTAATCCACCCGTTTTGAGTTGACAGACGTTTATTTTTTGCTTTGACATGATAGATTCTTTGCATAAAATATACTAAAGATTTTGGCGAAATGGATTGCATTTTTTGTTGCTGCCTCGCGGTCTATTAATGTCTAGTTTAACCTAATAAAAATTCATCGAAATCGTTGAGACACATTTGTAAGACTAGGAATGCAGAATGCGTTTTCGCGAGAGAAGAGTTGTAAAGCAAAGGGATTAGCAATATTTATAAATAAACCAATCCAACTTGCAACATGATCCCTCTCAACATTTTATGACCGCCATTAAACCGGCAGTATGGCCTCCAGTCATAAAGTCCTTGAACGCCATTAAATGTTGAGCAACACCAAAAGCCACCGGGTTATTGCTCCCTTACACTGATTAATTTTAATTGAAATATTTAGCGGGAGAAAGTTACGAGGTATATAGAAGGAGCAGTTCCTGGGAGCAGATTATAGCAGTTCGTTACTCCCCGATCTAATAACTGCTCCCTCGGTCCACGGGTCGGAATTAATTCCATCAAGGGACCACTTGTCCAGATAACGATCGCCTGTCCTTTGAAATAGCGTTAGTGCAGGGAATGGTGTACTTTTTGCGAGGGGGATAATTTAAATATTACACCGATCGATCTTGATACAATACTTCAAAGGCAAAGGAGTGTTTGAAACATAACATTTATGTTTTCACTTTCACTTAAATTTCTTTTTTAATCCATTGTAACAAGTTTTAATTTCCCCGCTCGGTTTCGTCCGCCCGGTGTTTTAAACTTGAGCCTACATATGGAAAGTACAGTGTCGCCGCCTAGGAAGTACCGTGGAGGTACCGGAATTCCGCGATCTTAGGCCATTCCGGTAAGAGTCTCGTAACGTATCCATGTATGGAAGTACCGAGTTAGCAGGGAGCAGTATAAGGATATTTTTATTTAATTTTCTTCCGTCATATATATATATTTAAAATATACCCAGCGTTGGTGTTACGAAGAATATGTTTTGCCGTATGCTTGTATGCCACAAAGGAAATAAAGTAGAAGATCGTTAATAATTTTATTTTCTAAGAACCTGGACCTTAACCGTTAACAATGTCACAAATCTATGGCGCCCGAGACCAGGACAAGGACAATTTTTTAAGTTAAGTGCTGACTTTAATGGTTATTTTTTGTTAAAAGGAAACGAATAATACATTGGAAGAATTAAGTGACACTATTTGCATTGCAGTAATTCGCAAGCATGGTATTAGGTATAGTCAATTGCATCAACAAAGTTAAGACTTTTATGATTATCGTATCGAAGGAAAACATTTTATTTTTTTTTTTATTTTAAAAATTGTAATATATTCCGTAAAACTTTATTGTATCGACAAAATATTTCTATATTGTTCTAATTAAGAAGAAAACATTTTATTTTTATTTTAAAAATTGTAATATATTCCGTAAAACTTTATGGTATCGACAAAATATTTCTATATAGTTCTAATTAGGAAGGAAAACATTTAATTTTTTATGGTAATATATCTTCCGTAAAAGTTTCTTGTGTTATTTAATACAAAATATTTCTATATTGATTAAAATTTTTTATTTAAAAGTAACGTTTATTAAACTGTTTTAGTAAATTTAGACTGTTTTATTTTAATTAAAATCTCAAATTAAAAGGTTTCAAATTAGGATTTTATTTACTTGTATTTAATTAAGATTTAATAATTATGAATTTTGTGGTTGATAAGAATTATTATTATAATAACAATATTTTATTTTTTTTGTAAATAACTTTAGATAACAGAGAAAATAATTTTTTTGTACAAAATAATTTTTTGTTTTTTAAGGTATCTTATTAATCAAAATTTAGATTAATTAGAGTTTGAGAATAATTGTTATTTGTCTCATTAATTTATTTCTTAAACTTTTGTTTTGATAGGTTCATATAAGTTTTAAGACTTTGTTTTCCTGTTATTCAACTTGTACCTTGAATTTGTAAAGGACGCTTACCGAGTTTAATTTAATTTAAATTATATTTTGTTTAATCTTTTTACAGGTTTTTATTTTAATTGCCTTAAAGTAGGAATTTATTTTATTTTATCTTAAAGGAAAATTTTCTCCTGGTTCTATTATCGGTTTCCAGAGTGCTAGTTTATTTCTGTTTTTAAATTTTTTTACGTTTTGTTTGCTTTGCCATAATGGGTAATCCCGACGTCTTGATATCGGAACGGGAGGATATATTTGCTGCAGTTCAGAACATTTTTACTAAATCAAACTCCTTGAGTGTTGATACAGTAGTTGATTTTAAACCAGTTTATGATAGGCTGGTCAATTACGAGTCGCGTTTTGAAAAGATCCAGTCCAAAATCCGTGAATACAACTCAACCGTGACGGGTACTAAGGACAAGGTCGAAACCTCAGCTGTACAAAATTCATTTTTCGATTTAGTCGACACCACTAAAGCGAATTATTATAAATTAATTAAAACGTGTACTCCCACGGAAAGAAACCTGATGTTTTTTCTACCCCTACTTACTCTGTTCCTCAGGAGCTACCAAGAATTGATTTACCGACATTCTCGGGGAAATTGGAAGACTGGAATGAGTTCTATTCTCTTTTTGATTCTATGGTTCATAGAGAGAAATCTTTATCGACCATAAGAAAATTCCATTATCTAAGAAGTAGTTTACGCGGGGAAGCTTTGTCCCTTATCTCGGGGTTCGCATTAGAGGAAAGTAATTATTCCCTAGCCTATGATGCGGTAGTTGCTCGTTATCAAAATAAAAGACGGCTAGCCCGATTTTACATTAAAAGAGTGTTGGATTTCACCCCTCTAAACAATTCGTCCGCAAATAATTTGCAAAGATTTTTATCCGAACATGAAAATAATTTTTCCGCCCTATCGGCTTTAGGCATCGAAGATATGGGGGACTTCATTAAACTTCATTTAGCCCTCACCAATTTAGACCCAGGGACCAGAAGATCGTTCGAAGAGCGGATAAAGTCGACTGAGATTCCCTCTTATAGGGACTTAATAAATTTCGTCACGGAACGATCTAGAATCTCCGAGATGATGGCTCAAGAAGGCCGAGCGGAAAAACCGAATGGAAAAGAGAAATCCCGATTTACGAATCCCACTACAAATAGGCAGTATAAGAAAGAATCCTCGGGAATATATAGTATTTTACCTTCGGGTTCCTCGGTGCCAACAGATTCTGACGCTTCTGCCGACAAATCAAATTGTAATCCCGAATTCGAACGAATGAAAACCGAGTCAGTTGGTTGTATGGAAAGGTTATCCCCATCGACCAAAGTACGATCCAGAAATAGTTCTGAATCAATCGTTGACAATAAAAACATCTCAAAAGACTTACAGCCAGCTCTAACAGCTAAGAAATTAAATTGCTGGAATTGTGGTGGACCACATGTATATTCCAGATGTTCGCTACCTCGTAAGTTGTTCTGCTATCGTTGTGGTAACCCAGGAGTTTCCATTCACGCCTGCCCTAAATGTACTCCGGGAAATGGGCGAGGGAATCGGAAGTGAGGGTCATTCCTATTCCTACAGTTTTAGCTGACCCACTAAATACCGTTCCGTATCGTATACCTTTTTGTACCGCTAAATCTGATCTCGTTTCCTCAAATGTCGCCTCGAATTCTTTAGAAAATTTTACCGTACCTCTTTATCCCGTATCGTTCCCTAAACAGCTTTACATGGTTTTCCAAATAGGAAAACAGTGCCGAAGAGAGTTGAATTACTTGGCCCTATTTGACCCTGGTTCAACCACCTCATTCGTTGGACCAGAAGGGATCAAAATTCTCCTTCAACTGGGTTATGTCGTTGAGGAAATTCCCGAGTTTAATATTTGTGTCGCTAATGGAAGTACCAGTATTGTGGATAAAATATTCTCTATTCCAATTACAGTTGGAGGTAGGTCGTACAACATAATACTGTATGCTTTAACATCACTTCCATTTATGTTTTTGTTTGGATTAGATTTTATAGTTAATTCTAATATGTGCATGAATTTTCGTGAAGCAACCTGGTGGTTTCAAGACGATCCTAGCCATAAGTTTTCGTTCCGTCAGGATGTTCCAATAGAGGGAAGGGAAACATCAATTTGTGGTATTAATTCACTCAGTTCCTCAGAAAAGTTAGATCTGGATAAGATAGTTAGTGAAGGTTTGCTAACTCTCCAAGATTCTCCGGGATTAACAACCCGTATAAGACATAAGATAGATGTTATGGGTGCTCAACCTATTAAGCAACGCTCCTACCACTACTCGCCTAAAGTTCTTGAGGCAATGTACCAGGAACTTGATCGGATGTTAGAAGAAGGCTTAGTTGAGCCTTGCCAATCTCCATGGTCATCTCCGGTAGTCATGGTTCGCAAGGTATCGGGTTACCGGTTCTGTATCGATTTTCGCAAGGTAAACGAAGTTACTTGTAAAGATTCATATCCCATGCCAAATATACTTCTCTTTTAGACGGACTTAGACAAGCGAGATATCTGTCCAAATTTGACCTTAAGCAGGCATTTCTGCAAGTACCACTAGCTGACGAATCTAGTAAAGAGATTACAGCGTTTACAGTTCCGGGCAGAGGGTTATTTAGGTTTAAAGTTATGCCTTTTGGGCTAACCAATTCACCTGCTACCTTTCAGAGGTTAGCCGATGCCATATTTGGACCCGAACTATACCCGTACGTTGTAGTTTTCCTAGACGATATTTTGGTTTGCACGCCAACCTTTAAATTGCATTTAGACATGCTTCAGAAAGTATTTCGTCGACTTAAAGCTTCAGGGTTGCGTATTAATCCCGATAAATGCAAATTTGGTTGTAAAGAAGTTAGATACTTAGGGTATTTAGTTAATAGTGAAGGCCTGAGCGTTGATCCAGACAAAGTAAGTTCCATTACTTCGATCCCTCCACCCACCAATGTTGGGCAACTTAGAAGGTTCCTTGGAATGGCAGGGTGGTATCGCCGTTTTATAAAAGATTTTTCCGCGGTTGTCTCTCCCCTTACATCCTTGCTCAAACGCAAAGCTAAATGGATATGGTCAGGAGAGCAAGAAGCCTCTTTCAATGCTCTCAAGTCAGCACTGACTGAAGCACCAATATTAGCAAGGCCCGATTTCGAGCAGCCTTTTCAACTACAGACCGATGCCAGTGATACAGGTCTTGGAGCTGTCTTAACACAGATACAAGATGGCGAAGAAAGGGTTATCGCTTTTTGCTCACGTACCCTCAGTCCATCTGAAAGAAATTATACCGTCACCGAAAAGGAATGCCTGGCAGTCCTGTTTGGTATCGAAAAGAATCGGCATTACTTGGAGGGATATTCCTTTACCGTTATAACGGACCATGCCAGTCTTAAGTGGCTTCTAAATTTGAAGAACCCTTCGGGTCGTTTGGCTAGATGGGCTCTTCGGTTACAACCGTATAATTACAAAGTGGAATACCGTAAGGGCAAACTGAATACAGTGGCCGATGCATTATCCAGAATTGCCGCAATAACTGTTTTATCTACAGGTATCGATCATGGCTCCTCTTCCAATGATATTTCGTCTTCGGGAACCCCTATATCGTCTGATGAATGGTACGATGAGAAATTTTACAGAGTCCAAAAGTTCCCAGAATTTCACCCTGGCTGGTTGATAAAGGACGGGCAGTTACTGTATCATCGGAAGAACTCTTTGAAAGGAGAGTTGGAGGACCCCAGTGAGGAGTGGAAAGTGGTTGTTCCAAGACACCTGCGGAGATCTATAATATATGATAATCATGATCTTCCTCAGTCTGGCCACTTAGGGATTGATAAGACGTTCTCGCGGGTTAGCATGACTATATTATTGGCCGGGTCTTTATTCGGATATAAGCCAATATGTGAGACAGTGTGAGTTGTGTCAAAAGGTAAAACCCAGAAATACACCACCTCGTGGATTGATGTACCCTCGCTATAACAAGCAGCCGTGGGAAATCGTTTCTGTCGACATTATGGGTCCCTATCCTAGAAGCACTAAAGGCAACGTTTATCTCCTAGTTTTCGTCGATTTATTTAGCCGATGGGTGGAATTGTGTTCCATTAGGAAAGCTACCTCTTCGGTTATAGTGTCGAAATTAAAGTCCCGAATATTATATAGGTATGGTGCACCTAGGAAATTAATTTCCGACAATGCAAAGAACTTTGTGAGTAATCTTGTTGATGAAGTAGCTAAGGAGTTCGGAATCAAGAGGGAGACTACTCCTCTTTATCACTCACAGGCAAATCCCACAGAACGGTCTAACCGTAATATAAAGCAACTTATCGTCACGTATCTTGGGAAAAAACACCAACGCTGGGACGAGAAGTTAGGAGAGATCCAATTTGCGTTGAATTCCGCAGTTCAGGACTCGACCAAGTTCAGCCCTGCTTTCTTAAATTTCGGTAGAGAGCTAAGGCCTTTACACCAAGTTCTCGAGGGAGATATTCTAGCAGCTCGCGAAGAAGAACAGACTCGTTGGGCGGCAAAAGTGGCCAAATTGCCTGAAGTTCATCATGTCGCTGAGGGAAATTCTCTTAAAGCAAGCATAAATCAGAGTAGTCGTTATAATTTGAGACGCCGGAAAGATCGTTTCCATCCGGGAGATCAGGTTTTAAAAATGACTTTTCAGTTATCTTCAGCAGCAGATAAACTCGCAGCTAAACTTAACCCCAAGTATGAAGGCCCTTATACAGTTGTCTCAGTTACGGGTGGCGGGTCGTGTATGTTAAGGGATCAGAATGGAAAGTTCGTAGGTTTATGGCATCCATCGAAGCTTAAGTTATTCCAAACCACCTGACGGACTTACCCGCTGGAGGGGAGTGTGTAACAAGTTTTAATTTTCCCGCTCGGTTTCGTCCGCCCGGTGTTTTAAACTTGAGCCTACATATGGAAAGTACAGTGTCGCCGCCTAGGAAGTACCGTGGAGGTACCGGAATTCCGCGATCTTAGGCCATTCCGGTAGAGAGTCTCGTAACGTATCCATGTATGGAAGTACCGAGTTAGCAGGGAGCAGTATAAGGATATTTTTATTTAATTTTCTTCCGTCATATATATATATTTAAAATATACCCAGCGTTGGTGTTACGAAGAATATGTTTTGCCGTATGCTTGTATGCCACAAAGGAAATAAAGTAGAAGATCGTTAATAATTTTATTTTCTAAGAACCTGGACCTTAACCGTTAACAATGTCACACCATCCACTGCAAACTTCTGTACCTACAAGTTACCGTAGAAGAGATTAATTCTCTAGGATAGCAACGAAATAAATTTGATCTTGTCTTCTTTTGACTAGAAATGTCTAAGAAGACAACTGCATTCAAAATAATTTAAAAATTAATTTAAATTTAATTTTTAAAAATAGCCGGTTTAATTCCTTTATTTATTACCTAGTCCGGATTTCACATATAATAACTAAACAAGTACTATTTGGAATGAAAAATTAAGCGATTTCAAAAAATCTTGAGGCTTGGTGAGTTACGCTGCTACTCTTACTTTCCTAAATGTATTGTTTCCAAAACAGCATCTTACTCCATTCTACATCTGTTAGATTAATCAGTCGCACGACAAAGCTTAGATTATATAACACATTAATTAGATCTGTAGCGACCTACGTTTATAAGGCATAAAGATTTAGCCCAGTATGGATAAAAACTAAATGAGCATCTTCTAGCGCAAATTATTAGAAGCATCATTGGCTCTAATAATAAAAAGGTATGAAGAGAAAAGCTTAAAAAAAATTTGAAATTTGGAATTTTTGAGGGTATATGGAGTCCATCGTATTCTAAAGAAAGAGAAGAATGAGATATTGTTAATTAAATAATTGTATCAAGAGTACTTCAGGGAAAGAAATTTTAAATTTGGCAAATTGATAAATATTATTTCAATGATCATCAGCCGATGCTTTTGAAGTAGCCACTTCAATTACGGTAAACTCCATCCGATAATAAGGACCATTTAATTATATTAACTGTACCCTCTATAGGAAGGATCTTGAATTCAGCACGATTCTAGCTGTTTCATGACCAACGGGCGTGCAAGGAGGCGATTAGGCTGAGCCGCGCTCAACCATTAGACTAATTCGAGTAATTTAGTATCCACTTTATAGAGCCTGGGTGGGTACAAAAGCGCTGAAATGACAAAATAAATAATTGTCAAGCATGAGCCATGTTAGAACCCGGACCAGAAATCGGTAGTCCAGTATCCAAATAGAGATAGATCAAAATAGACAAGATACATAAAATCTACGATATAGTTCTGCAAGTGTAAACCTTTAGGAGAATTGGGAGTGTGATGCCAAGTAGTTTGGACGAAGCTATACGGTGCTTACGCTCAAATAAACTTAACATTTATCGTAATTAACAATATTTTGGCAACTAAATGGTTAATACCTAATAGCGTCATTTGCAAGTAGGATTGGTCTAATGTTTCGACAGCTATAAACCAAAACAGCAATTTCCGCCGGATTTGTCCCGCTAATCACAGCTGTTAACGGCAGACTTACAACGAGCATAGGATGTAATGCAAATGGAAGCTTATCCACAATCAGCTGTTGGGAATCGGCTAAGCCTACGAGTGGGGCTTCGTATAGTAATAGTTACACAATGCCCTCCACAACACACAACGTGATGAACCCCTACTCCTTCCTTACACAACTGTTGTCTAACCCGCCCGGCTTTAGGGTTCCCAACTTGCTGATTGTGTGGGTTCGAGTAATTAATGTTGCAAACCTCTCGTCCAACTTGTAATTGCCTGATGAAATGACATGTATCAAGACCGCCTCTGTTTTCAATTTGATGGTATATGATGATCAGTCTGTTTTGCAAGTCCCTATAAGACGGCAGCTAGTTTCTTAGGGTTATTACAGTGGTCGGCAAAGTGCGGCTCTGGGACAAATATCCACGGAAGGCTCAATAATATTTACATTTAAAAATAAAAATTAGAAAAGAAAAAAAAAATATATAATTTTGACAAATTAAAACTCTTCTATAAATCGAGAACATGTATATTATTTTTTTAATTTAAAATATAGATAGGTAATCAAAATTTTATATTGTTGTAAAAATACGTAACGAACATTGTGTTTAATTGTATTAGTTTTCGTAAACTTAAACCCAAACCATGTACAAGCTACTTGCTGAAATTTTTTGTTTTAGAGGTACTCCGGTCTAGTACCGGTTTAAAGAATAATTGAAATATGAGGGAAACATTTCTTAGCAGGTTTCTGGAACAGCAGAGCAACAGCATTTGTCAAAAATCCTCCTAATGCTACGATTATCTAGTTGAATTTGACATTGGTAGCTTTGAAATATAATTGCTGGATTTAAAAAAGTAGATACAGAATCAGTGAAGCATTATTTATCAAACAGAAACACATAATCAGGTTGTTAAACACGGTCTGTTATTTGAAAGCTTTTTACACTTTTTTTTTTTTTTTTTTTTTTTTTTAATATTACTCTATTTCAGTATTTTCTTTCTGTTTTTGTGGTAGTAAAATTATTTTTGTCTTTAACATGATAAAGCTTATGATTTAATAGACCGTCAGAAGCTATATAACATCATGATTGAACAGGAAATACCAAGAAAGTTAGTAAACCTAGTAGAGATGTGCTTGTCGGAAGCATTGCATAAAGTTAGAATCGGTCATAATTACTCCGAGGGATTTGAGGTGCGATCTGGTTTTAAACAAGCTGAATCTCTTTCACCTGTGTTATTTAATATAGCTTTAGAATATGTCGTGAAAAGGTAATGTGTACCGGGAAAGGTTTAAATATAGGTGAAAGGATTCCGGTTTTAGGGTATGCCGATGATTTGGTAGTGCTAGGTAGAAACCATACAACTGAATATAAGTGTGTTAATAAAAACCGGTAAAGAAATAAGACTCGAATTAAATACCGATAAGACGAAATATATGATTAGTAGCAGAAACGGTGGCGATCTTGGTGATATTGATATATCAGGGCGTACTTTTGAACACGTAGAGAAATTGAAGTATTTAGGTTCAATGATAACAAGAAAAAATGAAATCCAGGAAGAAATAAACTTCCGTATAAAGGTGGGAAATGCGTGATATTATTCAGTTGCTAAGTTACTTAGTTGGCGGCTTTTATCTAAAAACTTAAAGGTTAGAATTTATAAAACTATTATTCTTCCGACGGTTCTTTACGGATGTAAAACGTGGCTTCTTACTTTTAAGGACGAACAACGGCTTAAGGTTTTCGAAAATATGGTACAGCGTAAAATATTTGGTCCGAAGAGAGATGAGGCCACTGGGGAGTTTAGAAGGTTGCACAACGCGGAATTGCGGAACTTGTATCCTGTAAATATAATTGAGTTGATAGCATCGCGGGGACTCCGCGTAAAGTTGTTGGGCTCGATGACGAGCGGATTCCGAGAAAGTTGGTTTTCGCTGATCCGACTGGTAGGCTTCCGGAAGGTAGGCTGAAGCTTCGATGGGAGGATTGCGTTAAGGCTGATCTCGGGGGCTTGGGCTTGAACGGTGAACATTGGACGAGTCTGTGTGGACAGAGTTTGATGGTATCGGCATCGAACCTTCAGGTTCGGTAAGCCTATTATAACTACTATTACTTACTATGATAAAGTATCGTCATTTTAATATTTATTTAATATGCTATTTCATATTTAATTGATGAATATGTTAGTTGAATATTTTTCTGATATCAATTGAGTTTTTACATGCAAACCAATTAGGTTTACAGACTGATTTACAAAAAACATTATTTATGATAAATAAATGTGCATCTTCCCATAGAAACATGAATTAATGCTGCTTAAACTTTAAACTTTTATAAAAATATATATTTATGTATATTCACATCAGTCAAAAGTTATCTGACAATCAGTAAATATGCTGAAGAAAACTTTAGCAGCGTACATGATAGGCTTGGGGTAGGAAAGTGCCCAGCAGCACCCCTTTCTATGCTTTAATTGAGCAGATGAGGTCTCTCATCCAGCTTCTTTTCAGCTTTTCTTCAGACCCGTATTTCATCTAATTACATATCGTTTATAAGTTTATTGTCGTTCCCGTAAAGTCCTGTATAAAAGGCGAATAGACAGTTTGTATGTGTTGGTCAATTGTTGGTTGTTTTATATCCCTATTTAGGGCTTTGTAGTTAACATACCAAGCTGTAAGCTGTTTTGAGTCTTAACATTTTATTAACATATATTTGAGCTATAAAATACAAAAAAAACAACAAAAAAAAACGCTGATATTTTTAGATGTATGGAAATAAATAAATATTTTTATCATGGTTTTCCTAAACCAAAATATCAAGTTTGGGTGAAATAAGTACTAAATTGAATGTAATATTCGATTCCTACTATTTAGAGTACATAAGAGTGCTGTTATATTAGATAAACAATAACTAAAAAAGATAAATCCTATCTAACTACCATGAGTCATTTCTATTGATAACACTTTTTATGAAAGTTAATATCAACTTGGATTAAATGTATTTTTTTTCTATATTATGACAGAAGGCTCGATAAACACTCATGAGTAAGGAGATATTTCCGAATAATTTATAAATGTCTCATCAGTAATCCATTAATCCATAGAGCAGATAATTTTTTTCTAAACACTTACATGATTTAAAATCAATGATAATAAAATTGTAAATATATTAATGGTTTAACCGCACAAACTTGGATTACGAAAGCTCAAATATTAGTGTGTGGTTAATTTATCTTATTTCTTATAGTTAAAACCAGCACATATAAGTTAGTAGCGATTTAAAAAAAAAATTAAAATAATAAAACATCTGCAAGTAATTGACCATTTTTCATGTAATAGATGAATATTATATTGTTATAGAAATGAGGGCCTTTCTAATAAAAAACATTACAATTTTTAAAATAATTAAATCAATTGATTGTAAAGTGAAAAATCTGGTGCAGGCTACACACGACTTCCTCTTAACTCCGTTGTTATGATCAATTAGAGAGTTTTCAAATACACAAGAGATAAAAATGAGTGAAACTAATAAAGAATTAATTAAATTGAATTTCTATAGAAACATGTGTTTTATTGAAAAATCTACTATATTATTATCTAAAATGAATCTGTTAGTTTTATCTGCTTTTCATCACTCTTTTGCTTTTACAAGCTTGTGTATAAGACAACATTTCTTCTATAATATTTAGCTTTCCAACGGTATATTATACATGTATATTACTGTTCTTATTTTCAAAAGCACAAAATATGCAAGTTAACCATTAAGATACTAAGTTTTGGAATGTGACGCAACCCGAGAAGAAAAAAAAAATTTGCGTTAACAAATATTTTTGCTCTTTTCTCCTGTAGTTGGTTTTTAAATTCGTTCAACTTCTATATTCAGCCATTTTTTAGCAATGATAATCAGATTGTCGAATCTACAAAATTAAAGGGTAGTTTAGAAGAAGAAATTTTAAAATATCGGCATTTAAACCCTGCCATACTATTTCAATCAGAATGAAACCCAAATTATATTAAAGCCCATTATATTTTACATGTATTCTCTTACTATATATTTCATATATAGGTAAGTAAAAGTAAAAATAAATAAAATATCAACAAATTATTTTAAAAAATCTAACATTAAAAAGTAAGGCTTTTTTATAATAAAGCCAAAACGTTCTCAGTTCTGATACATCAATTTTAATCTATGATGTTTTCTAATTTCTTATAAGAATCTTATCATAACCTATCGTTTTTGGGCTGGACTAGATATTTACACACACACACATACACTGACGTGTGAATTCAAAATTTTCAGGATTGGAATAGTTTCCATTATTATATATTAAAAAATAGGGAAGTGAAAGTAAACAATTGCTGATGAAAAAACCGAATAGTTTGATTTTGAAATTTCCACTATCGTAAACATTTCTTATAATAACATAATAAATTTTAAAAAATACCCATATTTGTAGGGATATATCAGTTTTATTATTTTTTTGTTGTTTGAAAAAGTACCTGTCAACAGTAAAAAATAACTCAATTGTAACTTGCACGGGCATATAAACTTATCGATTTGTTTTTAGGCTACAGTTTACGTGTCCATGAATACGAGGAGGAAGCATAAAAGAGCTTGATGAGATATTTCCTTGTAACTGGCAAAGGCAATATGTGATCAAGTGAAGAAGTAAAAGAGAATCAAGTCAGATAAGGCGTTCTGTATCCTTCCGCATGCCTCACATGTTATTACTCCCTGTGTCATTATATAATTTGTTTTGTTTTTAGCATACTGTGATTTGTTACCAGCTAATAATAATGAAAAATATATATATCAAACCATAATAATATTAATAAAACCTTGAATAGCTTCCCGCTGGTTTTACCATTGCTTATCTATTTATGTCATATACAGTAAAAGAAAGTATTGTGATCATAAAACTGTCGAATTCCATTTTTCCAAGGGAAAAACACGTTTTAGGGTCCTCTAAGCACAAATAACTAAGTCGCGCGAAATTTCTGTGTGTGTGGTAGGTAAGTCTAGCACGATAACGAAAAGTCATAGGAACTGACATATTAAAGACAACTACACGCCCGAGATGTAACTGCAACTTTTTCATCAAAATTGACTAAAAAGAAAATCCAAGGATCTTCATTATACCATGCATTTTGCATCTTTTTACGATTTTCTCAACAAATTTTGTAGATTCGACAAAAATATCCTATATTGTCTTGTTAGCATTGATAAAAAACAAAACAAAAAAAAACTGGTAAATATATAAGTTAAACTCATTAGCTATCAAACAAAAGAAGAAAATAGCAACAATATTTGTTAATGCAATTTTTTTGTTTTTGAAAATGAGAATAGTAATCTACATGCATGATATAATGTTGGAAAGCTAAAAATGTTAGAAAAAAATTTATTTTATAAATAAGCTCGTAAAAGTTAATGGATAATTATGAAAAGCCTATGAAAGTAACTAATTGTTTTAGATAATATGAAAATAGATTATTTAATAAAAAGACATGTTTCTATCCAAAACTCAATTTCATAATTTTTTTATTACTTCCACTTATTTTCTAAGTTTATCTCTAAATATATTTGGAAATTCTTGTTTGATTTTAACAACGGAGGTAAGTGAAAGTCGGTGTGTTGCTCGCACCAGGTTTTTTTTTTGTAAAAATGATGCAAGTGCCCTTTTGAATTTAAAATAGTCTAATAGGGCTTAAATGCCAATCTTTTAAATTTTCTTTCACTAATGTAACTTTAATTTTCTGGATTAGAAATGGAATATCCATGTCATCTTATTATCATTGATAAAAAACGTATAAATTTACAATTATAAAAAAATTAATAAACAATTAAATGAGAAAAGAGCCAAAATTAAATATTAGAATAGTAATATATCAGAAGAGCCCCCCTCTTCGCTGCAAGGCAATCTACAGTCTGAAATAATCGATCTTGTAAAATGTTTTATCATTAAAACATGTGTTGAAGTTTTTAATAAAAAATAATGTAAACTAAAAATATAATGTGACCTCAGTGAAAATAGTACATTTTATTGTTAATAACAATTAAAATTTTAAGAGGAGTTAAAAAGGAATGCCCGCTATCTCCAATTTTGTTTAATTGTCTACTCAATGATATATTCAAGAAGTTGGAATGGGAAAGAAAAGGCATAGATATAAATGGGAACGATTTATCAAACCTGAGATTCGCAGATGATATAGTTATATATGCCAATTCAGTAACAGAAATTAATGATATGGTCGAGGAACTCTTGATATAATGCGAGTCCGTGGGATTGGTCATCAATACTAATAAAACAAAGATCATGACAAACTCAGAGCAAAGGGAAGTGAAAATTAAAAATCAGGTCATCGGCTTCGTTGATCATTACATCTATTTAGGTCAATCTATCTCATTAAAAAGCAAGAAAGAAGAAATAAATCGAAGAATAAATGTGGGATGGAAAAAATACTGGAGTTTAAAAAAAGTCTTTAAAAGTCAGTAACCTCCAACACTGAAGGCTAGAGTCCTGGAAACTTGTGTTTTTCTGTTCTTGTGTTATTTTGTTTGGCTCGCAGACCTGGTCCATGACCAGCAGAGATATCGAAAAACTTTTAAGGACACAGCTCCAATTTTCTAGAAGCATGCTAAATATTAAAAGGAAAGATCGAATCAGCAATAAAAATATTAAAAAACAAGTAATCTTAAAAGTTTACCAAAGGAATCGCAAATATTGAAGTGGAGGTGGGCAGGTCATGTGGCTAGGCTGGATCCCAGAAGATGGTCTAGAATTTCTACCGAGTGGGTTCCAAGAGATCGAAAGAGATGGCGAGGAAGACCACTGAAGAGGTGGAGGGACGAACTGGTGCAAGCAGTGGGGGATTGTTGGGCTACAGTGGCTAGAAATAGACAAATGTGGAATAATGTTACAAAAAATCTATCATTAAATATATGGCTATAAATTCTAGTTTGAACAAGGCAAGAAATGTTTTAGTGTGTGTATATTTAAGTTCAAAAATGTAAATATTATATATAGCAGCATTAACTAGAAAGAAAGTTTAATTTTTATTGTAATACCAGACATGTACCTCCCAAGGGAGAGAGAGGCTTATTGTTCTATTAAGAACGAAATAAAGCTATTATTATTAATACATTTATTCAATAAATATCTTGTGCAAACGTTGTTAGTTTTTACACCGACCTGCCAATATATATATATAAAGTTGAGTAATGAAAATGAAAATCTACGTGATTGTTCTACAAAATAATATCTATTGCTAGATTATCTAATCTGAAACCCATGTTTCCATCGAAACACAATGTAATTATTTTATCTTTCTTCAACTCTAACTTTATTTCAAAGTTGAAAAATTATTTTTTAACAACGGAGGTAAGTGAAATTTGTGTGCTGCGCGCACCAAATTTTTTTTTTTTAATAATTTACAAAGTTTATCCCAAAGCAAATGAAAAATAAATTACATTTCATGTTGAAAGCTAACGTTGAACGCTGTCTAAGTGAGTAATGGTATGTAAAGTCATTCTGAGGTCGTTATTATTTAATTTTTGTACTAGAATTGATTGATTTTGAAAATTTCCTACAGATTTATTGCTACTGTCTTACGGCATAAATTTTAAAGCAGAATGTGCCGTAAAATATATTACGTTAGTGTCAGTTTGATTCAGTGGCCCATCTATCAGCATCTATCACTTATATAATAAATTTGACGATGTAGATAAACTTAAGAGGTATTCGGAGGCGTACTTCGTAGGACATTGTTTAACATCGCGAAGTAACTATATCTTATGTATCAAAGTTTTCTTATCCAATAATTCTCTCACTTCCCTATTATGAATATGAATTAATTCATTTTTTATTTTATGAATTTATTTATTTTCTATTATATTAATGTATTTATTTTCTATTATATTAACGTATTTATTTTCTATTATATGAATTTATTTATTTTCTATTTTATGTAATTTGACTTTATCATTATTTTTTGTACATATTGTATGAATGTGGTCTTATATCACTATTACTACTACAATTTTGAAACAAATTGTAATATATCTCAATAAATTTTTTTTTTTTTTAAAACCTATCACGAAATATATAGTAAGAGAAATTATTGCGATTGTGAAAATTTTCTAATTCTAGTTTTCTAAGGAAATAAAATTTGTATGGTCCTCTGAGTCTCTATAAAAAGTCCCGGAAAAAGTCAATGGATATGTGTGTTAAAATTAACATGGAAAAGACAAATTTAAATTCAGTATTTTTTAGAGTGCTTCCATTGGGAAGCTTCTCTACATGTGTTTCATTCCAATTTCCCTGTGGTATTCATTATACAGTTGTAAATTCCTATAAATAAATTGAAAAAAAAAATTCAGTATTATAGACAAGTAAATGCCTGTTAATAAATAAATATATGTAAGAATACATGTGAAGAAATAAAGAAAATAGAAGGTTAACGAATAAATAAACAAAACATGAGCACAAACTCATACGTATATACAATATCTAAAATTTGCTGGCAAACCCCTGGACGGGGCTTGTCCCCCCATTTGTGAAGGGAAAAGCAAATTCTGAGGTCTCCAATTGACTTTCAGCCGCTTCAATGGTGTAAACCAGTAAAAGGTGAATGAGTGCGCCACAGCCTCAAAAATACCATAATTGAAAAGAGAATCTGCCCAGTGTCAGAGTATTTACAAAATGTCTAGAAGCATCTACGGTTTCAACCATCAAGGAGGGTTGTATAGGTAAGGATTATGCTGGAGGATTAGGATGATGAATAAGGTTCTGATGGAATTAAAAAAATTCGAAAGGTATCAAGTAGTGAAATGCAATATTAGTAATATCGACCACGTAATATACCGCAGGAAAGCTAAAGGTTTATGTAAAAAGTGTTATATTATGTACAAAGTTGTGTAAGGTAATTCAGAGCGCTGAATAGGGCATAGAATTAGGTGATTGTTGTACTTAACAATTTTATATTGTTATGATATTTAATCTAAAACATGTTTCCAACAAAACTGAATGTAATTATTTTTAAAAAAAATTCAACTATAACTTCTTTTATAAGTTCTTAAACTAGTTTTAACGAGAGATATTAGTGAAGATCCTCCGTCGTACTCTTCAAAATTGTTATTCATATCTGGATGGGAATACTACGATCCATAAACTTCTATCATAGCTGGAGTTTTCCACTGAATTTTGGACCATAGCAGCCGTTATCGACTGCTAACCGAGCGTGCTGCGATGCCACTGTCCAGTGTGCGTGCTTAATGAGCTGTAGGCCCAATCAGATGGGGAGGGGCGATGGGGTCCTGCACCCCCTCACTTTGGGGGCCTAATCATACGCGACCCGTGGGACATCCGGAGCTATGGTACGTCCAACAAAGGCGATAATTGATACCCCGCGAAGGATGTTGAAGCCAGCGGAGATCTGTCCCAATTGCGGGCAGCCATCAATAGCAACAGGAATGGCTAATTTGAGGATTTGCATTTCGCGTGCGGGCGGCTGTACTCGGATCCGGCCATTGTTACCCCTCGCAATTAGAACACTCGCCTAATGACTATATTCAGCCCCTTTTTCGGAATTATTAAACTTTCATTAGATAGCGCTACACGACATGTACCAGAACTGACTACTAATAGGTAGTTGCCACTACAACACATCTCTCATGAATCCGGTTTTGCTATAACGGAAAAATAATGACTTGAAAAATGCAACACTATCTATGTCATTATGTGATATATTTAATGACCATATCGGATAGTAAATAGAATTATTGTCCAACCTAATTTATTTAGTTTTTTTTTTTTTTTTCCAAAACCTTATTCATACAGGATATTTCGTTTCGTTTATTCATTTAACATCACTTTATGCTTCTGTGGCTAATCATGCAATGCTACCTTGGAAGTCATACATTTTGTGTATCCTGGTTTAATTATGATATCGATTGTTAACGAGAACCTGACATAGCACAGGCTCGGGACCACCTTTTTAGGTCAGCTCGGAAGAAGGCATAACAAAGGATTTTTTACTCCGATTAAAAAAATTTAGAGCCACCTGCAGGTTTGAACCCGCAACCTATTTATGATATTTTATAAAATGTATTTGATATACTATGAATAGCCTTCTTTTGAGGTTATTGCTATCTTCTTTCCATTTGTTGTCTCATAGCAGGTATTTTATAGAGGATGGGGCACATCGAATTTAGATATCCTCTTAGGGTTGATTCCTATAATAATAATAATATTTAATATTATTATTTATAGTCACGGACTGTTGTCACCTAACAGGTGATGGCGTTAAAGTCCAAAAAAGTGGGTTAATATATAATTTTAAAGCATCAAAACATTTGATATGTCTTCTTTTAATGTACTCCGGTATTGTAACTAATAGAAGAACCGTATGAATTATCACTCATTAATATTAAAATGCACCAATTAGCGAAGCTGCTTCTCGAGATTTTAAACCTTCAGATTGTTAACGATAATTATAAAAATCCATAAAATCCCATTTGAACTGTACATAACCGTGGGCTGGTCGAGAGGCAATTATTGGGAATGGGGAGTTGTTTTGGAGGGATGTGTCATCTTCACCGGATCTGATTATTAAAAATAAATAGTGGTTTATATCATATGTTATCAATTTATTCTTGGTATATTATTACTGTGATATTAATAGTATTTATTTAGAATTCGGACGAAGGGTCACCTTTTTCTTCGCTTTGAACCTGTCAGTGTACATTGTGTTCTGGTTGAGTAGTAAAGGTACAGCTCAAAATGTTTACAATAATGATTTTTTTTATCGCCATAATAAATATCTCATTCACTTTTATTTTCACTTAGCTATACATAAAATATATACTAAGGGAATGTATTGTGACTGTGAAAATTTTTGAATTCCAGTTTTCACTTCAAATATCTGTGTGTGGTGTGTCTAGCTCCAACTGAATTTTCATATTTTAGAAGCGTTTTCATCCAAATGGGCAAATCGATTTACTCAATAATAGCTGTAACAATTTCAATTAAACTCGGAAAATATAAGTAAAATTTATTTACTGGAAGGAATTAGTCCGGGTGGCGGTCATTAATTGTTTGCCAACGTTTCGACCCCTTTGTGGGTCATCATCAGGGCGCATGGTGGGAGAATGGAAACTGAGAAAATTGAGTTACCATTCTCCCACCATGCGCCCTGATGATGACCCACAAAGGGGGTCGAAACGTTGGCAAACAATAAATAGTTGAAACTATTTAGTTGTTTCATTTAATGACCGCCACCCGGACTAATTCCTTCCAGTAATTCTCAACGGTCAACTAATTACATCCACAATACTAAAATTGATTTAGTTTTCATAAAATATAGGTTTCATTCTGAATGAAATAGTCTAATAGGGTTTAAATTCCAGAAAATAAAAATCATAGTATTAGTGAAAAACAGCTAAATATTCAAGTAGTAAGAAATTGATAACCAACTAAAGAAGAAAAGAGCAAAAATATTAAGAGTATATTTATGATTGTTTGTATGATATTAATTTATTTCTCACTTTGCATTTATACCAATTTTAGGTAGTAGTTTTTTTATTTATTTTGTATATATATATATATATATATATATATATATATATTATTGTATTATATTTTGTGTAATTTGGCTTAATCATTGTTTTCTGTACATATTATATGAATGTGGTCTCATATCACTATTATTACTGTTCATTTAGAAACAAAGTGTAATATATCTCAATAAACATTTTTTATGTCAGATGTATGTATAGTATACCGTTGGAGAGCTAAAGATTTTAGAAAAATGTTTATCTTAGATACCAAGTTGAATAAGGCGATAGAGATTTATGAAAATGGATAAATATTAAATATAAAATAAATTTAAAAAACCATGAAGGATCTTGGCTCTGTACAAATTGAGATTCGTAATGTTTCTAGGCCAACGGTCGTGCAGGGAGGTGATTAGGCTTAGATCAATCTCAGCCGCCAGGTTTTTCCTTCAATTTGGGTACTCACTTTAAAGAGACTGGGTCTGCCCCCAGGGAGGGTCTCCATACCTCAATGTCGCCCTCTCCCCTTTCCCTCCCAACTGAATTAACAGAATAAATAATATTCCGTCATAACCGGGATTCGAGCACAGGACTCGAAGAACAGTTGACTAGTTCTCTATCCACTAGACCATGGCGATCCCTAAACAGTAGTTATACCAATCATAATTTCTATTGTTTTATTATTTGATCTAAAATAAATGTGTCCAACAATATGTAATTTTTTAAACATTCTTAAACTTTAATTCCATTAAAAGTTCTTAGATTGATTTTAATAAAGTAGTTATATGAAAGTCGTGAGTTGCATTTACCAGATTCTTAATCTATGACAATGCAATTAGGCGACCAGGGGGAATTGTTCCAAACGCAAAAGGGCTCGCTGACATTATAGGGTTAGGAGTGAGTGGATATTAATCAAAAAGTTAACACGAAGCCCTGAAAGAGGCTCGGCAAAATGAAGTGTATTAACTGCGTTTCCATCGAGCGCAGGGACTCCCATGAAGTAGGGTCTAAACAAGCACAAAGCGGATTAAATACCCACGACCAACCTTAAAATTAGGGTTTTGTGAATTTAGAATCCACTTCATTCAGCGATGGCTTCAAAGGGTTTACTCTCTACCTTCAATAAGCACCTAATTTAATATTTAATCCTCAGCGGCTTTGGAGTATTTAATTTTAAGTGGACTCGATTTATTCTCTAATGGTCTCGTTATTCAGAAATCAATTTAGGTTATGGTTTCATGCAATTTGCGATTTAATTTTCCTCATGTTAGGTTCACACATTCGTATAGGTCAATGAAATCAAAGATTGAATATTCATTAGATAATAATAATAATTAAAAAAAAAATCAATACAATAATAATAATTTCCGTAAACTTATGTTTTGTTATAATTATAATCATCCTTCATACATGTACATTGTATTATTATTATATAAATTTATTGTTTTGTCACATCGTGTGAATGTAGTATGAATGTTGTACTGTATCACTGTTAAATATGTCCTAAATTGGACTGATTGTAATATTACTCAATACAGAATTGTTTCTAAAAAAAAATTAAAATAATCTTCCTTTAAATAAAAATAATTAATTTAATTATTGAAATTTTGCTTTATTTACTTTTTAATACCCTACCTAATCATCTAATTACAAATATTGAAGCTTGGATACACGTGGCAGTGCTCGAGATTGGCGAAATGCGGGCAGGCTATCTTGATCAATAGAATGAGGATAAATGAATCCGATTGGCTCCCTCCAGAATAGCAGTATAAGACAAAAATAACACATTAATTCTATTTTTATCTTGTTGAAGAAACGACGTTAAATATTTCAAAACAGGTAAATATAATATAATGCAAATAGAATATTAAAACCGTTTCTATTAAATATATCAAATTTCTACAAGGGACCATGAATTAGTTTTGCTTTTGATAAATAACTGAAATAAATAAAAACCAGTTTTCGACGAAGTGGGAAATTTACAAGCACATTTTTATTTAAAATCTAATGTTTTGAACTCCTTGGTAATACCAAGTTTGTATAAGGTATGGTTCAACAGAATGTTTATTGAAATAAGGGACAATGAGCCAATCAGTCATTTAAATTGACTTATTGAGGGTATGATATAAATGCCATGAAATAGAAAAGGTCTTGGTAATGATTACAAGATCCTTAAAGATAGATTAAGGTATACAAAAAAAAAATTATCCAAATGAAGAGATATTGGAAGTAAGAAGTGCTGTAATCATATGTGCTGTAGTGGCTGGCATAACAGCTCTCTATGTCCTAAGTTGCGGTTTCAATCACGACTGTTGGCCCTAGGTTTTTTTTTTCTTTTTAGAAAATAATGAATCCTTGACTAAGCTGTCCTTTGTAAAATGGTGGTCCCGAGTCTTTGCGATTAAAAGTACTCCTTAGAAATCCCTAACTTAATTAAACCTGGATAGCCAAAATTAAGGACTCCACTGTAGCATCGTTTGGTCACAGTAGCATGCAGTGATTTTAAAAGAATAACCAAACAAAGTAAGAATTGCCTATTTGTAAAAAAAAACAAAAAAAAACAAAAAAAAAAACATACTTATATTATTAGATGAAGTGAATTGAACCTATTTTAAATTGTTTTACAATACAATCATTATTATTATCATTGAAATTGTCAATAACCTCAGAATTTTTCAGAAAATACTTGGATACATTTTTAAATATCCATCGGTGTAGAGGAAATTCTAAATAGTCGTCATAATGTATATTCACTATTTTAAATTCATGTTTAATTTTTTTTCCAACATCAAATATTAGTAAACACATTTTTTTTCTATTTAATTTTAAAAATTTATGATTTTTATTAATTTTTCTTGTGTCTATAAATTTAGATAACTTCATTTTTTAATTATTACTTACTTTTTTCATGTTGCTTTATTGACATCTGCTTATAGTTTATTCATTGCTTATACATTATGTCATTATTTTTTAGAATATAATTTTATCATTTAAATTATTGTACTTATTAATAATTTTAAATCTTGTTTGCATTTTTGTCACTCATGGTATTTTGTTTTGTGTATTATCTCTTGCATTATAATATTCTCATTCCAGAAGAAAGAGCAATATCACTAAATATTGTTTAATTTATGATCTGATTTATTTTAAACACTTTTTTTTTTTTTAATTTATTGAGATATATTACAATTTGTTTCTTAATGAATAATAGTAATAGTGATATGAGACCAAATTAACAATATATACAAAAAAACACGATAATGTCGAATTACATAAAAAAAAAATAAAATAAAATATATATATGTATATATAAACCATATATATATATATATAAACAAAAAAAAAACAACCTATAATTGAGATAAATACAAATAAATGAAACAAAGAAGTAAGAAATACATTAAAATCATACACACAATCATAACTGTATACAATATTTACAATCTGCTAAAGGAACCCCAGACTGGGCCTTTTCCTCCACTTGTAGAGGGAAAAGCGGAGTCCAAGAGATCCCAGCGCCTTGCTTTCAGCCGCGTCACTGGTGTGAGCCAAGGGCACAATAGCCACAAACATACATTACATGAGTAAAGGATCTGACCAGAGCCAGAACTCCAATTTTTAATCACTTAAGTTATTTATTCTTTCATGTTGTACAATATTTACATAAATTAAATATTCTTTGTTGATTCACCGAATATTCGAATTGAATAAATATTGTTCAGTATTTTCTTATTTCTTTGATCCCAACCACTACCATCTTGTTCTTTAGTTACCATACAATCAACACTTAATAAAAAAACACTGATACATTTTTTCTCTATCTTCAAAAATAACCGAGTTATTGAATTAATTCACTTGTAGTCGGCCGCCATTTGAAAATTAAACAGCTGATATCAACGTCTAGAGGTTAGGATCATCCTTGCACGGACCAGTATTTTTGTAGCGAATTTCAAAAAATTTGGTCCTGTAGTTTCGGAGAAATGCCGCGGATGGCGGATCAACGGATTTTTATTTTATTCGTTGTTGTTGTTTTAATTTTAAGGGCAAAAAACTCCTGATGGTTATTATCGCCCTCACATCTTTACAAAAATCAAAAGAAAAACAAAAACCATGATTTAGCAAAATTATAATAGCAGAAAAAAACAAAGAAACAAAATTATTTTTATTCGTTATTCGGATTCTACGCATCTTGAAACGTAAGCTTTCAAATTGTGAGGGGGGGTTATTTTTATTATTTTTTTTTTTTTTGGTCGATTACAAAGGTTCATTATTACAAACAATAATAAACCAAAATATATTCATAGTTCTTAAAGCTTTCAATTTATTTTCACAAGCCTTCTGAGTTTTTTGATAACTGAATTAATGAGCGAATTCAAAAAAGCTTTGAATTAAACGAGTTCTGATTACATGACTCCGGCATGAAGTTTATTTCTTTGACTGAAAATTATATGATGTAATTACGAAAAATTCAATTACAGTCAAGGTAAAAAGTTGAGCAATGAAACGAACTTAAGCACCACGCCATAAAGTTTTATGTTTTCGTATAGCATTAACTGCAGTCAAAAGGTGCTTCGGGTAAAAGTTTTAATTAAATTAATTAAGAAAGAGGGGCTCTTTTCCAACTAAGAACAAAGTCTGGCTCGACACTCGTTAAATTCCTTTTGGTTTTAATGAGGTATAAAATATATTATTTAAATTATAATTATTATATTTTTTATATGATTTTGATTTATTTATATTATTCTGTATACTTAATTATGCTTATGAATCATAGAATTATGTATATGTCTTTTTTATTAACATGCACATTTAAGGCATTCACTGCGGTCATAAAATAAAATATATTATTTTATTTTTATGATTTTTTATTTTATGATTTTACAGGGTTTATTATTATTTATGATTACAAGGTTTATGATTTTTTATTATGTTTGACGCTATTCTCCTACATTATGGATATACCCCTCCTTTTCAATTAAAATTAAAAATGAAGTTTCAATGAGCGAATTGAGCTTAGTTTTATCCAGCGCATAAAATATTAAAAAAGTAATAATTCTAGCATTTTCATAAGCAAGGTGTTCATGGAACAGACCTTTGAATAATGAATAAGTTAATGATGTAAAATCCATAACAAGAAATCGTAAAAAATGTTTTAGTTCTGATAATTGAATATCAATACATTTAAAGAAAGCTATCCATAAATAATTTTCACATCATTCAAAAATTAAATTTATAAAAATAATAACAATAATGAAATCAATACTTTGACACTCCATAACAAAAACCCTACATACACTCTTGTGATTATTATAAATTTATGATACAAACAAAAAACTTTACGTATTTCATTTATTTAATTTTTATGTTATGATAAAATCCGGAGTAGAGCTATGGGGCTCTACTAAACCATCGAATTCCTCTCGTATCCAATCCTTACAATCCAAAATCCTTCGTGAAATCCTTAACGATACTTACATTGTCTCGAATAAGGTCATCGATAAAGCCCTTAATGTTCCAAATGTTATTGAATTAGCTCGAACCAGGTTCAATCCTCTCATGAAAAACTCCATTTTCACTCTAATCCACTAGTTTCTGTCCTATCATCTTCCCCGATTCCTGATAATCCACCGAGGCTTCTGAAGAGAAGAAGCCCCGAGACCTTCTGGTTCATAATATTTTTAGAGTGCTGCCAATGGGTAGCGTCTCTACGTGTAATTCATGTCAGTTTACTATGATATATATCTATGTGTGATCTACTATATGTATGATACACATTTACTTGATGTATATAATACAATTGTAAATATCAATAAACATGTTTAAAATAATTAAATTGATATAACTATATTATATAACTATATATATATAATATTTATAATTTAATTAAATAAATACTTACGATTGTTTTGTTTTTAAGTTACCTGAATAATAGTTTAGAAGCCACTAAACTAATTTTTATAACGTTTATTAATAATTTTATTGGAAAAATTGTATTTTTGGGAGAGAGGGGGGATATAATTAGTTTTTATTATTAATTAATTATTTATAAATTTATTTGATAATAAATTTTAGTGTAATAATGTGAAGAAACCCTGACTTGGTAAACATAGTATGTTATGCGGTATGGTATATCTAGTTCCCCTGTCAGTTATGAGAATCATTTCGTCATTACTTAGAGCAACAACCGACGTTATACTACGGATGTAAATATGATTATTTATATATTATATGATTATCATGAAAAATAACTACTATATTATAATATAATAATATTGTGGTTATTCATAAATGATGAATTATTAGGTTTTTTCTAAAGATATTTTTTTCATACTTGCTTTAATGAATGTTTCAACAACCCCTAAAATTTCAGTTACTTTGTATGAAAAATTGTTTTGAGATTCTTTCAGATTATTCTTTGTAAGCTCCATTCTTCTTGTGGCCATTCTTTCAAAATGTATTTTTCTGCTTCTTTACCCCCAAGACTTTCTTAATCTACCATTTCGCTCTTTCATCTATTTTTCAAGAAAAAAGGGGAATGTTCCTTCCAATGTTTTTATTTCTTTACTAACTGCGGCATATCTTCGAGCAAAAAATTCTGATAGCCATGTAGATGGGTCTTTTTTAATAATGTGGAAGGTTTGAGCGTTTGTCTAGAAAGTGTTGAAGTAGTCGAAAACGGCGAGTATTTTTTTTATCTTTCGGTTGTCTATGAGGATTAATTATACGTTTGTGAAGGAGTCGTAGGTATCAGATCTATTCAGCAGGACCTATTATTAAAGGATACTGTAGGGCAGGAAGTCATATGTTTACCGATAGTGATGGTTATTCGATAGGATTTGTTGGAATTAATTTATATTCTTCAATTTGACACCATAATTCAAGTCTCTGATGTGGGATTGGAGAGTGTGGAAGGCTATAAATGGTTTCGGTATTGATTGTTAATACTCAAGTATCATCAGCATAAGTAGAAATGAAAGTCTTAGTATCGGTTGGAATATCAGCTGTATAGATTGGTACAGGCTAATTATATTTTTAATAAGTGTAAAGTAATTTTTAGAAAACGTTCATATAAAAAAAAAAAAAAAAAAAAAAAAAAAAATTGAAGGAGGGAACTGAGGAATGTATGGGAGAAAAAAAGGGAATAATATTGAAGCGATATTTTGTTGTCACTTATGAATATTTATAACTTAATTTGATCCTTGTTTATTATAAATACAGACTTTATGATTGGATTAAGTTTCTGCGCACTTTAGAAGACTTTTTGTAACTTTTAATTATTTGTGCTTCCTACTTTATTTAAAGCAAACAGCTTTTTATGTGCTTTTCTTAAGCGTAATGCTTCAATTAGATATTAGATAATACACTAAAGCTGTAGAGCTTATTCATTTTTTTTTTTTTTTTTACATGTTAGCAGAACTAAAACCACTTAATTAATCACTGATAAATGTTGTTTTAGACACTTTTATTTCACTGCCAGTTCGAATGAATTGTCTATGAAATGTACATCCGAAACTAGATTCCTTCCGCCTGACCTACAAAGACGTTCCCTTTCGTAAGGATGAAGTCGATGACCAGGAGGTGTATGTAGGGCGGAAGTAGAATTGAATAATACTAATAAAGTGTTTTATTCATTTGTTGGTATCGTGTTAAAAGTCACGTGTTGCCTAGCTTCATTTCCATGCGACTCTCTTTCGACACGCGATACCTCGCTGTAAAAATTCCTGATATAATCTTTTCATTACCTCCGTTATCATGGCAGATAAAACTTACGAAATTTTCAATGAGCGCCACAAGTGTTTTTCTTAAAATTGTTAGGAAGTGACTTCCAAAAGGTAATAAGTGATATTTTGACATGTTAGCATTCTAGACCTTTTGTTGTATCGAAATATTTCACCCAAATCCATAAAAAAAAACAGACATGTCCAGTAAAAAAAGCGTTATAGAAATGCAATTTATTCCAAATGATACTAACAAGTACACATTCTACACACCATGCCCCTTATCATGCCAACAACTGTACCCTGTAAAAAGACCCTAATATCCGCTTTTTTTCAGACCTCATTTCACCTAAATTCTTGAAATTTCTCCATAATGGTGCTAATCGTTCTGCACAAACCCTTTCCAGCACAACTCCTCCATGCGATCCTCAAGCTGTGTACCATTTCTACTGTTTAGTGAGAGGCGCTGGGATCTCCTATTATCCTGCTTTGCTCTATACAAGTGCAAGAGGATGAGGGCAAGGCTTAACTCGGATTTCTTCTAGGTTGTATGTATATGTTCTATTTTGGTACGAATGGACTAAGGTAATGTATTATTATTTTACTTTAATTTGGTCACCTAGTGTTATCTTCATATTACTTTCACTTATCTATATATGAAATATATAGTAAGGGAAGGTATTGCGATCGTGAAAATTTTCGAATTCCAGTTTCCGACGGAAATAAACGTTTTAGAGTCTTCTGAGTCCCAATGACCAAGTAACGAAAAAAGGTCTGTGTGTGGTAAGTCAAGTGCCAAAACGATAAGTCGTACGAAACTGAAATTTCATATCTAAGGCAACAATACGCCCGAGATGTTACAACTTTTTCATCAGAATCGGCTGACCAGAAGAGCCACTTTATACTATGCATTTTGCACCTTTTTACGATTTTCTCAAAAACGGCTAGACAAACACGCTGGATTGATGTAAAATTTAATGGGCTTTATGTAGGTTTCATTTTGATTGAAATAGTCTGACAATGCTTAAATTTTAACAATTTCAAACGTCATTTCTACATCTAAACTACTTTTAATGTTGTACATTCAAAAAGATTGACCATATCATCTTAATGACATAGATGAAGAACGGCTAAATATAAAAGTTGAACGAATATGATGACTATCTAAAGGATAAAAGAGCAAAACTATTTTTAACGTAATTTTTGACTTGATAATAATAAGAACAGTAACATAGACGTATAATATACCGTTGGAAAGAGAAAGAGTTTAGAAAAAATATTTTCTGATACACAATTTTGTAAAAAGTAATGTAAAGTGACGAATAGAGAATAAACATATTACTGATTAACTGTTTAATATAGTTATATTATTGTATCTAAATCATATGTTTCCAACGAAAATGAATGCACGTTTAATTGAAATCAACTTCAAATATTTTTCAAATTGAAGTAGGTATATTTAATAGTTTTTAAATTGATTATAAAAGTTGAGGTAAGTGAAAAATTGTGTGATGTCCGTTTTTATTTATTTTTTTTTTCTCTTACTGATTGTATATTGATATTTCCCTGAAAGCAATTCTTCCTTTAGCCTAGTATCTACAATGAAATCTTCAGCATAACATATAACCTGATAAGTTGTGATGATATTAAAAACCAATACACCAACAGATTGTCTGAATTTCTATCGTACAATAGGCCGTATACATCCATTTTTAAAATTATTCTTTATCTTCGAACTTCACGCGAAATATTTAAAGCTATTCATAATCATCAGTTCGGTTTCAGAAAACATCACTTGGCTTTTCAACAAGAATTGCTTACTAAGTTCAAAATTCCGCAAGCTCCGACTTACTATTTAAACTATACTATATTATACTCTCTTACTTGACAGAAACGTCAGACTTTCCTAAGAAAGATTACACTTTACTAGCCACTTTCGCTACAGTACAGTACTCTAGACATCCTATTAAAACCCAGTTCTAGGACTTAGTTCGGACAAAAGAGTGACATGGAGGACCCACATTAGGCATAAGAGAAAACAGCTGAACGAAAAATCCACTTTTAACACCAAAATTACTATTTACAAAGTACTCATAAAATCCTTAAAGACACAGAATAGAGGTATAATGCTCTGCAAAACTTTCAATATCCAAATAATGCAGTCTTTCCCAATCCGAAATACAGCCAATCCAAAAATTGTGTTTTCTGAAAAATTGTGGATACTCCAAACTATAGGACAAATGAAACCCTCTACATGGACTTGCTCACAGTTCTAGAAACTGTTACAGAAAACTTTCACTACCAACAGATCGTATTTTCTTATTGTAAATAATTTTTTTTTTTGTGATTGACAAATAATATTTCATCATAACATTTTCTTATAAATAAATATATATTTATTTTTAACTTTGCAAATATGGTGAGGATGTGATCTTATATACTTATTGCTCATAATTTAGAATATAGTGTTACATGATAAAATGAAAAAAAAAAAAAACTTTTCTGTTTAGAGAGTAAAATATCGTGTGAATGTAGTATGAATTTTTGTACTTTATCACCATTATAAATGCCCTAAATTGGACAGATTGTAATATTACTCAATAAAGAATTGTTTCTAGAAAAAGAGAGTAAAAATATCTTTTAGCATAGTAAAAAAAATCATATTGTGATTTTAATGAAAAATGAATAAAAGTTTTTTTGCCCTACCTGTGCCATTTCCTGAAATGAATATTTGAACATCATTGTCTCAAATAATTCTCAAGTATGATTACGCAATATTAAGTTTATGATTTCACATTTTTCAATAACCAACGAATGTGTTAATTATTTATGGAGTATGTTCATACATCAGATATCGATTACAGTTAGGCTTATTCTTTTCTCGATATTTTCATCAATATTTACAATAAAAAATGTAAAACGCTAAACTTATCGATATTTTCCAACTACAAATTTTAACCTGTAAAACGACATGGTTGGTTATGTTCTATTTTTATTTATGTTTATTTGCTGTAATATTCGTAATTTAATAATAACTCCTACATCCCTTTTTACTCAGTCTGCTGGTGTTCCTCAAGATAGTATCCTAGGACCTATCCTTTACACAGTTTATACAGCTGATATCCCAACCCATCCCCACACTTTCCTTTCTACCTATGCTGATTACACCTTTGTGTTATCAGTCAATAAAGATCCGACTATTGCCTCTCAAACTCATCAATACCACGTCCGAGACCTTGAGGTATGGTGTCAGAATTGGAGAATTAAAATAAATTCCATCAAATCCCACCAAATAACCTTTACCATTCGTCGTAAACCTATGACATCCTGTCCCACAGTATCCTATAATAATATTCCAGTTGAACAGATCCGTTACCTAGGACTTCTACTTGACAAACGTCTAGCATGGAATCCGCACACTAGACTGAAACGACAAGAAACTGCTCGCCGCTTTTGGTTACTTTAACACTTACTGGACAAACGCTCTAAACTTCCACTTAACTAAAAAAGATTCATCTACATGACCATCATAAGACCTATCTGGAGTTACGGAGTTGAGCTATGGGGCTCCACTAAACCATCTAATTCTTCCCGTCTTCAATCCTTACAATCCAAAATCCTTCGAAAAACCCTCAACGCTCCTTATTTTGTAACGAACAAGCTCATCCATAACGACCTTAATATTCCCTTTGTAGCTGATTCGGCCCGAACCAGGTATTAATCCTTCCATGAAAAACTCCACTCCCACTAACCCACTAGTTTCAATCCTTGCTTCCTCTTCTATTCCTGACAATCCTCCGAGGCACCTGAAAAGAAGATGGCCTCGAGACCTTCTAGTTTAGATTCATAGTGGAGTGATGCCTGTGGGCATTTTCCCTTCATGTATGTGTCATGTATATTATCTGACAGCTAATTTGCTTGATGTATTAACTGATACAGTTGTAAATCTCAATAAAAGAAAAAATTAAAAAATAATAATAACTCTGAATTTTCTGATACTTCGTTCTAAATATATTTTTTTTTTTTTTTTTATTTATTGAGATTAATTACAATTTGTTTCATAATGAACAGTAGTAATAGTGATGTGATACACAGCGATCTGAAATTAATGAGCAATTATTATAGCCATGCTGGTAAATGATAGTTAATAGAGCTATACAGGTAGTTATAGGTTAGTGCGGTAATCCCTGTCTCCGAAACAGAACGTTAGATCGCGTTAGCTGTGACAGTAGCATCCGATTTCTGCTCATATGATTTTATTTTTTTTCTTGCGTTTAATTTGCATGCATAGTTAGGAATCACGCTTTATGATTTATAAGCTTTATAACTTTGTAAATATCCTTCAAAGCCTAACTCATGAGTTTTTACAGTATAATAATATAAAAAGACCAACACTGTTCAAAACTCATTACCGATAATTTAGAGACTAGAAAAACACTAAAACCTTGGATATTTTCCAAACTGCGTTTATTTAAAAGAATACGTTAAAGAGTAAGTGCTCTTTAAATTTAGTTAACTACATTAGTGTAATAAATTGAAAGAAAAAAAAAACTACTGCTGTGCCAACTGGGTTAAAAATTTCAGGGTAGTCAGTGTGCATAAATAAAAATTATGACTTTATTAAACGACTTTTAAAAACTTTGCAGAGTAAATTATTTTCGTATCCATCCAGAATTCACGGGTTATGCACTTCTGTGATATCCCGCAATATCGCGGTTAAGGGCAAATCGGCATCCTCCGGTTTACGACTTCATACATCGATAACCTATCGGAAAGGGCACCTGAAGAATAACGTGGTGCTAGTGAAAGGTTAGCTGGGCCATCAGTCGCTTACCTATCAGTCTCTGAGCACACGCCTTCGAAAGGTCGCCGTGTAGGGCGTGCTCAGCCCTACGGGAGTTGCCACACCATTTTTGAGAAGATAATTGAGACTGGCATTTGGTCTGTTGGAGAATTGTCAGGCAAAGTTATAGGTTCCTTTGCGGTCGTATAAAAGGATATGCGAACCATCTGTCAGAGTCAGGTTGATGGTATCTTGTCCACAGTCAATAACATGGTTCCTTTCGGCACGACGTTATTGCAGACTGTTTCGACGCCATTATGGTTTGTTTGGAATTTAAAGGGGGTCCATTGTTGCGGTTTCTTAAGAAAACAAACGAAATAACAGTGCCTCAAATGATCAAAATAATAGTTAACATTAGGCACGAATCATGTCCCTAATACAAGCGATCTAATAGAGCTAGAGAGGAGCCCGTGACTGTGTGGCTAGCGTACTAGACCACCACGCCAGAGGTTGCTAGTTCGAATACAAGTCGAAGAGTATAATTAAAGGGGAATCCATTCACAGCCTCTATCTCGGTATCTGTGAACCGTCAGTCTGCTGGTGGCTACTCACGAAAATAAGCGAAGGGAGTGATGACTCTAGCCTATTAAATATCATCCAGAATCGCGAGTATATTATCCCATCAAATTTCACCGCTCGGCCAAGGACCTCAATGGGCTGTCGTGCCACCAAAAAAAATATACACGCGATCGGACTGTGTTATTAGCTTATGTTTCATTCTTCGCCCCACTACAGTATTTACCATAAAATTTAATATATGAAATTTTATATTGCTACAGAACCTAGTAAGTGGTGTAACACCAGAGTATGTTGAAATTCTGAAGCAAGTGGCCACATTTAAAAAGAAAATCTTAAAAAATAAATATTTAAAAAAATGATAAAGAAGTTTAAAAAAAAAAAGTGTACCACTAACAATTAAGTATTTGATCCTGTATATATAAATAAATTGTTCCTGTAATAGGACAACCAAGAGATGTACAAATTTTACAGCACTTAAGGTACTTAACCATAGATTTTGGGTGTATCCTAGGAAAATCTCCCGACCTCTTTCTCGGCCTATAAAGTGATATTTAATTGCCAATTATGAATTTTTTTTTTACTTTTTTTAAAAATGATAAAACAGCGCAAGGATATTATGGTTGGATATAGGTTAAGTGCTTTGTACACTACAATAGATTACATTTTTTGGAATTTTTATTTTTAGGGATTATGTTGCCTCATAGTTCCATACTCCACTTAAAGCGACCACTTTTTATACTCCCTTCTTCAGTGCAATGGAGAGATTGGATATAAAATAAGACTGTAGGTAGAGTTTATTAATTTATTTTTATGTTTGCAGGAGCCCATGGAGACCGACAAGCAGAACTCATAGCATTCAGGCATATGCGGCCTTTGTGAAGGAATGAACATTGCGAAACCAAAGCGACCGTCGCAGTTGAGGAGTCACGGGTAGCATTGAGGTCTTCGTGCGCGGGGCTTGGACACGCGCATTATGGCTCAGCACCGCTCTACCATTCCTCCATTGTCAGTCTTTATTTGCAGCAGCTACTGTATGTCGGCGAGGCTTTAATCTATATCTGTCTCTCCGAGGTCAGCCCGCCATTGTGCAACAGGGCGGAGTATCATCCAAGCAATTACGAGCTCTTAGTTCTGTATAGAAAAAAAAAGTGTGTGAGTGAGAGAGAGAGAGAGAGAGAGAGAGATTTATATATGAATAATAATAAATATTGAGAATTTTTTTTCTGGTTTAAGTATTTTAAAGAGTTTACTGCAGGAGTTTCCTACAGCAGTTCTTTTTGAGTCTTCTTTGTGTATTTTCTAACAAATTTTATGTACGTTTGTTGGACTCTTGATAACATTTTTCATCACATGGTGTATATCAAATCCGAAAATGATATTGTACAATGGTATGTGCAAGTCTATAGGTAAATTTTTGGTTGTGACATACTAGGGTATAATTTGAATTGAAAGTCACTATGTTTTTAACACGAGTTCTTTTGGTTATCGCTTGAATTTGTGGGGATAAAGCACATCCACGTTTCATTAATGGGAGTCACCTCTGATGTATTGACTAGGAAAACAGCCTTCTATGTCGCGGGTTCAAACTTTTAACGAAAGCAAAAAATTCTTAGTTATGCTGTCTTAAAATGGTGATTCCAAGCCTGTGCGAAGTCATGTACTTGTTAAAGATTCTAGTCCTGATAAAACCTGGATTTGCAAAATTTAGGTCTCTCTGTAAAGTATTTTACAAGTAGCCAAAATAGCATAAAAGCGAGGTCAGGAAAATAAACAAACGAACGTTTAATTAGTACATTACTCGTTTACTTTATTTAATTTTAAATCGTTTATGTAAAAGAAATCTGTGGAAAACCAATTGATTAGTAAGAGTTACGTATTTAAGTATAATACGACTCATGTAATTCTGTCCTAGATGAATTGTTTAATAGGAACATCGATCCTTCAATAAGTGTAGAAGTGTCTTTTTGGATCGCGGAGGTTCATTGTTGAGTTTCATGTTCCAATTTTGAAATTTATCTTCTATGGGGCACAACGAAACCATTAAGTTCCTATTCTTGCAAACCAAAATCCTACGAAAAATATTAAATGCTCCTCATTTCGTCACGAATACCACAATTCAAAAAAGACATTAATATCCCACTTTTTGCAGAGTTAGCCCGAAATAGATGTACCATTATAACTCCAAGCTAACAAACTCCCTTATCCATTTGGCCTTGTTATGCAGGTTAAATATATTATAGTCGCTCGGTTACAATATAATTTAATAAAAAATTATGAATAAAAACAAAATAACATTGTAATTAAAAAAACAAAACATTATTTTAACTGAAGAAAAGGAAATATACCTAATAACTTTCTGAGAGCTCATAAATAAATTAAATAACACACGTTCAGACCCACTGTTACAAATTACCCTCATCCAAAACATGTGGTACTGCTTTTAAATAATTAATCCAGGGGTTATTTATTGATTATAGCTTCGCATCCATAACCTCAAATACTTGACAAATCTCCGAATCGACTAAAAGACGATCACCTCGGAAACTGCTAAATTGAAGATAATACTGAAGTACTACAAATTAGGATATCCTTTACAAGACTTAATTTAGCCCCTAATTGTAATTCTTCATATTTATTTATTGTATCTTTGTGTTCAAAGTTGTATATAGCAATTAAAAACTGTTAATCATGGCATACCGATGTTTTTACCCAAACATTTGTCCTGTCCACTTGCCCTAATGATGACTGGCATATTTGGGACAAAACTTTTGAATACAAAACAAAACTTCCAAAACGCTGCAAATTATTACACAATGGTTTATTATTTCCGAAAAAAAATATTAGACTATAACTGTTTTTAAAGCTGTAGATAGGCAATTAAGTAATATGAAAAGCAATAAATAATTCCAAGGGAAAATGGCATACCACCACTGCTAATTTCAAAACGCTTTATCTCTGCTAGTTATTAACTGATTTCACTGGGTTTTTTTCATTTTGTAGAAAATTTAACTGTAACTGAGTTATGGGCGTATATACGGGCAACATTTCAATTTTTTTTTTTTTTTTGTTCATGTTTTTATTGTTTACTGATTCTAAAACTCTATACACATTTTTCTCTATCTTCCAAAATAAATGAGGTATGGGCATATTTATGGATAAAATTTCAATTTTATTTTTTTTATTTTTTCTCTTTTTATAATAATTCGCGTTTTTTTTTTTCTATCTTCAAATTTATTGCATTAATTCACTTTTGATCGGCCGCCATTATAAAAATAACCAGCTCGTATCAACGACTAGATGTTGGGATCATCGTAACATGCTCTTGTATTTTTTTGGTGAATTTCAAAAAAATTGTTCCAGTACTTTCGGAGAAATCGCAGACGGCGGATTTTTTTTTTTTTTTTATTCCTTATTCGAGTTTTACGCATCTTGAAACGTAAGTCCTCAAATTTTGAAGGGGGTAATGTTTTTAAAAGATTTAAAATTTTTCTTCTTTTTTTATGTTTATGTTCTTGTTTATCGCGCTTTACTGATTCTAAAACTCTATAGACATTTTTCTCTATCTTCGAAAATAAATGAGTTATGGGCGTATTTATGTATACAATTTCAATTGTTTTTTGTTTTTTTTAATAATAATTCACTTTTTTTTTATCTAAAACTTCTCATGGAGGGACAGCTATATTAATAAAATCTAACCTTAAACATAACCCTATACACGTAGACTCGACGGCTCAGATACAAATTACAGGAACACAAATACAGACCAAATACAAAACTATAACACTTGCTTCCATTTACTGTCCCCCTAAATACAGCATTACTGAACAAATGTTTATTAAACTATTTAAATCATTTGGTAGAACATTCCTTGCAGGAGGCGACTTCAACGCGAAACACCACTACTGGGGTTCACGATTATGCACACCAAGGGGCAGGAGACTCAAGTCTGCTGTTACCCAGTTATCATTAACGGTATTTGCCCCCGACAGACCAACTTACTTACCGAATTCTCAATACAAAAAACCTGATGTACTGGACTTTTTTATAGCCAAAGACTTGTCTCTACCTATTACAATTACAACTGAAACAGACCTTGGCTCTGATCATTTACCGGTGAACTTGATGTTGGGGGTGGAAAAATCCTTTGTGGAAAAAAAACCATCGCTTACATATGGCATCATCAATTGGGACCTTTTTTCTGAACGAATTAATGCCCAGCTGACCGTTCCTAAAGCATTAAAAACCGAAAAGGATTTGGAAGAAGCGGTTGAACTCTTCACGACAACTATTCAGGAAGCTGCTTGGTCCTCACAAGAGACAAAAATAAGGCAAACAGTAAGCTCGCCGTCCTACCCTCAATATATCAGAGACCTAATCAGAGCCAAAAGACGGACAAGAAAACTATGGCAGACCAACAGACTTCCTTCTGACAGACGACTTTTTAATAAACTTAACAACGAACTAACAAGAGAAATACGGAAATTTAAACAAACTAATTTTGACATCTATCTGGAAAACTTGACGACGGATGACAACAGCCTTTGGCGACATACTAAGCGACTTCTAAAGCATCACGAAGTATCTGTCCCATTGAGAAAAGACGATGGTTCCTGGGCTGTGTCGGACAGAGAGAAATCCGCACTTTTTTCTGACCACCTTTCAACTGTTTTTCATCCTCACATAGACTTAACAGACATACACCACGAAAATTATGTGCAGAAATTCTTAGACTCCCCTCTTCCTATGTCTCTTCCGCCAAAATCCTTTACTCCTTCCGAAGTATCTAGACAGATTATGAAAATGCCAAAAAGGAAGACTCCTGGTGATGACTTTATCACTGCTGAGGTACTTCGAAAAATCCCCAGAAAAGCTTTAGTCTTTCTTACAACACTGTACAACGCTATACTTAGGACAACTAAATTCCCTATTCAATGGAAATATTCTACAATTTTAATAGTACACAAACCCAACAAGGACAAACATAGACCTGACTCTTATAGACCTATTAGCCTTCTTCCGGTATGTTCTAAAATATTTGAAAAACTCTTGCACGAACGCATTATTAACATACTGACAGATCAAGACATATTACCAGATCACCAATTTGGATTTCGATCTTCTCATTCCACAACACAACAGCTACACAGAGTTACTGACTTTATTTCTACTGCTCTAGAACTAAAACAATACGCATCTGGGGCATTTTTGGATGTTACTCAGGCTTTTGATAGGGTGTGGCACCAGGGTCTTCTTTTTAAACTGAAACCTATTCTTCCTTGCACATATTATTTAGTTCTACAGTCTTTTCTTCATGACCGTTTCTTCTCTGTCCGACAGGGTTCAGAGACCTCATCAATAAAACCAATCTGTGCAGGTGTTCCCCAAAGTTCTATCCTGGCCCCACTTCTCTACCTTAAATACACTTATGACTTACCAACAGACCAAAACATCCTAACTGCGACATATGCCGACGACACTGCTATTATTACGAGAAACACAGACCCAATACAGACCAGTATGACATTACAACACCACTTGGACAATGTACAAAACTGGTGTAAGAAATGGAAATTAAAAATTAACCATGACAAGTCACAACATGTTACATTTACTTTAAGACACGGAACCTGCCCTCCAGTTTATATAGACAACCACCAGATACCACAAACAAATACAGTAACGTACTTGGGACTAATCTTTGACAAAAGATTGACATGGGGCCCACACGTCAAAACAAAACGCAAAACTTTAAACTTTCGACTCAGATTATTATATTCGATACTACATAAACACTCTAAATTACGTATAAGACAGAAGCTTAACGTATATACTTATTTATTAAAACCTATATGGACTTACGCATGCCAAATTTACGGACCTGCTAAAAAGACACACATTCAAAAAATACAAACCTTTCAATCCAAATTTTTAAGACTGACAACGAACTCACCACCTTATGTTTCAAACGATACTCTTCATACCGACTTACGCATTCCGACTGCAACAAACCACATTCGAATGTCGTACAAAAGATTTTACGACAAACTACATGGACACACTAACCAATTTGTTCAAAATATGTCTACAACTGACATCCCTGACATAACTCGGCGAAGACTGAAAAGGAGTTGGATGAGGGACCTCCTAGCCTAAAATAATAGATCCTGTTTGAATGTCAGGAGGATGCACCACTGGGTGCTGTCTCCCTCATGCCTGTCTCCCTCATGACCATGCCATGTCTCCTTGTTTATAAAATCCCATTTGCTTATTGTAAACATTTTACAGGTGCAAATAAAATCATTTATAACAAAAAAAAAAAAAAAAAAAAAAAAAAACTGATTTATTGAATTAAATCACTTTTAATCGGAAGCCATTATAAAAATAACTAGCTGATATCAACGTCTAGGTGTTCATCATTGCATGCCCTAGTATTTTTGTGGCGAATTTCAAAAAAATTGGTCGAGTACTTCCGGAGAAAATGCAGACTGCGGATTCCTTATTTTTTTTAGAATTAGTTATTCGGGTTCTACGCATCTTGAAACGTAAGCCCTCAAATTTTGAATGGTTTTTTTTTTTTTTTTTTTTTTTTTTTTTTTTTTTTTTTTTTTTTTTTTTTTTTTTTTTTTTTTTTTTTTTTGTCGGTTACAAAGGTTGATTTTAAAAAATAATAAACCAAAATGTCAGAGTTTTAATTAGGTTTTCTGTGGTTTCCTCTAGTAATTGTTGAAAATAATGTTGAATGTATGCAGATAGTGAATTGAAATTTCAATCGAGAACGCTTTACCATACATCGACATCATGATTAATGTTGATAAAGGCAAGTGTTGATGACTCGCAGCGACAGTATGATCTCCAACCGCCTGGATGATTCAAATGCGGCCTTCTCTAAAATATGGGCGATATCAGAGGCTCATTATCGACTATAATTGGGAGGCAGTGATGATCGGGAGGACTGAGGGACTGATCCCGGTGAGGCTGATCAATCTCCTCATTATCTTGAGGGGATCTAATTGCCTCTCTCCCGGGTTGCCCGCCACCGCTTTGGCAGTGGGGGAGATAACGGTTAACGGTAATTGCCATGCTAATTATTGTCAAAACAGAAATACGATACGGGGCCAAGTATCGGGATCCCATTTTGTATCAATGTGTAATAACTGAGTTTCATATAAAATTATCAATGTTCTACCTCAGTGGGTCCCAACAAGTGGTCTCCGGACCCCCAGAGAGATGTATGTGTATATGTACACGCGAGATGTGATTGGGAAATTGCTTAAATTTACCTTGAAAGATATTTGTGTAGCCTTGGCTTAACACAACAATCATCACTCAAGCATTATATTCAAATATCAAATTGAACTTTGTAACCGACGCTCAGTGGGGCGGAACACAAAATTATTGGACATTGTAGTATTATGACCAAACTGTTGGCTGTACGAAAAAAAGGTTAATCATAGACCCCCATTATTTTTTAATGAGGAATCGATTACTATATTCAGATTTTAATTTTTATGCACAAGGTTTCCAAGGGTTTCTTTTTTTTATTTTTTTATTTTATTGGAATACAGTTCGTAGATTTGACGTCGTAAGTTGGTTCAACACACTATTTCCAGCAACTTTTACTTAGGACATTTTTTTAATTTTTTTTTAGGAGCAACCGTATAAACGGATTACGGAGTTTTTTGGCTAACCAAACCCCTCCCCTTTTCCATCTGAAAAGAGTAGGTACCATTCAATTGACAATAAAAAAACATGAACGAAATCCATACAAATTTGTATTCGAAATATTATAATTAGTTACTTTTACTAATTATGTTTGATTATCTATAGGTATGTTCGGTTTAGTAAAATATTTTTTAAAAAAGTAGAAAAAAATAGTTTTTTAACAAATTTAGAGCATCAGGTGATAATTTATTCTTACGATTCATGAGAATTAAATACCATAATACGTTCATAAAGTATAAACAAACATTTAAGACAAAGAAACTGAAATTTATAGGTACAACCTTTGAGAAAAACAAGAGCTAAAAGGAAAAATATTTAAACATTTTTTTTTTTCGTAAACCGGCACGAACCCGCAGGTAATTATTAATGAAAAGTAAATTAGAAACCTCCTAGTTAATATGTGTGGATGTAGATTTTCGTTATGAATGTTTTAATTTTTTTTTATGATTTTCATTCAAAAAAACTTCAAGAATCTATAAAAGTTCGAGCTGCATAAACTTAAATTATGATAATAAAGTAAAATTATCGTTATAAAGATGATTCATTAATTTCGATTCATCGAAATAGTTGTGGTTCTTTTTTCTAAAAATCTACTTTTTCCATGGACAGTAGTATTAAGAAGATATCTTACGTAGAAAATTTTAAATAAAAAAAATATGAAGGAATTCGAAAGTTAAGATATTGGTTCTATATCTACCAAATACATGGGTTCGCCCCACCGATAAGAACGATGTCTTAAGGAGTCCGCGAGATGTGATTGGGATATTAATTTAATCTACCTTGAAAGATATTTGTAAAGCCTTGGCTTAACATTACAATAGTCAATCAAGCTTTGTATTAAAACATCAAATTGAACGTTGTAACGGATGGTAGATATCTTCATATATTGTACCAACTTTATTCTAGAAACCTATATTCTAAATATTAGTTATTCACTGTAGTAAATGAGTACAATATTTCATAATTAGTAGTCGGTTTTTAGAATCTGGGTCCAGCATATACTATCTCGAATTATCTTTAAAAAAATTATTTAAATCTTGATCGCTTCATAGCAATGCAATTATTTCAATAGCAAAAGTTACTGTTAGTTGATAAGGAAATATATCTATTTTATAAAATATCCAGTATTTGTTTAATTGAACCAATGTCATTTAAATCTTAAAATGTTTTTCCAAGTTGCCATTTTTATTTTTTTACTTTATTGTAGGAAATGTTGTAGTATGATCTGGAATGACATCAAATATGAAATTAATATTTTTGAATAAAAACTGCAATTTTCAAATGTACTTTTTATCGACTTTTGTGTTCTTTAATTGAAATTTAAGTATATATATATACAAGAAATTAATTCATCGACCTTTTTTTTATATAATAATTTTGTTTTAAATAATTCGGGTTTTGGGTCATTAAACTAATACTCCTTCTTAATTTTCTTTATTTTGACGTTTCGTTCCTCCGTCTATGAATACACATAGGATCCTTTTCAACACTGCAACAAAGAATTTTATTGAGCACCGGCACACTACTCAGGCTAACACAGGGCACTGAACATATATTTATATATAAATAACCAGTTTCTCGTTGGTCTATAGCTTCTTCTCATCACTAGGATATGTAAAAGCTTTGATAAAAAAGGGATCAGTTCCGATCTTTTGGCTTCGATAAGATGAATTCTGCTAAATCATACCTGCATCTTGTCCAGGAAATGGGAAAAGGTTTTGCTTAAAGATAGCAAACCATTGACCGGAACAGATGGTAGTCTGAAGCCCAGACTGAAGGAAGAAGTTCAATCTTATTCCGGTCTTGAAAGTTTTCTTCTTGAATATCCCTGGAAAGGTGTAAGGTTCGGCCGGGTCTTGCACTGTGAAAACAAATCCAAATTCACGTTTACCCATATTACACGTTACGTCCATTCTCATCACCGAAGATTACTTGCAGCTGATCAGTATGAAATAATAATATGACCTTGAATTTTGACCCTTTGTGTATCATTGAATTGCATTAAGTTTCTTAAAATTGACTTACGAATGTACAGTCGTAGAACTTCAACTGATTTGAACCACGGCTGCGCAATGAGGTGGTTATGCCTTTATCACGCTCAGCGGCCAGGTTTTTTCCCCAATCTTATTTGACCCACCCACTTTATAAAGCCTGGGTTTGCCCGAGGAGAGTTTCCATATCCTATGGCCGCTCCCAGGCAGAATGAACAGAATAAACAATATTTTGCCACAGTTTGAATCCAGGACCCGGAGAGCTGTGTCTACCCACTAGACCATGCCACCCGGATTCGGCTTATTAACCTTCATAGTAAAATAATTTTTCTTTCATTTGGTACCAATGTTTTTGGGTCTGTGCGTGCACATCCAGTAGATATATTTGAGTTTTTGTGATGAATACTAAGGATAAAAGGGAAAAACTCTAAAGTTGGTTTTCCTCTGTAACCGTTAGAAATCGGACTATGGGTCATATGAACTTTTTTTGTTTCTCTTGAGGTTTAGTATCTGCTCCCACAATATGACTTGACATTTATGACACACCCAGTATATTCCTGTGTATAATGTCCTCGTAACTTTATTTTAACACCAGGTATATTCCTGTATTTTCTAATTGGGTCCCACGTTTAGATATCCCATTCATATTTAAATCGTTAAAATAAAATTGGGCAGGTGATGGATGGCTATGTGGTTTCATTTTCTCTGCCTCGGACCTGATGAGTCAACTTGTAATATTATGACTCCTGTCCATTAACCCTTCGGAGGACGAAGGGCCGCTGGTGGCACATAAACAAGATAATTACTGTTAGGGAACGACGCCTCTTAGAACACTTGTAATAATTAAAAGCCATTGTTGCTGCCCTCCGTCAGAACATTCATTTCGCTCTCCGGGGAGGGAATTCCAATTTAATAGCTGCAATTTATTCTCTCCTCATTTATTCAAAACGTCCATTAGCAAAGGGAATAAGAGGTGGTGATTACAGTAACCGATGTTGAATGGAGAAAGATTTTTCATTAAGACATCGCCAGTTTAGTGTTTTATGTCATCTGCTCGTAGAAAATACATTTTATATTCTTACTTTAAAATATTTTGAAGTAACTTCACTTTAAAATAAATGAAAAAATTGCTGGGCGCTGTACTCGACTCTCACTTATCTCGGTTTATAAAAACAATTTTAAGATTTAGAGATGAAACATACAGATATGTGAAAGTAAAAAATGTTAAAGAAATAATTATATTGAGTTTCGATATAAAAATGTGTTTTATTAAATACCATAATCTATTATATTATTATCTCTAACAATCAATTAGTTTTATCAGCTTAGCAACGTGCGGAAAGAGTGGTGCACCATAGGGCGTATAATAGTCTTATATATTTTTATCTTCAGCCGAAGAGACAGACTCGAAGAATTAATTTAGTGATTAAGTTGGCGTAATCTTTGCCTCATTGTCTTAATTTGTTAACTAATACCAACAATTGAAATTTATGCCTTAATTTTAGTCAGCAAACCAGTTATTTTCTGACGAGAGCACAAGCCGTCATTGAATGAATAAAGAGCGACCCGTGGTGAATTATTCCCATTCGACCGGACGTGTTCAAAGAGTGGTCTAAATGGAATCCATCTGCAGTTAATTCGGCTGATGACTGACGTACTGGCACTTTACATAAAATCCCTCTCAATTACCTCGATGGAAATTATATTGCTTTTTGTTATAAATATTTACGGTTCTTAAACAACACGTAGATATAAAATAGAATATAGAAAAAAATTGTAGGCGTTACCTTCTTTTAGCGGGGATGGGGTTGGATAAATCTTGTATATAAATATCCTTTGGGTTCAATTAATATTAGCTGAGCGTTTTGTGTTTGATCCACACTTAATTCTTAGAACTTAACATTTTAATAGAGTAATGCCAGGGATGGTTAAATGAAAACCTAACAATCCCAGCAAAGTACTAAGAATCTGATTGCCTATAACAGTACCAGCAAATGAAGAACGTACTTGAATTTCAAGCACGAAAAGAAATCGAATAAGTGAAATTGATATAACTACTGTACCCAAATAAATAAGGTAAACTGAAGCTTGTTGAAGATGTTTAATTAGTTTTACTATCTAATTCAAAGTTAATCCTAATATATTTGTGGAAATTCTGACATCATCTTTAAAATAACATGATATGAAAACCGGCTACCCGATCCTTCAATGAACGACCACAAGAACAATTTGCTTTTTCAGGTTCAAATTTCACATTTTTAATTTTATTTCCACATTTGGTGCGATCCTTAAAATTTTTGATGTTGAATATTTCTAAGACCTTCTTGACCCCTTTCAGCCATTTAGACCCATATTTACTCTGACATCGGAATGCTTCATTGTCTGTATGGATGTAAAATCCAGCTCATCATTCCTAATTTCTACAGTTATTATATTGAATTTTTTTTTTTTAAAGTTACAAATGCCGTTTTTATTGAAGGCCCCATAAATCTTCTTAAGATTCTTTACGCTGCTGTTTTACTTCCCTAATTCTAGAATTTTGAGTTTTGTACATATTTTTATTGATTTTTATTGTATATATGTATATTGTATAATTATTTTATACATTTATTGTTTTGTATACGAGTATATTGTGTGAATGTAATATAAATATTGTACCTGATCAATATTATAAATGTCCTAATTAGGACATATTCTAATATTACTCAATAAAAATTGTTTTTTGAAAAAAATATTCTAGAATGACCAATTACTATAGTTTCAGCTGCGTAAATAGCTTCTGAATGAATTACTGTTTTATGATGCTTTGATTAAACATGTATCGAAATGTAGTTTTTATAGTAGCGAAAACAACTGAGTCGAATTATTTATTTTACTTTTTTCAACAACAACAATTTTTATTGTGTAAAATTACAATCTGTCCCAATTTGGACATCAATATTAGTGCTGAAAGATATCATACATACTACATTCATACAATATTTACACAGCATAAAATTATAACAAAATGTATACACAATAGTAAATCAATATATTTATTTAATGCATTAAGACTGACTGTACAAAGTTTAACGTGTTTAATACTAAATAAAAGGTTTTAATCACTTGATAAACAAATGAACGATAAGCAATGAATTTTGGAAACCAACCATCACATTCAAAACTTCCAGTGTGGATTCCGTAAAGGTAGATCTACAATTGATCATTTAGTAGTCCAATACACCTTTATTCGGAATGAACAAGCCATAGCTATTTTCTTTGATATGTACAAAGCATTTGATAAAACAAATACTACTACAATTCTGGATAAATTAATGTCATTAGGATTCCGTGGGAATATGCCGAACTTTATTCAAAAATTTCTTGGCCATCGCTATTTCAAAGTTCGAATTGGAAATACATCGTCCATGTCCCATGAACAAAGAAATGGAGTCCCACAAGGTTGCGTTCTTAGTACAACCCTTTTCACCCTCGCAATCAGTGACCTTGCAACCAATTTACCACGAGGAGTCAAACCAATGCTGTTTGTTGACGATCTGGCAATCTTTTGTCGCTCCAAAGATTTGCAGTCTATAAAAGAGAAGCTACAAGCGTCACTTAATCGAGTTAGTGATTGGTCACAAAACTCAGGATTAAAGTTCTCAGCAGGAAAAACAAAATGCTTATATTTCAGTAGAAGAAGACATTACCCGGACCTACCAGATCTCTTGCTCAACAACGTTCCTCTTCCATACGTAAATAGTTGTAGATTCTTAGGTTTAGAATTTGATAGACGCCTAACGTGGGAGAATCACATAAAATCTTTAAAAGAAAAATGTACAAAAAAGCTCAATATACTGAAAATCTTAACTGGAACAAGTTGGGGTGCAGATCGCACTACCTTACTCAAAGTATACCTATCAATAATAAGTTCAAAGATGGAGTATGGGTGTTTTGTCTTTGGTTCTGCAAAAAGGGACAATCTGGCTAAACTCGATGCAGTACACCATGCAGGCATACGCATTGCCATAGGAGCTTTCAGGACAAGTCCTTCACTAAGTCTTTGCGCAGAATCTGGCTTACCACCATTATCTTACAGACGTGATAAACTGGCCATCAACTACATCACCAAAGTATTCACACAAACTACTCATCCTGTTCACGGATACATCTTCAAACCTAAATACTCAGCGAGATTTCAACTAAAAGCTAACCCAACCTTACCATTAGCAGAAAGAATATCATCCGTAATTAACAAGTTAAAATTAATAAATATAAATGCAGTAAAAAACAAGGCACCACCATGGACATTCCAAAAACCTTATTTATATCTTCAATTGGCGAAATATACTAAAGAAAATTCCAAATCAATAAATTTCAAAGACCGTTTTGAGAAGATCATCAGCACATTGCCTACCCACAAATTAATTTTCACAGATGGTTCAAAGTCGGACTCAGCCACGGGCTCAGCTTTTGTCACATCAGATTGCACCTACAAGACGAAGCTACATCAGTTTTGCTCCGTCTACACAGCTGAAGTGAATGCGATTGCAATGGCTCTGGATTATTCCAGAACACTCTCTATAGAGAATATAACCATAGCCTCAGACTCATTAAGCGCTCTAAAAGCTCTAGAGAATATGTATTCCAACCATCCAGGAATTTTAAGAATCCTAGAATTAACCAAATTATTCGCTGAAGAAGGAAAAAGAATCCATTATGTGTGGATACCAGGCCATATGGGGATAATAGGAAACGAAATGGCAGATAAGGCTGCCAAAGAAGCCCTTGCACTCCCAGGTCGTGGTAGGGCACTACTGACACCATCAGAGATAGCACGTCCACTAATGGAAAATGTATTGAAGAAATGGGAAGAAACTTGGAACGACAGCTATCCAAGTAAGCTCAAAGAGAATAAGAAAGAGGTAAAACCTTGGAAAACCTCAAGTCGCACCGACCGTAAAGAAGATGTGGTCCTGGCCCGCCTGAGAATCGGACACACACGGCTCACGCATGGGCACGTAATATCGAAAGAATTGCCCCCAAGATGCAAGCATTGTAGGGAAACCTTGACCATAGCTCATATTTTTGAAGAATGTTCCTTCTACATCAGGCAGCTGAACAAAAATAGAATACCAAGCAACGTCGCAGATGCTTTAGGAAACAATGGAAAAAGGATTGATGAATTAATGTGTCTCCTCTCTCAAATGGATTTTTACAAACTTATTTGAATTACTCTTGTTTTCTTTGGACTTAAATTATTTTATATATATATATATATATATATATATATATATATATATATATATAAAATATATATATATACATATATATATATATATATTTTAATTTTATTTATTTTTTTTTTCTATTATATTTTATTTTACTTATTTTTGTAATTACTTTTCTAATTATTATATTTATTACTTTATTTTTCAATTAAATATTAATGTATTACTATTACTTATTTATTTTTATTATTGATTATTTTATCTACTTGTTTTTTATCTTTATTTATTATTATTATTTTTTATTTTTTTTATTTATTTACTTATTTTATTTTTTTTTATTTATTCTTTTCTCTTGAATATTATCTAACATTCATTTATCTCAAGTAGAATTATATATATATTATTATATCTTTTAATTAATATCTCTTTTAATATTTTAACTTATACTATTTATCTTAACTTAATCTTCTATAAAATGAATATATCTGGCACTGATGACCGCGATGTTTTGTGCCATTAAAATTTTAAAAACCAACCAACCAACGATAAGCAATGACGGTAGTTGCATATCAGCACTGTTTCTATGTACCTCGCCATAAGTTAAAAGCACGTCTGTTTGTGCTGTTTAAGTAAATAAATTTATGGTGTCACCCCATTATGATCATAAATTGAACTGTTTCACAGTATTCACTCACACTAAAACACACAGAACTAGAAAAATTGTGATAAATAAAACTGCCATTGATTATAGTTCATTTGTTTATCATGTGATTAAAACCTGTTATTTAGTATTAAACATTGTAAAGTCAGTCTTAATGTATTAAATAAATAATAAATCTTTAACATTTGATATCTGCTTAGTAAATGAGTTCGAGACATATATGTTAATATGAATTTTATTGTTTATTTTGTGTTAGTTAACTCATACCTAAAATAGTGACGTGCAATAAAGAAACTCTCTCTATGTATAAATGTAAATATACATACATACATATATTTTTACCACTATTAACTAATCAAATGAATAAATTCTTAACCTGAGATCAGTAATAATAATATTAAGTTTAGTTATCTCAAGGAGAACTTCTTTCCTCTTTGCAGCTGACCATACTTCAAGTCAGTTGAGATAATCACTCAGAAACTTGGAAGGCTCACAAAAAAAGCTGGCGTACCATATCCATGGCAGTCCTGCTTTCGAGAGCCCCCACTGAAATATGATTTCCTCTTTTTATGATCGAGCTGAGAGAGGTGGGAAGGGGAGCGGCCAACCTGGCAATCATAAAAAGTTGGTTGTCACCGCCCGGATCGGACCCAGCGTCCGTCCAGCTCCCGGTCTCAGGTACAAAAACCTGCCAACCTGAATTAGTGCTTAGTAAGCCCTCACTTCTTTTTTCTTTTTTACATCCATCTCTTATCGCCTTTGATTAATGGCTTTCATAGAAATAATTACGCTCTGTCATCTTGTGTTAACATATCTTGAAGCTGAACTTATATTAAGAAAAAAAAATCGATAGGTCCTCTACTGAAAACACATCTTGTAAGGTCTTATAATAACATGAAAGTGTTAAAGCTGAAAGTGTAGTTATGGACAAGATGGATACAAATTAAAAACGCTTCTATAATTTGTTTTGAACCTTTGGATATATTTCTCTTTTATTTTCCTTAATTTTGATAACAAATTCATTTATTCAAATATTTCATGTTTCATTTATTCATTTAACGTTAATGTAATAATACATAAAACATAATTTTTATTGTTCATTACGTACGGCGGACTATTTACACTAGACTTCTTTACTGTTTTCTTTTAATTTTTATTAAAGTAATTTAAAAAAAATCCTGATACTAGAACACTTTTTTTTCTTTCTTCGGCAATAACCGAATTATGGAGAAATTACAACTCTTTAAGTCTTTGTTAATCACGGTATCTTGATATTAAAAAAAAAAACTTCTTCTTTTCTCTATTTGCAATAATAACCGAGTTTTAGTTGGATTACATCTATTATATTTTTAACGTTAGCTATGTGTTTATAACAATAAGCCCTATAAGTTTATTAATTCTTACTTAGAAAATGTGTTATTTACACTCAATTACTTCTTTTTCAAAACTTTAAAACATCCTTTGATATACTTGAACAGTTTTAATGTTTTGTTCAAGCTAAGTGACAATATTTTTTTTATTTCATACAGAAATTCTAACTTTATCATTATATTAAGAATGATTATACTCTTTTTTTTTTTTCTATTTATTGTTAGTAAAGGCCAATGTGTTTATGTATGACAGTTGTATATTAATACATAGAAGGGTATAAAACATAACCTTTATAGTGCCATTTAAGTGTGAAAACTATTGTTGTGATAATGTGAAAACGGTACGACTGGTGGCAGACGAAAGAACTAGCGTTTCCGTTGCATTGACGTCATCTAAAACATTCAGTTACTTCGTAGTCGCGCCTAGACAAGTTTTACTTAAAAAATATATAAGTTTCATATTTATACTTTCTCATCGCCAGGAGTCTGTTTAGAGCTTAATGCGTCCTTTAACAGACCAAAACTAATTATGCATAATAAAAATGACATCTACAATGACAGAACCATTTATATTCTTTAATATTCCTTTTATCTAGGGAACATAATAAGGTTTCCTTTTTTATTTACATATATATTTTTACTATACCACTTTTGGAAGAAAAACGAGGAAGCAGCGATGGTAATAGAGGAAGTAATAAGAGCCACATGAAAAGCCTGAATTAGTAGCACAAAATGAGGCTGTAGTTTAGATGCTAATAATATGTTAATAGAATCCTCATCCAGGGCTACCTTCCATCATGCTAACTATTCACTTCTCCGGAAATGAATCCTTAACGGGTTTTAGATATTGATCTAAAAAAATCAATGGTAATAGGATCAATTATTATTAATGGATATTTGCACCTGTTTTGAAATTTGTCCCATTTCCTTTCTTACAAATATATTTCACCAATAACCTTCTTACAAATTAATATAGTTTATGTTATATTTTTTTATTGCATAAATTAGAATATTATCTAATAGAGAATAGAAAATATTTTAAATAAAACCCTAAAAAATAACAGGTTTGTACAGTTGAAATATACAACATGTCCTTGGCCAACAGGCAAAAGGAACATGATCAACTAATATTTACGGTCATGGATAAATATATATACAATACAAAAAAAAAAAAATAAATAAATAAAAGCAATTTTCAGAAAATAAGTGTTTGAGACAGGATGAAAAATAAACAAATTGATAACAGAGTTTAAATATAAAATGAAAAAAAAAAAAAAAAAATAGTAACTTTATTCTTGTATTTAGTCTTCTAAGAGTAATGGCAAAATGTAGGACTCCCACTGTAGCATCGTCCGATTACCCATAGTAGCATAAAGTGACGTTAAACGAATAAACCAATAATCTAAGAGTAACGTTAGCTTTGACATAATAAAGATTGAATATCTGACCAAGAATTAATATTAATAGACCGGTTCGACATAAATAAAAATAATATACTACAATGAAATGAGTTTTTTTTAGTAACAATATAAAAAATACTGTAACGATCGAACAAAAAAAAAGTTCTCTAGATAGTAAAGGTGTATCATAAATAAATAGTTGTGAAAAAAAAATAAAAATAATAGCATACTATCTAACTAACAATACTTAATTGTCAGATAGCGTCATTTTTAGGATGTTAGAAGATACTGGAAAAGGTCTTTGAATGTGGAAAAGGACGGAGCATGACGGATGTTTGATGGGAGGGAATTCCAGAAACTAGTGAAATGATACAACAAAGAGCATTCATATTTTTTTGCTCATATTGTTTGTTATATATTATAGCCGACTACACCGCTGATGAAACAGTTGAAACATTTTATGTGAAGTAATTATCATCAAAATGAAAGAAAAAAAAAAAATTGTTTATTGAATAAGCTACGTGGAATATAACAAATTATATCATGTACAGTAATATCATTAAAATAATTTTTGCAGGCACTTGATAATATATTTTCTTTTGGGATTGACCGAAAAAATATATCCCTTACAATTAATAAACCAAAAGAAAAAGTAAAATCTTGATGATGAAGCAATATGTGACACCAAATTGATTTCTTCACGTTGATGTGAAAGACAGTTGTTATGTTTTTAGCAAATGACTATTTAAGTTTCTTCTTCAGGTTGTTAAAAAGTAAAAAAATGAAAAAAAAAAAAAAAGTGAAGTACAACTTGAAATTATGTTGTGGAATAAAATAAATTCATTCTTTGTCGCGATTACTTTATAAAGAAACAAAATTCTATAGTTGTTTCGCCTATCTGGATCGCCATACATCTTAAAACTGCTTTGTTTGGCAAATTTATTCCAAAACTTGGACCTGGAAAAGAAAACAGCCCCCTAACAGATTGCCCTTCGGATAAGAGTCGAGCGATGGACGTGCCCTCTGGGACCTGGAGAAAGGCCGCATCTGTTGGGAGGAGAGGGGGAGAAAAGTTATTTTATCTTTATATTAAATAGATAATAAATTCAATTAATAATCATTAAAATATAACCTGAGGACCTGAATTTAGTCGAAGATAAACGAAATCGTCCACCTTTACTTACTCAGGCCCCATTACCACATTTACACTATTGATTGGAGCTTTCGAAATAATAGTTTAAATGAAGTATATTGTATTTATTTATTTATCCTTGGTTTTTCAACCAGAAGGGTCATATGCACCCTATTTTATAATTACCATTCGTTACTAAAGTCGTAATTTAATTTTTTTAATAAATGTTTGTTCATTTTTAAAACAGCATTAATTTTTTGATTTGTTCCTCTGATTGGAATAGTTCTTCGTGTTCATTTTCAGACAAATGTGTTAGTCGTTCATTTTTGTAAACATAACATTAAGTAATAATGTAAAAGACTGTAAGTGGTGATATACTCAGATGGAGGCTTTTTTCCTATTGTGTGTTAAAGCATAATCGCCCCAATCCTCAAACGAGCGAACACTATTTCTTCCTTTCGCGTCAGCTGAATATTCGACTTTTTCCTGCGAACATAGGACTCGACTATCCTGAGCTTATTGTCCCTTGTAGTCCAGATCGGTGGCTTAGCCTGCCACGTCTTTTCTTTCATAAGAGAGACCACTTCATTGGACTGGGTGGTGTTGATCAACTGGTCCTTAGTAATATCTCTTTTAGCAACACTATCTGCTAGCATGGCTATATGGCTTGGCAACCACAACAGATGAAGCATGCATCCAGCCATTTCCAATGATTTCATAGTTTCCATGGTTTGATTTACCAAACAGTTTTGAGAAAAGGTGTTCTGCAGTGCTGTAATAGCAGGTTCTGAATCTGTGCAAATCACCACACATAGAGTAATATGAATTCGTACTATATGTATATGAATTCCGAAGCTTCATGGTAACTTTTAAACCGGGTATAGTCTGTCAGAACTGTGATTGGGGAACTGTTTTTCATCTTATTTCTGTGAACTCTTGGAGTACGGAGTAACCACGGTTCTGTTTTTAAAGTAGTGAGCTGTGGAGCAGAAGGATACGTCAGATCCAAGTCATTGAAAGCGCCTTACTTCTTAAATGAAATATATAATTTACCTTCATAATAAAATGTGGCCTGATCCTAAAATAGAAAAGAATGCACTATATGATAGAAAATGACAATCTAAATCATCAAAGTTTAATTTTTTTTTTGTTTTGTCTTTTTTTTTTTACTAATTAAGTTAGTAAATATTATATTACATATTGGTATGTGAGTCAATTATTATTATTATTCCTATTAGTTACATGTAATGTTATTATTTATAATATACCACCTGTAATTAGACTGAGGCCTGTTGGTGGATGCTGCTGTAAAAATAAAATAAAAATCGCATAATTTAGAAGGAGCGAAAACCAAAAATCGTCAAATCATTATACATACTCGTACAGAGATAGATATTTATATTTATAATATATATTATTCCATGGATTGAGAACCGTGGTTACTCTACCTTATTATTTATTATGAGATTATACGAAAAGGCATAATACTAATAAGAAAATACAATGCTAATACTTATAACATAGACAATTAAATATCATTCTTAATAGATTAAAAAAACACTGGAAATTATTAAAAATAATGCTGTATTCATAAGATTGGAATATATAATTAATAATTATAAATATAAACTATGATTTTACTGATAATTTTATTATACTTTTATTTTAACCATACATATGCTTTAGAGTTTAATGGTCTCAAATTATCTTGCTGCCTTTATACCCCCATTAGAGAGTAGCCTGTAAAGTTAATTACAACGGCGAAGATGCTTTTAATTTTTGATATAATTAACGGCTTTTAGTCTTCCGAATTTCGACTCCTAAGCAGCATAACGTTTACATTACGTTACACTAAAAACGCTTAATGTTGGGTAAATGAATATCAATATTAACTTAGGGTTCCAAATATTATAAATGAAATCTTGAAGAAAAAGCTTATTTATAATTTAATGATTTTTGGAGCTCTAATTTATTTCCTAATTATTACGGTAGAATATTTTAAAAACTTACTCTCAGCGTGGAACCGTTTTAACATTAGATAACGAACATTAAAGACGAACTATTAAAAATTCAGAACTGGAAATGTTTTAATTATTCAAACCTAAAAGCTCATACCCAGTAATAGTAACAGTCCAGTTTGAGTATCCAATTCAAATGATTATATTATTATACATATGAAAGTGTCAAGATTGAAGTGATCCCCATCACGAAGAGGAATAGCAAATCAGTGATAGCTCAAAAACATAATCTCTAACAGAAATATCCTTAAAATGTATCTAGATACAGTAAAAGGAAATTATTCAGAAAATATTTTAACAAAACATGCAACTAAATTGGGTTAAGAAAAAAAAAAAATTATACATGTTACCCTAAAATTTACCATTCGTAAATTTGGAATTAGAACAACATATACCAACTCAATACTAAAAATTTGTTGCCGGGAATATAAACGAAATAGTTTTCTTATTGAGGAGTTCTTAGACTTTTCAAATGGTAGAGAATGTCATAAATTTTATTTGGTTCATTGTATAAATACTGGCTATTTTTACTTTCACGTACCTCTATATGAAATATATAGTAAGAGAAAGTATTGCGATCATGAAAATTTTCGAATTCCAGTTTTGATTCAGTGTATTATCTCATACACATAATTTTAAAAGTAATTATGTTCGAAGTAAATTTCAAATATTTATAATGAATTTTTATATTACACTCAATATTTTTTCGATCTCATTCGATCATCATCTTAAGAATATTCAGCGATTACTCATGCCTTGGTATGATACTTATTAAGTAGGATTTTGCAAATCAGATATAATAATAATAAACACGTCTGTGAATATGTCCCCTAAGAATAAAAAAAATTGTACAGTGAATATTAATATATATATCTGGCCGAGAAACCAATAAAATTATTTTCATTTACAAAAGTGTGAAAAAAAAAAATGAAACACAAAAAGATATGTATAGAATTTTGTGTTTTTTCACTAGAAAAAAAATTAACAGACAGAATATGTTGGTTGTGAATCCTTGTTATAATTTGTTTTTCTAACATTTTTTAACACAACGTTAGATAATAATTAATTCTTTATTTATTCTGTGACAAGTCTCTTTAGAATAATATTAAATTCAGTTTCTTAGAATAAAAAAAAAAAAAAAAAAAAAAAATATATATATTGAAATCATAATATAAAATAAGCAATAATATCAAATTTTCAGAAACTATTTATTTATTCGGATATATTACAGTTTGTCGCAACGGACAATATTGATATTGCTACATGATAACATTCATACAATATAAACAAAAGAAAAGTAGGATCACATAAAATGAAACTAAAATTAATAAAGGTATATAATAACAAAATTTATAAATTAAATAAGTTAAGAAATAAATAAACAAAACATGAACACACTCATACTTACATACAATATTTACAATTTGTTAGGGAACCACCATCGGAGTCCGCCTCCCCCCCCCCCACATGTGGAGGACAAGCTGAATCCGGGGGATCCCAGCGCCTCCCTCTCTACCGTATCACTGGTCAGAGCCAGTGGAAGCTGAGTGAGGGCGCCATAGCCACAAACACACCGCACATGAGAGGAGAATCTGACCAGTGTCAGAACTCCAGAAAAGATATTTACAATATGTCTCGGGGCCACTGCCGTTTCAACCTTCTAGGAGGGTTGTATGGATGAGTGGAGCTGGATAGGGATTGTGCTAGAGGATTAGGATGATGAATGAGGTTCTGATGGAATTTGGAAAATTTGGAAGGAATCAAGTCTAAAATAAATGGAACATTAGGGTCGTGGTGTAAGGTATAGTTGGTAACATAATAAGGAGCATTTACTATTAGTCAGAGGACTTTGGATTGAAAGGATTGAATGCGTTTGATGTTAAGACAATAACAAATTAATAAGTAACTTCGATAATAAAATATACTAATAATATAACATATGCACAATATAACAAATAATAACATATAGTAAATAATCGTATCTATATATTCTAGTTAAAATTAGCAATCTTAGGGTTTTTCGTAAATTGGAGGAACAAGAAGTGAAGAACAGATTGGATATGAAGTGTATTGGAGTCAGGGTTATATGAAAGAAAAGTGTTATTTATGGATGAGGATCGGATTAGGAAAGATCTTTCGAAAGCTGCGGCTCGATGTGTCGTTAAATGAAGGCGTTATATACTGTATGTATAGCAGCGTCTGTACACATTGTTCATAAATTTAGCAGTTCTGGTTTATACTAGTAAAATCCGAACAAGTGATAAAACGCTTCAACTAATGATTAAAACGAAATGATTGATTATCAGTGAAGTGATTACCTCTTCAACAGCCTAGGCTTTATTAAGAGTGCAATACATTTTCAATGGTTGATAAGAACATGTAAAGACTGGATACGGTATAAAAAGGTTCTAGTATAAACTGTCTGAAATTCTCTTTACGGTCAAACGGGTCAACTGATAAAAAAAAATTCATAGGTGAAATTAACAATTAATAGAAATCGACTCTATAACTTTAACAATCTTTATTATTATTCACTTGTTTTTTGTTTTTTTCAGTATTTTTTTTTTCTTAATTACAAAGGTTCATTATTGAAAATAATAAACCAAAATGTATTTGAAGAAAACATAATATCAACAGGTTTGATATTGGCAATTTCATTAAAAGACCATGAAAAAATTATTCATGATGTCATGATTATTCTAGTTCTAGTGATGCCTACCTGACTTGATGTTAAATTTGTATAATGTTTTAAAAGTTTGAATTAATATAATGCGATTTCTGTAAGTTTTGTAACCTATAAATAATGAAACTATAAGAATTCCTTAAGAATAGGATTTCAGACAAACGGATAACCTTTTGAAACACTCTTGTCCTATTGGTTTGGCTAGGATGGAAAAATTGTCAGAATTTTAATGGAGATTATTTTTGTAACACATTATTTGTTACTAAGATCTATAGTTTAGATGATGTATTGGTTTGCATAAGAAATATCATGCCCGAAATTTTCTCTACAATTTGTTTATTTCGAATAATCATCAATATAATTTAATTATTAGATTAAGTAAAATAGATGGGCATATTAATGATCTATTGTTTTTCCAGTAAGGAAGAAATTTACATTTGTTTTTCCATTAAATCTTTCGTGTAACAGTTGAACTATAAACAGATCTAAGTATAGAACAATTTTTTTTTTGTTGAACATTTGAGACCCCTATCTCTAAGATAACTTGAAATCTTTTTTTTTTTTATTTTTGTTTGGTCTTAGACCTTACTGGATAAGTTTTCTACCCGCATGCTGGTTCAAATGACGTTGAAAAAAAAAAAAAAAAATACTCTCAGAACACTTACCGCATTCTGTGTTTTATATATATTTTATATTATTATTACCGAATAATAATAATAAACATAAACGGTGTAAAGTAAAAATATTCAATATAAAAATATAAAAGTTTCATTAATGTATATTTTAATAATCTAAAACCTTATAGGTGGAATAATCAGGAGTCAGTCTTTTTTTAATATTTTAATTTTGCCGACGTTCCGGTTCAAGCTTGTGAGCCATCATCAGGACGTTACTGAGCCTGTCCAAGCGTGAACTTCAGTTTATTCGGCCGTCACAAGCTTGAAACGTCGGCAAAATTAAAATATTTAGAAAAAGACTGACTCCTGACTATTCAACCTATAATAGTTTCTACTACTATACAGTCGACTATACATCCTCAAAACAATCTAAAACGAAAACATTGCTATTGCTTCTGAAAACAATGTTAATTTGTTGCTTAAATCATTACACTAAAGCAATTATAGTATTTACAAGTTCAATACTACGCTTAATTATAATTTTTTTTTTTAAATATTTAGCAATTTATAGTAATCAGAAAAATTATAATTATTTTTATAATATAGGCCAGAAATAAAACACATCAATGAAATACTATTTACTACGAGTAGACGTTTCGGCCTAAATTGGAGGTCTTCATCAAGGTCTTCGCTTCTTGGTGACCAATTTGATGTTATTAGCCGATGATAATTTATGAAGAGGAATATTTTAGTTTAACTGTGGGTCATATGGGTGTAGTGGCTATCACAGAAGCCTTTTATGTCCCAAAGTCGCAGGTTCGAACCAATGAAAATATATTAATCATGAAAATATTTTAATTTAAATCCCTGCAGAATAAAAACTTGACCTCCCTGAAATACCTTTTCAAATGTGGTTTTAGAAAATATTACATCTTTTCGGAATTTAAAATTAAAGGATCTCGCAGGTTTTATTCTTGTGAAATATAGCTTGACATTATTAGATGAAAAATCCCATGATCAGTTTGAAACAGAGTACTCTTCATCAACCACATTACCTACTCTTCATAATTTTCAGGATTTTATACAAGACCTTTGCATCAAAATACAGGACCAAAAATCCCAAAACCTAAGGCTGAATCAAGACATGTCTTCTTCTCAAGCAGCTTTAATTCAACTCTGAAATGCTTACTTTGCCACGAAAACCATCCCATATATGAATGTTCACAATTCAGGACTTTAAGGCAACCAAAAAGATGTGAAAAAGTCAAGGCACTTAAAAGGTGCTCCCATTGCTTAACTTCTGGTAACTCCGCCAACCGCTGCCCTCTCACAACAGATGTCTATCCTATGGCAAGAAACATCACACATTGTTACATTTCACTCCATCAAATCGTTTCAATGAGGCCAATCAACAAAATGTTATACCATCCTTCAAGAGGGATGTAATGGTGATCATGACTCTGTGCGATGTCAGGTACTCGTTAAAGATCCCTATCCTAACTAAACACTGATTGGTAACATCGGCCTATTATCTACAGTAGTATAAAGTCACGTTAAATTAATAAAATTATTTAGTTTGATTTCTAGTTAATATTTCAAAACAATTTATTACATATCGTTTAATTTTATAGTAATAAAATAAATAACAATGTTATTATTGTATGTTGGTTAATTTTTAACTTAAATTATATTTGTAACTTTAACTTGTTTATTTAATTTAAACATTTTTTTACAGTGAATTTAATTAGCAATATGAAAAGCTCTTTAAAATACGTGTCTTTATAAATTTACGATCCCTGAGTCAGAGTTATAGAGTCAGTGAAGAAGATTGGGTTAAAACTATAATGTCTGATTGTGAATATTAAAAGAGTTAAAAATATGAATATAAATGGAGAATTTTTTTTAGATTAAAAAACTCGTTCGGTTTTCAATTTATAACGTGTTGGCACAAATCATTATTCTCAGCTGATTTAAAATCAACGTCAACTGATAATGATTCATAACTATGACCATTAAATAATTTTGTTTTTAAATGATCAATGCCGAATTCATTAGTTTTGGCAAAAGTCATGATCTTTTTTGGAACCTTGTATAGATGACTACTGCTAAAATTAATACTTATAAATTTATTTTTTCAGTATAACCTCCCTAAAAATAGCTATATAATCCTATACTCGGTAAAATTGATTAATAAGAGGCAATAAAATAACAAAAAAAAAATCCGTCCATTATATTGCAAAAACATTTAAATCCGGAGGTGTTTCATATGAAAATGTCAAGGCCTCACGTATTTTCTGTGTTAAGCTGTTTTTTCCGGAAGAAATTGTTTACTAACTATTGTGGATTGAGGTCAGGTGACGAATGTGGAATATCAACAATAATTTGAGATATCATTGTCATCAACATTATCCCATTTGATTGATTAGCCACTGTACTTATCAATAGCAGTATTAGTCTACGAGTATATAATTATATCATAGCCGTAAGGTGTTATTCATGTTTTTTGTAAATAAAGTTGGAGGATAAGAAAAAAAAAAAAAAAAAAAAAAAAAAAATGTGTTATTTATGGTATTATTTGTGTAAAATGGAGTTAGCATTTACTTGATACACGTAATAATTCTCGTTCAAATAAAGGTGAATTATACAAGTCAAAATTCATAAAGTGCGAAGTACTCCACGTATTTTTACTTTCATTTACATATATATGATAAGGTAAAGTATCGCGATCGTGGAAATTTTCGAATTCTAGTTTTCGACAGATATACACGTTTTAGGATCCTCTGAGTCCAAATAACCAAGTCTCGCAAAAACGTTTCTGTGTGTGATTGTCTGTCTGTGTGTCCGTATGTGTGTGTGTGTGTGTGTGTGTGTGTGTGTGTGTGTGTGTGTGTGTGTGTGTGTGTGTGTATGTGTGGTAAGTCTAGCACGAAAATGAAAAGTCGCACGAAACTAAAATTCCATATTTTATATACTTTATTCCATATAACTTGCACCTTCATTATCTCAAAAACGGCTCAAACGATTTTGATCAAACTCGCTGTATTCATGTAAACTTTAATATTAAGGTTTCTTTCTGATTGAAATAGTCTGACAGGGCTTGAATATCTATAGTTTAAATTTTCTTTCTCTAAAGTTCCATTAATTTTGTAGATTTGAATAAATTTCCCATATCATCATCTTAGTATTGATAAAAAATGGATAAATGTATAAGTTGAACAATTTCAATAAAAAACTATAGGAGGGAGGAGCAAACATATTTTTTAATGCAATTTTTGTGTTTTTTAACATAAAAACAGTAATGTAGATGTATAATATATCTTTTGAAAGCTAAGGATTTTAGAAAAAAAATTATTATCTAATACACAAAATTGCAAAGTTAATGGAAGAGTTGTAAAAAGCCGATTAAAATAACCGATTGTCGTAGATAATAATATTATGGATTATTTAATAAAACACATCTTTCTATTGGAACTCAATGTAATTAATTTAACAATTTATTTTTAGTCCAAAATGGTTTTTAAAATTCTTAAATTGAAAGTCAAACAACGCAAGTAAGTGAAAGACGTGTATACCAGAATTTTTACTATATTAATTAGACCATCATAATGTTATGAAATGAAATGTTTTAGAATGATTCGGAATAAAACTAAATGTGTAATTAATACCTTTAGAAAATAATTGTATTTCTAAATCGCGTTTTTAAAGGACTTGAGTGTTCATTAGATACAACTAAATAATGAGAATACAAATTTTAAAAACATGAATTTCTTAAAAAATGTTCTTTATTACATTTTGGGAATCAACGTCTCAATTATTGCATATAGAATTGAAAACTAGATTTTGTTCATCGCAAATTCAAAGTTCAATGGAAAAGTCTGGGTAAATAATCAGTTGGAAAAAATCAGATTACTATCACAATTCATCAAACAAAGAATAAAATATTTCACATTAATTAATAAATAATATAACAGAAATCTATGTTACGAACTAAATCATGACTTTGAGGTACCATATTATAAAAATAATTATAATGAATTGTGCCACAACCTATGGAAACTATCACTTGAGCAAATTAATTTTAAAACAGACAATCTTATTTCGTTATTTGCGATTAGTTTAATTAATAAATATGGATTGCAATTAAGAAAATTATTAAACAGAGAGGCATTAATATTTACTAATTATAAAAATGACTCGATTAGAGCAATATTAATATTTTTTCTTATGCTGGCCTTAGCCCAAATTGCTTAATCCAAATTTAGTATTTTAATAAAGGAAGTTATGAGGACACATAATTTGTGAAAGTTTTTTTTTCTTTGTCAGGAATCGTCAATTTGGCAGCTGCCCATTTCGCCCCTTCATCTTTCAAGGACTTATTTTTTTCTTCTTTATTTTGAGATATACATTTTTTTATACAGAATTTAGCTGGTGATAGTTAGGTATTATACATCCATTCGGACCAACGCATGTTTGTACCAACTCTTAAAACCTCATTTGAGTTACTATACTAAAAAACACTAGAACTGAGTGTTGCAGGAAAATATATTTAAAAAATCTGGTGCGGGCAACATACGACTTTCACTTACCTCCGTTTTATAAATCGATTAAAAAATTTTCAAATACAGTTAGAGATAAAAATTATTAAAACTTTTAAGGAATTAGTTAAATGGAATTTCTATAGAAACACATGTCTTATTAAAAAATCAATTATATTTTTATCAAAAATAATCAGTTAGTTTTATCGGCTTTTCATCACTCTTTATTAACTTTTACAAGCTCGTGTGTATTAGATAATATTTTTTTCCAAAATCTTTAGCTTTCCAACGGTATATCATACATGTATATTACTGCTCTTATGTTCAAAAACGAAAAATTGCATTAAAATAATATTTTTTTCTTTTTTCTCCTTAAATTGGGTATCGAATTCATTCAATTTATATATTTACCTGTTTTTCATCAGTGGTAACAAGATAATGTAGTTATTTTTATAGAATCTACAAAATTAAAGGAACTTTAGGGGAAGAAAATTTAAAATATCGGCATTGAAGTCTTGTCAAACTTTTTTGATCAGAATAAAACCTACATAGTATTGAAGCCCATTAAATTTTACATCGATATAGCGAGTTTAATTAAAATCGTCGGAACCGTTTTCGAGAATATCGGAAAAAGATGCAAAATGCAAGGTTTAAAGTGGCTCTTCTGGTGAGCTCATTTTGATGAAAAAGGTTTCGTAACGTCTCGGGCGTATATTTGTCATATATATGAAATTTCAGTTTCGTAAGACTAACCGTTTCCGCCCGACACACACACACACACACACACAGACCTTTTTTGCGGTATTTGGTTATTTGGACTCACGGGAGCCTAAAATGTGTATTTCTGTTGATAACTGGAATTCGGAAATTTTCACGATTGCAATACTTTCTTTTACTGTATATAGTAAGTGAATGTAAAAAAAATAATAAATAATAAAAAAATTATGTTAATAATTATTCGGAAGAAATATTCATCCTTGTTGTTTAACCTCACCTATTACTTCTGTTTTTCGAAGCTATTGATAATTTTATATTTAATAATTTTTTTTTTTAGTTTTATTTTAACGAACGATTTATTAAAACTTTAGATTTGTGTATTTGTAAACTTCTTACACAATTTCTTTATACAAAAACTTTTAAAAAATGTTCATCAATTTTTTTTTTCTTCTTTCTCTTTAATGAGGCTTCTTAGAGAAATCATTCGACTGATTTTTCTTACTAAGATTTTATCAAACAAAATATTATCTGGTACTAACCACAGATTGATATTAGAGCAAAAAAAATCGGATGCAGTACTACGTACTAGATGTAATACTAAATAATTAATATCCCAATTATCCTTATCCTTATAAATCATTGGATTCCGTTTTAGGAAAAATTCTGTGGGTTTTAAAGCGAAAATAAGACTGCTGGTTTAAAATAGCGAAAATAAAATGGTTTCCCTGAAATCAGCATCTACTTGTGATTATTTGGAAATCGAATTGACAGGAAATGACTGAATAGACGGGATTTAAATGTGGAGAGAGTTTGGGAGTCATGGATATTAGAGGGAACGGAGTTCTATTGGAAGCGGATCGGATTAAGAATGATCTATCGAAAGTTGAGGATTTGAATTATGAAGATCCGAGACTTAAATCGGACTCCGGGATTGGATAACTTGGTAGAGGAAGGATGCCAAGAAGTACTTACGGCGGTAGCAAGGTCTATGGATATCCCAAAGATGAAACGTATAAAGCACAAACATTCGTTTTAGTTTTAATAAAGTGACTATCTATGAATAAACAAACAATATCCAGTAATAACAAGCCAAGCTGTATAAATCGTGCTCTTAGTCGACAACCCGCTTAATATTTCAATTATAATCCTCCTCTGCAAAAAAAAAAAAAAAAAAAAAAAAGGGGGGACTCTATAATAAATAAGAATAGACGTCATCTGTATTGGGGTGACACGAAAAGTCCACACGAGACAAGCATTGCTATTGAAAGCGCCCAATAGAAGGAAGGGTTTTGTTGGAGGAGAGGAGATAGCAGAACCGCTGTTGCCGAGGCGATTGGGACAAAAAACTTTTTATGAGGGTTGGTCTCCCCGGCGTAAGACAGGTAGCAACCAGCGCGGAGCAGGTAGCACCCAACGCTAACTCTGAATATTTCACTGTCCACTCTCTCACTATGTAATTACCGGAAGGTCTCTACTTTGTTATTAGGCTAATCGTTCGGTCGTGTAAGTGGGGTAATCTTAGGTTCGGATCGATATTAGGTTTTTTTTTGTGGTCTGTCGGGTATCGATTTCGATCTTAGGTTGCTTTGCCACAAGGGGAGCGAATCTGGAACTGTCAGTAGTCGGAGTCGAGTGAACTACACATTACAGTTATAATTACCTCTTAGAGCATTATTTACCCTCTTATAAAATTTATGTACATAATGTTGACAAAAGATCTGGTGTGTGTAGAACATGACTTTCATTTACCTCGGCTGTTAAAATCAATTTAAGAACTCTTAAATAAATATAAACTAAAAAAAAAAATGGTGATTTAGTTTCGTTGGAAACATATAATTTAGATTATATTTTACTTTTATTGTTATTCTTAGGGGGCTTCTCGTCCCAGAATAAAATTACTTTCCATTTCGTTTCATTGAATAATATCAAATTGTAATTTATAATCATCAATTATTACGCTTTGTATATACGATAGTACTTTTTCTAAAATCATTAGCTTTCCAACGGTATATTATGATCTATGTTACTGTTCTTATGTTAAAAAAAACAAAATGACATCAATAAAATATGTTTGCTCTTTTCTCCTTTAGTTTTTTAATAAACTCGTTTAACTTTTATATTTTACTACTCTTTATCGATTCTAATAATATGATATGGGTTATACTTCTGAATCTATAAAATTAGAGGATACTTTGGAGTAAGAAATTTTAAGATATCGGTACTATAGCCATGTCGGACACCCAGCCACACTCAGACCTTTTTACGGGATTTGGTTATTTGGAATCAGGGTATTCTAAAACGTGTCTTACTTAATCTAGCATTGGAAAAAGCTATAAGGGCAATGCGAACCAACCCTAATGGAACAATTTACAATTTGTGCCTCACACAGCAATTAGCATATGCGGATGAAGTGCTTATAATAGCGAGAAGCACGGCTGCTCTTGGAGGAGCTTTCGAAGAGTTTGAAAGAGAAGCGGCATAAGAGGGCCTTCAGGTTAATGAAGGAAAAACAAGATATATCATCCAGGAACAACCTATTGGAATACCACGGCCTGCAGATTGGCGAACGCCATTTTAAAATTACAGACACCTTCAAGTACCTAGGTTCTGTTATTAATCATGATAATAATACGAAAGATGAAATAAATGCGAAGCTGTCTGCAGGTAACAAGTGCCTTTTCGCTCTACAAACAACACTTAAGTTCAAAAATCTTTCAAGACATGCAAAGGTGATGATATATGAAACAATACTTAGACCCACAGTTACTTATGGCGGCGAATCCTGCAAAACCCAGATTAACAAAGGCAAGCGAAAGGAGACTCAATGTTTGGGAGAGAAAAATACTCAGGAAGATGTTTGGGCCAATTAAAGAAGATGACTCATGGCGATTAAGAAAGAATAGTGAGCTCCGTACAATGTATGGGAAACCAGACCTGGTATCGTTTGTGAAAAAAGCTCGCCTAAGATGGCTCGGAGTGAGATGGTTGGATGACGTCCAGGAGGACCTCAAGTTGCTTGGAGTGAGGAGATGGAGGGCTAGAGCGAAAGACAGGAACGACAGGCTTGTTTTTGAGGAGACCCGGGTCCTTGCTGGACCGTAGCGCCCGGCAGTAAGTAAGGTAAGCGAAAGTAAAAACTGTTGAATAAAATAAACAATTAAAATTACTTAAAATGATGGTATCTATTAATTCTAAATAACAAGAGAGAGACACATACCTAATTAAATACTTCATATTTCACATACCCGCATGGTAATAACGACTGTTCCGAAGTTTATTTATACGAAGGATTATTGAATACTAAATATTTGACGGCGTGATAAATATGAAGAATGGGATGATTAAAATAAAATATTTCAAAATAGTAAAAAATGTCTATTAATACACGTTTTGACCCACGTTGCGGGTCTTCATCAAGGCTAAAAACTTATCAAGGCGCAATTTGTTTCATAAACAATTAAAAGAATAAAACACGAATAAATAATAAACATTAGATTTAAAAAACAAGGGAATGAAAGTAGATAAAAATAAATAACAGCTAATAAAACAAACTTTTTTTTTATTGTCACTAGGAATACTTTATCTGATTTTGCAACGGTCAACAATTTAAAAATAACCTTAAACGTTTGCATGTTATAAATTTAAAGTGAAAATATTATTATTGAGGGTATAAAAATTAGTTATCATCTATTCAAGTCGTCTTAAAAGGTTTATGTTTACTGTTATTGACGCTAGGTACCGCTACAAGTCCTAATTAATACCTGATTTCGTATCCTTATGTTATTCCTTTAGCACATTGTGATTATATTTATTAAAGAGTAAATTAAATAAAAACATAAAATTTTCTTGAATGCTAGTTAATTAAAATGACTGCTACTTCATTTCCCTTCAATAATAATCCTCAGAAAGAGACTTTTTTTTCCAAAAAAATTAGCATAACACCTATTTTATCAAAGATCTATATTCATTAAAACAGTGAGCAAATAAATAAATAAACGTTATTCTTTTATAAAGGACAAAAAAAAAAAAAAAATTATGTTCCTTATAGATGTGCTTATGATTAACCTCGTACAATAAACAAAGAAAAACCTTTCATGAGATACAACTGCTCTTAAAGAGAATAAATTAACATTTTTTTTTTTCCAAACAGGTTATAAGTATATTCGTAAATTATAGTTTGCGAACGGTTATAATTTTTAAGTTGTATAGTCTTTTATAGTCTAGGATTTGGTTAAGTTATGTAAATTTCCTTTAAATATAATATGGTTATAATTCTAATCAGCATGATATAGTTTTATGTTTTGTATAGTAAATAGTAAAAAAAATAAACATTTAACTTCTTTTTTTTTTTTCTTTTTTTTTTTTAATTCATAATACCTTAACTAAAACTCATGAAATCTATGAACTTTATGATATCATGAGCAAAGGGAGAGATGGAGGAATAAGAGAGAAAAAATGTAGTGAAGATATATGTTGAGAGACTGAGAGACAGTGGGCATTACCTGAGGCCGACCCAACTACCCTTTTGTTCTGTCTCGTGTCTTCTCTTTCTTTCTTATTAGCTTTAATGACTTACCTTACACTGAGACAGTTATAGGATAAAGACAGGGATTCAATAGGGAAAACCGAACCACAGCTATTAAGGACAAAAAAAATTAGATAAATAAAACAAAATACTTTTTAATTTTTTTAACGTGATTTTTGACATGATTTTGCACATGTCATTTGGATGGGATCTTTAATTTTCAATGAGGTTTTTTCATCCTCAGTTTGACTCTGTTAGTGCTGCTTGAATCGAATATTTTTCGAGGTTTTCTGTCAGAAATTGGATATTAAAGTCCCATTTATTTTATTCGAACCTGCTACAATCTGAAGTAATTATAAGCGAATATGCCGATTATCAGAATATATCATTTTTAGGCCTGAATCCATCCTTTATATCAGTACAAGAGGTCTCGCAACCAGCTCCTTTTTATCCATCTTCCAACATAAATTTCAAATGTGGCCATATAATCAGTTTGTTGTCCGTTACTATCAAAACGTACGTAACCTATACATGTGTAGGTTATTGTTACTATGTAGGATTTTGCTCCTAACGTACCTCGAAGCCAACGTAATGAGTCTTAACATTTTTTATAGACGTTATTAAAGTCTTTTTCTCTAAACTGTGAATGTTTGAGATGTAAGTTCGACTTAGGAAGGTATTTGTATTGAGGGTGTATAGTCGACTGTAGAAACTATTATAGGTGGAATAGTCAGGAATCAGTCATTTTTGAAAAGTTTTTAATTTTGCCAACGTTTAGGCTCAAGCTTGTGAGCCATCATCAGGGCATTACTGAGCCATGTCCAAGCATAAACTGATGAGTTTATGCTTGGACATGGCTCAGTAATGCCCTGATGATGGCTCACAAGCTTGAGCCTAAACGTTGGCAAAATTAAAAACTTTTCAAAAATGACTGATTCCTGACTATTCCACCTATAATGAAGGTATTTGTATTGATTCATTTTCTTTTTAGTTTTTAAATTTGACGATTTGAATAAAATGTACAATATTTTCGGTCCTTATCGTTACGAATCTTCCTCTTCATCTTGACATGTGAATCCAGAATCATTATTTAGTAGACTGTACGTGACAGGTAAATGTGCTTTTGTAGTCCGAGGAATTGGGTTACTGTATCAGCACAATTAAGATTATACATAACCTCAGATATGGATCGAATGGCAACTTTTCTTTACTTTTTATTTTTGGATTTAGGTTTTTTTTTTTGTGTGTGTTAAGCTGTGAAGTATCTTTTTTATAACAATATTTTGAGCCCTAGAGGTAGTAAATATATATACATATTTTTTTAATTTTATTTTATTTTTTTTTTATGTCTGTAAGCAAACTATTTTTACTTTCACTTATTGCCAATGGGCAGTTTCTCTTCACGTTTATCAGCATATTTACTGGATGTATTGTAGTATGCAGTTGTAAATTTCAATAAAATATAATTTAAAAAAAAAAACTTTCACTTATATATAGTAAGGGAAAGTATTGCGATCGAGAAAATTTCCGAATTCCAGTTTTCAACGGAAATACACATTTAAGGGTCCCCTGAGTCCAAATAACCAAGTCCCGCAAAAAGGTCTGTGTGTGTGTGTGTCTGTGTGTGTGTGTGTCTGTGGTAACTCCACGGCGGAAACGGTAAGTCCTATTTAACTGAAATTTCATATTTAAGACAACTATACGCCGGAGACGTGACAAAACTTATTTCATAAAAATGAGCTTACCAGAAGAGGCACTTTATACCATGCATTTTGCACCTTTTTTCGATTTTCTCGAAAACGGTTCCGACGATTTTGATTAAACTCGCTATATCTATCTAAAATTTAATGAGCTTTAATATCATGTAGGTTTTTCTGATTAAAATGGTCTGACAGGGCTTAAATGCCGATATTTTAAATTTTCTTCTTCTAAACTACCTTTATTTTTGTAGATTATAATAGATTATAGAATAAAAACAACTATATTATCTTGTTAACGCTGATGGAAAACAGGTAAATATATAAATTGAATAAATCAATACCCACTAAAGGAGAAAACAAAAACAATATTTTTTTAATGCAATTTTTCGTTAGAGAAATAGCAAAGAGCAGTAATATACATGTATGATATGCCGTTGGGAAGCTTAAGATTATAGAAAAAATATTATCTCATACACAAGCTTTTAAAAGTTAATAGAGAGTGATGAAATGAACATAAAACTAACTGATTATTTTAGATAATAATATAATAGATATTTTAATAAAACACATGTTTCTTTATAAATTCAATTTAATTAATTCCTTAATAGTTTCACGTATTTTTATCTCTAACTGTATTTGAAAATTCTTTAATTGATTTTAAAAGTGGAGGTAAGTGAAAGTCGTGTGTTGCCCGCACCAGATTTTTACTCTTAGTTACGGGCAATTGAAATATATATTACGGGGAAAATATTGCGATATAAAAATTGGTACCTGATTATAGTAATAGTAAGTCTAACGCAGTAAGTCTAGTTCGAAAACAATTACTTCTACAAAACTGATATTTATTATTTTAGAAACCTACACGTCTAAGATATAATGGCTCCTTTTTCAACAAGATCTGCGTACGAGTAGAGTTACTTTGTATCATGCATTTTGCACCTTTAACTATCTCCTCAAAAACGGCTCCGACAATTTTAATTAAACTCACTATATCAGTATAAATTTAATGGGCTTAATATCATGTAGATTTTATTCTGATTAAGATATTCTAATATGGCTGGATAACAATATTATAATTTTTTTTTCCATAAAAGTATCTTTAATTCGATATAAAAAAAAATAATTACTTCATAATTTTCATTTAAAACATAGGAATAATAATGTAAATGTATAATATACCATTAGAAAGCTATATAATTTAGAAAAAAATAATTTTATATACAAAGTATATATTTTTTAAGTTGCTTAAACTGGATTGTGGTAGATGATAATTTATATTTGTAGATGATATAATATGTTTCCATCGAAGCTCGGTGTACTTCTTAAAATCATTTTCTTACCTTGAAGTTTATTTAAATTTTAAAAAAATTAATTCAATTAGTTTTAACAACAGAGGTGAGTGATAGTCGTGTATTGTCAGCACCAGACTTATTGTATTATTATTATTTAATGGGAAGCGGCGTGATCTAGTGTGTACTGTCTACTGTGGTCCGGGTCCTGGGTTCGAATCCCGGATGTGGCGAAATATTATTTAGTCTGTTATTTCGGCCGGGGGGCAATCCTGCGGTATGGAGACCCTCCTGGGGCACACCCAGCCTGTATAAAGTGAGTATCCAAAAATGGGGAAAAACCTGGTGGCTGAGCGTTATCTTGGCCGAATCACCTCACTGCACGGCCGTTGGTCTAGAAACAGTACGAATCTCTACATGCACTGAGCCCAAAACTCTTCACAGGTTGTAGTGGTACAGGTTTTTTTTATTATTATTTATATGAAGTGGTGTAAAACTTAACACAGTCTCTCTGCTGTACCCAGATTTCGGTTGGCTTTCGCAACCGTTTAAAGAAGGCCTTGACCCTATGAGAGCTGTCTCGGTTAGAGGTTACGATAAAATGAGATTGATGAATACACCATAAAAATTAATATCAAGGAATAAAATAAGTTTGAGTATTTAGGCAGAAAGCCTATTAGTTCTTCAAAATAGTTTTAAAGACATTTATAACTAAAAAAAATATCGATACAAATGTATCACAAGAAAAAAACGTTCCGTTATTGCTAACAGAATAGCCCGCTAAATTGTTCTTTAATTAATTATTAGTGATGTTTTAAACAGCTAAAATTCTGAAATATATATATATATATATATATATATATATATATATATATATATATATATATATATATAATATATATATATATATATATAAAACCATAAATTATTGTTAGATAAATATAATATGACAGCCAGCATTTTAAATATTTATTTTCTCCTATCAAACGTTACTCAACTTTTTATGGGTTTGTTTTTGAGAATTTTTTTTTTTTTTAATAGGGCGTACAGTGAAACTAAACTCAGAGTCTGTTGTACCCAGATCTTGGTTGGCTTTCTCCAACATTTAAAGAAGACCTTGAACCCTAGGTGAGCTGTCTCGGTGAGAGGTCCCGACCAAAAAGCTCCTAAAAATTCAAATTAACCACAAATCCGTTCTACTCGTCTCATCCCAAGCGCCCTTCAAGGTTCTCAATAAGGGATCTCAACTTTCACTTAAAAAAACAAAAAAAAAAAAACATATAGAAATAATATCTGTCAAATTACACTGATATCTTGTCAATAAGAATTCGACAGATAATTTCCCAAAACATACTAAGGTAACAGCATTTCTATTAGGGTTTTATTCTGAAGGATGATGACTCCTTAGGATCAAATCTTCCTTTATAATAAACCGAGATAATAACAATTATTAAAAGTTTTATGTTAATGTTCTGTTAGCTGCTTATTAAAATCTTGGTAAATTTATAGCAATATATAAAAATAGAATATAAAATATTGTACATAAAAAAATATAAAACTATAAAATAACATAGCGGAGAATCTGCTTATTAACAGTTATAAATAATAATAATGTTGTATAATTAAAACATTGCAATAACCGATTTATAATAAATAATAGCAGTGAATAATATCTTTCGAGTTTTATCAAAGCTTTTCAATTTTTACTTTCACTTACTATATATATAGTACGGGAAAGTATTGCGATAGTGAACATTTTTGAATTCCTGTTTTCAACGAAAGTACACGTTTTAGGGACCCTGACTCCCAATAACCAAGTCCCGCAAAAAGGTCTGTGTGTGTGTGTGTGTGTGTGTGTGTGTGTGTGGTAACTCCCGGGAGGAAACAATAAGTCCTATGAAACTGAAATTTCATATTTAAGACAAAGCCCGAGACGTTACAAAAACAACTTCATCAAAATCGGCTAACTAGAAGAGCCACTTTATACCATGCATATTGCACCTTTTTATGGTTATCTCAAAAACGGTTCCGACGATTTTGATTAAACTCGCTATATCGAAGTAAAATTTAATAGGCTTTAATATCATGTAAGTTTCATTCTGATTAAAATAGTCTGACCGGGCTTAAATGCCGATATTTTAAATTTTCTTATTCTAAAGTACCTTTTATTTTGTCGATTCTATAAAAATAACTATATTATCTTGTTACCATTGATAAAAAAAACAGGTAAATATATAAATTGAATGAATGCGATATTCAACTGAAGGGAAAAACTGAAAAAAATATTTTTTTAATGCAATCTTTTGGTTTTTTAATTTAAGAACAGTAATATACGTGTATAATATACAATTGAAAAGCTAAAGATTTTAGAAAAAATATTATCTCATATACAAGCTTTTAAAAGTTAATAGGGAGTGATGAAAATCCGATAAAACTAAGTGATTATTTCAGATAATAATATAATGGTTTTAATAAAGCACATGTTTCTATAGAAATACCGTTTAACTAATTCTTTAATGGTTTCACTCATTTTTATCCCTTACTGTATTTGAAAATTCTTTAATCAATTCTAAAAACGGAGGTAAGTGTATGTCGCGTGTTGCCCGCACCAGATTTTTTTACTTTTTAAAATTTTTATATTATAAACTAATATTAACCGTAAGTAAAGTCTTAACTTCGTGTAATTAAAATTTAAAAACATAAGTTAATAAAAAAAAAACCAATACGTCATCAGTAATTATTTTAAGTTTACTATAATCCAACGAAAATTGTTGAGAATGAATACAAAATGAGGTGATGAATACAGAATAAAATTAATATTAATGATTGAAAACATTTTGAAAATTTTGGTAGAATGTCAATGAGTACCTATAAATAGTTTTAAAGCCATTTATATCTTTAAGAAACGCTGCAAATTATTAAACAATGGTTTTATTTTTTTAAAATATCTATATTTGGGTATGGCAGCTAATATATCTGTTTACAGGCAATTAACTAACTAAATAGCCTAACACCACTGCTCTAATTTAGCGTTATATTTCTGATATTTCTTTACCCATTTCAATAAATTTTTTTTTTTTTTTTTTTTTTTTGGAAACTAATTAATTCTCTATTGAATAGTATTAACAACGAATTATGTAAGACTACTTATTAGTTATCTGTACGGCGGACAGACGTAATATTTTGTACGTTATTTGGGCCTTATGTATCTTGTAACGTAAGCCTTCAAATATTTAGGGAAGGTATTTTTTTTTTTTTGTATATTACTATATTACTCCAAAAGTCTTTAAAAATGTAATCACAAATTTAAGAACCGGTCGGTTATTATTTACAATATACCCAACTAAATTGTTTTTTTTATTAAATACTTAAATTGAATTATTAGTGAAGTAAACAGCTACAGTTTTAGAATATATATAAATAATGTATTATAAATATGGTATAAAAATCTTAAAATTGGAAACGATAATAAAAATATAAATAAAATAATTAATTACGATAAGTATCATAAAGAAAATGATACACAAGATAAAATTAACAGAAGAATAAGACAGAGCACAATTAATGAATTTTACAAAACAGATAAAATAGATAAGGAATAATGAATTTAATCAAACAACTAATTTAAATCAAATAAATAAAAAACAAATTAAATTCTTCAAAATGAATTACATACCAGGTTTAACGGAAAAAATACAAAATACATTTAAACAATATGACCATTATAACATAAAACTTAGATTATACAATAATAATAAAATAAATACATATTTCACCAATATGAAGGATAAAATAGAAAAAGAAAATAAACTTCATACCATTTATAAAATAGATTGTAAAAATTGTCATAAAAGTTATATTGGAGAAACATCAAAAATGTTAAAGACTAGATTAAAACAACACATTTCCAATTGCAAAAATATTAAAAATATAAATAGTACAGCTCTATCCAATCATAGTATAACTAACAAACATGAATTTAATTTTGAAAATATACAAATACTTAATACAGAACAAAAAACCACAAATAGAAAGATACTGGAGTCAATCTATATAACTAAAAACATAATAAATACTGTAAATTACAAAACAGATTAAAAAAAAATAAGTCAAAATTATGCAGATATAATTAATAAATTGAATTTTTGATTTTGATTGATAAATAAAAATAAAATAAATAAAAATTATAAATATGTGTATGTATTTGGAATGCATGTGTTTTAGAGTTTTGTATATAATGTATATAATTGTATGTAAATGTGTGATATATGAGGTTATGTATGTGGTTTTGTATGTGTGTATAAATGGGTATATGTATGTATATATACTATAGGTTTTAATAACTGACCTGGGTAGAAGTAGTGTTGTGATTGTTTGAAAACATTGAATGGAGCAGGAAAGGCATTAGATAAATACCAGTTGAGTACACATGATTAGTTTCAGATACACAGGATAAATTGATATTGTGAATGAAATATGTTGTTTAATGACATATATTGAGTAAAAATATGGAAATGGATGTAAGTATATATAAAATTTTATACATAATGTAAATAGTTTAAAATATAAATTATTTCTAATTTATAAATAATATATTCTTAATATGTATATAATTGGTTGAAATATTTGTACAATTATATTTTAGATAACATTGAATATCTGAAGATGAGGCATGTGAAGCCTCGAAACGTTGTAAAGATTAGTTGTTGACATGTATGAATAAATAAATGCATATGAACAAAAACAAGAAGAGATTGTTCCAATTGATATGATCATATAAATAATGATTATTCCTGGCTACAATCTTTAAATATAATATAATAGTCAGCATTTTACATAGTCGTATTACTTCATTGAAAGTTACTCAACTTTTCATTTTTGTATTGTCAATTATGTATTTAGGTTTGTTTTATATATTCGTATTGTTTTGTCATTTATAGGAACTCCAAAAATTCCTAACGTTTTTTATCAATTTAAACGTGAATATAACTTACTTATATTGTGGTTTATATTAACACATATTTTGTATTGGCCTTTTTTGTTATAACGCAGAGTATAAATAAAATATATTTAGATAAAGAGAATATAAAAGCGTCCTTAATTCCTCGAAACAGTCCTCAGCTCCATTGGCCTGTAAAGGGTAAATGTAATAACAGTTCAACTAACTAAATAAATAAAAAGGAACAGATTAAAAAATTTACAATTTAATTGCCTCCTGAAGAAGGAAAGTAGAATAACTTTATTATGAAATGAAAAATTCACAAAGCTCTTAATGGAATTAACTTTGTAATTTACAGTTTCTAAAGGTAATTTACAAAGTCTGGAATCGTTGGAAAATAGAAGGAGAAAACTAATGGAAGGAATAAAATATACAGTCAAATGATTAAACCGTAATTGGGAAGATAATTTGCTGTTGCTTAAGAGTCTCCAGTAAATTATGAAATATTTGATGGACACATTTTTTTCTTTAATAATAAATAATATATATATATATATATATATATATATATATATATATATATATATATATATATATATATATATATGTTTTCCATATAAATGTTCATTCTGATTTCGTTGATATATAGAATATTAGTATATACTATTGGTCCACATTATTTACATATATTAGTTCCAATTATTGGTCGTATATCATTATATTAGATATATCCAGCTTTATTTTGTTTTCTTGAATTATTTATTTGATTATTTAAATAGGATCCTTCTTAAAAAATATATTTAATTTCTACATAAATACATATATTTAAATTTAAAAAAATAAAATAAAAATTAGTAATTCGCTATTGAATTAAAATAAACACATTTAGTAAATGTAATAATAATAATAATAATAGGCTTACCGAACCCGAAGGTTCGATGCCGATACCAACAAATTCCGCCTACACAGACTCGTCCAATCTTTAACCGTTTAATCCCAAGCCCCCGAGATCAGCCTTGACACAATCCTCACATCGACGCTTCGGCCTACCTTTCGGACGCCTACCAGTCGGATCAGCGAGTACCAACTTTCTCGGAATCCGTTCCTCACCGAGCCCAACAACATTACTCGCCCATTTGAGTCTCCGCGATGCTATCAACTCAATTATATTCACAGGATACAAGTTCCGCAATTCCGCGTTGTGCAACCTTCTAAACTCCCCAGTGGCCTCATCTCTCTTCGGACTAAATATTTTGCGCAGTACTTTATTTTCGAAAACCTTAAGATGTTGTTCATCCTTCCAAGTAAGCGGCCACGTTTCACATCCGTAAAGAACCGTCGGAAGAATAATGGTTTTGTAAATTCGAACCCTTAAGTTTTTAGATAGAAGCCGCGAGATAAGTAACTTAGCAACTAAATAATAACAGTCATTTCCCACTCTTAACCGGTACTTTATTTCTATCTGTATTTAATTTTTTCTTGTTACCATTGAACCTAAATACTTGAATTTCTCTACTTGTTCAAAAGTATGTCCTGATATATCAATATCACCAAGACCGTTTCTGCTACTAATCATATATTTCGTCTTATCGGTATTTAATCCGAGTCCTATTTCTTTACCGGCTTTTATTAATGTATTTAGTTGTATGGTTTCCTTAGTAATTGTAAGGGAAATAAATACAATGCCAATTTATATTTTAAGTTTATTTAAGGTTATATTTATGTATAAATATACCAATAATATTAAAATATTATTATTATATAAAAAGGGATATCAATTTTTTCAAAGCCATTTATTCCCCATCAATATTTTCAAAAGGTGCACAGTGAAAAATATGAATGATTTAGGTGGACAAAATTCTGAAGGACTAGCTTATTTATTTAATCTTTGGGGTCCCAGATTACGGAAAAAATATGAAAAAAATTATAAAAACGAAATTATTTTTTGACATGATTGGCTAGAGCACAATGGTCAAACATCAAATTTATTTGCTAAAATCTAAAACCTCCCTAAATTTTACGTTTGAAGTCCCTGAATACGGGAAAAATAATACAAATAATCTAATTATGGCTCGGAGTTGATAAAACCTGCAAATAGATGCATTTTATATAATTTAGGAAATTCTTGAAATCATAGATTATAAAACTTTTGATTCGGAGTGTTGTGTCTGAAAAAAATTATGTATCACCCAAAACGCAAAAAATCGCCAAAAACTCTTTGTAATATCTAAAGACTAGAACGATTGATGAAACAAATCCTACAAACAAATTCTTGGAGTAACTTTGGGGTTATATAGTTTTTCGTTATTTAATACGGGTATACATTTACTAATTGCTAAATTAACTCTACAGGTGAGATTGCAATGTATATTCAATAACGAGTTTGGAAATATAATGTCATACCTATCTCAGCAATGTCCATTGTTAAATAAAAGCAAAAAGACTTTGCTCTAAATACACCTTGAACACAATAAATGACCATCGAATAAATGTAATCCCACTGCCGGTTATTAGGCACTTGTGTGAACAGGAATGATTCACTCATTTACTATTTATTTCTAAATACGGTAAGGCGGGAAATATTAGTATTAAGGGTATTGCCAACTAATAATAAAAAGGGGAAGCACTGAAAAATACTAAACTTTTGTCCACCTAAATTGGTGATTTGGCCCACTGTGAGCCGCTATTTCAAAAAGACTTCCTCTAATTTAAACCATCTTGGAGGAAGTCTTGATGAAATGTTAAATATTTTGGAATCTTGGACATTATATATCAAACACCTAAAATAAGAAGGAATACTCAGATGTATCTCGGTTACTTGGGAAATGATATAAATTAAATTAATACAATAATATACATTTCTCAGATTTAACTTTTTTTTCTAATATGCATGCGATTTGTCAGTGCTATTAATACTTTCATTTTTACACTTTATTATTTCTTTTCAAATTGAATTCCCTAAATATATTAATTTCATCAAATTAACTTTGAATGTTATTAAATGCATATACTATTATTATTATATTATACATTATAAAATATTATATGCATATGTCACTCACTGATGAACGAGATGTTTTGGGCTAAAAAATAAATAAATAGCAACGCTAATAATAAAACCGAACAAATGAAGACTCGATACATGCATGGGTATGGGGTCAACTTTCAATTGTGTCAAAAGTGGCAGAAACATTCTACTAGGGAAAAAAGCAATTTTGTCACAATTTTTTTTTTTGACGTGATTCGGCCTACAAGAATCACTTGAACATCATTAATAATTATTCTTAGTAACACCTTTCTTCACCTCCAATCCTTAATCCTCAGTCCATCCTCTTCCTCGTCTCTCCTTCATACCCATAAGAACCCTGAAACCTTTTAGTTTTATCATAAATCAAGCAGTCTTTGTCCGTGATTTTTAGCCACCCTTTACCCATTTTCTCTTTATTTGTTTTTCATATCCTCCCATACTTGTATAACAAAAGACTTTGTTGAAAATCTAGTTATTGGTGATATTATTTGTTATAGACTGAAAATTCATTTCTTTAAGAAATGGAAATGTAATTAAACATTACAATATCATTAGATGGAACCTATAAGGCAGACGCCTCCTGTTATAGCAGAAGAGACCTATTCGGGAAGATTATTAAAGTTCCTCGGAAGACAAATGAAAACCTTCCTAATGACGCAATGGGATGAGGCCTGGAGAAGCACTCCTTCAAAACTACTGCAAACAAAGGGCAATATTACGAACTGGATGACAAAGAGCAGGAAGTCGAGAAGGGAGGAAACAATACTATACATCTCAGGATTCGGCATTGCGAATTCTTCCATGACTGTCTTCTTCGTGGCTTAGAGGGCCATATTTTTTTTTTTCGGACTGTGGTGTTCTAAGGACAGTCCACACACATTTTGATACAGTACCAATAATAAAACGTCTTAAGGAAGCAAATGAATATGGGACAAACTGTTTTTGAAGTAATCCAGGATTCAGGAAAATGGTGTTGATTCCCAAATGGAGTTTCTGAAAAGAACTCACTTTTACAACAGGGTTTAAAAGGCAAAGGACTGCCAATGAACCTTGCCGGTTGAGTCTCTCAAAAATCACGCACTTTAGGCACTACACTTTCAGCCCGACACTAAAAATAAAATTAAATAGGTTCCCGGTGCATGTTCGATGGGTAATGTTTGGTGAATTCAGAGCGCTCTTAAATCGCGAGAAATTTGCTACACATTAGAACAGAAAAACGTATGGTTTTGTGTCCAGACGATAAATAACCATTATTTATAATTATTTCCTGCTGTATGTTCAATGGGTGACCTAAACCTGCTTCTGGCTTCCGTACTATGTATCCCTAATGTATTAACTTACTTTTGATTGCCTTAGACGGGATAATGTATTTTACATTGTCTGACCTGGGCCCGATGGTTATAGATAAGAAGAACGATAATGTGATTAAAGCCGATAGTACATGAGAAGCATTACTAATTCCGAGGATTTGGAGGTGCCAGGCTAATAGACCCCTCTCCCCTCCTCGCTCCATGGCAGGGGAAAAAAGAACAAAACTGACCTAGGCAAACAGTCAGACCGGTTCTTATCTTACAAGGCTCAGTCTTGAGTCCTTTTTTATTTCCAGCCTCCATTTGAATAACTATTACCCCTCTCCGGCCACAAATTACCCCGAGGCCAATCATTAATACGTAACCCTCTCCGGGAGCTACTACTAGCCTCTTTACTAAAACAAAAAAGAAACTACATAAAGAGTACCCCTCGGTCCAACAAAAAAAAGAGGTAGAAAGAATTGCCCGATAAATATTACGATTCCACGTAGCGGCCGCTCCAAGCTGTTAAATAAATCACTTCTCCACCTTTTTCCCCACAACAGCTGTCAATTACCATTAATTGAGGTGGGTAGAAAGTTGGAAGAAACATTGCAATAGTGGTTTAGATTTCGTTCGGCAACTTATACATATATATAAACAGACCGAATGCGGGTGAAGTCAGAACTTGCGATTAACGGAAGATATCAGAGAAGTATTGCGGGTAGTGAGAGGTCAGTTACTTTCTACCTTCGTATTGGAAGAATCAATAGGGGTAATCAGACACTATCAATCTTGCTAAATCATCACCATGCTAAATTCATAAAGAGGAGGGACCAAAGTACTACCTTAAGATGAATAATAAATTTATGATTCCTCAATTTAGCTGTGCTACTGATGATATAATTGTGACTAAATTAATTTTATTTAATTTAATAATGATTTAATAATTTTACTTTATATTCATAAACTATAAAGGGCTTTTTTTACTATGTTTCTGAAAGAGGTGATTACAACATCACGATCATTCGACAGGTTTTTCCCTAGGAGGGTCTCACTACCCAAGGCTCCCTTGCCTTCTCTCTCTCCTCACGGATTAATAAACAGAACGAAAAGTTGTTCTACTACAACCGGGATTCGAACCCGGGACCAGAAGAACAGTAATCTATTATTCTATACATAGTCTACGCCGCTCCCATATTAGTCATCATCGAAATATTCTTTATCCTGAATGCCGCAGTATTGTGGGGTATAGTTAAGTCTATAGAACTTGTTGCAGGAATCACTTTCTTGAGTCAACTCTCTTCTATTTCTCTAATCTTTGTCTTCACAGAAGATGCGCAGTCTCCGGACCCTTTCTCGTCTGACCCTTCCCTTCCGTCTACTTACCAATTGACGTTCCGAAGGTATCGCATCTCCACGGCATGGTCCTGGAAAAATAATGAGAATATTAACACAGAAGCAAGAGATTGTGTGTTGCAGCGAAGAATAAAAACAATGAAACTATAAAAACTATTGAATGCTTTGACAACGATCATCGCCAGAGCACCTGAAGGTGCATCCATTAGGAAGAGACCTACAATGAAGGCTACTTATTGACAAAGCAATAAATCCTGTCCTATCCATGTAGGACCTTGGCCTCTTCATTGCTCCTATTCCACTCTGATCTATCTTCGGTTACCGTTCTCAGTCTGCAGACACCCAAACACCGAAGGTCCTCCTATACTTTCTGCAACCAACGAAATCTCTGCGTCTTCTTCCACTTAGATGTCCATCTATCATAATTTTTGGTTGTCTCTCACTTTTTATTCTTTGTACTTGACCCTGCCATCTTGTCCAGGCACTTTTAATCGTAGCAAAAATATTGACGTTTCATACACCTTTCTAAGCTCTTAGTTTGTATTTATCCGCCAGCGATCTCCTTTTGTAAGACCAAAGATCGTAATCCTAGAAAAAGGAGTTTTCCTCTAGAAAACTATGCGTGTTAGCGTCCAGGACTCGCTTTTATTCATGATCACTGGCGGAAGGACAGTATCATACACTCTTATTTGAGTGCTCTAGATATCTAGCGGCTACTTCGTAAGCCTAACATTTTTCCAGGAATTAACTAACTGCCCGACCAAAAGTTGGATCAGTCTATAGTAGATATATCTTCCAGGCTTTGTCCGAATTGACCTCATGACCACGGCTGATACCATATTGAATAAAACAAGGTAAAGAATGATCTTCATGTTTAACACTTTTCTAAATACCAAATAATATAAGGCTAGAAGATAGAAAATACATAAACTTTCTATTCTGTGGATGAAATTCAGGATGTACTAGAAATGTTTTTTATATGAAGAAATCCTGAAACTATGAAAACTTTTAAATATATTGATATATACTTTGTGTTTAAAATAATATTATATGATAAAATGAAACTATTTTCTAATGAACAATGAAAAAGGTCATTCCCTACAACCATAATGTTAGACAGTTATAAGTTCGCCGCATTTTATTTGTAAGTAATGGTCCTAGTAAGGTCTAGAAAATATCTTTCCTAATAGCACTTATTAGTTTAATTGGTGAAAGTACAGTGAATAATACTAGGGATCACTTGTAGCTGGGTGGCTAGCGTAACAGCCTCCCATGCTAAAGGTCACGGGTTCGAACCCACAGGTGGTCCTAGGATTTTTTGATGGGAGTAAAAAATCCTTAGTTACGCCGTCCTTCGGAGGGGACGTTAAAAGGTGGTCCCGAGCCTGTGCGATGTCATGTACTCGCTAAAGATCCCTATCCTAATAAAACCTGGATAGGAAAAATTTAGGACTCCCACTGTAGCATCGTCCGATTAGCCATAGTAGCATAAAGTGACGTTAAATAAATAAATAAATAAATAATACTATAATTTTTCTAAACTGTGTAAGCTAGAACGTACACAGTTTTAGGTGTTATGAATATGAATGTTATCATATTTATAACACCTAAGGTTTTGAGGGTCATGATAATATACAAATAGCTTATAAATATACAGTTATATTTTAGAGAAATAGAATTATTATTGTTTTCATACTTATGATCTTATAGACTGACTGAAATATTTAAACATTTCGACTAGTTAGGATTAATGAAAAAATGAGCGAATACATCATAATTTGAAAGAATTTATTACCAACTCAAGAAGAAAACAACAGTAATATTTTTCCAGGTTAATTATTCCCTCCTCCTCCTCCTGCAAATAAGTTATATAATTAATTTTTAATATAATATACAAATAGTGATATAAATGTATAATTTACAGTTGGGAATTATAATTATATTAGATAAACCATTGTATAAAATTAGAAATGGTTTATTATTGCCGAATAATTATTATAAGGTTGTACATTCCGTATAGCTTTGTAGGGAGTCAATTTATTAGACTATGAATTAATTAATCAAAGAGCTCAAAGGTTTAGAAAGCCGGACCAGCAGTACTGTCAATTTATAGTCAATGGCTAATGAACAGTGCTCAAAACGAGTTTATTCAAAAAGCTATATTTCCTCAATTTTGAAACGCTTTTAATTTATTTTTGTTTTTCAGAGAATTTAATTCAGATTATACGTATAATGAAAGTAAGACTTCAAATTTTAAGGAGTATGGAATGAATTTTTTTTATCATGGTCTATTTTATGGTTCATTATTGAAAATAATAACACAAAATGTTATCTCATATTGGAAGTTGTATAATATAATGATGAGTGAGAAATAGGGCATAAAGTTAAGGGATTATTGTAGATAATAATTTATATTGTAAAATAAATGTTCCCATTGAAACAGTTTAAAACATATTTCAATTTTAAGTTAATTACTTTTAGTGGATATAATTAGTTGACCGTTGAGAATTACCCGAAGGAATTAATCTGGGTGGTGGTCTATGAATGAAACAATTGGCTAGCTTAAACCATTTATTTTCTGCCAACGTTTCGACCCGCATTGTGGGTCATCATCATTCCTATACGAAAACCGGTTTTCTAAAATGTCGGGTTTTGTGTAAACCCTATTTTTTGCTGTTTCCTTCTTGAGTTGGCAATAAATGTTTTCAAATTATGAAATATTCGCCCATTTTTTCATCAATTCTAACTAGCCGAAATATTTATATATTTCTAAACAGTCAGTTAGTCTATAGATCATAAGTATGAAAACAAAAATAATCCTATTTCTCTAAAATTACTGTACATTACTGTACTGTAATATTACTGTACATATATTACTGTACATTTATAAGCTATTTGTATATTAGACTTTCAAAACAATATAAGTGCATGCACATTCATAACACTTAAAACTGTGTACGTTCTAGGGTTTATGGAACTGATATAAAATGTTCTGGGAAGAATACCGACAGAAAATTTATAGTATTATTCACAGTACTTTCACCACTTAAGCTAAAAAGTGCCATTAAGAAAGATATTTTCTAGAACTTACTAGCACCATTACTTACAAATAAAATGCGGCGAACTTATAAATGTCTAACATTATGGTTGGAGTAAATGACCTTTCTCATGGTTCATTAAAAAAAAATTAAATCATAAATATAATCAACAGAAACTACCCGATTGTATCATTCACTTACCGCCACGCGGACTAATTCCTTCTGGTTAATTAGTTTTATAATAATAATAATAGGCTTACCGAACCCGAAGGTTCGATGCCGATACCACCAAACTTCGCCTGCATAGACTCGTCCAATGTTCACCGGTCAAGCCCAAGCCCCCGAGATCAGCCTTAATGCAATCCTCCCATCGACGCATCGGCCTACCTTTCGGACGCCTACCAGTCGGTTCAGCGAATACCAACTTTCTCGGAATCCGTTCCTCACTAAGCCCAACAACTTTACGCGCCCATTTGAGTCTCCGCGATGCTATCAACTCAATTATATTCACAGGGTACAAACTTCGCAATTCCGCGTTATGCAACCTTCTAAACTCCCCAGTGGCCTCATCTCTCTTTGGACCAAATATTTTACGCAATACCTTATTTTCGAAAACCTTAAGCCGCTGTTCATCCTTTAAAGTAAGCGGCCACGTTTCACATCCGTAAAGAACCGTTGGAAGAATAATAGTTTTATAAATTCTAATCTTTAAGTTTTTAGATATAATTAGTTTTATTATAACTTTATTAAACTTATCAGATATATGACCACAACATGCTCCATGAATCCTAGGAGGATATTAAAAAGGATATTATTGATGCGAGATCTGCGTTAATTATTAGTGGATCAGGTCAAGGAAGGCGTGTTGCTGGTAGGTTCTCACTAGTTCTTCGCATTTTCAGATTATCCTTGTGTTTTGGAAAGGTGAAAATCAATATTTCAAGTGTTTAAAAACTATGTGATTGTAGAAAATGTTCGTAGCCTATTTTTACCGATGATTTCAATAAAAACCTCAGATTCTTGTAAATATTTTAAATCGATTGTATAAGACTCATTTATATTACATATAGCTATCTTGCAGGTATTTTTTCAATCATTTTTCCCAGAAGGTCGAAGGACGACCCAAGCGGACGACCGGACGGTGCTTTCTCCTAAGGCATCGTCGCCATATAATAATATAAATAAAATAATAGGCTTACCGAACCTGAAGGTTCGATGCCGATACCACCAAATTCCGCCTACACAGACTCGTCCAATGTTCACCATTCAAGCCCAAGCTCCCGAGATCAGCCTCAACGCAATCCTCCCATCTCCGCTTCGGCCTACCTCTCGGACGCCTATCAGTCGGATCAGCAAATACCAACTTTCTCGAAATCCACTCGTCATCGAGCCCAACAACTTTACTCGCCCATTTGAGTCTCCGCGATGCAATCAGCTCAATTATATTCACAGGATACAAGGTCCGCAATTCCGCGTTGTGCAACCTTCTAAACTCCCCAGTGACCTCATCCCTCTTCGGACCAAATATTTTACGCAATACCTTATTTTCGAAAACCTTAAGACGTTGTTCATCCTTCAAATTAAGCGGCCACGTTTCACATCCGTAAAGAACCGTTGGAAGAATAATAGTTTTATAAGTTCTAATCTTTACGTTTTTAGATAGAAGCCGCGAACTAAGTAACTTAGCAACTGAATAATAACACGCATTTCCCACCTTTAACCGGGACTTTATTTCTTCCTGGATTTCATTTATTGTAATTATAATTGAACTTAAATACTTGAATTTCTCTACGTGTTCAAAAGTATGCGCTGATACATCAATATCACAATCAATATCGACACCGTTTCTGCTACTAATCATACTTATATTTCGTTTTACCGGTTTTTATCAACACACTTGTATTTAGTTGAATGGTTTCCGTCTCTTCACCTAGCAATACCAAATCATCGTTGATGAATCGCCATACACACTAAAAATTTTGTTAACCGTCTGTGCAGCGGATTTCCCTTTTCGTAAATTAAAAATCATTGAAAAACGAAAATGAATTTTTTTCTCTTTCACTCGGAGCATGCAAAATGATACCACTTAAAGATAAGGAATCTCAGTTAAAATGATGCATAAAAGCACCTTAACAAAACCTTTTTTTAGAATATGTAAACATTATTGACCGAGTAAACATGATTTTATATAAACAGAGAGTATTAAATTGAAATATTGAAAAACGTTACGAACTTATCCTTATTACCCAGCATATTTAAAAAAACAAACAAGGTAAGTGAAAACCGCACCAGATTTTTTTCTTCATCAACCAAACTATGCTGTTATTTTCATTTATGAATTGCAGATAAAACGCGACCTCCATGAATGTGCTCTACCGCTCATGTATCTTTTATCTTTTCAATTACCATTTAAGTGGCTTCGTGGAGGTTATACAAGAGGAAGCGCTGTAAGTAAAAGACATAGATAGGTAACGGGAAGACAGAGCCGTTGAAGCTAGGGCAAACAAGGTTACGCTTTCTGCCTCCCCGCACAACTAATTGAAGGTTTCAATGAGGAACGGCCCGTGGTCTGTGTCCCTCCACCTCTTTGTAATCTTGCTGCCTTTGCGATGTCCTTCTTGTCCGAGCAACCTCCTTTCCTTAACCGACTTCCTTCCCAGACATGACGCTGCGGTTCTCCAATTGCTGATATGAGCTAGTATCTCCTCAGCGTTATGGGCACTATCCAACGTAACCTAAACCTTGTCAGCGCCATATTATCATAATATAATTCTAATAGAGTTCCATTATAAAGGCTTAAGACACAATTTTGTTTTCAGTAAATAACTATGTGATCTATCAGAAACACAGACGTATGAAGTAAACTTAAAACAATTCTTTGACTGGCAGTCAAGAAAAGTAATGAAATGAAATGTTTATTGCCACCATTGTAGGTCTTCTTCTGGGTTATAAAGAAAGAAGCAATCAAGTAATACAATTAATGCGAGAAAATCTATGTACCATGATCCTATAACAAAACATCTGGTGCGGGCAACACACGGCTTTCACACACCTCCGTTTTTAAAATCGATTAAAGAATTTTCAAATACAGTTAGAGATAAAAATGAGTGAAACTATTAAAGAATTAATTAAGTTGAATTTCTACGGAAACATGTGTTTTATTAAAAAATCGGTTATATTTTTATCCAAAATAATCAGTTAGTTTCATCGGCTTTACATAACTTTTCCCAAGCTTGTGTATTAGATAATATTGTTTCTAAAATCTTTAGCATTCCAACGGTATATTATACATTTATATTACTGTTCTTATGTTCAAAAACAAAAAATTGCATTAAAACAATATTTTTTCAGTTTTATCCTTTAGTTGTTTATCGAATTCGCTCAACTTTCATATTTATCTGTTAATAATCAATGCTAACAAGATAATATAGTTATTTTTATAGAATCTACAGAACATAAGGTAGTTTAGAAGAAGACATTTTAAAATATCGGTATTTAAGCCCTTTCAGACTATTTCAATCAGAATGAAACCTACATGGTGTTAAAGTCCATAAAATTTTACATCGATGTGGCGAATTTAATAAAAATCGTTAGAACCGTTTTCGAGAATATCGTAAAAAGTTGCAAAATGCATGGTATAAGGTGGCTCTTCTGGTAAGCTGATTTTACTAAAAAAGTTTTTGTAACATCATGGGCGTATAAATATAAAAGAGTCTTAAATATGAAATTTAAGTTTCATAGGACTTAGGACGCGCTGGAGTCACCACACACACACACACACAGATCTTTTTGTGACTTTTTTTGGACTTGGTCATTTAGACTCAGGGGACCCTAAAATGTGTATTTCCTTTGAAAACTAGAATTCGAAAATTTTCACGATCGCAATACTTTCCCTTTGTATATATTTCATACATAGGTAAGTGAAAGTAAAAATCACTTTCATGGAATGCCAAGATAAGGCACTACAATACAGCAGTCAATCCTGATGCCCTTTATGCTGCGAAAACACTGTCCATCACTACATATTGTCCAATGGAAATATTGAGATTAAGTCGAGGAAATTCCAAGAAACATTCTAGGCCCCAAAGTACATAATATCATGATCTCAACGTCAGCAATCAGATCTTTTGTAGCAGAATCAAAATATGCCAAACAAACTAATGAAACGTTAGCCCCCAAACACTTGTGCATGAAAATTTTGAAGCGTATGTAAGTCGGTCTTATCTCTGAGAATCAATCCCACCCATATTGTTTAAATTAGTATTTAAACATATTCATAAAATATTGGTATTTCATTTAATTCTGTTTGGATCGAAGATCGATTAAAGTGTTTATCTAAGGCATTCTGTAAATTCTGAAACAAACTGAAATACAAATATTCCTTTAAAAGGATGAATATTATTATTGGTTTATAAATATATTTTATCCATTTTAATACACAATTTTTATTTATTTGTCCCTTCCAACGTTTCGGTCTTGTCTATTTCAAAGGTATTCCTATCAAGGTTATTTCTATAAATTAAAAGATATTTTCATTATCCGTTACTCGATTTATTATAGACTCAAACTTTTTAAAGTTCGGAATAATCTTCTCTCTATCTATGTTATGATGCATGGTTAATGCGTTCTGTATTGGATCCTAATGGTCTAAGATCCGAACTTGAAACGATCTGCACCGAGCTGATAATAGAATGAAACATATTTTATAACAGACTTAGTATATCAGAAAATATGTTGAAAATATAAGAATGGGTTGCCTAAAAAAATCCTGGACAGACTATTTTTGAAAAAAAAAATTATTTTTAATTAAATGTTGCAACATCATAATAATAAGAAAACGTTTACCCTGACTTAAAGTATCAAAGGTATAGAATGTGCAGCCGTTGGGTTACCTAATCTTTTCCTGGACAAACTATCGGTTGTGAGGTAAAAGCGGGTATGTCGATATCAGTTATCTGCACCGACTTGATAATATAAAAAAAATTATATCAATATAAGCGTTGTTTCATTGCAAACACATTGATATAGGGTTGCCTGCAAAAACTTGTTCCTAATCTGGGTTGCCGAATTTTAAAGATTAAATTTTAACGCGAGTGGAAATGCGTGACAGAGAGATCCGAGTTGAGTATAGCGTGTAATTATAAAGGGCCCAACATTGCAGCCGCACGTAATCGGACATATAATAAGAATATAAGAAAGTTTGATATCCCACATAAAATTACAGGACCTCAACAAATCAGAACCAAAGATTTTGGGCAAAGCCATAAAAATTATCGTTTCAAAGATGCTTTGGTACACTTCTTGGCTGATTATTGAGAAAACAAAAATTTACTGTCAATAATACAAAACAAAAAAAATTTTAACTGTTGAAGATCTGTGTTACTCATACCAAGCTCAGGAAAATTGTATTAAAAAGGTCGAAGAAGTTGATTATCCATACTACCATGAGGAGGCAGACACGAGAATTGTTTTTCACGCTCACAAGGTAACACCAGGCTCCTCGGATCTCTCTGTCACGCATTTCCACTAACAATAATTATAATAATTTTCTAATATACTAAATTTGTTAAAAAATATGTTTCATTCTATTATCAGCTCGGTGCAGATCATTTCAAGTTCGGATCTTCTACTATAAATTTTTATATCACATTGGAACCTTGGGATACTCCAACTAAGATTAGACGAATTTTCAAACTCTGCCGAACTAAGATAATGTTATTTTCATATTTTTTAACATTACTTTCGTAGGGTTTCATAAATATAACAGTTTTTAGTCAGTGTTCTATCGGTATACTCATGAATCTTAACTTTAATTCTTCACAAAATTAATACAAGTCAAAAATTTCAATTTACGTGGAACTTGAGCAACCTTAAAATCATTGGGGTAAGCTAGGTATCCATTCAAGGTATTTTTTATCCCAAGTGTGATCTCAGATATGATAAATATCATTATGTTTTGAATATTTCTTTTTTTTTCATCTGAGATACAACTACCTTGATCAATCTTCATGTAAATTACGTCTAGGTATTAACATACTCTATTAACTACGAACGGGCTACCTGGCTTCCGAGTTAATTGTGACCAGGTATAAAAAAATAATAAAAGGACTGATATAAATTACTTTAATTAACTCTCTTACCATATTTGATTTCTTTAATCAATTCTTCCCAAAAAATAAAAAAAGTAGTGGTAAAAGTATAAAAAATGATAGACCGTTCAGGTTTTTTTAATGATGTTTTTTCTACATTATTTTTAATAATCTACCATTGTAATTGACGAACGGAAAATTCAATCACTACATAAAATTTAAGGAATAAACTTGTTCTGGTATAATACGTATTTGGGTCAAATTTTGTAGAGATAGTACAAGTTAAATTATATAGAGCAAGCGTGATTTATATGTTCGTCTACGAATATATACATCTTGAACATATATTGACTATCGATATTATCATCGATGACGTAATTAACCAGATTTTTTTTTTACAACGTTAAATAAAAATTATTTTATTTTTATAGAGCCAACTATGAACATGCCAAACCTTCTAGAAATGTAGATTTTTTTTTTAAACATATTTATTGATATTTACAACTGTATTAAATAAAAATACATCTAGTAAATGTGATGGTAATTTATAAAACTGTCATGAAAAACATGTGGAGACACTACCCAGTGGTAGCATTCTAAAAATATTCTAAACTAGAAGGTCACGGGGCGATTTCCTTTTTAGACGACTCGGAGGATTATCCGGAATTGAAGAGGAAAAAAGGATTGAAACTAGTGGGTTAGAGTGAGAATAGAATTTGTCGTGAAAGGTTTGATACCTGGTCCAGGTATCAGTATCATAGGGAACATTAAGGTCTTTATTGAAAAGTTTATTCGTGACAAAGTAAGGAGCATTGAGGGTTTTACGAAGGATTTTGGATTGTAAGAATTGGATGCGGGAAGAATTTGATGGTTTAGTAGAGCCCCAAAGCTCTACTCCGTAAGTGCAGATTGGTCTTATAATAGTCATGTAGATGAGCCTTTTGTAGTTCAGAGGATGGTTTGATCGTTTGTCTAGTAAGTGTTGAAGCAGCCTAAAGTGGGGAGCAGTTTCTTGTCGTTTTAGTCGTGTATGTGGATTCCAAGTTAGGCGTTTGTATATACATTTTACAGTTCAGTTTTTTAATCGAAATAATTATTTTCATTATCACAATTTATACCCTTATTAACTTTTTTTTTGTTTGGGGGACTTGTAATTAGTTCTACCAATTCTAAGAGGATCGCTTGTTAATCGAAACTTATATTACATTTGTTCTACCACGTAAAAAAAAAAAAAAAAAAATATATATATATATATATATATTACCAAAAAACTTGGGTATGAAGAAGGATGATGGAATAATTGCTTTGAATACCAAACGTTTTTAAGTTACACAGACTACAAGAGCGGTGTTCTCATACGGTGTCATACGGTGTTCTCGACCCTTGCAAAAAATTAAGAAAAATAAATAAAATGAGATCAGACAACCAAAATTCGAGACATGTCGTGGCTGCTGTGTCAATAAATACTGATCTGGACGGACGTATTAATCTCTTGGTTTTCAAGGGAAATTGTCTTAGTATTATGAAAAACCGTCGATAGTCTCAACTCTTGATTCGCACAGAAAAAAACTCATTTAGAACATGAAATTCGGGAAGATGGAGTCTTGAAACGAATGATCCATAGCAAATGAACTAATTTAAAAACAGGAGCACCGAACTTTTTTATTCGTGTAAACAAAAATGTATATTTATTTGTATAACCAAAAATTTATATTTATTTATTGTAGATATATTGTAATTTGCTGTGGCAACCCATTTTTAATCTCTAAGCAGTTTGAGTCCTGTAGAAATTCTTACACTGTGTTCCTACATTCAATCATAAAGTAACTTAAAAAATCTTTCAATATCCAAAAAAAAATTCATAGATTCATTTAGGAACAAGAATATAGTTAGTAAAGGTTTTCATTCATAATGTGATTTATGAGGAACGACCTAGCTAAAGTAATTAATTATTTTTACTTTCACTTACTATATATAGTAAGGGGAAGTATTGCAATCGTGAAAATTTTCTAATTCCAGTTTTCAACGGAAATACACGTTTTAGGGTCCCCTGAGTCCAAATAACTAAGTCCCTCAAAAAGGTCTGTGTGTGTGTGTGTGTGTGTGTGTGGTAACTCCCGGGCGGAAACGGTAGGTCCTATGAAACTGAAATTTCATATTTAAGACAACTATACGCCCGAAACGTGACAAAACTTTTTTCATCAAAATAAGCTTACCAGTGCATTTTGCACCTTTTTTCGATTTTCTCAAAAACGGTTCAGACGATTTTGATTAAACTCGCTATATCGATGTAAAATTTAATGAGCTTTAATATCATATAGGTTTTATTCTGATTAAAATGGTCTGACAGGGCTTAAATGACGATATTTTAATTTCTTAATTCCAGTTTTCAACGGAAATACACGTTTTAGGGTCCCCTGAGTCCAGATAAACAAGTACCGCAAAAAAAGTGTGTGTGTGGTAACTCCCGGGCGGAAACAGTAAGTCCTATGAAACTGTATATATTTTAAATTTTCTTCTCATAAAGTACCTTTAATTTTGTTGATTCAATAAAAATAACTATATTATCTTGTTAACGCTGATGAAAAACAGGTAAATATATAAATTGAATAAATTCGATACCCCACTAAAGGAGAAAACAGAAAAAATATTTTTTTAATGCAATTTTTCGTTTTTGAACATAAGAGCAGTAATATACATGTATGATTGGTATACCATTGGAAAGCTAAAGATTTTAGAAAAAATATTATCTTATACACAAGCTTTTAAATGTTAATAGAGAGTGATGAAATGAACATAAAACTAACTGATTATTTTAGATAATAATATAATAGATTTTTTAATAAAACAAATGTTTCTATATAAATTCGATTTAATTAATTCCTTAATAGTTTCACGTATTTTTATCTCTAGCTGTTTTTGAAAATTCTTTCATTGATTTTAAAAATGGAGGTAAGTGAAAGTCGTGTGTTGCCCGCACCAGATTTTTCTATATGCATAAATGTCATCATTAAGCATTCTGCTACATAACATATATTATTCAATGTGACTAAATTAATATATTATAGCTTTTGGTATGAAATTAAATATTGATGTTCACCTACTCGATAATATACATATCTTTTAAAAACTAGAAAATATAGATAGCATTAGGATGGCTCAGGAGGTAGGGTTATGGTATCATTATTATTATACTGATTAATAAAGTTACAGCAAAGGAGTTCATTACAAAACAGTATATTAAAGTTTAAAAAGCCACGGTTCAAAATGGTCAACATCAAGCAGTACTTTAAGGAAAGAAGAAACGTTCCTTGCTATTAAAGATCGTAAATTAATAGTTCGTGTGAATGAAAAATCTATTAAAAAACCTTTCAATAAGTTAAATTATCATCTCCAAATTCGTACAGGTGCAATTTTAATGACGTGTCTTGAATATGTTTTAAAATAGGACCGATTTAGAATTTAGTAGTCTTGGGATTAGAAGACCATCATAACGAAAAGTACATTTAGCAAGGAAGTATAATGTTTATTTTTAGGGGTACTCACTACGTTTGCTATAGCAAGCTATTTGTGCTATTGTGCTAAACCCATCAATTTTATACAGGGAATAACTGTAGAAACTCGACGGGTTTAGCAAAATAACACAAATAGCATGCTATAGCAAACGTAGTGAGTACCCCTTTTATAACATTTATTCTTTGTTATATTTAATCATCGACAGAAATGAGGAAAAAAATTTGGTCAATAAATCAAAATGGTTTAGATAATTTGTTATTTATTTTAAAGTGAAACTGTAACCTCTCTCGTTACAGAATAACAAATAACGTATGTTCTCAAGTTTAGGGGCTTATAGAATAATATGTCAACCTGTACGAATTTTTTTATTGCATTCGAACTTTTCTAAAATCTTGCGTTTTTCAACGGTATATTGTACGTCTGTATTACTATTCATATTTCATGAATATTTTTTTAAAAACCTTTTTTAAAAAGAAAATTAATTTTTCCCTTCTAAAGAAAATCTTAATTACAATGTGATAAAATTAATAGATTCTAAAGTTCAGTGATAATAACTAGTTGTTACAAACGGTAAAAAAAAAAATATTATCTCATCAGCTTAAGGTGCCGGTAATTTCCTCTACCCTTTTATTCTGTAAATACGCCTCCGGGACTTTTTTTTTTTTCCTTAATCCGGTACAGGAAAAAAATTTCTCCCCTCCGTTAAATATTTAAAATGTGGCAGGAAACACGCATAGCAGGAGCGGAGCGATAGGAGAACCCTGTTGTTCCCCTGCATAATGGCACGAACGGCACGGCGTTAATTACGATCGCAGCGATCAACATATTTAATGGGTCGTGGCCCGCTGAGCCTTGACTGACCCACTCGCGAACGACACAAATCCCGTTCCGTCCTGGGAAAGCTGCGGGAATTACGGGTGTGGGTGAAGTGTTGAGGAAAATAGTGGTCTTGGAGATGACCTACAGTTGTGGCCTCACTTCTCCACATTCATACTTTCCACATTTTTGTTCAGCTCTGCTGATTTGATTATAAAACAGGGGATATGTAGAGATTACGTGAATTATGAGATGAGATGGATAAAAAAAAATCTGGTGCGTGCAACACACGACTTTTAGTTTAAGAATGTTTATACAAACTTAGAAACGAAATAAAGTTTCAAAGAATTATTTACATTGGATTTTAATAGAAACATGTGTTTTATTAAATAATCTATTATATTATTATCTACGACAATCAGTTTGTTTTTTGTTGTTTTTATCACTCCCCGTTCACGTTTACAATAGTATGGATAATATAATATATTGTTTTTTAATCTTATGCATGTCAACGGTATATTATACATGTATATTACTGTTCTTAAGTACAAAAAATAAAAATTGCATTAAAAAAATATTTTTACAGTTTTCTGCTTTAGTTAAATTCGAATTCGTTTAACTTATGTAATTTCCTTTGTTTTAGAAATGCTAATCTGATAAAATTATTTATAAAATATACAAAATTAAAGGTAATTTACATTAAGAAAGTTTAAAATATTGTTATTTAAGCTCTGTCAGACTATTTCAATCAGAATAAAACCTTCTGTCATTAAATTTTACACCGATATAGCGAGTTTAATCAAAATCGTAAGAGCCGTTTTTGAGAAAATCGTAAATAGGTACAAATTTAAGGTATAAAGTGCTTCTTCTGAGAAGTTGATTTTGACGAAAAAGTTGCTGTAACATCTCGGGCGTATAGTTGTCTTAAATATGAAATTTCAGTTTCATAGTACTTTTCGTTTTCGCGCTTATCACTCACGCACACAAAGAGACTCTTTGCGGGACTTTGGACTCAGAGCACCCTGAAACCTGTATTTCGTTGAAAACTGGAATCGAAAGTTTTCAAGATTGCATAATTTCCCTTGCTATATATTGCATATATAGGTAAGTGAAAGTATAATTATACTATAAAAATAATTTTTATTCCCAAGAATCGGATGAGAAGTGGATCCCGAATGTGTCTCACCGATTTTTATTATTATTATTTTTTTTTTATTGAAACCAAAAATTTAGCCAGTAGAATTTGCACCCTATTAGGGGCCAACGCTCCCCAGGAGTCGCGTAAAACTATCAGAAAGCTTGTGCCCAAAAAACACATTTTATCTCTGGTTCTAGTGAAGGTAGAAAAATAACTTTGATGTCAAAATTACCCTATTTCGAAGAGAAATAAAATTAGAAGAGCCATTAAAAATATTTAGGTTTTATGCTTGGTAATAATCCTAATAATTATAATTAATCTCGTCAAGATAGCACTTTTAATATGGTTTCTTAAAAAACTGTATTCCTCACTGCTAAAAATGAATCTTAATCTAAGTACAATTTAAAAAATATCTTATAATAAGTAGTTTTGCCGCGATTATTTATATTCATAAAGCAATATAATGAGAAATTGATACGACCACTTTATTTTGATTTATATTAAAATATTATAATAAACGAAAAGATAATAAAATTTGATAATTAAAAAGTTTGCATAATTCAATGCAAAAAAAAAATTTATTGAAATTCACAACTGTATAAAATACAAGTAAATATGCTGATTAATGATGAAACACATGAAGAGAAACTGCAGCACTCTTTAGTAGTAAGTCTAAACAAGAAGTTCTCGAGGCCATCTTCTTTTGAGTCACCTCGGTGGATTGTCGGGAATTGAAGAGGAAGCAAGGATTGAAACTAATGGATTAGGGTGGGAGTGGAGTTTTTCATGGAAGGAGTGATACCTGGAACTGGCAAAATCAGCAACATATAGAACATTAAGTTCATTGTGAATGATTTTATTCGTGACAAAGTAAGGAGAGTTAAGGATTTTGGATTGTAAGGATTGGATACGGGAAGAGTTGGATGGTTTAGTAGAGCCTCAATGCTCAACTCCGTAAGTCCAGATAGGCTTTATGATTGTCATGTAAATCAGTTTTATCCGATCTGTTTAACCGGGTCAAGAGGAGTGTCATTGAAGGAATAATATATTTAAATTATTATTAAACAGTAGTAACTGTTGGAGTAGCCAAAAACCTAGAGCTGTTTCTTCTCTTCAATTTTTAATTCTAGATGTAAATTTAACAATCAAAGGGTTTCAGTTAGAATATGAGAGATTTGAATAAGTATTAGGAAGAAGCGTGCCGTTGTACTGAAAGAATTGGAATCCCAGTATGTGATGTGTAATTAGTTTATGCAGTAGAGAAAATATGTGATATTAGGAGTGAAAAATAACTATTCATACACAGAGTTTTTCGGGAAATATCTTTTTATTACTTTATTGAACATAGATTAAGTAAATGATTCAGTAATATTTTACATTGGAAATTATAAAAATTTCGAAATTTAGAAACTTCGATACAAAAGGAATTGACGGAGCTGTCCATATGATCCAAAGAATATTGAGACTGTCTCCAACGAACATGCAGCACTATAAAGCCGGATTAGTACACAATTTAATGTCACTGGGGTTAGAGACGTTTTGTCACAGTGAGTGAATCACGAGAAATCGTGCAAAAAAGATGCAATAATACAGAAGTGCCTGTAAAACTGCAGAAAACGTCGCAATAGGTTTTAACTGTCTTTACTCGTGAAAATCAATGAGAAATATTGTGTTTTATCTGTTCGATCAGTTGGTTTATGTTAATGAAGACATTAAGGTATGTTAAGTTTATGGAAAATTAATGTTTTCCAGCTATTGTATTTTTATTTGTAAGTCTATTATCGTGTCCATTCAGCTTGCTATGAAAACGCGAATAGAGAGTTCGTATGTGTTGGACAACTGTCATTGTTGAATGGGTCTTAAAATTTTGTATTGAAATTATTGCAGTTTTCGTATGTAAGTCTTTTATGGCGAACCATAAATCTGTAAGGCGGAAATCCGTATGGGTAATATAAGTACTATATTCATTCAATTTCTGTCTGAATTTCAGTTTTGATGATTTAGAGATAAAAGTTAGAGATAACAGATAGACAAGATTTAGAGATAATAGTCTTTCTTTTTATCTTGGTATGCGGGCCCCTAGTCATCCTTCAGTCGAGTGATAGATCTAAGTAATTTGCTGAGATGGTCTGAGGAATTCAGTTGTCGTCGATAAAAATTGGAGGGCAATTGTTTTGGTGTACAGAATTTTTTTTTTTAATTCTGTACCTCTACAACTTAAGAAAGGTCGGTACTGAAAGAGGTTAAATGTTGCTTCTATACCAACGGCCCACGATGAGAAAACATGGCGATTTAATGTCTATTATTCAATAACTTTTTTTTAAAATAAAATAAATGAAAAGTTATTTTTGCATTTATCGGTACGAGATGTCCTTTATTAATGAGAGGGAAAAAAATACACCCATTTAGTAGCAGAATATTTTAAATTATTTATTTTATCAACTGATTTTCTAAAATTGTATACGTTAACTAATAATTTATTTATATTTTTTTGTAGCGTCTCACATGGAATCCGCACACAAGACTGAAACGACAAGAAACTGCTCGCCGATTTCGATTACTTCAACACTTACTTGACAAACGCTCTAACCTCCCACTTAACTACAAAAGACTCCTCTATATGACTATCATCAGGCCTATATGGACTTACGGAGTTGAGCTTTGGGGCTCGACTAAACCATCGAATTCTTCCCGTATCCAATCATTACAATTCAAAATCCTTCGTAAAATCCTCAACGCTCCTTACTTTGTCACAAATAAAATCATCCATAAAGACCTAAATGTTCCATATGTTACTGATTTGGCCCAAACTAGATATCAATCCTTCTATGACAAACTCCATTCCCACCCCAACCCACTAGTTTCCACCCTTGCTTCCTCTTCGATTCCTGATAATCCTCCGAGGCGTTTGAAAAGAAGATGGTCTCGAGACCTTCTTGTTTAAAATAGTTACTGGAGTGCTTCCATTGGGTTGCTCCTCTACAAATCTGTCTCATGTGATTTTTCTTTTAGCATATTTACTTGTTGTAATATAAATTACAGTTGTAAATTTCAATAAATAAATATTTAAAAAAAAAAAAAAAATTTGTTGTGACCAGTCTATTATGTATGTGGCCTATTTTAGAACAATTATTGATCGATTAAATCTAATCGATTATTGATTATATTGACGTAAAGAATTAGAGTTCAATACTTGAACACTAGAATAATTTAGGCAAAATCGTTAATTTATGCTTAATTTTCTTATTGTATACGTTGATTTAGTTTTGTTCCTTTGTTTGTAATCTAACTTCCTTTTTTTTATATTGTAAATATTGTATGAATCCTCACGCTATATTATTATTGTCCATTGTGACAAATTTTAATAAATAAGAATAAATAAATATATTAAAAAAAAAAAAAAAATATATATATATATATATATATATATATATATATATATATATACATATATATAGACTTAAGGTTGAAAACAACTACAACAAAATAATTTATAATTATTCTGAAACCGGAACCCGAGTAACAGTACTCTAGTGCTTTATCCAATCGACCAGACCACTTCCTAAGCAATAAATAATAAATTGTTACTTATAAATAATTCATCATGTTAATTAGTAAATTACAGATGGATAACTGTTCTTGTCTGTCCAACTCCCTGCTCTCAGATTTTCTTCAGAGACCTTCAACTGTTCTTATCTTCCTGACACCCAACTCCTGAGTAAGGTCGTGTTCCATTAAACTTTCTTATAGCTCCTTCTGCCAATTTCCGAGAGGGCTTCTTCTTCTTCCTCTCCACAGCTTTCTTATACCAGCTTCATCCCAAGATCCTATTTAAAGATCATCGAATAACGAGTAACATCTTAATTCGTGTAATAGATTTTTTTCTTACGCTCTCAGTAATTTCCTTCGACGAAATAAGGAATTTTATCGAGATAAATAATTAAAATTGTTTAATAAAATCTTCATCTATTTAATATTATTATATTATTTAGATACAGGGGATCTTAATACGTATATTTTCTTTGAAAACTGGAATTCAAAAATTTTAACTATAGCAATACATTCCGTTATTATATATTTTCATATTTTGGTAAGTGAAGTAATGCAAAGTAAATACTGTAGGATTTCAATAAGTTTTGATTGTGATATTTATTTTAAATTATATAATATAAAAGTAGAAAGAATCGATCTGAACAGCAATTCTTAGTCTCTGCGATAAGCTCTAAATCTGTCAAAAATTGTATTTTTATACATAAATGATACTAAGTTAAAATTACAACCGAGCGAAGTTGGGGGGCGGACTCACTAGATAAACATAAAATACAATCTGTAAAGGTGAGTTGAATTACAACCACAGTGATCTGTGAAATAAATTTGACCAAATATCATACTCAATAAATAGCAACTCTGATACAACGTTTATAGGATTCTCAAGGTGTTTTATAATCTCTCAGATTTTTTTCGTTTTCCCAATTTAGAAAGTGGACTTTATCCGATATTGTCCAAGGACCCATTGCCCATACACTCAGCTATAGATCCTTACAGACCTAGTCCAAGCGGATACTCTTTCCCTAGGATACAGCACTAAACTAAACCCTCTGGATGAGAACGGCAGAGTACGTTCGCCCTGGCAGGAGACGCGAGTCGTGACAGGCAGCGGTGGAAGGAGACAGCCATTAGCGGACCTGACAAATGGTCCCTGGGTTCCGCAGTAATGGCTGCCTTAGCAACAGCCTCGGGTCTTCCAGCCAACACTGTGTCCGGGCTTTGGCGAAGAGTCAATGAGAAACATATTCCTGAAAGAAGAATTATTTAGATAGATAAAAAGGAAAATATCTATTTTATTTTGTAACTTGGTCCCTCAAAAATAAGAATTTGGTAAGGATTATGTAATAAGATATGACTGGCCAGATACCAATATTTTCCAGAGTTCAAACAATTTGCCAATTTTAAGGTGGGTGTTCACATTGATTGTCAAATAAAATATTTTCTTATTGTTTTGAGTGCCTTGAGATGCTCCGTTCTTCGCCGCATGGTGTCCCTGAACCTCCACAATCCGATAATCAGGTGAATCTAGTCTATCAACCTACGCAAGCGAATCCATGTTTGTCTTTTCTGCCATGTGTTCATGTTGAAAAAAAAAAGTTTTGTAATAACATCAACCGTATACGTTTTTTTTGGTTCACCCCTAACTCACCTTTGAAGGCTATCCAGGGGTTTCTCGGGCCAGGGGGGGGTGAAGGCGGGGGATAAAAGCCCCACCAGCACCGAGTGGCTAGGCAACGCGCTGACAACTCAGCCAACTCCCCCTCCCCCTTATAATTATGACATATTATTTATTTCAATTGTACTTCCATTGCACTGTTATTCTTAGGATACCAAGTCCCAGTATATATATATATATTTTTTTAAATTCTATTCTAAAGATAACAATTCTAACATAACAACATTAATTCTACAATAATAAAGATAAGTATCAGGGTAAACATTGATAGAATTTATAAGGGATCACTTGTAGCTGGGTGGCTAGCGTAACAGCCTCCCATGCCAAAGGTCACGGGTTCAAATCCGCAGGTGGTCCTAGGATTTTTTAATGGGAGTAAAAAATCCTTAGTTACGCCGTCCTTCGGAGGGGACGTTAAAAGGTGGTTCCGAGCCTGTGCGATGTCAGGTACTCGTTAAAGATCCCTATCCTAATAAAACCTGGATAGGCAAAGTTTAGGACTCCCACTGTAGCATCGTCCGATTAGCCATAGTAGCATAAAGTGACGTTAAATAAATAAATAAATAAATTTATAATAAAAAGCAAAAATGATAAACAATGAAATTTAAGCATTAACAGAATATAATATTAATAATCAAACAATGATTATATTACATATGAATGAGGTAATAAAAATATAAAATAATCTTATCATGTATTTTAACATATATACTGATATACTATAGCTTACAATAATTTATTTTTTATTGACATTGAGTTAGGTAGTTCAACAATATTAATTTTGACGATTGAACACTAGATCCTAGTCGAGAGATTCACCTGGGGCATAACCATATTCTATAAATCACCTTGCTCACCAGTTATCCCAGACACTTTTTTCTTTACTAAGTACTGAACCTACTCTGCACACAGGTTATATTTGAAACTTTTTTTTTTTTTTTTTTGGTAGTATCATTATCAATTGTGTTTTGGCCAGAATACAATTCAATATGCAATCACTTTCCATGTTCACTGTCTGATACACTCTATAATTCACAGTTTATTATTAGAATAATGTAGTACGATCAACTCAAATAAAACGAAAATCCAAATTATTGGCCTACATACCCACAGCAAGCGACGCGTCGTACGTATACATTTGGAAAATGGAATTTATCAAAATGGATAAATAAAGGCTTAGAAGAAGCCCTTAAAAGATTACTAGTGCATCCAGCGCATATAGCAATCCTCTTTAGAATACCTCCGGGTAACAGAAGGACAAATCTGACAGCTATACATATTATATTTGTATTTGTATTTTGTTCGAAAATAAAACCAGAGGGTAAGAAAAAAAAAAAAAAAAAAAAAAAAAAAAAAAAAAAAAAAAAAAATCCATGTTTTACTAACAAGGGAAGATCCCGAATGTTTCTCACCGATTTTGATGATTTTTTTTAGGTGATACTAGACATTATACCATTTCATAGGTTCGAGAAAACCCAGTGATATTTTCAGATATAGATAGATAGATAATGAATTTATTTGTCAAAGAAATATTCTTGTACAAATACATAACTAATAATAAATAAACTTCATACAATTCTTTAAGAGTCTGGCATATCTAATGAAATATTAATTATACACGTATAATCAAAGAAATAACAAATCAATAAAAAATTATAATAAATGATATTAATAGAAACAATAAAAGTGACAATGACAAAAAGTGAACAAAATAATATGATAATAAAAATAAAATAAAAAATGAACTACTTCTTTTCTAATTTACAAAGAATTGATTGTGATATATAGATATTTCCAGATATATTCTAACCAAAATTGTTCTTGTTAAGACTGAAGAGAAATTGTTTACTAATTTCATTTGTTTGTATATATATATTAGAACCTACGAGGAAAGAATGTGTCTCACCGATTTTGATAGAATTTGTTTAGGTAGAATTACACATTAACCCGCTTCCGAGGACTCGTGTTAAAATATTGGAAGGTTTGTGCGGGAAAAACTTATATTATTTAATATATTTGGTTCTAGTGAAGGTAGAAAAGTAAGTATGGTGTCAAAAGTTTCCTGTTTCTAGGCGGAATAATAAAAAAAAAATCTGATGCGGGCAACACACGACTTTCACTTACCTCCATTTTTAGAATTGATTGAAGGATTTTCAAATACAGTAAGAGATAAAAGTGAGTGAAACCATTAAAGAATTAGTTAAATGGAATTTCTGTAGAAACATGTGTGTTCTTACAAAATAAATAATTATTATCTAAAATAATCACTTAGTTTTATCGGCTTTTCATCACTCTCTATTAACTTTTAAACGCTTGCGTATGAGATAATATTTTTTCTGAAATCTTTAGCTTTCCAACGGTATATTACATGTATATTACTGCTCTTATGTTAAAAACAAAAAATTGCATTAAAAATATATTATTTCAGTTTTTCCCTTTAGTTGGGTATCAAATTCATTCAATTTATATATTTACCTGTTTTTCATCAATTGTAACTAGATAATATAGTTTTTTTTTTGTTTTTTTTATAGATTTAACAAAATTAAAGGTTCTTTAGAAGAGGAAAATTTAAAATATCGGCATTTAAGCCCTGTCAGACTATTTTTTATGAGATTTTTTACCTACCTTATTTTTTCTTCTTATTCTTATTTTTTCTTCTCATTCTTATTATTATTCTTATTTTTTCTTCTTATTCTTATTCTTATTTTTCTTCTTCTTCTTATTCTTATCTTTTATCTATTTTTTATGAGATAACATTTTTTTCTAAAATCTTTAGCTTTCCAACGGTATATTATACATGTTTATCACTGTTCTTAAGCTAAAAAACAAAAAATTGCAATAAAAAAATATTTTTTTCAGTTTTTCCCTTTAGTTGGATATCGCATTCATTCAATTTATTTATTTACCTCTTTTTTAACAATAGTAACAAGATAATATAGTTATTTTTATAGAATCGACAAAATTAAAGGTACTTTAGAAGAAAATTTAAAATATCGTCATTTAAGTCCTGTCGGACTATTTTAATCAGAATAAAACCTACATGATATTAAAGCTCATTTAACTTTACATCGTTAATGCTAGTTTCATCAAAATCGTCTGAACCATATATCAGAAAATCTTAAAAAGGTACAATATGCATGGTATAAAGTGGCTCTTCTGGTTAGCCGATTTTGATGAAAAAGTTTTTGTAACATCTCGGGCGTATAGTTGCCTTTAATATAAAATTTCAGTTTCATAGAATTTTCGTTTCCGCCAGGGTGTTACCACACACGGACACACAGACACATACACATACACATACACACACACACAAACCTTTTTGCGGGACTTGGTTATTTGGACTCAGAGAATCCTAAAACGGGTATTTCCGTTGAAACATGAAATTTTCACGATCGCTATACTTTCCTTTACTATATGTAGAAATTAAAAGTAATAAGCCATTAAAATATTTAAGTTTAATGTTTGATAATAAACCTAAAAATATAAACAACTCCTTTAAAACAACACTATGAAAAAGGTTTCTTTAAAACTATGGTAAGATTAAGTTTCCTATTTATGAACGAAAAACACAGTTCTTAATAAACCTTTTTAAAAGTACTGTTTTACGAGATTATTTATTTCTTATTATGAACTTTATCATGTTTTTATATTTATTTATTATTACCTTAATAAATCATTTATTATTCCTTAACGATTCGAGGTCCAAATTGCCATGTCTTCAGAATCAACATTTTTCATATTGAATGAATATAGGTTATATTTCATCCATACCTTCATTTATATATGTCAACTATGCTCATCATAATGATTTGGTCACCAATACAGATTTAATTTATTATCACATATATCGGACTTTTTTAAATATTTGGAACTGTTTGGACTAGCAACTATGAAGTACGCTAAAACGTTTTTAGTCTACTCCATACTTGCATTTCGGTCCTCGAAACGTTAAGGAATAATAAATGGTTTATTAATGTAATTGTGAATCAATATAAAAAGAAAAGAAAGTTCCAAATTATTTATTTAATATGATTGTACTCTTCAATATTAGAAATTGAAACTAAAAGAGATTACTTATATTTTTAGGGTTATTACCAACCATAGAAATTAAATATTGCATTGGCTTATTTTTCAACATTCACTAGAACCAGAGATATTAAATATAATGAGTTTTCCGCGCGAAAACATTCCGAAGCATTCCGAGGGAGCTCTGGCCCCTAATCTTTTGCAGATTCTAATGGTTTAATGTCTAGTTTTACCTCAAAATTTTTATCAAAATCGTTGAGATAAATTTCTAATCCTCTCTTTGTAAATGGACTATCAAAATTCAAAAAGATTTTTTCCGAAACATTAAGCTATATTTACAGTATTATTTGTCTAATAACAAACAGGTTACGGCCAGCTGAACACCAACAATTCACCACTCTAAGTAAAAGCCGGAATCCTTTGTGGTCCATTCAGTTCCGGAATAATGAAAAAAAAAAACCTCCCGCTTACTCAGTTTTCAGAAAATCCGAAAACTATTGAAGTCTCAGGTACCAGACTGAGTCAACGTAGATCCGCCAGCTCCCACTATCGGAGTCCGTTGGAACAGCTGTTTCTCAGCTGATCGTTTAAAAGCCCAGGGGCCTTTTAAACGCCAGGTAGCCGCCCGAACAGCTGACGCGGGCCTTCCTGGAACTCGTTCCAGAGTTCCCGCGGTGACAGGTTTATTATGTCCAGAGCTACAGTCTAAATAACAACAACTGACCAACACATTTGACATCGTAAATTTCAGGAGCTGGGTAAAGGTTTATATTGGAAAGAAAGTTCTTTCATTAAGACCACAATTGGTGGCGAGCTGCGGCCTAACAGTCCATTCCAATTTCCTTTCCCATATAGGGTACAAAGGCAATCTACCGGTTTCCTATATTCCCTATCAACGACCGTTAATATCCACTCCTGATAGCTTTGTACACCTCTTGCTTTCATACCAGACGGCTTTAACAGATATAAATAAAAGTAACTCAGTTAATCATTTATTTTTAAAAATTACTCGATAGATTACTCATCATATAGCCATCAAAATACAACCATAATTTAATTAGATAAAACTAAAAACAAATTAGGGCATTGTTAATTTATAATGAACCTTCCAATGCTAAAAGAGCTTGTGATGGCCTGATGTGTGTGAGGGAGTGAGGTTATAACACACAGCTGGTGGGAGCAAAGAGGTTATGTGAAATGGATTTGTCACTGCCTCAAACATGTTTATATTTTAGTTTTCTTTATATTTAATTGAAGGTCATTTTTATTTATTATTTTATTTTCTGTGTTTTATGATAGTAGAAAGATTATTTTATTTTACAGTGGCAAATCCATTGCAACCTCTCACCAGCTGTGGGTTGGCTCTATCTCGATTTGTGTGTGCTCCTCATATTGTGTTCTTCTTTTGTATTCTATTATTCCATGCTTTATTTAACTGTTTTTAACATTACGAACAATAAAGAACCATTCGTACTAATAGTGCCAGGCTGTAGTTATTTCGCCCTCACCTCCTCTAAAAGCTATTCTCGACTCCCCCTTGTTAGAGAGAAACGCTTTATAACATTAACAGTACAATAAAACGAAACAGTGCTGCCCAACTCTATAGAGGTTCCTACCACACACAGCGTACTTACCAATCGTATAGCATATTGTTATACTAATACAAATTTATGAATTTACTTTACAATTGTTTCCTTTATCAATAGTTTTATGTTATAGTATATAATATATCGCACAATTTAGAGCACAAACTCTACAAAAAGTGCGTGCCAAATGACCAACAGTATCAAAACAAAGCTTAATTAAAAAGATAAAACAATATATTAGTAAAAGAATATTTAAAAAAAAAAATAGAAAATCATCAAAAAAAATTAAATTAGATAAAAATTTTAATCCAATCAAAATCCTTATAGGTGATGAACGATGATCCCCATACAGCCCAATATTATATTCTCGGCCATTGTGAACAATTCTCAATTACCAACACCGAGTTCTTCCAAAAGGCTCCTAAAAGAGATAGTTCTGCGAGATCCGAACCAGAGGTCTCTCACAGTGAACAAGGCAATAAACAAATTATCTCAAAATGTTTTAAGTAGCCAAATCCAAATCATCTTCTTCATAATAATAAAAAAAAATCACTAACTCGGGAGAGCGTGTTTTTAACATTCTTCGATGAAACTTTACACATATGGGTAATTCTATAAGTTTGGGTAATACTAGGATTTTAAAATGATAGGAAAAATCCTTAGTCATGCAGTCCTTCGAGGGGACGTTGAAAGTTGGTCACTAGCCTGTTTGATGTGAGTTACTCATTAAAGATCCCTGTCATAATTAAACAAAATGTAGACAAAATTAAAACTACCACTGTAGCATCGTCTGATTAGCCACAGCAGTTAAAGCAGCCTTGAATGATTAAACAACAATTTAATAATATATATATATATATATATATATATATATATATATATAGAATGAAATAGAAAAATAATTTTTATTCTGTGACTGAGTCCCTTAAGAACAATATGATATGTACAATTAACATATACAATGTGTCTGGCCACAAGACCAGAGGATTATAATTAATTCTTATTTACAAAGTTTAAAAGAACAAAAGTAGGATACAATAAAACAAAACTAAATCAACTTATACAATAACAAACTTAAGCATAAATTAAGGATTTTGCCTAAATTATTCTAGAGTTCAAGTATTGAACTCTAACTCTTTACGTCGATATAATCACTAATCGATTAGATTTAATCGATGAATAATTGTTCTAAAATAGGCCACATACATAATAGACTGGTCACAACAAAATAGAAATAAATTATTGGTTAAATTATTAATGTGTCTGGCCACAAGACCAGAGGATTATAATTAATTCTTATTTAATTTCCTGCTACTGTATGTTTGAGGGCACCGTTGTCTATTACGGACGGAGGTCTTCCTGGGGGAAAGTTTTCCAAGCCTTGCAAATATTTTTAGCGGCCTCAGCTGCAGAATGGCCGAGTTTAAACTCGTACAAAAATTTTACTCGAAAATCGTGTGTTTCCATGTTCATATTTGGAGGTATACTAAAAAGAGGGTAATTGATTGGGAAGCTAATGTTTATAATACAAAGGTAGAGGATTGGTAACTGTTCACTTTAAATATGTAAACATTTGGGAAAAAAAAAACAGAGACCTGCAAAATCCTTTATGTATTTCAAAAACTATAAAAACGGACATTTCATGTGAAACAACCCAATAAAAGCTAGAATTTTAATAGATGGAAGGATATCAAAACAAGTTTAGCTTATCACAAAATAATCAAATATTAAATTTTTGACAAGAGAACCAATCTGAATAATAAAATTAAACAGTCTAGAAAATACAGGACAAAAATCAATTGAACACCAAATAAAAAAAATTAGTAGGAAAATATCATATATTAGACACTGCTGCCCAAATACATAAGGTTGCTAAATAAGACATTATATTGAATCTATCTATAGATGATATCGGTTGATAAATTAAAAAAAAAAATGAAAAATTTCTGGAAACTTAATCGATAAGATATAAAATATCCTATTAAGAAGAAAAATAAATAAAAGAAAAAGTGTACTGATATGAAAATCATCAACGTTTAACCACCTTTTTGCGACCAATCCATGCAGATTTCCTATAGACAGTACGAGATTTACTTTTTTTAGATAGATAACCCAGTTTTACAATAAAAAAATCGGATATTAGTATACATAAATTTACATGCATCTCCATAATTCTTATTCTTTTTATCCATGTTTATTCCTTGAAAATTTATATGCCTATTTTGTGATATAATGATACTAACTTGATAATCTTATTTTACTACCACTCAATAATATTTAAAATTATAAATTAATAATGATCAGAGTTAAAAGAATTGATTGATTATTATATAAACGCTTTAACTCCTCGCCACAGAATTTTCAATATTTTAAACATAAAAGTATTCAATAATTTTATTATCAATTAAATAAAAAATAAGGATCGGTATTGTAAACTATATAGTTTGAGATAAAGGGGACTGTTTATTTTTAAGAAAAAGGACTTTATGCCACAAAAAAAAAAAAAAAAAAAAGTATTTGAACACCTATAAATCCTAATTTCTTTGGTCTTTTATGAGGGTACCGGAAAACTTTTCGCTCTAAAAAAGGAGCTAAAGAAACACAAATCAGAGTATAAATAATGAACTTTCTAATAAAAAAGTTCTCTTATATTGATCGTATTTACTGATTTATCTAACCAAGCACGTGAGATTAGTTAAGACTTCTTCATGTTTAACATGTAAGCCTTGATTACGAATGTGATATGTTACATGCAAGATTTTGTTCGCTGTGAAACAAAATAATATGCATTGTATACTGTTTTAAGTGCACATAAAATCACAATGTCGAATTCAGGAGGAAATTAGTCCCGTTGGCGGTCAGAAATATATTCTTTTTGCATTTTTTAAGCACTGATGATAACCCATAATGAGGATTGAAAAATTGGAGAACGAAAACTTTTATAATTTTTCTTTCACCGACCACCACTAATCTGCTCCTGTAAATCACAACGGTAGACAATTAATATATATAAAATGTTGAATTTTAATGTAAAGTAATACTTTCACAATGTAGATTTATACGTGTACAAACAGCACTTTAAAGGCAACAAAAAGCATTAATATTTTACTATAATATTTTCAGTCTTTTTTGAGTATTTTAATTTTGCCGACGTTTCAACTCAAACTTGTGAGCCATCATTATAAAATTATGGGCATTACTAAGCATGAACTGATTTATTCAATTTATTATTAACAAATTAAATCGATTATTCAAGCACAAACCAGTTTATGTTTTGACATGACTTAGTAATGCCCTCATAATGGCTCACAAGATTGAGCTGAAACTTATGAAACTTGTGAAACTTGCAAAATTAAAATGAATAATAAATCTATAATAAAATTTTCTAAAAATCAAAAAAATAATCAGAATCATACTAGTCGAATCAAATATTCTAAATTTAAAACAAATATACTATAGATCTGAAAATTCTTAACGATATTTTGTTTGAGGATTTGCAAATACGTTGAATTGTAATGGGACTTTTAATAAGTTTTCAAGGAGCTCAAAACAATTTTGATAATAGTTCTTAAGATAAATTGTTTCTTAAACCTAAAAAAACAAATGTTATTCCAATAAGATTAATTTCCATTCATGTTGCGAACGAATTGTGACTACATACAACGATTATGTTTAAAAGGTAAAGCATATTAAGTAATTATAGGTATGCCTACCTCTTTTGGTGTACTTGTGTACGTTGGGCTTAATAGAATTAGGATCTAATAACAACTTTATTCGTTAAGCGTAGTTTAAGATAATTAAGCGTCGTTAAGAGTAATTGATTGACCGATAAAGTAGGAGTCTAAGAATTATTTCTCTTATTTAAAGTTAAGAAACTCCCTCGCCTGCCCATACTATTACGTTCTTTAATCATTAAAATAGTTTTAACTATAATTTTTTTATTCAACTTATTTTTTTTTTTTTTTTATTGATTTATTGAGAAATAATACAATCTGCCACTATCTTGGGCAATAAGTATTAGAGCTAAAAGAAGTACTTCATTCCATATTTAATGAGTAAAAAAAACTATAATAATAATAAAAAAATAATAATAATGAATAATAAAAAATAACATAAAATGAAATAAAATAAGTAAACTTAACTAACAAATGAAAATAAAAATAAAATCTAGGCCACATTCATACCAATTCAACTTATTAATAATGGCTTTAATTATAATTATTACATTACGTAATAATTTTAGGTTGTATAACATTGATGTCAATCATTCCTTTCATATCCCTTCCAAGAAAAAATATACGGAAAAAAAATAAAGTCCCTCTGATAATAGCATTCCTCCCCTAATAATTTGCGAGACAGGGCGTGGGGGTGTACGGTTGTTGTGCATAGAGGGCAGGGATATAGGTTCACCCTTCGCGAATACAGCGGGCTACGATATGAGTCGAACGTTACGAAGGCCTTGGAGCAGAAAGGGAAAAGTACAAAAGATGGCCAATGAAAAGACGGCTGCCTTAAGGAAAAAAAAAAGTTTAAGGCTGGTGTAATCTTTAAGAAGGGCCCACCTGAGGATAACCACCTGACCTCAGCCCCAACGGTTTTTCTCAGGGCTTCCACCTCGGCCATTGTAGGGGGAGGCTCTGGGCATTACGGCACAGGTCATGCTCTCGCTGCATCTTACCAATGGAGCTATTCCAGCCAGGATCTTTCTAACGGTCGGGGGTCTTTCCAAACAAGTCCTTTATGATCCTTGAGGAGTTGGGAAAATAGGTCTTGAAATATGATAGTCCAAGGAATACGGGATATTTTCGTTAAGGGTTACTAAGAAGGTTGAAAATCGTTAGTGAAGCCAAGTGGGTTGAAAATATAAATGCTTTTTTCCAAACACTCTCTATGTATATATCAACTGGATTCTTTTTTGAAATTTTTTTATTGACACGTATTTTAATTTGCTTCTATGTGAACCATAGTATTAATGCTATGAGACCACATTCATGAAAAATTTACAGAAATACAAAGTTAAAGTCAAATTACTTAAAAATAGAAACTAATATAAATACATTAAGGATGTATAGTCGACTGTAGAAACTATTATAGGTGGAATAATCAGAAATCAGTCATTTTTTGAAAATATACAATTTTTGGACTTGTGAGCCATCATAAGGACATTACTGAGCCATGTCCAAGCATAAACTGGGTTGGACATGCATAAACTTGATTTTATGCTTGGACATGGCTCAGTAATGCCCTGATGATGGCTCACAAACTTGAGCCGAAACGTTGGCAAAATTAAAAATTTTCAAAAAATGACTGATTCCTGATTATTCCACCTATAATATAAAAACATCATATAAAGAGAAAAAATTAATAACTTATAAAAACATAGTTATCGAAAATCAGCATCTTACTTATCTTACATCAAACTCAACTTGTCAATAGTTCAATAACACTCAACTTTCATTTGATCAATACTCAATCCTTATTCCATGTTTTTATATTGAATAAAAACTACCCTCTGAGATTCTCTGGGAGAATCCGAATCAGGTCCTGATTAGCTAAAAGTGTCCGAATTAGGTCCCAGCGTTGGTATTACTGAATCCTCGTTCAGTCTCGCTTGGTACCTAAAAAAGGTGTTGGAATTAGGTACTGCTTTTGAACATACCTAGGTTCAGAAGGTAAAAATACAGCCTATATGTTTTGGAGACATGTGAAAATATTTTTTAAAAAATTTGGAAACAACTAATACATACTAATATCTAAGGGAACTTGATCCCAGAATAAAAAAAATAAAAAAATTATTTCCATTTCATTTCAATATCAGCCATGCTACATCTCCGTCCTCATTTAAATCCCTACTTTTCCACCAACCTCTGAAATTCCTAAACGACGCTCAACAATTATGGTATTTCAATTCTAGATATTAAACTGTGAATGAAGAAAATAATTGTTTACTGCCTTAATGTAAATTTTGTCTATCGATTCATTTATTTTTAAACACAACTGTTTCATGAAATGTTTTTCCCTTATTATTATTTTTTTCTTGTGCATAAGATTCCTTCTTCTTTCTCATCCCATCATTGTAGATGATAACTAATTATGTTCATCGTATCTGTTGGCCATACATATTATATTATTTTATAAATGTACATACCTGTTATTTTTAAGGGGGCCATTCACATAATAAAATTATTTTCTATTCTTTTCTAAAAAGTATCCTTCTCCTTCTTACGTACGTGCATTGCTTTAACGCAAAAATATATGAATATAAGTAGTAGATCGTAAGCTTATTCAAGAGGAAAAGAGAACTAAACAATCAAGACTTTTTCAAGCTTCCTTTTCTTGAGGGGCCCTAATGAAGACTTACAGTTTCGGTCGAAGCAGAGTAATAAATACTCAAGACTATTTCATTATTTTTTTACCGCCACCCTATTTTCCTCCTGAAAGGAAAACAAAAGTATGAGATAAACTAAAAATCAATACGTATAGTCTGATCACTTTCCTCTTCCTTTGAGGTTACACGGCTTGTCCCGGTCGTTTAATGTTTGACACAGCTCATTTTAATATTTAAGAATTAATAATTTCAAATAAAAACAATAATAATAAAATAAATTATTAAGGTTGATTTTGGGCTGAATTATTCTTCCATTAATACTCATTTTTTTATTTCATCAGTATGACGTTTCGGGATATTCTCCCATCTTCAGAAGTCTTGTTATATATTCAGTAATCCCAACATTTTCACTAATCACACATTGAGCTAGGTTAAATAGTAAAATGAAGTCAATATTTAAATACATCAGATCTGAGCAAGAGTATTGCTCAGATCTTTGTCCTCAACTGAAGAATTGAAAGTTTAGGATTATGGAAATTTAAGTTAATTTAGGTTTAGCATTATGGAAGGATAATGGAAGAATTATTCAGCCCAAAATCAACCTTAATAATTAAATGAGCTTTTCCTTGGTTTAGATCATATTGATATAATAAAATAAAGTATTAGATTATATTGGAACTAATTATTTATTAATGGCCATAAGGTGGCCCACAACAAACCTGATTGATTATAATCATAGACCGTTTGAGATTATTGACATAGCATGGCCCAATGACGGGAGCAATACCTCAGTATGAGTGGAAAATATACGAAAGTACCGAGCTATTACAGCCGAGCTAAAGGAAGCATACAAGCTGTTAAAAGTGGTTGCGATATCCAGCAATAGTCTGATCCCAAAGTCCACTATAGAAGCCACTGAGCGGCTGAGCCTCTCTATAGCTGTAATAAATGAAGTCCAAAAAGTTGTACTGTTACCTTAATATTTAACAGGTACAATTAAAAGTAAATCAAGTAGATCACCTCAAATGATTGGATTTAATCTTCCTCCTCTATAGGAATACTCCTTTTCATGAAGAGTAGCGAAATAAAAAAATAATAACAAAGAAAGATAAAATAACAATTTCAATATGAGGTAAGTTACAAGATCTTAATAAAGCAATAAATATGTTATTACTAAATTTAACAATATTTCATTATTTAATATTGTCGCATTTCAGTTTGTTCACTTTCTGCAACATCAGTTTAGGCCAAAATTATCATCTTTTGATATCAGAGATCTTATTCGATTCCTAACTGCTGTGCCGAGATGACGACATATTCTGTGGGTCAAAACATTAGAAAGAAACATTTATGACTATTTCAACATTTCTTCTGAATTACCCAAATGTAAGATATTGATATTATTTATTGGAAATAGAGTATTATTTCTGGGGTAATTATGTCACATGCTAAAAGGATTGATGGTATTTAATGTCCGATAATTCAATATACACACTTTAAGGAAAAATTTCCATTGTTGCGATGGATCTTTAGCAACTTGAGAAACTTTATTCTTAAGTTAGACTTGGTTGCATAAAATGAACGAAATCTAACTCATCAACATATACCATAAGTTATGAGTGTACAACTATGAATATTTTTATTAATTATTTTTAAAAAATACACCAACAAATATTTACAAACTAAAATTAATATTACAATAGAAAATAATATTATTATTACTATGGATAGTATTCAAAACATAAATATTATCTTAAAAGAATAGCAAATTACAGTATATTTAATTATACGTATTCTGAATAAAAATAAACATAGTAAAAATATGTTCATAATGAGGGCGGAAAATAATTACAAATATCTCAAACCACTTTTACAGGCCGGAAATAATTAATATTATATTAACTTTCAATAAAATTTCCATTTCATTACACGCGTACATAATTGATCCATTGGAAATTTAATTCATGGTAATACAATTAAATACCTACTAAAGAACGTATATTTGATATTAAATGGGATGCTGTACTGAATGCCTTTCAATTAGCTTATGAATTAAAAACAAATCGATACTAAATATATTAATTCATCGTTGAGAAATAAGTAAATATTTCTTAATTAATTGAATATTTCAATTTTTTAATTAAATTTTCAACTAACTAATTTGGCGTATAATATTTCTATAATAATACATACACTTTATGTATACCCTTCAAGGTATCGAGTTCAGTATTTTGTACTTGTACTGTTTTACAGCCAACGACCATGCAAGGAGGTGTTAGGCCTTGATCACGCTCATCTGCCAGATATTACCTCCAATTTTAGGTACTTCCTTTACAGGATAAAGATGTGCCCTGATAGTTTCTAAGCAGTCTCAAAAGACCACGCCGAGAGTAGGTGAAAGTAAAATATAAAAATTTGTAAATATTTTATGTGATGTTAGCGATAGTGACTTATCATTCATTCTCAAATAATAGTGAATTATATAAAACTTTACCATTTATTTTTTTTCAATAATGTTTAATTTCATAAAATAGAATTTCAATACTTAAAATAATATGTTATCATAATGTGAATGTTTGTTTGTTTTGATGTAACTTTATCATTTAGTTTTGTTATCTTATTTTTTTAAGATAATATTTAATAATATAATAGGATTTTTTTTAAAGTAATATTTGATGTTAGAATCTGAATTTGAAAAAAAAAAAAAAAAAAAAAAAAAAAGTGTAGCCGGGTAAGAATGGTAAATCGACCCCCGCGAATGTTTAGATTCATACTTGGGGGATCGATTTGATAAATAAAAATAATTCACCCAAATCTTTAGCTCTTTAACTGAAACGTTTTTCGAGATATTAAGAAAAACAAATATTTTTTCGATTTATTTTTTTTAAATAGTAAAATTCGAAATTAATTAATGATGATTTTTTTTTACTGATTATTAAGTAGAAGATATAAAAAAACGATATGCTCATGATTCTTAAGAGTCGTTTTTTAACGATTGGAAACTGAAACCAAGGGAATAGTAGACCTCACCTCTTAACTACCATATTCCTAGCAATAAATACCAAAATAAATATTAAAATATACTCTATACTTTAAGTAGTTTTGTACAAAACTAGTAGTTTCCTGATGATATTTCTTCAAAAGGTTTTTTCTAATCAGACATTTTTTACTTTCCTTTACCTATATATGAAACATATAGTAAGGGAAAGTATTGCGTTTGTGAAAATTTTCGAATTCCAGTTTTCAACGGAAATCCACGTTTTAGGATCCACTGAGTCCAAATAAAGTCCCGCAAAAAGGTCTTTGTGTGTGTGTGTGTGTATGTGGTAAGTCCTTTGAAACTGAAACTTCATATTTAAGACATATATACGTCCAAGATGTTACAAAAACTTTTTCATCTAACTAACCTTACTAGAAGAGCCACTTTATACTCAGTATTTTGCACCTTTTTACGATTTTCTCGAAAATGATTTTGAATAACTCTATATATTAATGTAAAATGTAATGGGCTTTAACATCATGTAGGTTTCATTTTTTTTTTTTTTTTTTTTTTTTTTTAAACATAATTTATTGAAATTTACAACTGTACTCAAAAAAATACATCAAGTAAATATGATATTAGAAAAATGACATGGAAGAGACTTGTAGAAGAACTACCCAATGGTAGCACTCCTGTAACTATTTTAAACTAGAAGGTCTCGGGGCCATCTCCTTTTCAGACGCCTCGGAGGATTGTCGGGAATTGAAGAGGAAGAAAGGATTGAAACTAGAGGATTAGGGTGGGAATGGAGTTTGTCATGAAAGGAATGGTATCTAGATCGGGCCAAATCAGCAACATACGGAATATTAAGGTCTTTGTGGATCAGTTTATTAGTTACAAAATAAGGAGCATTGAGGATTTTTCGCAGGATTTTGGATTGTAGGGATTGGATACGGGAAGAATTTGATGGTTTAGTAGAGCCCCAAAGCTCTACTCCGTAAGTCCATATAAGCCGTATGATAGTCATGTAGATGAGTCTTTTGTAGTTAAGTGGAAGATTGGAACGTTTGTCTAGTAAGTGTTGAAGTAGTCGAAAACGTCGTGCAGTTTCTTGTCGTTTCAGTCTTGTATGAGGGTTCCATGTAAGGCGTTTGTCAAGGTGTAGTCCTAGATATCGGATCTGTTCAACCGGGACAAGAGGAGTATTATTGAAGGAGACAGTAGGGCAGGATGTCATTGGTTTACGACGAAGGGTAAAGGTAATTTGGCTGGATTTGTTGGCATTTATTTTAATTCTCCAGTTCTGACACCATACTTCAAGGTCTCTGATGTGGGATTGGAGAGTTTGAGAGGCAATAGTTGGATCAGCATTGACTGATAACACACATGTGTCATCAGCATAGGTAGAAAGGAAAGTGTTAGGATGGGATGGGATATCAGCTGTATAAACTGTGTAAAGGATGGGTCCTAGGATACTGCCTTGAGGAACACCAGCAAACTGACTAAAAATGGATGAATAGGAATTATTATGATTTACTTTGAAGGATCTGCCAGTGAGGTAGGACTGGATGATAAGGAAGTATGTAGGAGGGAGGAATTTGCGGAGCTTGTAAAGCAATCCTGGGTGCCAGACTCGGTCAAAGGCCTGTTCCACATCGAGGAAGGCTCCCGTGCAATACAAGCCGCGCTCCAATGTAGACGAGACAACGTCCACCACACGATGACATTGCTGGATAGTGGAGTGGGACGTTCTGAATCCAAACTGGTGATCAGGAATAATGGAATTAGTATCTAGGATGGGATATAGACGTTTCAGTATAAGCTTCTCTAAGATTTTGCCCATGATTGGTAAAAGTGAGATAGGACGGTAAGAAGATGGATTTTCTGGCGGTTTCTGAGATTTGGGTATCATTTTGACAATGGATAATTTCCAGGAAGTAGGAAAGTACGTGGAGCGGAGTACGGAATTATATATGTAAGTGAGATAGAGGATAGCTTTTCGAGGAAGTAGTTTTAAAATATGGGAAGTTATAAGATCATGCCCAGGAGCTTTGCGGGATGGTAAACTTTGAATAATGCTATATATTTCTGACGGATGGAAGGCTTTGGGAGGAAGGACCAATTGGAGTGGGATATCTAGCTCATCTTCTATAAACTTAATGTGACCGGGATTATGGATATCTGGATGTGGATTAAAGGTTCGGAATAGGTGCTGACCGAATATCTGGGCCTTCTCTTCATCAGATCTTGTCCAGATACGGGAATCAGTTAGGAGTGGATGATTACAGTCTTTGAACTTCAGTAGCTTTTTTGTCGTCATCCATAATGATCTGTCTGTAATAGTAAGTTTTTCAGTGAAGTTGAGTAAGTTTTGAATTTTAATTTTTCGGATTTCTGATTTTAGTCTGTTAGTCAGTTTATTATAATAAGTTTTGTCTGACGGATATCTAGTCCTATGCCACTTCGATCTTGCCCTGCGTTTTTCCCTTAGCAAGATTCGAATGTGCTGTGGCAGGGTAGTCTCCTGTGAGTTAGTATTATTAATGGTTGTAGTATTGTCGAGTATGCTACTACTAATTGAGTCAGTAAGTTGTTTAACGGCTTTATCAATATCGTGTTTAGTCTTAAGTGGGATTTTTAAGTCCAGTTTGTCTTCCAAGTCACTTCTAAATCCGTCCCAGTCCACTCGTCCTGTAATCAGAGTGGGAATGGTAGGTCTAGGAACAAGGCTCGAGTGCAAGGCAAGAAGAACTGGGCTATGATCAGATGACAGGTCATTTAGGGTTTTGATTGTGGATTGGGAGGAAGATATCTGAGAGGAAACGAATATATCAAGGATATCAGGACGTTTTTTGAGGGAAGTTGGCCAATATGTTGGGCTCATAGGAGAAAGGATAGTATAGCAATTGGAGGTAGAGATGCGAGAAAGGACATTACCACGGGAGTTGGATGTCCGGCAACCCCATCGTTGGTGCTTAGCGTTATAGTCTCCTCCAGCAATGAAGCGCGGTCCTAAGGATCGGAAGAGGGATTCAAGTTGGTTATAAGAAAGAGAGTTACCAGGAGGACAGTATACAGCTGAGAGTGTAAGATGGAAAGGACGAGCTGAAATGGCTACCGAGGTTGATTGTATGGCATCAGTTGGAGTAGAGGGAATAAGGGAATGAGGTAAGGACTTATGGATAAGGATGCATGACCCAGCATGGGAAGTGTTGTCGGGATGGTCAGATCTATAAGTGATGTAGTCACGTATGTGAAAATGTGATAGTTGTGTGAAGTGAGTTTCAGTGAGTAGTGCTATGTCAATGTGGTTGTCGTGAAGAAATAAGTCCAGTTCGTCACGATGGTTATGCAAGCCATTACCATTCCACAAGACTATCGCTAGCGGCTTTACACTCATCGTGGGAAATTAAAAGGGATTTGGGAAAGGACTCTAGTGAGAAGGGTAATTAGCGGTTGGATGGTATCTCTAAGATCTGAGAGAAAGGACTGGAGAATGGAGAATGTGTTAAAAGGATCATGGTTGGGAAACGGATGAGGAGGATAAGAGACCTGGGATGGATAGTTGATTGGTTCAGGATTGTTGGCTTGGGGCTGAACTCGCCGTGGGGTACGAAGCTGTTCAGTCCGCTGAGATACTGGAGGTTGGGGTTTTGGCTGAGTTGGTTGATCATAAGGGCGTTCAGGGATTTTATTGAGATTCTCAGGAGGAAGTTTCACCCGCAAGGGTAGATTATGGGGAGTGATCGGTTGACGGGAAGATTGTGGTTTAGGACGGGAGGACGGAGGCTTGAATTGAGAGTTCGGAGGCGCCTGACTAGTAGTAGGTTGCTTCTTGATAGTTGTGACCTCGGGGAGAGATTCCCTTGTTTCCTCAGTAGAAACTCTGGCTGCTGATGTGGTCGGCTGCTGCGGTGTGATGAAATTGGTAGGTTGCTGAATTGAAGGAAAATCAGACAAATTATTCAACTCTGGCACTTGAGTACGAATATTCTGATCATCTCTTTTTGCAGGTATGTTTTGAGATCTCTGGCGAAGTAGGCTTTTGTAAACGATGCAGCCCCTATAGCTCGCCGGGTGGCCTTCCCCGCAAAGAGCACACTTTGCTGGCTCAGTCCGAGATTTCGGGCATGTGTCAGAGGCGTGTGGTCCGGCACACTAGGTTTCATTTGATTGAAATAGTCTGAAAGGGCTTAAATGGCGATATTTAAACATTTCTTTCTCTAAAGTAACTTTAATTTTGTAGATTCTATAAAAATAAGGATATTATCTTGTTAGAATTGATAACAGCTAAATATGCATGTTGAGCAATTATTATAATAACTAAAGGTAAAAACATAAAAAAATATTTGTTCGATGCAAGTTTTTGTTTTTGAACGTAAGAACAGTAATATGCAAGTATAACATACCGTTGAAATGCTTATGATTTAAAAAAAAAAAAAAAAATCTTATATATATATATATATAGGTTAGGTTATTTTATTTATGGGCACAAAACATCTGGGGTCTTTAGCGCCCTTTTCTATTTACATAAAAATTTCATTAGATTTTTTTAAACAAATCAAATGTTTTTAAGAACTCAATTGTTTTTCTAATCGTTGTAGTGTTGTCACCTAGTATCCTCTTGAGGTTTCTTTGAATATTTTCTGTCTGAAAATAGTTGTGGTAGAGTGGGCAGTCCTCAAAGATGTGGCAGATGGTCAGTCGCTGGTTGCAGTTCTCGCAGCTCGGAGGTGTGCTTTTCTCTATAAGGTATCCATGGGTCAGTCGCGTGTGCCCTATTCTTAAGCGAGTCATGACAACACCTTCTCGCCTGTTGACACTGTTGGCGCTCTTCCACGGTTGAACATCGGATTTGATACTTCTTAACTTATTCGACTCTTCTGTATTTTCCCAAAGCTCGGCCCATGTCATTGTCGCTTGTTTTTTTAGATAAGCGCATATATCAGATTTTGTAAATATCGGGGTGATTTCTGTACAGGATAATGCTGCTTCTTTGGCTGCCTGGTCTGCTTTTTCGTTGCCTTTTATCCCTACATGCGATGGTGTCCAAACAAGAACCACGCTTTTGTTTATACATTTTATCATCGAGGCATTGGCTTGGGCTTTCTTTATCACAGTATCATTGGAATAAATATTTGTAAAAGCCAATAAGAAAGATAAAGAGTCCGTAAATATTACGAATTCTTCCTCTTCACACTGTAGGATTTTGTATAGTGCTGAACTAATTGCGTAACTTTCTGCTGTGAAGTTGCTAGCAGTGTGTGGAAGTCTGTGCTTAACAATATTGGGTTCGATTACAACAGAACATCCAACGCTATTTTCTGTTTTTGAGCCATCTGTATAAATATGGGTCCTATTTTCATATTTGTCCTTAACGTTTTGATATTCTGTTGCATAGGTGAATTCTGAGGTGTTGTTTTTCTTAAATTTTAGAAGCGTTAGATCTATGGTGGGTAGTTGTAAGGTCCATGGAGCGAAATTATTTTCAAAGATCGTTGTTTCGATGTCTTGGATTTCGTCTATATATCTTTTGTATCTGACTCCCAGTGGGGCAGCTAACCTTCGGTTTTCTGCAAACCATCTTGTTTTGGGTTGAAAAACATGTTTCCATGCAGGATTATTTTTATTAAATTTTAGTTTGCCGATGTATCCACATGCAAGCTGCTGTCGCCTGACAGCCAGAGGAGCAAGGCCAGCTTCTACACATAAACTATTCACAGGACTAGTTCTGAATGCACCCGTAGCAAGTCGGATACCAGCGTGGTGGACTGAGTCTAAAGCTGAGAGATCTTTAGGATTTGCAGATGAGAAGATAGTGCAGCCGTATTCTAATTTGGGTCTTATCAAACAGGAATATACTTTCAGCATGCTAGGCCTGTCCGCTCCCCACGAGCACCCAGCTAGAACCTTAAGAATATTTAATCTTTTTTGAGTTTCTTCCTTTAACCACCTAAGATGATCTTTCCAGTCCAGTCTGCTATTTAAAATCAAACCCAGAAATCTTACGTTTGATACGAAGCTCAGTTGTATACCTCTGTACGTTAATTCTGGAGGAGGAGTAGGTGTTCTAAATTTTGAAAAAAGTAGGCATTTTGTTTTTTCTATTGAAAATTTTAATCCAGATTGAGTAGACCATGAATCTAACTTTAACAAACAATTGTGTAGTATTTTTTCCATCCTTTGTTTGTTTTTAAAAGGCAGTAATAAAGCCAGATCATCAACAAATAAAAACGTTCTTATTTGTTTCGGGATTATATATGTAACTTGGTTGATGGCGATAGCAAAAAGTACGCAGCTCAAAACACTTCCCTGAGGTATTCCGTTGTTCATTACTTTTGTTGAAGATAGGTTATTGCCTATTCTAACTTGGAAGGTTCGATTATACAGAGTTTTTTATCAGTATAAAAAGACGGCCTCTGATTCCCCATTCCCTTAACTGTTGTAGGACAAGAGAGGGATTTAAGTTGTCATAAGCTTTCTCAATATCGAAGTAAATGCCAACACATTCCTTTTTTTCGGCGAAGGAATTAAGTATTTCATATTCCATAGTTACAAGATGGTCCATAGTGGAACGTCCAGTTCTGAATCCACTTTGCGCGCTTGATAGAAAGTTGTTTGTCTCTAACACCCATATGAGCCTTTTAAAAATTATTTTTTCTAGTAGTTTGCACATACAACTTGTGAGTGATATGGGACGGTAGCTTGAGGGGAGTAATTTATTTTTTCCTGTTTTCAGTATCGGGATGATTATAGATCTTCGCCAGATATCAGGAAAGTCTCCTGTGCACCAAATATGATTGTAGAGTGCAAGAAGTGCATCAAGAGCTGGTTTAGGTAAATGTTTCAACATGTCATTATGTATATTGTCAATTCCCGGAGAGGTCGGTTTCAGCTCTTTGATATTGGTCAATAGTTCTGTCTTAGTAAGTGGAAGGTTATACACGTATTCAGGTTGAAAATCAATTGTATCCAAACTTGTATCTTCTGATATCAACAACGGTGTTAGTGGGGTATATATATTTGAATAAAATGTTGCGAAGTGCTCAGCCAGCGTGTCTGGGTTTCGTTCAATGTTTTCGTTAATAAGAAGTGTGGGTTGGTAGTCGATATACTTCCCTGAAACTCTCTGTATTTTATTCCAAAATAAGCTTGGTGAGGAATTTGTTGAGATTGTTCCCAAAAATTGTTCCCAGGATTTTTTCTTTTTGGTTTTAATTAATCTACGGGATATAGACCGGGTCTTTTTATATTCAATTAGATTGCTTAAACTAGGTTCCCTTCGGAATGTCTTAAGTGCCTTTCTTCTATTTTTGATTACCAGTCTACACTCGTCGTCATACCAAGGAACAGTACTTCGCCTGGAAGTGGTATTAGTGGAACTTTTGGGAATTGAGAGATCTGCTGCTTTCAAAATAGATGAGGTGATTAGGTGGTTTATCTCGTTGCTACTGTTTAATGGTGATAAATCTGATTCCGTTACTGCTATATTGTTTTGGAACTTTGACCAATCAGAACTCCCTGTGATCCACTTGGGATGTTTTGAGATTCGGGGGTTGCTATGGCGGAAACTAATAATTAAAGGAAAGTGATCACTTGAATACTGATCATTGGAAACCTCCCACTGTAAGTGGGTGAAAATGCTTGGTGAGCACCATGCAAGATCTATACAGGAGAATGTATGGTAGGCCGGACTTAGATACGTTGGCTGCCCTGTGTTTAAAATTATGGAGTTGGTGTTATCTATGATTCGTCTAATAATATTACCTCGCGCTGAGCAATATCGAGAACCCCATGAGGTGTGATGACCGTTCACATCACTCATCGCGATATACGGAGAAGGAAGGGAATTTAAAAGATGAAGTAAATCGGTTTCAGATAGATTTCCCGGAGGGAGATAAATATTGGCGAGAAAAATTGGAAAGTGGAGAAAAACTTTAACAATAATTGCCTGTAGGGGAGTATTAATTGTTATCAACTCGGAAACGATACTTTTGTGTACTGCAATTAAAACCCCACCACTTGCTATTCTATTTTCTTCAAAGTCAGTTCTATAAATTTCGTAGTCTTTTAAATTAAATTTTCTGTTCTGAAGGAGTTTAGTTTCCTGAATACAAATTATTAGTGGATGATATTTATCGATAATAAGTTTTAATTCTTCATATTTCCCAGTTAAACCATTGCAATTCCACTGAATAATATTGGTTTGAAGAACCATAAAGGAAGATAAGTAGATTTAATTATAACAAGAAGAAAGATTGTGGAATATATTAAACGTGGTGAATTATATATTAAATTTAGAGGTGTAGATGGTATTAAAACCGTACAAATAATTAATTAGTTTCCATTGTCTCCGTTCGACTAGGAGATTTTTTCCTGGTTTTGCTTCGGGTTCTCTTTTCCTTAACCGTTATCCAATCGTCATTTTGGTCCTTTAAGCTACCCTGAAGAGAGACGACTTCACTAGAAGTCGATTTTTCTAGGGCAGATTTCGCATATGAGGGATACTCCTGGTTGTTATTAGGAGCTCCCTTGGTTTTGGACAGTGTTCCGGTCAAGGACCGAGTTTGGGAATTATCGATAGAGTTTGAGGTAGAGGGTGTAGGGGTAGATGGGAGTGAGACAGGAGTAAGAGTAGGGGAAGAAGGAGTATGGAGAGGTATAGGAGAGGGGAAAGAGGAAGAGTTTGGGGAAGGGTTGGGTAAAGAAGTAGAGGAAGGGGAAGAAGAAGAGGTGGGGGAAAGAGTGGTAGGGGTAACGCTCAAGTCATTATGAGCACAACTAAGGCTTGATGTTTTATCATTAGCTAACATTTCGATCGGTTTGCTGATTTGAAATGCATTAATACCAAGATCTTCAGTTTGGACACAAACACTTTTTTTATTTTTTACCACGTTGGAAAATGACATCTGAGTTGACAGAGGATGTAGCATGTCATATTTTTTTTTTGCAGCAACATATGTTATTTTTTCGGCTTCCTGTATGCCTCTAATTTCTTTCTCTTTAACGTACAGAGGGCAGTTTTTCGAAAAGGAATCATGGTTACCCTGACAATTTACGCATTTAATTGGACCATCACAATCTAACCCTTCATGTTTTGTTTTCCCACAAAACCGACAAAGGGGCTCCTTTTTGCAAACTGTTTTAGTGTGTCCGAATTTGAGACAAACATAGCAACGCGTTGGGTTTGAAATGTATTGCCTTATAATGACATTACAATATCCTATTTTTATTTCTTTAGGCAAAGTGGGGTTATCAAATGTTAATAGGTAATTATGGCTATTTTTCCTTTCGTTATTTTTAAAGTAAGTCATTCTTTTAACCTCTACAACGTTCTGTTGTTTCAACTCATCTCTTATTTCGTCAATTGAACAAAAATTTAAGTCAGGGCACCATATTACGCCTTTACTTAAATTTAACCTACTATGGGGCTCTACTTGAACTGGGAAGTTTATAGCAAGGCTATCACATCTTATCAATTTTTCGGACTGTGTTTCAGAAATTACCTCGACTAAAAGTGTTCCATCTTTCAGTTTTTTTACAACTTTAACATCACCAATAATGCTTTTTATGCTTTTATAGATGAAGAATGGAGACACTTTTTTAAAATCTAATGCATTACCTTCGATGTCCACTTCTGTTCTTCTTATAATAAAAAACCTAGCACAGTTTTTCTTTATGCTTACATCATTGTTACCCATGATGGAAGTTTTAAATCTCCCTTTTTTCCTTTTTAACGGGGGAGGTTCACCCATAGTGCTGAATATAACAGTACCTTATAATAATCAAAATAAGAAAATTTTGAAGACACTAATAAGTAAATTGTTATTACTTAGCTGGAGAGACACGTTGATATTCCGCAGACCACCGTGGTTTCACGACTGGCTCTTCAACACTTCGCCAGCGTGGTAGTTCAACTTTATATGGTTCTAAAACACTTAGTGTGTCCTAACCTCACCTAGCCTATGACTCAATTTACACTGTTCACAATTTAATTAAGTTAAAACATTTTCAAACTGTAACAAATACGGAAAATAACTAAAATAACTTAAAGAATTGAATCACTAGAACTATACGTTTATGAAAATAGCTAATAACTCAGAGCGAGATATCACTTTATATTACAGCACGTAACCTTCCTCCTATATATATATATATATATATATATATATAACATTGTAAAAGTTGATGGAGAGTGAGATTGTCGTAGATAATAATATAATAGATTTTTTAATAAAACTCATGATTCTATTGAAATACAATGTAATTAATGCTTTAACAATTTATTTTTAGCTCTGTATGATATACTTGCTGTAACTCGCGGCTTTACTCGGGAAAAATATATTTCATTTTTCATTAATTTATACACATTAATTTAACAGTAGGTATAATACATATAACATTGCTATCGGTCTACTATGGAGTGTGATGAAAAGCCGATAAAACAAACTGATTGTCATAGATAATAATATAATAGATTATTTAATAAAACACATGTTTCAATTAAAATCCCATGTAAATGATTCTTCATCAATTTATTTCTTTTCTAAATTTGTTTAAAAACTCCTAAATTAATATAAATAACGGAGGTATGTGAAAGTCGTGTGTTGCGAGCACCAGATTTTTTACTGATTAACAGAAATATATGACATAAAAAAACGACATGAACATGATTCTTAAGTTGATTTTTAACGGTTGGGAACCGGAACCAAGAGAACAGAAGACCTCACCTCTTAATGACCATAGTCCTAGCAATACAGACAAAAATAAATTTTTTTTAAATAGTCAATATTTTAAGTATTTTTCTATAAAGTTAGCCGTTCCCCGATGAATTTTGTCGTGAACAAAGGTGAGCATGTGAAAACATATCTCTTCTAAATGAACAAAAGGTTTCTTCTAATCAGACCTTCTTTTTCTCGTTGAATCTCTGCCTGTTAGAGTATTAAGGAAAAGTTGATAGTATACCAAGGCAACAATAAATAATTTGAAAAATGGCCTGTTGATTGCCGTCAGAAGCAAGTTTCATAAAGCCATTGCGAATGATTTTGTCAACTATTCCATTATTGAGGTAAGGTCAGCCATCCAGATAATAGCCAAAGGCAGAGGACTTGTGCATAGAGCTTATATAATGCCCCGTTCTTCCGAGTTACCCAACCTCTTTGTATTATATCCAGTCGTTTCAAACATCTGTCTGAATTTCAAAGCGCTAGCTGGAGTGACGTCAAGGGAAACCTTTCGGAGTGCCCAACTTTCTTCGTCAATAAAAAAAAACAAAAAAACTTTATAATTGTGTCACGACCCGCTATCCAAGTCGTGAATAACACGTTAAACGATTAGACTGGAACTTGAGAGCGCCCTAAACTGTTGGGTAACTGGTACGAGTACCAATAACTAGGGTCGTCAATCTGGCCGTGATGTTATCGGGAGGATTTAAACCGTGGCTTACTGCCTCATTAATTGGCTATCTGGCAGTTAGGGCAACATCTGAATATACCGATCGCTTTAAAATGACTTTCCGGCTGTGATAAAGACGTTTATTAGCGAGGAGGAACTTTCGGCAGTTTTGGAAATTTCAGATCCAATCTTTGCGAGATTAAGGAATTTATGAGATCGTTTAGGAGATACTTGGTATAACTAACTACTTCTGGGGATATAAAGAGCCAACAATTCATATTACTTGTTCTCGTACAGTGTCTTCCAAATAATTTTGTTTTAAAATTTTTATTTTAATGTTGTTAATTTAACGTAATACAATATTTTACTTTCCATTACCTATATATGGAAATTATAGTAAGGGAATACTTTGGTTTTCAAATTCAAATTTTCACTGATGACGAAGTTCCTCAAAAAAGTCTGTGTGTGTGTGGTGTGTAAGTGGCCAGTCTAGCTCAAAAATAGCAAGTAGTATAAAATTAAAATTTCATATTTTAGGATCGTGTACACGCATATATACACTATTTGGAAAATTATCAAACTATTTTTTTTTCCTGTTCTAGGTTTTTTCCTAATTATTAAATTAATTTTTTATTGCTTATCATCATTGTCTATTACTATTTTATTGCTTACTATACATATTTTCTTCTTTACACTAAAATCACTTACTGTAAATATTGTTTATTTATATATTTCTTTAAACTGCTTATCTTGAGTTTTTATAGCCCTGTAGATGGCCAATAATTTTGCCAAAACCAATAGAGCAATAAAGACAACAACAACTTCTGCTAATGGTTTATTCAAATTCCTTAGTTTTGTGTTTATTCATTTAACGTTACTTAATGCTTTTTCTGGCTAATGAGACGATGCTAGAGTGAGATTTCTAAATTTTGCTTATCCTGGTTAAATTAGGATAGAGATCTTTAACGAGTACTTGACATCGCACAGACTCGGGACCATCTTTTTACGTCCTCACCGAAAGAACGCATAACATAAGGATTTTTTACTCCCATTAAAGATATCTAAGGGCATTTGCCAGGTTACGATCCGCGAGCCACTACGCAGGAGTTTACCCCTAATACTCATATTTAATTATTTAAAATGTGATAATTTTCTTTGTCTATTTCTTGAATAACAAATAATTAAGAATGACATTATTTTCAATCAATAATATTTTAACCTGATCAATTCGTACTCCTGTTTAATAAGCCATTTTAGAAATATTTGTTTGAAAGTAATTTATTGATTATTTGAATTTAGCCACTTTACTAATTATAATTTATTCGCAATGATAGAATAGTTGTGTTTGACAGTACATTAGCAGAAGTAGATTTGGAGTTGCAGACATTAAAACAATTAAAATGAATAACTTAAATTTATTTTGCCAACTTTTTAGCCAAAATTTTAAGCATTTTTCAGTACTATGAAAAAACAAGATCACAATCAGTTTATAAAAATTATTTATGAAGAAAAATATGTGATGATTATTATTTTTTAAGAAATAATAATAATTAGAAAAAATAGGAAAAAAATAAATAAAATTATGATAAAATACATAATTTGGATAATTATCATAGTAAATCATCAAATAAATTGTCTTTGTATTCGTTCTTTTTTTCTATTTATGAGATTAATTTTGTATTGCTTATCATCATGGCCTACTATTATATTTTTACTTCCTGTACATATTTTTTATTTATTTAGCTACTTCTTCTTTTGCTTCTCCCTGCATACTTACTAGAAATATTGTTTCTTCATATACTTTTAAAACTTGTTATCCAGACTTTTATAGCCCTAAATATGACCTGTAATTTGGGTCAAAACGTTGACGAAAATAATTAAGGTTATTTATTAGAAGTGTTTCAAGGACGGCATCTCTAACCAACTTCTGCTCATAATTTATTTACATTTGTTAGTTATAATAAGTTGTGATGATATAACATTTTAAGAATAAGAATAATAATAGGCTTAGCGAACCCGAAAGTTCGATGCCTATACCACCAAATTCCGCCTACACAGAATCGTCCAATGTTCACCATTCAAGCCCAAGCTCCCGAGATCAGCCATAACGCAATCCTCCCATCTACGCTTCGGCCTACCTTTTGGACGCCTACCAGTCGGATCAGCAAATACCAACTTTCTCGGATATAACATTTTAATTATATTTTTCTCATCATAGTCGTAATTGTCCTTTTGTTTGAATATTTGTTCGATAAATATTAGGCCGTTTTACAAAAGAAATTCTTGGATATATTTTTTTAAAAACAATTTATTTAATCCAGTCATCGCAACGTTTCAGCCTCTAGGGCCATTCTCAAGCTTCTGTAATCAATTAAAGTTTCATTGCATTTATACATTTTCAACAATTTATTATGTGTTGTAATTAAATTGTTGAAAATGTATAAATGCAATGAAACTTTAATTGATTACAGAAGCTTGAGAATGGCCCTAGAGGCTGAAACGTTGCGATGACTGGATTAAATAAATTGTTTTAAAAAAAATATATCCAAAATTTCTTTCGTAAAACGGCCTAATATTTATCGAACAAATTTAATTATATTTATTATTAATCTCGGTTACGAGTTCAAGTATTCTAACTGAGAGAGATATGCCTCGTCAGAACGAATAGGTAAGAAATATCTGTTGGTCTGTAACGAAATTAAGTACAAATACAAATTAAATACTAGAAGAACCGAAGTTGCTTCTGACTAAAGGTTTTAATTAAATTTAATTACTCGTTCCAAAAGAATTACTTAAACAAGAAAATTAGGCAATCCAACAAAGTATAAAACAAAACCAATTGTGAGAACAGCGTTTAATTTCATGGGACCTGAATTAATAATTAATTTATAGGTAATTGTTACCCTCAGATGATTAATTACTAGAATAATTAAATTATTTCATTGATAATTGGTCTGGGTACTTTGAAACATAAGCTATAGTTAACAATCTAGTTCCCACTGAACAGTTGCCAGAGAGTCTACAGTGAAGTTGAATAGCGTCTTTACCGACGTGTAGAATATACCCACTGTGACCCAACTTATCTTAGCACTTTTAATTATGTTTTTATTTTTTATTATACTTATTATTATTTATATTAATAAGAGCTTACTTTTCGTTTGTATTATACAGGTTACAATTAGTCTGGCAAATAAAAGACTTTCACTAACCTCTCTTTTTAAAATCAATTAAAAAAAACTTTTAAATAAAGTTTTAGTTGAAAAAAGGTTTAAAAAAAATAAAATTGAGCTTCGATATAGACATGTGTTTCAGATTAAATAATCTAACCATTGAAATTATAATCTACAAAAATCATTCAGTTTGATCTGCTTTTATCACTCATCATCACCTTATACAACATTTAATATAATATGTAACATGTTTTCTTAAATATTTAGCTTTCCAACGATATAGTATAGAATTATATTAATAATCTTACTTTCTGATAAAAAAATTCACAAAAAAAAAAACTTTTGCTTTTTTCTCCCTTAGTTGGTTATACAAATCGTTCAACTTGTATATTTAGCCGTTTTATATTAACGATATCGTTAATTTTTAAGAATCAAAAGCATTAAAAGTACTTTAGAGGAAGAAATTAAAATAAAAAATAAATCGGCATTACAGCCCTGTTATACTATTTGAATCATAATAAATCCTTAACAGTTTTAAAGACCAGCAAGGTTTACTTCGATATAGTGAGTTTAATCAAAATCGATATGTATGTTCGGAGAAAAAAATATATATTTTTTTTTTTTTTTTTTTAAACATATTTATTGATATTTACAACTGTATTAAATAAAAATACATCTAGTAAATGTGATGGTAATATACAAAACTGTCATGAAAAACATGTAGAGACACTACCCAGTGGCAGCACTCTAAAAATATTTTAAACTAGAAGGTCCCGGGGCCATTTCCTTTTTAGTCGCCTCGGAGGATTATCCGGAATTGAAGAGGAAGAAAGGATTGAAACTAGTGGGTTAGAGTGAGAATGGAGTTTGTCATGAAAGGATTGATACCTGGTCCAGGCCAAATCAGTAACATAGGGAACATTAAGGTCTTTATGGATAAGTTTATTCGTGACAAAGTAAGGAGCGTTGAGAATTTTACGAAGGATTTTGGATTGTAAGGATTGGATGCGGGAAGAATTTGATGGTTTAGTAGAGCCCCAAAGCTCTACTCCGTAAGTCCAGATTGGTCTTATAATAGTCATGTAGATGAGCCTTTTGTAGTTAAGAGGAAGGTTTGATCGTTTGTCTAGTAAGTGTTGAAGTAGCCTAAAGCGGCGAGAGAAAAAAAAAAAATATGTTTGCTATTTTCCCTTTTAGTTTGTAATCACATTCGTTCAACTATAGCCGTTTTAACCAATGCTAAGAAGATGCAGGATTACTTTTTTAGAATCTACAAAATTAAAGATCATCCAAACAGCCATTTTATACTCATTTACCAAGTCTTTACGATTTACTTAAAAATGGCTATAACGATTTTGGTTAAACTCGTTATAATGATTTCAATTTAATCGGCTTTAATATTAATTTAGTGCTTAAATGCTCAATATATTCATTTTATTCTTCCCTAGTACCATTGAAGAATCCAAAAAATTATAAAAAGCATTTGATTGGAATTTATAAAAAAAAAAAAAAAAAGAAAAGAGATTGATAACCAACTAATGGAGAAAAGAGCATACATATTTTTTTATGTGAGTTATTATTGTACACAACAATTATATAATGTTACATTATTAAATCGAAAGCATATGTTTCCAGAAAACTAAATATAATTATTTAAACTTCTTTTAATAGTTCTGACAATTAAATAAATTTAGAGGGACTATTTTATTAACCAAGGTATGAGAAAGTCGTCCATTTCCCTCACCAGATTTTTTTAGATTTATTTTAAACTATATCAACATTATTTAAGCTCGATAAAATGTAATATTTAGCATTTAAATGTCTTCTAGTAATTTCCAAATGACTTTTGGTAACAATATCAAAAATATGTTAGTCTATAAAACTTCTGCATGCAATTAAATTATGACGGACATTACAGATCCAAGCTGAACAGTTTCTATAGAGAAAAATAGACTTGAAGTTATTAGTTGTTAGTTATATATTATACTATAATCATAGCATTTGATACTTCAACCTGGTTTTTACAGCAGATTAATTCGTACCTCACCGAATGGCTCCTAGCAGTAGGCTGTTAAGACACAGAGGAGCTGAGGACGGCATGAAGCCCGGAACTTGACGGCACAAGCTGCGGTGCCGGATCCGGCAGCAATTTGCAGTTAATGACTACACCCGGCGGGTAATGAGAGAAAGCACGGATTGGCCGAAGAGCAGACACGTTTTGTATCTTCCACACTAACAGCCATTTCCTACGCCTCTGCCACTTGTCCTCACGTTTTGCAGCCACAACCTTCATTTCGGGAGGAGTTTTCCAAGTCGTGTCTGCCAACACAACAGTCCAAAAGTCCAAACAAACAACAGTGAATCGAAAAAAAAACTCTTTTTTTATTTCATGTTATCGATTATTTGTTCATATTCCTTTTATATAATTATTGTAGTTTATGTTTTATTATCTTAATATATTTCTATTCACCCTTGCCATACGGTTGACTATCAGTGAATGTGAATGATAATTGAGTTGATGTTGTTGCTTGATAGGCATAATGGAGAGAGGATGTCCTGTGGTGCCCCTTTCTTGCGTATTTCATAAAACGCATTTATCTGAGGATGTCACCAATCCAACTTGTTTTAGCCTTCTGCTTGTGGTATGGAGCATGTTGGTAGTGGCCATATTTTGAATTATTGTGTTGGTATAACCGTGTAAGTCGTTGTAGAGGGTCTGAATATGTTTTTTGACAGTTGAAATATGAAGGTATATATATAAAGTAACGTTACAAACGTACCATAATGAAATTGTTATAGTTCTAAAAGTTTTGGATTAAAATATTTGAATTTTACGTATATGCATCTATTTGTAATGTATACCTGTGAATCATAAGTCCAAATGTGCTCTAGTAAATTGATGATAAATTTATGTTTAAGTTTTAATTTTAAATGTCTTAAGAGTAGTAAGTATACAATTTTTAGTCTTTTTTGTTAGCGCTATCTGGCTGTGCTTGACGTGAGGCCATCATAGTCTTCAGTCGATTTCAAGCCGTATATATATATATATATATATATATATATATATATATATATATATATATATATATATATATATATATATATATATTATATATATATATATATATATATATGTATATAATATATATTGTTTTGTTTTTTTTGTGGAATCGAACCAAAATAGCTCCTAAATGGTAGGTCATGACGACGAATTTAAAATAACAAAAAATATTTTCCACTAAATTGCTGACGAGGAAACTATTCAAATCTTCGATCTGAACAAGACCAGCAGATCTAGAGCGTGTTAAATTGAGGGAGAAAATTAAAAAAAGTTACGCAACGAATATTGTATGAGTGTGATATTATATTATTGTCCATTTCGGACAATATTGAAAGAAAAAAAAAGGTACAGACCCTAGCTAAAAGACATATCTATGCCAAATTCGGCATTTAAGCCTCATCTTTAATTAATTATCAGCATTAAACAAACGCAAAATATAATTTATGTTTAATTACAGAAGGATGAATATTTGCTGAGATATATCCATTATTGGTATATTGTACAGAATCTATCAATTAATCTTATACACGAATTCCAAGACTGGTTGATTCATTCTTATAATTTATTATGTAAAATATTTGATCTAATTATAAGTAACATCTAAAAACTGCCTATTCACATTTTTGTTTATAATGTTTAAGTCTCAAAACAAAGGATTCTTTTTCTTTGAAGTAAAAAAGGCAACACTGATGGAGCCTCCTAAAAACGAGACTTCAGAGTAATGGTACCAAATGAGGGACCTTCGCCGAGAGAAAAATAGTACTTAAAAGGTAAAATAGCCAGAAACTTTCAGGCAGTGAAATTACCGGAAGTCAATCTACGGTCACTAAATTATACCTGGGCCCATTCCAGTGGACAATGCTTCTCGCTGAATCACCACAGAGATGTTACTACAATAATGTTACGATTAGAATTTATTCTACACATATTATTATTAACACACGACTTTCACATACCCCCGTTGATAAAATCAAGATTTACGAATTTCTAAATACAGTTAAAGGTTAAAAAAAGGTTAAGGGGTTAATTGCATTGAGTTTAGATGGAAACGTTGGGGAGCGGCGTGTTCTAGCGGATAGAGCACTAGTCTACTGTTCTCCGGGTCCTGGGTTCGAATCCCGGCTATGACAGAATATTATTAATTCAGTTATTCTATCGGGGAGAGGGAGTTGGACCCTAAGGTATGGAGACGCTACTGGGGCAGGGCCAGTCACTTTAAATTGGGTCCCATAATCGGGGAAGAAACCTGGTAACTGAAAGTGGTCATGGCCTAATCCCCTCATTGCACGGCCGTTGGCCAAGAAACAGTACGAATCTCTATATGTACTGAGCCCAAGACCCTTCATGGGTTTTAGAGGTACAGATTATTATTATTATTTTTTTTTTTGATGAATCATTTGCTGTAACATCTCGGGCGTATGTTTTTCTTAGATATGGAATTTCAGTTTCGTACGACTCTTATTTTCCTTACTAGACCTACCAGATACCGACTCACGCCTTTTTACGCGACTTGGTTATTTAGACTCAGGGGACTCTAAAACGCTTATTTCGTTGAAAACTGAAATTCGAAAATGTTAACGTTCGCAATCCTTTCCCTTACTCTGTATACCACATATAGGTAAGTAAAAGTAAAAAAGTTTGTTTTTTATATGGTTCTTTATATTATAATAAGATAACTTGCATTGAACTATGCAAAATTTGACCGACAAAGGTAGATGGAATGAAGGGCAGATGGACACTGAGACCACCCTGGAGATGACCAAGAATAACAAACTGGAGTCAAAAACTTTTCCAGGTGCACACCCTATCCTACCTGGAGACACACGAGTTAACATTATAATTCAAAATAAGAATATATTTCTTTTTTTCTTCCGATTGTTATTAAACTTATTGTTAGTGAAATTTGGTACTAATGTACTGTAGACGGTAAAAGAGAGTTCAAGAGGTAAAAGCGTAGTTATGCCACACCAAATAAATGTGTTTAAAAAATAGATAGATTAGTTATTTTAACATCAACGATCTTAAAGCTTTGATTCAAAATAAATTCTTCAATATATGAGTTTGTGCTTAGTAGTAGTATTTTTTCAACTGATATCTCATTATAGCTACTAACCTTGACAGTCAATCTCCAGCGTCAGAAATGGGCTAGTTTATTCGACTATATCAATGATAAAAATATTATATTTTACATTTAAATACAATGGTAATTAAAATTAAATTAAAAAAAAATTACTAATTTAAATAAATTATGGTAATCAAATAAAATAGTAATTTTATTGTATTTTAAACCATATGGATATGTGCTTGATAAACAAAAATAAATATAAAGAGAAACATTCACAAAAATAAAAATAAATATAAAAATAAAATATGATATGTCGTACTGAATGAAGTAATAAAAATATAAACCAATCAACATTAATGCATATGAAACAACGCTACACAATGGTTCATAATTTCCAAATAACTGTATTAGGGTACAGCAATAAATTAATCAAAGGAAAATGTTCTATCACCAATTGCTTATTTCAAAACCCTATAACTCTCTTATTTCTGAACCGATTTCAATGATTAATGATGATGAAAAAAATAATAAAATAAAAATATGAATATGAAAGAAACAAAGAAACTAACAATAATGTAGAATGTATGAGAAACAAAAGTAATAAAACAGTAAATGACAATATTATAACAAAGCACCATTTAAACAAACAATTATCCTCCTAAATTAGTATAAAAATCAACTTTTTGAGCCAATTTCGATGGTTTTTATTTATCAAATCTTTTCCTAAATAATCATTCCATACAGAAGTCCATACCATATTAAATGCGAAAAGTACTAAATAAATCGTTCATTGAATTAAAAAATATTAATTTATACAATAAATAAAGCTTGAGACAAAAATTGATTCAAAACATAATAAAAAGATCATCCAAAGATCTGTATTCATAAATTAATGGTTATTTATTTCTAAAATGCCTAATTTCTTGACCTGTAATCAGGTGTTCTGCTCTGATAAATATGGTGTTGTTTTTATTTATTTCTTCTCTCCTTTAAAGTCTCATAATCTGCAGTAACATCTTGATAAATATACAATAGTAATTTGCCTTCAAGAGCGTGGAACGATTCGTTTTTCACCTCATCCGGAATAATGGTTGCATTTAAACCCATGTGGTCGGCTGAGTGGTTTAGTTACCGCAGAATTACCTTGAACAATGAAGAAAGCAATTTTCTTTTTCCAACACTTAGCGCAATTCATACAGCTGTTTGCTATCATATGCTGCAAATCTTTTCCAGCGGAGTTGCTCTTATATCACTGCTAAACGCTTTTTTTTAGATTTAAAAAAAAAAAAATTGTGTTATATCTTTAAAAAATTCCAAAAAATTTTCCCTGATCTCCAAAATATATCTATAAATTGTGGATATTTTCCACTATACCCACGGAATAAAAACGGTATACTTAAAAATGTCTTCTTGTGCTAAGATAAATAAACTTGTATAAACAATAAAAGTAGCTGGGACGAATAAAAATACAAGGGAAAGGTTTTGTCATTTCTCTCTGACTACGAAAAACAATAGATCATGGATATGTAAGCGTTAGGTCCTACAACGAATTTTACATATGAAATGCTTTTAAATATTCGATCCAGCACAGCTTTTTTTTTTTGACGCGGGGTGTGTCTTAAAGCCACAACTTTTTTAACATATATACTCATTTTAGGTTCCTATGGGTCCAAAAGACCAAGTCTTTAAAAAAATCTGTTTGTGTGTTTGGTAAGTCTAGCTAAAAAAAATAAGTTGAACAAAACGGAAATTTCATATTTTAGGAGCGTATATGCATGTGGGAGATGTTGCAGGTATTTAATTTTATTTTATCAAAATCGGCTTACCAGAAAATCCACTTCTAAATGGCTTTAACAATTTTGATTAAACTCGCTATATCGATGTAAAATTTAATGGGCATTGATGCCATTTAAGTTTTATTATGATTGAAACTGCCTGACCGGACTTAAATGTCATTTTTTGTTCTGTCTTTAAAGTACCATCTTTTCAGCATTGATAAATAACCGCTAAATATTCAAGTTGAACGAATTTGATAACTTTTTTTATTTATTTATTTTTTTTATTTAATGAGATATATTGCAATTTGTTTCTATATGAACATTAGTAATAGTGATATAAGATCCCATTCACACAATATATACAGTATACAATGATAAAGTCAAATTAAATAAAATATAATATAAATACAAAATAAGAAAACAAACAACAACCTATAATTGAGATAAATACAAATAAATGATATATATAGAATTAAATAATAATAAATATAAAAACAAAACAAATCAAAACATTAAACTATAATTGAGATAAATAAAAGTTTGCAAATAAACAAACATCATACAAACAAACATAACTATATACAAAATATACAAGTGCTATAGGGACCCCAGACTGGGCTTTTTCCTCCACAAGTGGAGGAAAAAGCGGAATCCAAGAGATCCTAGCGCCTCGCTCTCAGCCGCGTCACTGGCATTTGATAACTAATTATAGGTTTAAGGAGGAAAGATATTTATATAGTTGAATTTATTTTCCGAACAAAAGTATAGTAACATAGATGTATAATATACTGTTAGAAAGCTAAATGTTTTAGAAAAAGTGTTATGTACTATGTTGTGGAAAGTAATATAAGGTGATGAATAGGCCATAAACCCAACCAAATATTGTACATAACAACATTATTCTAAATTCTTTTTTATTCTAAAACATTATTTTTTTTTTTTAATTCAACTTTAACTTTATATATAATATCCTTCACAAAATCCTAAATGCTCCTTACATCGTCACAAATAAAATCATCCATAACGACCTTAATATCCCATTTGTTGCAGACCTTTCTCGTACGAGATGTATTACTTTAAATTCCAATCTCCCTACACACATAAACACCCTTGTCCACAACCTATTAACCTCATATATGATAAACATCCTAGGCAATTGAAAAGAAGATGGCTTCGGGATCTACTCACTTAAATAAACATTGAAGTTCTTTATTCACAAGCCTTTTCACGCCCTTTAATATGATTTAACACTTTCACTTGTTGTATTTATGTTATATACAGTTGTAAAATTCAGTAAAATATAAATTAAAAAAAAATTAATTAGTTCCCCGTTGATCAGATCAGATACCTAGGACTCCTGCTTGACAAACGACTTACTAGGAATCCTCGTTCAAGATTTAAACGAATAGAAGCTCCTCGACGTTTTTGGCTACGTCAACACTTACTAGAAAGACAAACGTTCTAATCTTTCACTAAACTAAATACGGCTCATTTGCATGAATATTATATGGCTAATTTAGATGTATAGAGTTGAGCTTTGGAGCTTTACTAAATCATCGAGTCCTTACAATCCAAAATCCTCAACGCTTTCTACTTCGTCACAAACAAACCCATTCATACTAAACCTTAATGTTCCGTATATTACTGATTTTAGGGAGCGGCGTGGTATAGTGGATAGAACGCTCGTCTACTGTGCTCCGGGTCCTGGGTTCGAATCCCGGTTATGACGGAATTATATATTCTGTTATTTCAGCCGGGGAGAGGGGAAGGGAGCGATTCTGGGGTTTGGAGACCCTCCTGGGGCAGACCCAGCCTCTATAAAGTGGGCACCCGAAAAAGGAGAAAAAAACCTGGCGGCTGGCGGCTGAGCGTGATCTCGGCCGAATCACCTCATTGTACGGCCGTTGGCCTAGTATCCGTACGAATCTCTATATCTACTGAGCTCAAGAGCCTGCATAGGTTGTAATGGTACAGGTTTTTTTTTATATACTGACTTGGCTCGAACCAAGTACCTCTCCTTCCATTACAAACTCCATTCCCACTCTAATCCATTAATTTCAATCCTTTCTTCTTCTTTAATACTGATAACTCCCCGAAGCGTCTGAAAAGAAAATGGCCTCTAGACCTTCTACTTTAGAATATACTTATAGTGCTGCCAATGGGTTGCTTCTCTACAAATCTTGTTCAGGCTTATTTTCTTTTAGTCTATCTACTATTTGTGTTTTTAATACAGTTGTAAATATCAATAAATGATTTTTAAAAACTTTAATTGTTATTTTAAATGAAATTGACCTTAACAACCGAGGTAAGTGAAATTCGTGTGTTGTCAGCACAAAGATTTTTCGAAAAGGAAAATCCTTATTTCAAGACTTAATTTAATTACGGGATTAATATAAGCAATGTCCATTAAAACGCTTTCGATAGAACTCAATCAACTGTTCCAGCAATCAGGAAATACTTCCCCGGAAGCTCTTTTTCGCACAAGTCCGTCATAACAGATCGCTGACCTTTTCTGATTTGGCAACGAATCCCTAATCATCTAAATATAAATCTTACAACTTCGTTAACCCAATTATTCGGACGGTTAGGATACTTGGCATTCGTTTCTACAAGATATCTATGGTCTCCACATAACTGCACCGGAGCCATCAAATGTTCGGTTGCAATCTTAATGTGCATCAGAAACGTAAATAGCACGCTACTGATATAAATCACTCAAGTTTTTAAAAAAAAATCTCTCCTAGATTTATTTTATTTTTACTTTCACTTACCTATATATGAAATATATAGTAAGGGAAAGTATTGCGATTGTGAAAATTTTCGAATTCCAGTTTTCGACGGAAATACACGTTTTAGGGACTCTTGAGTACAAATGACTAAGTCCCGCAAAAAGGTCTGTGTGTGTGGTAACACCCGGGCAAAAACGAAAAGTCCTAAGAAACTGAAATTTCATATTTAAGACAAATATACCCCCTAGACGTTACAAATCCTTTTTCATCAAAATCAGCTTACCGGAAGAGCCACTTTATACCATGCATTTTGCACCTTTTTACGATTTTCTCAAAAACGGCTTTAACGATTTTGATTAAACTCCCTATATCAATGTAAAATTTAATGGACTTTAATGTCATATAGCTTTCATTCTGATTGAAATATACGACAGGGCTTAAATGCCGATATTTTAAATTTTCTTCCTTTAAAGTACCTTTAATTCTGAGGATTCTATAAAAAAAAAAACAATATTATCTTGTTAGCAATGGTAATTAACAGCTAAATATGCAAGTTAAGCGAATTTAATAAACAACCAAAGGAGAAAACTGAAAAAATATTTTTTTCAATGCAATTTTTTGTTTTGGAACATAAAAACAGTAATATAGGTGTATAATATACCGTTGGAAAGCTAAAGATTTTAGAAAAAAATATTTTCCTATACAACTATTGTAAAAGTTGACGGAGAGCGATGAAAAGCCGATAAAACAAACTGATTGTCGTAGATAATAATATAATCGATTTTTTAATAAAACACATGTTTATATTAAAATCCAATTTAAATAATTCTTTAACAATTTATTTCGTTTATAAATTTTGTTAAAAAATTCTTGAATTGATATAAATAACAGAGGTAAGTAAAAGTTTTTACGCTCACCAGAGTTTTTATTTTTATCAACATTTTATTTTATTACCGTGAACTTGGGTGTTGACTAAAACAACAGATGCGAAATTGTCAGTAAACTGTAATAATTGTACAATAACTTTAACGAATTCAGTATATGTCCAATATATCACCATACATCTTGATTTTGCATAGTAATATTTGGAACTATTAGTTTTGGATAAAAAAAAACAATTTGAGCGCATCACCCGACTTTCACTTACCTAGATTTTTAGAATCACTTTAAGAATTTGTAAATAATGCTAGACTTAAAAAAAAAAAAGTTGAACAATTAAATTGATGTTATCATATCTGCTTGATGCAATTAAATAGCAACACACTTAGGAACCATACTTGATCACTCTCCATCTTCCCTAGGTCTCTAACCAGGTGACGCGACACGTGGCAAAAGGTACAACTCGATTCAATTTTAATTCAACTACTCATGTTAATGAAATATATTTTTTGTCTATTATTCGCGATTTTGTGCTTAAAATATTTTTCTGTTTTAAAACATAACTATACTAATAATATGGAATATGACGCTTCAATCGCAGACAGTTTAAATGAGGCTTAATAAAGGTATTTTAATAGGGCGACTTTATATGTCTTAAGCTTTAGTTGAAATAACAATATTATTTTAATTGCTGTACGTGTTCCACATGAAAAAATTGGGATATCTACTGAAAAAATATTCCTGAACCCTTAAATTGCTCTTCGATAGTAAAACTCTTTTTTGGTGATATTCCAACCATAATTTCTATCCAGCTCACAAATGGTGCAATATGTACCTGGAAAAAAAGTAGGTTTTATGTTTATCCAGCCTATGGAGCTGGAATATTCAGTAGCCAGCTGCGGTCCCACACAAATTAGACAATATTACCTGGGGTTTCATTAAGGCAACCGGCGGACAATCCGGTTTTATTAGTTTTTTTCATTCCCCCTCCAACCCCCCCTAATCCGGGGATCTGATTTAATTGCTACAAGGGGCGATCGTGTGCGAGGGGATTAGGGCAACAAAGGTTATCAGGGCTAAAGGATATTTATTAGAAGGGTAATCAAGGCTTTATCTACTCTCTGTCCTTAGTACGTATCTTTTTCGAGATCCCCTCCGTACAAGTCTCCACGGAGCCCTTAATAAGATCCAACCACTACTGGATCCGGGAAGGGGGGTTAGTGGTTTTACGGTGTCTTCGAAGTTAGCCGAGTTCGAACCGACTCGGTGCCTGGTAAAGTTCAAAGTTTAGCGCAAGTTGTGAGCTGCATATTAAATGAGATGAGTCCCGCTCAGCCTTACTTAGTTGTAATTAAAATATTCATCTACGAGGGGTGAGGTGAGGTCTTAACCACAGATTGGGGCATAGTTAGCTATCGAATCAGGTATCGATAGAATTTTAGATGGCTATGTTATAAGACGGAAAATTACAGGTTCGAAATTAATAAAATTATTATAATTTAAAAAAAAAATACTTTTTATGTATGAATTATAGGTTTTCATTATGATCATTCAGAATTGTTTTATTATATTGACTTCTTACTTTCCGTTACCTATATATGAAACATATTGTAAGGGAATGGATTGCGATCGGGAAAATTTTCTAATTAAAGTTTTCACCGGAAATACACGTTTTAGCGTTCTCTGAGTCCAAATGACCAAGTCCCGCAAACATATCTATGTGTCTGTGGGTCAGTGTGTTCGTAAGGCCATTTTATACCATGTATTTAACACCGTTTCACGAATTTCTCAAAAACACTCTGACGATATTGATTAAACTCCATATATCGATGTAAAATTAAATGGGCTTGATGAGGTATGGGAAAGTCCCGTATGAAATATATAGCAAGGGAGCATATTTTTAAAATGTTAAAAATATAAAAATTATTGCAATATCGAATCGTGGTATAATTAACAAACATATCTATTTCAACAACACCAAAATTTTAATAACTGAACTTAAAACAAAAACATTATGAAGCTATTATATAATATATATATATATATATATATATATATATATATATATAATACTAATAATCAAGGCAATACTGTAAATTCAGATAATATTGTTTGGGATGTAGCATTTTGGACATTATGGGCAGATAATAAACGTTTCATTCATTCACGAGTAAGTAGTATATTACATAAAATAATATAATTACTAGGAAATAATAAACCATCATTTAATATTTTTTTTAGTTATTCAGAATCCTATTGTAGTTTTTAAAAATCATTATTTTATTTTCATAACATATATTTTGATTTCAACTTTGATTGCCTAACACAATTTATATTTTTTTCTGATCCTTGTTTATCCACTATAAAACCCTTTCTTTTTTTTCAATTTGTAACCATTTAAATTATAAATTAAATAGATTTGTCGATGATTTTTGTGAAATTCTTCTGAGGATATTCTTTATCCAGACAATTAGGATATAATAATTTATTTAACGTTATTGGAGTTATTAGAACAAGTATTGATTAGAAATTTCGTTTAATTTAAAGTTGCCTCAATGTCTGGTTATTGGCCAATAAACAATTTTTTCCAGTAAACTTATTTTAACATTTTTTTTCTGAATTATACTCAGAGTTGATTTAAAACAGCTGGAACATCACAGCTGTTATCCTTCAGCTGAGATTTTTTTTTAAACAAACGTGTTACGATATCAGGCTCAAGATAATTCCATATGTGAGTTGTTACTGGATTTCAATGCAGGTTCTCTTTTTCGGTCTAGTTTATAATTATATAAGAATAAAACTTTAAGCTACATCTATGTTGCTTTCAATGTAGCTGAAGTGGATACTTTGTTGTAACAGTTGCTTTGTTTTAATCTGTTTTTTGTAACTGTTCCTTTTAGATTAAAAAAACTAGAACAATTTAATTTTATTTAAATTTAAATCAAATATTATTAACTCCTCGTATAGTTCGATGATACTTAAAACACTTGTGAAGTTTTAATAAATACCAGATATAGAGCATTTTGAAATTAGCAGTAATGATTGGTCATTTTCCTTTGATTAATTTATCATATTAGTAAATAGCCTGTAATAATGCCTCATAAACCGTTCTGTAATAATTTTCAGCGTTTATTTATTTATTTTTTATTTCATTTTAATTGCAAAAGTTTTTCTAATTATTGTGTACTTGGGCGTTTCGATACCTCATATCTATTTCTAAAAAATAAATAATATTATAATATTTTATTCATAATATCCGGAAGAAATAGTATTTCTGAGGTATAAAATTATAGGGTATACATTTTTTATCTCTTCCAAAGAACTTTTTATTGACAGAATAATCATAATTCAACGTTTCTAGGTATTTCAACCATCTGTAAGAACCTACAAGCAATATCAACAACAGCGGTACCTGGAGATAGGTGATATATCCTGAAACGTTGAATTATGATTGTTCTGTCAATAAAAGGTCCTTTTGATAAAATTAATAATCAGCCCTATTGTTTTATATCTCAAATCATGAAAAAACTCCTGGATCCTCCCATTTTTCGTACGGTTGCAATTACAATTAGGTTTCATTAATATTTAAAAAAGTTCCGCTTCACCAATTGAAAGTTTATCACTTTGAGATTATGAGTTCAACGTAACGAAAAGTGCAATTAGCAAGAAAATATGTTTATTTAATAATAAATAAATCAGTTTATTTGTTTGTTTATTTACAACAAAGTTATTTGTTTTTTTTATTTATTTTTTATTGATATTTACAACTGTACACAGTACAACAAGTAAATGAGCTATTTACAGAACATTGGCTTGAAAAAGACTTGAGAAGAATCTACCAGTGGTAGTAGCACTTCAGAGTTTATTTAGTAAGCAGGTCTCGAGGCCACCGTCTTTCAGACGCCTCGGAGGATTATCGGGAATATATGCCGATGAGAGGATACGGACAAGCGGGTTTGAATGGGCGGGTAATTTGGAATGAAAGGAGGAGTATCTTTTTTGGGCAATTTCTGCAACGAGTGGGATATTCAGGTCACAACAAAGTTATATTACCTTAACGATTTATTTTATTGCATATTTACTTTCCTAAAATCTTGCGTTTTCCAACGGTATATTAAATGTCTATATTACTATTTATATTACAGGAATAATTTTTCGATGGCATTGTTTAAGAAAAATTGTTTTCCCTTTTAAAGAAAATCTAAATTGCAATTTATTTTACTTTTAAACCTTCAGGAAACTATTCCCTTAATGATCGAAAAAAAACCCTTATAAAAATCCAATCACTAAATAAATGTAAAACCACTAGACGGTTCAGAAAGAGTTAGTGGAAAAAAAAACACGTTATAATTTTATATATAAAGAGATATACATGTATAGAACGAAGGAAAATCTTCATAAGTCACACTGTTCCTACCTCGTCTTTGCAGGAGAAGAAATTAACAAAACACAATAATTAAATATATACCTAATTCGTTAAAGTAATGAAGTATACTTTTATTTAAAAGGCTTAACATTTAATTTAATGAGAATTCCACTTTAAACTTTCTTTTTTGTAGAATAAAGGATTAAAAGAGAGTTGGCCGGGGGGATCCGGGAAAAATCGAAACGGCTTTTGTGAGTAATTTATCTTTAATTATCGCTGCCAGGCTATCGGCCTCCCGACGCCCTCATCAAAGCCCCCTTTCGCCCCCAACAATTTGAATGCCAATTTTTGATGCGGGGCGGGAGCAGCCCGAGGCAATCAGGAGTGGATATTGCTTCTGCTGAGGTTCATATCCGCCGCTGGACCTCTCATGTCCGGCTTAGCTCCTCTCGTATTTCTTGTAGAGATTGTCTCCGAAATATTGCTGTTTACCTCCCGGCCTCTTGGAGTCTTATGCTCAAAGCTGAAATACAATATTGCCTTTATATCAAATTATTTCATATAAGACCATCTCTTGCTTCGTTAAATGTGTGTCAATTATGTTAAGAAATGCTCAATTGTATGCAATCAAGAGTTCATCGTACCGAGAAGTGCACTAAGTAAGAAAATATAAGGTTTATTTTATAATGTCTATCTATTATTATATTTAATAAATTGCATAAATTAGAAAAGTATATTGTTCGTTTGACTATTTTCAATAATGAACCTTTGTAATCGACCGAAAAAATAATATATAAAAATACCCCCTCTAAAAATTTGTGGGCCTACGTTTTAAGATACGTAGAACATGAACGAAAAAACGAAACGAAAAAAAAAAATCCTTTCGTCCTTCGTCCCTCGTTACCTTCTGCGGCTTTTCTCCGAAACTACTCGACCATTTTTTTTTTTTTAATTTGCCATCAATATCTAGGAGTTATGTTTGATCAAAACTTAACTTGGAGTAGCCATGTTTCCTAAATAACCAGAAAATCTATCTCTATCTTCAAACAGCTCCTACGTTTCCTTGACATTTTTCCTAGAAGTATTCGTCTGTTTATGTCTTCTCTCATTCTCTCCCCACTTTGATTATGGAAGATGGACTCAGAAGCGAAAACGAAAGGAGACTAAAAAGATTACTGAATAAGCTTATAAGATTTGTGTATGTCCTCTCTAGACAGTCACACGTCTCTCACTGGTATTCTGGTCAAAGGTGGTCTATCCCGAATACCGAAGAAAAAACTTCTTTGCATCTTCCTATTCCATTATTTGTGGACCAGAAAAATCCCCTATATCTTCGACCTCCTTAATCCGCGTTCTTCCGTTCACACCCTAATACACAACCCATCGATCCATAAATACCCTCTCATAGAACAGGATCCTATGAAAAGTCCATCATCTGTGCTACCATACTCTGGCCCATCTTCCTCCGAAAAGTGTCATCCCTAACCACATTTAAACATCAATTATTTAACCACCTCCTCAAAAATCAATCTTCCGCACACATGTGATAACTCTAGGCTTTGATAATACTTAACAAAACTTATTTGATGTTGCTATGTTTTTGTTTTTTGTATCTTTTATTCATATTATCCTTATATAATTTAACTGACTATATAATTATATATCAAAAGAAGCTAGACAATTTGGACATTTTCTGTTCACTGTATATTATTCTTAAGGAACGAAATGTTCCGGGATAAAATTATTTTTCATTACATTTCATGTACTAGGGCATCCGACAATTTGTTTTCATGATAGTCTGGTAAGTCTGGTGGTAACCCAAGGACACGCATATACACACACACACATACCCACCTTTTCGCATGAGTTGGTTATTTAGACTCAGAGGACCCTAAAAAATGTATTTCCGGTAAAAACCAGAATTAGAATACTTTCCCCTACTATGTATTTCATATATAGGTTAGTGAAAGGAATAATGGTTTGCTTAAAGTCTTAAAAAAACATTTTAGTAATAAATTTACCAACTTATGGGCTAAAAATATCAATACCTAATTCTAAGCACCGAAAAAAATTTTCACATAGATGCAAAATAATGTAAGATAATCCGAAGTGCCTATTCGACTTCATAGATATATTTTTGTATATCTGTGGTTAGTTATGATTTCAATTGTTCCAATTCAGTACTTAATTACTTATTATTTATTCAGTACTCTAATTCGGAGAGACTCAGTTCACTAACTAGCACTAACAATCTACTGAACAATGTCTGTGGATCTACATGTCAAAATGAAAAGTAATATACAATACATCCTTTACAATATATTACCAATACTTTCCTTTACTACATATTTCATGTAAAAAGTTAATCTAAAAATTGACCATCTATAGATTTTCTTTTGTGATCTATAGGAAAACCAGCTGAGAAATTATTCTTTAATTAGGACATGATCATTTCATTGCGATGTATTTTTGGAGAACAGAGTATGGTGGAGTATAATGATTCAGGAATTAACCGAAGCACAAAAACGAGCCGCCATGACCACTGTATCGTGACAGAGCGCCCTGGTAACAGCGAGCTTAGCGTTGTGGGCAGCGGGTACCGTAACAGCTGCACCGCGAGAAGTGCAGTGAGGTAATTAGCTGCATCAAGGGCAGTAAGACAATTTGCATTTGGTTTCAGCCGCAAGGTGTCGCCCTAACGAGGTGGATCGAATCAGCTCGACCGCTAGGGCCTTGTCGCCGCGACCGCAGGCAAAGGCTACCGTGCGGAATAGTCTCCGGCAGTCCCCAGCAATCCTTCTGCTACGAGGTCGACTTACCATTATCTTCAGGGACTTCGATTACTTCCTCCTATATTCCAGTAGCTCTCCAGCTCTGAACTAATTCTGGTTCCATAGACCTTACTGAGGTTCAGCTCAATTGATAATTCCATTACTGAATAATGGTTGACCGTGAAACGAATATGAGTCAATCTATTTGAGATCGTCGAATTTTCATTAATAATACCACTCAAAATTTTAAATTTTCGTGTTTTTTGGATCAGTTATCTTCTATTATCCTTTCATCAATATAAAACCATATGTAAAAAACTGGAAGGAATTAGTCCGGAAGGCGGTCATTAAATGGAACAACTGAATAGTTTAAACTATTTTATTGTTTGCCAACCTTTCGACCCCCATTGTGGGTCATCATCAGGGCAAAAAGATACAAAAAGGATACATTTAAAATAAGATAAAAAATACTATTTAAAAAAAATAACTATTGCGCTAGAGAATGTCAATATTATAACATAAAAGGAACTAGATGTGTAAAGAAATCAATTAATTAAATTACAATGATAAAGGTATACTAATGAGAGCTATACAGACCAATAATGACTAAAGATAATGTACAAATATATAAGAAAAAAAATACATGAACTAAAAAACATTAAAAAATGGAGTACAGTGGAGATACGTACCGTCTTAATACGAGTGGAAACTAGGTACAATTTGGTAATATGGAATATAGGCAGGTAGATAGCAAAATACGTACAAAAGGTTGGATAAAATGGAAAATACGTATCATATTTCTAGACGAGATCTGACAACAATAATTTCCATTTTACCCAACCTTTTGTACGTACTTTCCTATCTACCTGCCTATATTCCATATTACCTAATCGTACCTAGTTTCCACTCGACTACCAGACGGTACGTATCTCCACTGTACTCCATTTTTTAATGTTTTTTATTTCATGTAATTTTTTTTTCTTATATATTTGTACATTATCTTTAGTCATTATCTGGTCTCTATAGCTCTCATTAGATACCTTTATCATTGTAATTTAATTAATTGATTTCTTTACACATCTAGTTCCTTTTATGTTATAATATTGACATTCTCTAGCGCAATAGTTATTTTTTTTAAAATAGTATTTTTAATCTTATTTTAAATGTATCCTTTTTGTATCTTTTTAGCCCTGATGATGACCCACAATGGGGGTCGAAACGTTGGCAAACAATAAAATAGTGGAAACTATTCAGTTGTTTCATTTAATGACCGCCACCCGTACTAATTCCTTCCAGTAATTCTCAACGGTCAACTAATTATATCCACATATGTAAAAAAAAAAAAATAATAGTAAAGGACTACGTTCTCAAGAACGAAGTTTTCACAGCAAGTAGGACTATGACTAAGTTATAAAAAAAAATGATTAAAAGTTAATGTATTTTCCTTTATATACTTTAATCTCGTTAAAATTATCGTTTTTTATTCATTTTCGAGAATTTTTTTAACAACTGTCTTCAATATTTTGGTAATGAGTTGTAAGGACAAATAATACAAAGTATATCCTTATCTTATTGTTAGTTTTTGTTTTGCTTTTATATATAGAAAATTACAGGAATTAGAAAGATTTTCCAAGACTTTTTCGCCAGCGAAGCTGACTTAAAAAGACTGCAATACTAAAAGTAAAAAAAAAAAAGTATTTACCATTTTAAAATCACGAAACAATAGAGAATAACTGATCAAAAAATCATGAAAATCAAAATTGTTGAGCGGCAAGGTCTGGTCAGTTTTGAATGGATTGATCCGTATGAATGATAAGTTGGTTCGGCTGGCGGTTATAAAAGAATATAAAATAATAAAAAAACTATTTATACAACGTTTTGACCCGACGATGCGGGCCTACATCAGGGCTAGAATATGAATATAATACAAATATTTACAGAAAACAAAAGACAATAAAAGTAATAGAGCAAACCATTTGTGCAACATTAAGTAGCCATATATGGGCTAAGAAGGAGATGATCGCAAATGTGTCTCACCGATTTTCATATTTTTTTTTTTGGAAATGCTAAACATTAAATTATTAGACTCAGCAAAATCTTCCAAGGAGTCGCGTAAGAAAGTCGGAAACTTTGTGAGCAAAAAACACATTTTATTTAATATCTCTGGTTCTGGTGAAGGTAGAAAAATAGTTTGGTGTCAAAGTTACCCGTTTTCAAAGCGAAATAATAAAATGAATAAATTATTAAGGTTTTATCGTTTATGTTAAAAATGTAAACAATCTCCTGAAAACATTGTTTTAAATATGGTTTCTTAAAAACTGAGGTTTCTTCACTTTTAGAAAGGAATCTTAATATGAAAACAATTTTTAAGATACCTTTTTTAAATTAGTGTTTTCACGAAATTAGTTATGTTTATAACATTGTTATTCTATTTTTTCCGATTTAAAATAGCGTAATTTTGACACAAAAATTATTTTTCTACCTCTACTAGATCCAGATATATTAAATAAAATGTATTTTTCGCTTACAAACTTTCCGACCTTTTTAAATTTTACTTATAAGAAATACACAAAAATCGGTGATACGAATTTGGGATCCTTTCCTTACAAGATCTCTGGGTCATAAACTGTAATTGACTGATAACCGAATTATCTCATATTCTATATTCATAGGGTTAACTACTTAATATTTAAAAAGGATTCCATAGTTTAGTAGAGAGAAAGAAAAATTAATCATTAAGCTCATTTTTCAAAATTGCTATAAACCTACATCACTAATACTCAGACGAGTGAGATATATAGAGTGATGATAAACACACGTATATTGAACATTGATATATTGAAAATGTAAAATTTCTTTGATCAAAACTTATATTCCTTGGATGAATTTCTTTCCGTTTTCACGTTTATCAATCACGAGTTTCAAGATGTAATTCATGGTATGCAATAGAATTGAAATACGTTTGTACGTAACTTGATGTATTATTGTCTTAATCGAAACATGTATGTATATTTTTTCAGTATTATTACATCCTGGCCTAGCCAGAACATAAGAAATCTACGATTCATACAATATTTACAGAAAACAAAAGTAAACAAAACAACCTAAATAAGAGAAAACCATTTATTCGTAATTAAGCAGCCCTATATGACTTAACATCCCCAAGTTCATAATTTCTGGACGCATTTAGTACCAAGTGATTGATTCTTAGTAAATAATTATCACAAGGTTTTAATTAAATAATATATATTTATCAACCACAGTAAAAATCGAAACTCTATTAATATCATACCCCATTTAACCGAGTTTTTAAACACAAGGATTAATTCAAGGTCTATCTAATTGAAACGATATATAAGCCAAGCCTATGACCATTTATTTTTTAATTATAAGTAATTATCTCAAAATACACAACTAATCTCTTAAAAAATATATATGATTTAGGCATATAAACAACAACTACATTAATCATCTCATCATTGAAGAAGTGGTATAGGGTAATAAATATCAATGTAACCAATTAGTAATATATTTTATAAAATGTAAACAATTAAACGATATATTCTAACAATAATAAGACATATATACATAGAACAAAAAAAAAACAACTTGAAAATAGTTTTACAATAATCAAAGGTTTTTTAAATATTACAAGATACTTTAGAATAAAATATGATATTTAAAAAAAATTATTCTGGGTCGGAGTCCCATGAGAATAAAGTTTATGTACAATTGAGATATATCATATGTCTGGTCAAAAGACAATGGAAACATAATTAATTATTTTCTACAATGGTGAAATAAGGAGACATAGTATACTACAAATATTTAAGAATAAAATAAATAAATAATGTTCTGAATTATACTTTTCCGGAAAAAAAAAAAATCTTGAGTCCAACATAATGAAAAATAAATATCTTGAAAACAAAATTAAATTTTGGGCAATGCACATTTCTCTTCGTTCATTCGATGTTAGTTATATAGCATTGAAATGTCGAAATTGCTTATTGTCTTTTTGGGATGATAGAACTTATTGGAAAAGTTGGGATTTTAATGAGGAAGCTGCAGGTGGATATAGAGAGAGAATTCCAAAATGGTTTGTTATCTTTATTAACGGTTTGAGATGTTTAGCTGAGCTGATAACTCAATTAGACTCTCTCAGAGTTCTCTACGATTTTATGATAAAACTATAATTAGTTAATATTTCAGTTGATTATAATTTGATCCTCAGGTTTACTAAACATATAGGATACTCCATACTCTTGCAGTTCACCATCTCCGTACCAGGTAGCGATTCCCCATCTGGTATTGAAGGTGTAGTCACGGGGAACCCCGCACTGCCTGGCTTCGATCCAGTGGTGCTTTGGGAGCCGAGGATCGAATTAGATCTTACTCCCAGCTGTGGTCAGGTATATCTTTATCCTTGATCTTTGTGGATATCGCTGAAGAGGTCAGGTTTAAAGAGAAAGGGCTAACTTAGCTTGTAAGGGATGTAAATGGTATATCAGCCAACTTGTCATTGTCTTTGCTATTATCCATCATTACGGGTTTTAAACGAATTTATTAGTAAACTAACCTTGAAAATGCAATATTTATATATAAAAAATAAAAATAAACTTTATTCACATATTTACATTTTGACAAAATGTTAACAATGATTTTGGATGAGTCATCCTTACGATCAGAAAATATTTTTGTTTTTTTGTGATTATAGTTCATTAGCCTAAATGGCAAACATATGGTGAAATAAAATTGAGGTTACATTGCGATTGTAGGAAAAATTATACAAAAAACCTACACATATACAAAAAACCTACACATATACAAAAAACCTACGCATTATTTATATATATATTTTCAATATTACTATATGTTTTCTTCCACTCTTAGCTGGAGACGAAACTACTTCCCACTTTATACTAGAAATTTGGAAAAAAATTTTAAGGCTTTTTTTAACAAAAAAAACAAAAAAAAAAAACACACCTGATTATTTCCACCTATAATAGTTTCCACAGTCGACTATACATCCTCCACAAGCTGTTTTTTTTTTTTTTTATATTTTAGTATTTTACAAGTTTACTACACTTCATCATCTTTGTACACGCTGCAATGTTTCATTTCCAAATCATTATATGTACTGTGACTATGATATTTATAAAATAAAGCTGAAACTTGTTATAAATTGTTGATTATACGGCCCTTAATAACTGATAAAAATACCAGGATTTTACAGCGTAAGGGTTAAGTAGAGACGAAGGCCAAACTGATTTTTTAATATTTTTTGAATGAATAAATCCAAAACTATTACGTTTGTAGCTAAACATGAGATTTTTCTCAGAGATATCTCATACCTCGACAAATATATCAATGCGGGCACGGATTACTTATCGTTGGAATGGGTGTTAGTAATTATAAGTCCTGAATATTTAAACATTATTATGTGTATATTCGACTCCGATAATTTATGTACATATCCTTTGATTTATTCCAATGATTTTATCATATCAATATTATGCATATTTCGGTACTCTTTGGAATGGATGCTAATTCATCTTACAATTACGACTCAAAGAAAAATTAATAATATTTTTTTATTTTATAAAAAAATGTTTTCTATTGTGAAATTTCTCATTTTTGCAAGAACTAATTAAAGTCATTTGGTTAGTCAAACTACACTTAAATTTATTTTAATTCATCTTATATTGATCAGTACAATTTTTGCTATAATTATGTATTTCTTATTTTATAGTTGGCTTTATTTTATGTTGTTTATTATTTTTATTATTATAGGTTTTTTTTTTGTTTTGTTTTTCTAATGATATACCTGTTATGTAAAAGCTAACTTTAACTAACACTGATGGGACCTGACTACATGGCTACACTATATTATAAGCCAATAAAAAATTAAAATAATTATAAATCTTAATATATAGTTCACGTATTTCATCTTATGAACATGTTTATCTTTAGATTTTTCGCTCAAATAAATTATAGGAATAAAATTTACGGGTTTTCTATAACTATCAACTTTTAGTTTATTTTCTAATAACCTATTAGGCAATGAAATTCTACACAAAATAAAGGGGTGAACTCAGAACTAAATTACAAACTCCCACCTAAAACTTAGTATTTTATCTATTCGGAAAACTTGGAATTATCAATTCAATAACAACACTTCTCCATGGAACTTATTTTTGAAGCAATGTGTACCAAAAGAACAAAACATAAACACTGTTTATAAAAAGAAGTACCTCAAACTCTGATAATATACAGGATCTACTATATCTGTAGTAAGTTAATTGAAATAAAATATTCAAAACATTAAAAGAGTTTTATCTGAAATTTTTTGGATAAGTGACAAAAAAGCCATAAAGTTACTCTTCTTTACTATTATTTTTTGTATATATTATGGTCATATTCCGTTTGCTACTTGATTGTTTCGTAGAGAAAAAAAAAAAAAAAATTGAATTCGTTGTGATTGAAAAATAAAAATTAATAAGCACCTCAATTAATTTTTAGCAATAATATGCATAAAATAAATAAGTAATATTCACAGTTCTCAGAACTTCATTTAATGCATTGCCTCGAAACAAACTATTTATTTCATAGCACGATTTATTCATCAAGAGCTCATGTTTTAATTATTAGGCTTTTATGCTTAATTATCAATTGAAGATTCTCGGAAAAAAACACTGCAGTAATGTAAACTCTTATATATTATTTTATAGCTAATTCAAATTATTTTTATTGTATTTGTACTATAAATCTATGAATAAAATTTGTTTTTATGATCTACTTCTAATGTTCGACTTTTTCTTTTTTTTTTTTATTAATTATTATTTACTTGTTATTTGGTACATTTATTCCAACTTTTAACTGTTCTAGTGAGGATAGCTGGTTTGCTTGGTTTCTCGTCTGAAATGAATCGTCTAAAAACTTTACCTGTAGTCGTCAACAACCACATGTTTTACTCCATCTTCAAAAAAATAATTCTTTAAGCAGCCTTACATATATGTTCTTGTCCTTCGGTTGTTTGGCGTTGAGAATGTTGTGAATACGAGTGACGGAAATGGTTCGAAGGCTGATGACTGTTTTAACTTTTGTCATTTCAAACAAACCTCTTCTGGAAAGTGTGTAGACCGTTAGACAACAGTTTCCATAAATTACAATTACATTAATACATCACGATTTATCTTATGCGGTCAAACGATAGTTTTATAATTGGTTAAATTTAAAAAAAAAATAAATTTGAATAGGAAAGTATGCTAAAACCTTATTATTAAGATACATTTTTTAAATTAGTGTTTTCACGAAATTAGTTATGTTTATAACATTGTTATTCTATTTTTTCCGATTTAAAATAGCGTAATTTTGACACAAAAATTATTTTTCTACCTCTACTAGATCCAGATATATTAAATAAAATGTATTTTTCGCTTACAAACTTTCCGACCTTTTTAAATTTTACTTATAAGAAATACACAAAAATCGGTGATACGAATTTGGGATCCTTTCCTTACAAGATCTCTGGGTCATAAACTGTAATTGACTGATAACCGAATTATCTCATATTCTATATTCATAGGGTTAACTACTTAATATTTAAAAAGGATTCCATAGTTTAGTAGAGAGAAAGAAAAATTAATCATTAAGCTCATTTTTCAAAATTGCTATAAACCTACATCACTAATACTCAGACGAGTGAGATATATAGAGTGATGATAAACACACGTATATTGAACATTGATATATTGAAAATGTAAAATTTCTTTGATCAAAACTTATATTCCTTGGATGAATTTCTTTCCGTTTTCACGTTTATCAATCACGAGTTTCAAGATGTAATTCATGGTATGCAATAGAATTGAAATACGTTTGTACGTAACTTGATGTATTATTGTCTTAATCGAAACATGTATGTATATGTTTTCAGTATTATTACATCCTGGCCTAGCCAGAACATAAGAAATCTACGATTCATACAATATTTACAGAAAACAAAAGTAAACAAAACAACCTAAATAAGAGAAAACCATTTATTCGTAATTAAGCAGCCCTATATGACTTAACATCCCCAAGTTCATAATTTCTGGACGCATTTAGTACCAAGTGATTGATTCTTAGTAAATAATTATCACAAGGTTTTAATTAAATAATATATATTTATCAACCACAGTAAAAATCGAAACTCTATTAATATCATACCCCATTTAACCCGAGTTTTTAAACAAGGATTAATTCAAGGTCTATCTAATTGAAACGATATATAAGCCAAGCCTATGACCATTTATTTTTTAATTATAAGTAATTATCTCAAAATACACAACTAATCTCTTAAAAAATATATATGATTTAGGCATATAAACAACAACTACATTAATCATCTCATCATTGAAGAAGTGGTATAGGGTAATAAATATCAATGTAACCAATTAGTAATAATATTTTATAAAATGTAAACAATTAAACGATATATTCTAACAATAATAAGACATATATACATAGAACAAAAAAAAAACAACTTAAAAATAGTTTTACAATAATCAAAGGTTTTTTAAATATTACAAGATACTTTAGAATAAAATATGATATTTAAAAAAAATTATTCTGGGTCGGAGTCCCATGAGAATAAAGTTTATGTACAATTGAGATATATCATATGTCTGGTCAAAAGACAATGGAAACATAATTAATTATTTTCTACAATGGTGAAATAAGGAGACATAGTATACTACAAATATTTAAGAATAAAATAAATAAATAATGTTCTGAATTATACTTTTCCGGAAAAAAAAAAAATCTTGAGTCCAACATAATGAAAAATAAATATCTTGAAAACAAAATTAAATTTTGGGCAATGCACATTTCTCTTCGTTCATTCGATGTTAGTTATATAGCATTGAAATGTCGAAATTGCTTATTGTCTTTTTGGGATGATAGAACTTATTGGAAAAGTTGGGATTTTAATGAGGAAGCTGCAGGTGGATATAGAGAGAGAATTCCAAAATGGTTTGTTATCTTTATTAACGGTTTGAGATGAGGTGGATAAAAAACTCATTTTTTGTTTCTGAAAACTTGCATTCAAAGAAAGTTCCAAAAAAGTAAAACATTTTCTTTTTAAATCATTTAGTTGATGTAATTTTACTAAATTATATTAAGCTTTTTAATAGATAGATAGATACGTAATTATTTTTATATCTGGAAAAAATCTTTTCAACCTTGGAAATGATTTCTCCTTCTTTATTAAATTATTTATCAATATACTATCTCATATTGATTACTATCTTTCGAGGCGTTGCCTCAACTTCGGGCACACTACTTAAAATATCTCTTGTAGTCAAAATATACTGTTTATAAAAATATACATAGCTCTATAGAATGTATACTAAAGTATAGTGTAGCTAAATGTAAGAGTACATAAAATTGAAAGTAAACCATTCCTAACATTCATAAAAAACCCAGTCGGCTATTAGCTCTTTTTGAATTATTTATCGCAAGAACCTTAACGTATATTATTCACAGAGCCCACTTGAAGTTTTTACTCCCTCATTTTGGTTTATAAATAATATAAAAGTCCATGAAAACTAAATGTTTTACCTTTTGGAAAATGGCCTTCCGTTCCTCTTTCAATGAAAGAAGCCCCTGCATCTTTGATAGCACCTGTTTTAGCATCTGCATTATTACTCAGTGCTCTAGGACTATCTAATGCAAATAGTGCTGAACAGCAGAGCAGGGCTTTTATCTAGGATACACGACAGTAGTAGAAAATTCCTGAATAAAATAGATTTTTCTTACCCTTTTTTACTTTCACTTACTATATGTAGTAAGGGAAAGTATTGCGATCATGATAATTTTCGAATTCCAGTTTTCAACGGAAATACACGTTTTAGGGTCCCCTGAGTCCAAATAACCAAGTCCCGCAAAAAAGTCTGTGTGTGTGGTAACTCCCGGGCGGAAACGGTAAGTTCTATGAAACTGAAATTTCAGATTTAAGACAAATATCCGCCCGAGACGTTACAAAACCTTTTTCATCAAAATGAGCTTACCAGAAGAGCCACTTTATACTATGCATTTTGCACTTTTTTTCGATTTTCTCGAAAACGGTTCCGACGATTTGGATTTAAATTGCTATAACGATGTAAAATTTAATGGGCTTTAATATCATGTAGGTTTCATTTGGATAAAAATGGTCTGACAGGGCTTAAATGCCGATATTTTAAATTTTCTTCCCCCAAAGTACCTTTAATTTTGTAGATTCAATAATAATAACTAGATTATCTTGTTAACTCTGATGAAAAACAGGTAAATATATAAATTGAATAAATTCGATACCCAACTAAAGGAGAAAACAGAAAACATATTTTTTTAATGCAATTTTTCGTTTTTGAACATAAGAGCAGTAATATGCATGTATGATAAACCGTTGGAAAGCTAAAGATTTTAGAAAAAATATCATCTCATACACAAGCTTTTAAAAGTTAATAGAGAGTGATGATAAGAAGATAAAACTAACTGATTATTTTAGATAATAATATAATAGATTTTTTAATAAAACACATGTTTCTATAGAAATTCCATTTAATTAATTCTTTAATAGCTTCACATATTTTAATCTCTAACTGTATTTGACCACCATCTCTATAAAGATAATTTTTTGCCCTGAAATAAAATAATACCCTACACTTACGAACTATAAGTTGTGTTGGATAACCAATTGTCATTTTTATTACGTAAATACTTAACGGTAGGTTTAGTTACTTTCTAGTTATTTGTTATACTACTTAAAATAATGAAATGCGTAAAGAATCACAATTCGGTGTATTAGCATCGTTATAAACCATTAATTTCTTTTTCATTAATTTTTTAATTCCCACCGTCTGTCTACATTTTTAGCCCATTCCTTAACTTCAGCTTTGAATAAATCCTCCCAACTAAGTCCTAGAAGTTGGTTCCAAGTTTATTTTTTTTTTTTTTTTTTATCCGTATTTTTTATTAGTTGTTTTAGCCATTTATTCGTCACTAAACCTTAACTCAATTATACTGTGTGCATAATCAATTCCACATTTACATCCTAAATTCAACCACGAACCATACACATTTACCTCACCTCACCTTACACAATATGCATCACAGGTTATTAACTTGCAGCAACATTAACTTGCTGGGATGATTCGCAATGAACTTCTTTAAAGTAGATTGTTTCCCCCCATTCATTTCAGTCATTCCCCATCTGTCCGTTTTATCTATCACCTTGGCATGTCTTCTCCGGATTTTGAGCTGGGTCCACGGTTGTTTTTCATCGAAACTCCAAATCGTTGTAGTATGAGAAGTTGATTTCCATCATCAGCGAAGGAAAATCGTCCACTGAGAAGCCGTAGAGTAAGGTTTCATACAGCAGTTTGGTCCGTTCAGCTTCAAAGACGGTGCAAGTTAACAGGCATATGCCCTGCAGACACCAGGACATCACAGCTAGGCTAGAGCGTCGATACCTTAAACCTTGGTCCAGAAGCCTCTAATATTCTACACAATACCTTGTTCACTAAGACCGTAAAGGTTCTTGTTTTAATTTTAACGAAAACTTCAAACCTCGGCTATATTCCCTCTCAAATTTCTAATCATCATTGACCCTTAATAGTATGTAGCTTGTTCAATAATACTCAGACAAGTAAGATTATTGCTGGCTAAAAGATACTTTTTTTTTTTAATTTAAAACGGTATTACAAAACACGATAAGTAAATAAGCAGTATGAATAAAAGTCATGAAAATGTTTTGAGAAAGAACTACCCAGTGAACTACCCACTTCACTAACTATTTTAATGGAGTAGGTCCCGAGGCCACCTTCATTTCAATCGCCTCAGAGGGTTATCAGGGATATCTAAGAAAGATAAATTACGGACAAGTGAGTTTGTGTGGGCAGGGAGTTTAGAATGAAAAGAGGTGTACCTATGACGGGCTATGTCATCAACAAATGGGATGTTTATGGAGGAGTTTATTTGTGGCAAAATAAGGGGCACTCAGAATTTTGCGAAGGATTGGGTTTTAAGGATTGAATGCAGGTGAAATTAGATGGTTTAGTAAAGCCCCAAAGCTCGATTCCATATGTCCAAATAGGTCTGATAATAGTGATGTAAATGAGTCTTTTGAGGGGTGCCCGTGGCTGAGTTGCTAGCGCTAGTCTCTCATGCTACAGGTTCTGAGTTCGAAACCAAGTCCCGGCGGGGCTTTTATAAGGATTTTAAAAAATGTGGATTCACTCACAACCTCTTCCCCGGGTATGTGAGACCCGTCAGCCAAAGGGTAGCGACTCACAAAATTAGTCGTAGGGAGTGATGACCCTACACTAAAAAAATCGCATCGTGAAACGTGAGTGTAAACTCGCAGGAATTTACACCACGAGGCCCAGGGCCTACACGGCCTGTCGCGCCACTGGAAGAAATGAGTCTTTTGTAATATACTAGAAGTTTTGAACGTTTGTCTATTAAGTGTTGTAGTAATCGGCATCTTCGAGCAGTTTCTTGTCGTTTCAGTCTGGTGTGAGGGTTCAAACAGATAAATAAATAAGAAACTTCTCTTATTATTTTAATAGCGTTTCCATTCTCGTGGCTGTTCGTCCCCGATTTAGAGGAGATTGCGCCTCCTCCAGGCAGCTTTGTCTTAGAGCGGGTGTATCTGGAACTGGAGGAGGCCGCCGCTGTGAATACATGAATACATAATGCAGGCTCCCTCTTCCCTCGAGGCTCTCTTGTAATTGTCTGCTCGTCCATTTAAAGGTATTTCCCCAGATAGTACGATTCCATTCCCTTCTACCCATAATTTGTACGGAGGGGATTGCGATACTAAATCTCAACGCAATCGTAATATCGACTTTCTTCAAAATATAACTTCTCGGTCGCTTGTCATGTATTGTATTACAAAAGCTGTGGAGAATCTGTTAAAAATGTATTTTCTATTTCTTTTGAAGAGTAGAAACAGCAGTCAGAGAATATGCAAGATGCATGAAGAATAAATATAAATATAACGACTAGCGCCGTATACAGATTTGAAAGTAAGAAAATAATTTTTTTTTTTTTAAAAGGTGTAAGAAAAGGTGATAATCTTTCTCCTCTTATTTTTTTTCCTTCCAACTTCATCCTGTAAACTCCATTTCTTCCTGACTAAAAAATTAGTAAATTATAGATAGACATATACATAATCTACAGTTTTTCCAAATCAGGGAGAAACACTAAAGCCACCTTATTTTCTTTTAATGTTTTTTCTAGGATATTTCCATAATATGCTTATTTCTTCTTTCTCCTGTCATCTCTGGATTATATGATTTCCTACTCGACCTGTTTCCCTCCTTTCTTCATTCATCCCCTCTCACCTTTCCGTGTATAATGCTCAGTCATCCAATTTTCTTTTTATCTTCCACTTCAAGTTCCATAATTTGTTATAACCTTCTAGAACAACACGCATGATAGAAAATCCATGATGCAAAGATAAAACGCTGTAATAAATAAAATTACGGTATTACTTTTAAAACACAATATAAGGTCCAGAACGAAAAAGGCGGGAAAACCAAGTAAAATTATTAGCATCTCTTTAATAAATCTATACAAAATAAAGAAAAAATTGAAAATTGAACGAGATTTACAGATAACTAAAAAATCTGGTGCGGGCAACACACGACTTTCACTTACCTCGATTTTAAAATCTATGAAAGAATTTTCAAATACAGTTAGAGATAAAAATACGTGAAACTATTAAGGAATTAATCAAATTAAATTTATATAGAAACATGTGTTTTATTAAAAAATCTATTATATTATTATCTAAAATAATCAGTTAGTTTTATCTTCTTATCATCACTCTCTATTAACTTTTAAAAGCTTGTGTATGAGATAATATTTTTTCTAAAATCTTTAGCTTTCCAACGGTATATCATACATGTATATTACTGCTCTTATGTTTAAAAACGAAAAATTGCATTAAAAAAAATATTTTTTCTGTTTTCTCCTTTAGTTGGGTATCGAATTTATTCAATTTTTATAATTACCTGTTTCTCATCAGCGTTAACAAGATAATCTAGTTATTATTATTGAATCTACAAAATTAAAGGTACTTTAGGGAAAGAAAGTTTAAAATATCGGCATTTAAGTCCTGTCAGACCATTTTTATCCAAATAAAACCTACATGATATTAAAGCCCATTAAATTTTACATCGTTATAGCGAGTTTAATCAAAATCGTCGGAACCGTTTTCGAGAAAATCGAAAAAAGGTGCAAAATGCATGATATATAGTGCCTCTTCTGGTAGGCTCATTTTGATGAAAAAAGTTTTGTCACGTCTCGGGCGTATAGTTGTCTTAAATATGAAATTTCAGTTTCATAGGACTTACCGTTTCCGCCCGGGAGTTACCACACACACACACACACACACACAGACCTTTTTGCGGGACTTGGTTATTTGGACTCAGGGGACCCTAAAACGTGTATTTCCGTTGAAAACTGGAATTCGAAAATTTTCACGATCGCAATACTTTCCCTTACTATATATAGTAAGTGAAAGTAAAAATTAATTCCTTATAAAATTATAAAAAAATATTATTAATTCGGTACAAACAAATATTGCATTCAACGATGATCCTAAACCTAGACGTTGATATCAGCCGATTAGTTTTAAAATGGAGGCCGATTAAAAGTTATTTTTGAAGATAGTAAACAATTTTATTTCAGTTTTATAACCAAGAAACCGCGAATAATTATAAAATATAAACAGAAAAAAAAAGTATAATTTTACCTTAAATACATAACTGGGATATTTTTGATGATAAAGAAAAATTTTTATATTGAGTTTTTCGATCAGGACACAAGGAAAAAGGAGAAAAATTAAATCTTGCAATACGAGTATATACACTAGGAACTCCCTTATTTTCGAAGATAGAGAAAAAAATTAATTAAAAATTAAAAAATTTAACCAAAAAACGCAAATAATAATAAGAAAGAGAGAAAAAAAATGAAATTTGCATTCATAAATGCGCATATAACTCGGTTATTTTTGAAGATAAAAAAATATGTATGGATTTTTAGAATCAGTAAAGCACGACAAACAGAAAAAAACAAAAATTGATCTGTATATTCAAGTCACAAGTTATAATAGATGTATTTCCACCGATACTCGGTTATTATTAAAGATAAAGAAAAATCGAAAAGATTTTCGAGAGCAGGACACTGCGACGAATAAAAAAAAAAATTATGATAATTTTTTTTTTTTTTTTTTTTTTTTTTTTTTTTTTTTTTTTTTTTTTATTGAGAAATATTACAATTTGTTGCATAATGAACAGTAGTAATAGAGATGTAGTACACATTCATACAATATATACAGCCAATAATGATAAAGTCAAATTACATAAAATCGGAAATAAATAAATAATAAATAAAATAATCGATTCATTTTCACAGACAAATATTTGAAAAAAATAATTTAAAATTTAATTGGTCTAATAATGTGGATTAAGAGTAAAATTTGTTTATTTCTCCTTTAATTTATTTAAATTGATAAACGATTATTTGGTTTTCACCATCAAAATTCGGAAATGTTTTTAAAAATATTTCCTTTGTTCAAGATTTTGAGCAGCAAATGCAAACTACCTTCATTACAAAAATATCGATACTTTAAATATGAAAGTATTCTATATAAGATAGGGTAACATTATTTTTAATGATTTTTTTTTTAATTAAAGTTTTGTCATTATTGATTTTATTTTATTTGTAATTATAACTAATAATTGTAATGGAATTGGACCATATCATGCTGGGATGTTATAGTGTAAGAGTACTGTTTTATTAAATGTACATCTGTTGCTTTTTTTAACTACTGAGCTCTTTACTTATTTCCTTTATTAGATTTGATTTATAACTTTTACTAGTTTACTGCATGCATTATAATAAATAAAAACATCCTTACCACTACGATTTCTATGATGAAATGCAAATTATTTACCGCAGAATTTGTAACAGGTTTTTTACCGGAGTCTGTTGCCAGTTGGCTTTGGACCAGAGAGTATATTTCAGCTGAATATTGTCTTTATGGTTCTGGACAAGTAAAGTGCGGTTTCCCTTAAATTTTTCATACATTTAAATGAACGAATGTATTTTCCATGAACTAGTAAATGTAAACATTACAAAAAATTAAAAATAATTTATATTCTAAGTAAATAATTATATATTTTTTTAATGTAATGCTGGTTAAATATTAAAATTTCATCAAACGAAAATCCCATTCCACATTTTTCTTACCTCTTCACTTGTAAAATAGTTCATACGTTCCTAAGGAAACTTTTCTTTTTGATGATATAATTACAATAGAAATTGTTATCTATGTTTGTTTATGTATTTATTTAACGTCACTTTATGTTAATATGGCTTATCAGACGATGCTACAGTGGAAGTCCTAAATTTGCCTATCCAGGTTTTATTAGGATAGGGACCTTTAACGAGTACCTGATATCTCACAGGCTCGGGACCACCTTTTAACGTCCCCTCCGAAGGACAACATAACTAAGGATTTTTTACTCTTATTAAAAAATCCTAGGACCACCTGCGGGTTCGAACCCGTGACCTTTGGCATAGGAGGCTTTTATGCTAACTACCCAGCTACAAGTGATCTCGAAATTGTTATCTATAAGAATACCTTAATTATAGTTTAGATTTTAGTTAAATAATATTTTTGACACATTATAAACTATAAAAATACTCAAACCATTTTATTTTATAATTTCTCAATTTTTTCTTCAAATATAAACAATGAAATAATCTGACAAACGACTTAATCAAATTATTTCATTTTTTTTTTTTCCATTCTTTATTTCTACTAGAAACAATCTGGTGCGAGAAACACACGAATTTCACTTACCTCCGTTGTTAAAATCAATTTAAGAATATTCAAATACAGTTAGAGCTTAAGCAACTTTATGGAATTAATTAAATTTATTTTCGATAGAAACATGTGTTTTATTTAAAAAACTACTATATTATCTAAAACAATCAGTTAGTTTTATGAGCATGTCATCACTCTTCATTAACCTTTACAGATTTGTGTATAAGATAATAATTTTTCTAAAATCTGCAGCCTTTCAACGGTATATTAAACATATTATTACTGTTCTTATGTTCAAAAACATAAAGATTACATTAAACAAACATGGGGATCACTTGTAGCTGGGTGGCTAGCGTAACAGTCTCCCATGCCAAAGGTCTCGGGTTCAAATCCGCAGGTGGTCCTAGGATTTTTTAATGGGAGTAAAAATTCCTTAGTTACGCCGTCCTTCGGAGGGGACGTTAAAAGGTGGTCCCGAGCCTGTGCGATGTCAGGTACTCGTTAAAGATCCCTACCCTAATAAAACCTGGATAGACAAAATTTAGGACTCAGACTGTAGCATCGTCCGATTAGCCATAGTGGCATAAAGTGACGTTAAATAAATAAATAAATAAACAAACATGTTTGCCCCTTTCTTCTTTGTTTGGATATTAAATTCGTTCAACTTATATATTTGCCTTTCTTTTATCAATGCCAACAAGATGATATGGGTGATTTTTTCGAATTTCCCAAATTAAAGATACTTCAGAGGAAGAAAATGTAAAGAATCGGCATTTAAGCCCTATGAGACTATTTCAATCAGAACGAAATTTATATTATATTAAAGCCCATTAAATTTTACATCTGTTTAGTTAGTTTAATCAAAATCGTCGTTTTGGAGATAATCGTAAAAAGATGCAAAATGCATAGTGTGGCTCTTCTGGTTGGCCGATTTTTTGAAAAAAATTGGTGTAACATCTCGGACACATATGCTCCTAAAATATGAAATTTTATTGCTATAAAATTTATTGTTTTTAGCAAATTTAAACATTTTTACGATCGCAATACTTTCACATACTATATATTTCATATACAGGAAAGTGAAAGTAAAAAGAGATGCCAAGGAATATTTTTAGAATGTATCTAATTTTGTTCAATGCTTTTTCCAGGAAGTAATTTAATTATAAATACAAAACTTGCTATAAGATTCTGCGTCCTAAATTTTCAGGATCGTTATACAAGGAACTGTAATAAATAATATAATTTCCTAACGAAGTCTCTGTTAATCAACTTCCTTAAAATCCCTAATTAGTAACTTGAGTGTCGGAAAATTTATGGCGTCTTTAAGAATTTACTGGCGGAGGTTGATGATCTTGTTTTGTATATTCTCAATATTTCTGACAATTTATTATTATAATTTTTGTTTACTAAACATAAAAATAAAATTGAATAACCCGTAGCTTTTACTATTAGTATACTTATTTGTATTTGGATTTTAGGAACCTAGTTCAAAGCAAATTTATAATTTAATTAAAATAGCGCTCATTACAATCAAGATCATAGAAAAACCTCAGTAAAGAGAAATTTAATTATATCATGAAAAATATAATGTAAACTCTATTGAACTCTAACTCTATCTGATCTCTCTCTCTCTCTCTCTCTCTCTCTCTCTCTCTTATATATATATATATATATATATATATATATATATATATATATATATATATATATATATATATATATATATATATATATATATATATATATTTATATTTATATATATATATATATATATATATATATATATATATATATATATATATATATATATATATATTTATATTTATATATATAGATCTCTCTCTCTCTCTCTATATATATATATATTTATATATATATATGTATATATATATATATATATATATATATATATATATATATATATATATATAGAGAGAGAGAGAGAGAGAGAGAGAGGGAGAGAGAGAGTGTGAAACAACTTCCCTCCAATTTATATCGAAAAATTCAACAAACAAACCCATAATCTTGGGCAAGAAATTATGGTATTTGGGACCCGTATCTTTTACCGCATCTTTTATTACTTTATCCACATTTTTCTTATTGTTTAAAAACTTTAATTGAGTGGTAAACTAAATCAATATATAAAATTTCATCACAATATACGTGACAAATATAAATGTGATAGCCTAAAGCTAAAATGCAGCTCTCGCGAAAATTCAAGACTTTCTTCACTTCACCGCAAAAATTTGGCTTTTATCATGTACACTTTGATAGGTTATAAAAAAATAAAATCCTCTAAAACTGACCTACTTTCACACTCAGTCGACGAAAGCCTGTGGCCTAGTGGCTGAATGGTAAAAAGTAACAGACTTCTTTGCTCAACGTCCTGGGTTCAAAACCGGCAGTTAGCCCTAGAATTTTTCAATGGGAGTAAAAAACCCTTAGTTATGCCGTCCTTCTGAAAGGAAGTAACAAGTTGGTCCCGAGCCTGTGCGATGTCAGGTGCTCTTTAAATATCCCTATCCTAATTAAACCTAAATAGGCAAAATTTAGAACTCACAGCGTAGCATCGTTCGATTACCCACACTAGCATAAAGTGGTGTTAAATGAATACAGAATAAACTGAGTCGACGTGCAAGTCGAAGGGACAAATGTCGACGTTAAGAGGATAAATCTAAAAAGTGTAAGATAATGAGCCCATAAACCAAATAATTTTAAAGATCCAGAGATAGATAGAAAAAATAGAGTTTTTTTTTCACTCTCCCTAACTAAGGAAATATAAATAAAACAAAGAATTCTTTATATGTCTAAATATGATTCAAACATATCGAATTCTTTTCCCATTGTGTTCTCGATATTTCATGGTTGCCATGTTTTGTTTTGTATCTAAATTCCTAGAAAAATGCATTGTTTGTTTAGTTGTTTTTTTTTTCATTTTTAGTTGATATACTAAAAAAACATTTTGCCTGGTTTTATTTTTTAACCCTTTATTTGAATTTTTCTCGGGTTATTTTGATCTACCGGCAGTATTATTCACTCTACACTCCCAGACCCTCTGGTCATTGCAGTACACCCATTCACTAAGAGTACCTAGCGGGCTCCTGAACTTGTTGAAGTTGGCAGCTACTCAGTTAGCTCTGGCTAGGAAGGTACAATGCGCCGCCCGGGTGCATAGGGTCTTTTGGCAAGGCTCCACTCCCAGCGGCGGAAGTGATATAAAAAGATTTAACGGTTCTCTGCTGAAAATGAATTCCCTTTCTTTTTGAAAACAGTCGTGTTTATTTTGTGCTTGTTCAAAACAATCCCAAGTACAAGGATCTGAAAATAATTATGAAAAAAAAAAAAAACTTTATTTTGTAATGATCATTTTTTATTATAGGTTATGAACGGATAACGGTTATATGATATCTCCAATAAATAAGAGTGAAAATTGTGAAGGAATATATATAGAAGAAACGTCCCAAAAATCAAAACAAACATCTCACAACATAGAACATTTATGGGTCAATAATCCATTTGCAATTGTCCAGACTATGCAGCTTAACATTTTTGATTTTCGTGATTTTTTACCAGTTATTCTCCACAGTTTCTTAAATATAAAATTTTAGATAAAATATCTTTCTGGCTAATGCTTTTAGTGTTGCAGTTGATTTAAGTCAGCTTCGCTGGTGAAAATATGTGTTGGAAAAATCTTTATATTTCCATATTTATTTATGATTTACCACCTTTTTACTTTTTTGTATGATTTACCACCTGTAATTGAATCTGGGGTTTCCATTCTCCTACCATGCGCCCTGATGATGACCCACAAAGGGGGTCGAAACGTTGGCAAACAATAAATAGTTGAAACTATTTAGTTGTTTCATTTAATGACCGCCACCCGGACTAATTCCTTCCAGTAATTCTCAACGGTCATCTAATTACATCCACAATAAAATATTTATGTTTACAACTGATTATTATTCCTGTTCTTATATTCAGAAAAAAAATTACCTGAAATAATATTTTTGGTTTCATTTCATTTAGTTGGTTATCAAATTCGTTCAACTCTTATATTAACCAATTTCTTGGTCAATGATAATAAAATGATACAGTTATATTTTTTTGGAATCTACAACATTAAAAGTATTTTAGAAAAAGAAAGTTAAAGAATTCGGCATTTACCAAAGTCTATTTACTTCCGAATGAAACTTATATGATATTAAAGCCCATTAAATTTTAAATTTTTTCGTTCGAAAAAAAAAAAGAATGGCAAAATGCATGGTTTAGTGTGGCTTTTCTGGTGCGCCAATATTGATGAAAAGGTTGCTGTGATATTTCAGGCATAATATAAATTTTCAGGTTTATAAAAATTGCCATTTTCGAGTTAAACTGTCCACACACAGACCTTTTTGCGGGACTTGGATGGACTGACTTGGACTTAGGAAACCATAAATCTATCAATTTCCGTTGAAAAATCGAATTAGAAAATGTTCACGTTCTCCATACTTTCTCTCTCTCTCTCTCTCTCTCTCTATACACACACACACACACACACACACAATATATATATACATACATATATATATATATATATATATATATATATATATATATATATATATATATATGTAAGGGAATGCAAAACTAGAATAACCTATTATGGTTTACCTTTCAATGTGTTCTGTGGAAACGACTGCCAAATAGTTTTTTCTATTAAATTATCAATACTCAAAGGACATTCTGATACAATTATCAGTCTATGGGTAACACCTACGTCTACTCATGGATATAGTATGCGATCGCAATACTTTCACTTACTATATATTTTAGATATAGACAACTGACAGTAAAAATATATTTTTCTATTAATATTAGTTAAAATGGTAACTAATTTTACATTTGTCATGGTCAAAGAAGTAAATAAAACAAATTTGGATGGCCTTCCCGTACCAAAAAGTTCAAAAGCAAAAATAGCCTTTTTCATAACGTCATTGAGGAGAAATATATATTTAAAGACGCTGAGCTTGAAATAGTTCACTTTTTACCTCGCGTTGGCAGAGATCTACAGGTCACACAATAACCTCATAGTCACCGCTAAATATTATTAAATACTGAAGCCTACATTTATTAAATATGTAATCATTTAATATAAATCAAAAACAAATCCTATGTATTGAACTCATGGCTCTTCATGGGGTGTAGATGGCATTTTTATTCTAGGGCGGGAACTATTATCTTGTCATTATTTTCACAGAATGATTCGATAAATTTTTGCCAAATTTTTTATAACTTGAATATGTTGTTTAGTTGTTACTGTAATTCTCTAATATTTTCTTACCGAAAACCATTAGATTGTTTGTGTCCATAGTTTATTACTATCATCTTATCATTATACCGTAAACTGTTTGTTTTTCTTTTAATTTTATATGGTATCTTGTATTTTCTCAGCTCTGATGAAGGGATAATATTTAGACTGAAACTTCATACACTATATTATATCATACATTCCATCACCTTCTACCATTCAATATTCGTAAACTCCTTGTTTCTTCCCTTGTCTTTCCCCACTTTGACTACGGATGCGAGGTGTACAGCGGACTTTCAGGTGAGCTCGAAGCAAAACTTAAGCGTATTATGAACTGTGCAATACGGTTTGTATTCGGAATCACCAGAGACACGCATATAACCCAGTATTACACCGAGTTAAGGTGGCTTTATCCTCGTTACAGATGCCAGTATTTCCTAGCCTCCTTCTTCTACCAGGTTATCAAAACTCATCGTCCCAGCTACATCTTCCAATCCCTTCAATTTAAATCATCAATTCAGTCCCGTTCTAGCCAAAGCAACCACTCTTTGGAATTCTATTCCTCCTGAGATCCGTCATGTAAGTACTGCTTCCTCCTTCAAATCGCTACTTTTCAACCACCTTCTCCTTACCCAGTCAAACAGACAATAACTTCAAACTGCAGATGCTATAAATACCAATTATTATTATTATTATTATTATTTTTGTGTGTTTATAATACTCAAATTATCATTGATGAACCAGCTATTTCTGTTTTTTTTTTTTGTTTTTCTTATTCTGAAAGTCTGACTTGTAAAGATGTACATGTATTACTGCCTTAACTATTTTTTAGTTTAGTATTTTGTTATTCTAAGCCATGACCACACTGTTCCGGTCATCTATTATGTATGTTATTTTATTCTTAAGGGACTTTAGTCCCAGGATAATAAAGAAGTTTTTTCATTTCATTTCATTTATATTCTTTTTTATAGGTATGATTTTTGTTTCTCCTACATAGATTAGTCTTTTAGTAAGGGTATATAGGTTTTTTTTTAAAGCTACGCTTAATTTTTACCTAAAAACATCTAACACGATTGACATCCTCTAGCTCTGTTGTAGATCGGATCTAAATATGAAAGATAGTTGCCAGTTTAGAAATTTAATGTAAACTCTTTAGGCGCACTAAATAAATTAGTTTGGATGAAAAAAGTCACGTTTTGTCTACATTTTTAAGCGTAGAGACTTTTTTGACTCGGTCTAGGATTGTTGGTGCCTCGAACATTTGACGAGAGTTTTTGTAATATATCATTTATCGCTAGGACCTACCTTTCTGGAACTATATTGGTTTCAATAAAAAAATATGTGATTTACGAATATAGTTTCTTTAAAAATAATATATCTCATAATTATAACATCAAAATTACATGAAAATACAAAATGTTCAATTACAATAAATATAATTTATGAAGTAAAATTGCTAACAATCTACTAGTAAAATATATTTTGTAACATCTATGCACACATAGACTTTTTTTTTTATGTTTTTTTTTTATTTCTACCAATATAGCTCTTAAATGGTAGATTCTAGCTACAAATGTTACATAACAAAAAAAAATTCTCTTAAATATTTCAGATTTACGCCAACAGTCCTAAACCGAGTAAGCAAAGCTGCAACACTTAAAAATGAAGAAAACACAAATTAAATGTAGATTATTTTAGGCGAAGGTCAAAGTCTAAATAAAAAGTTGGAGGCTGATAATTAACTTCACCACTATTTTATTTGATTCTGATGAACAACGCTTTGTGTATAATGCTTAACTATGTAATGTGTATAATTCTTCTGGTGCAAAGAACAATTTTTATCTGCATATAGTTTTTATAAAAATAATCAATCTCATAATTATACCAATAGATTAACAGATTATTAGCAATTTTACTTCATAAATTTTATTTTATATTGACATTTAATTTTGTTATAATTATGAGATTGATTATTTTTAAAGAAACTATATTTGTATCTGTAGATTAAATTGTTTTTTGCACCAGAAGATGGCATTATAGCCGAAACGCAGTTCATCATAATCAAATAAAATAGTGGTGAAGTTAATTATCAGCCTCCAGTTTTATATTAAACTTTGACCTTCACCTAAAATAATCTACACTTAATTTGTGTTTTTTTTTTTTTTTTTTAAGTGTTGCTGCTTTTTTGACTCGATTTAGGACTGTCGGAGTTGCTCTAATCGAAAAATTTATGAGAATTTTGTTTTTTTATGTAACATTTGTAGCTAGAATCTACCATTTAGGTGCTGTATTAGTAGGAATAAAATAAATAACCAATGTACCTATGTATATATGTACATGGATGTTACAAAACATATTAGATTATTTCTTTCCTTCTTGATAGTCTATACTTCACCAATTCGTCCGTCTACAAATACAATATCTCTCTGACTGGAAAAGAAGTAAATATAGAAAGACATATCCATTTCCTATTGTTTTTCCAAGTAAGGGAGAAATAATAATTGCAGGTTTTTTTACTTTAATGTTTTTTCTTTGCCATTTTTGTAATATGCTTTATTTCTTTTCTATCCAGTCATCTCTCTTTTATATGATTTCCTGCTCGACCAGTTTCCCTTCTTTTTTCGTTCACCCTCTCTCTTATTTCAATCTATACTGCTCAGTCATCCCATATTATATTTTTTCTTTCACTTCAATTTCCATAATGTTTTGATAGCCTTCTAGAACAAAAATGTGTTAGATTGATAGTTCAAACACGATCCAAAATAAAGCGCTAAAATAAATAAAATAATGATATTATTTAAAAACATGTTCTATTTTGTTCCCAGTCAGAGAGAAATATACTTTTTTTTTTTTACTGTTGTGTATTGAGGTCTATAACTGTATTAGTAAATATATCAAGTAAATTAGCTGTCAGATAAAATACATGAAAATAAAATGCCCATTGGAAGCACAACAACTAGGCAATCTAAACTAGAAAGACGCGATCTATCATCTTTTCAGAGGATTTTCAGGAATGGGAGATGAAGCAAGGATTGAAACTAGTAGGTTTGAGTGGGAGTTGAGGTTTGTCATGGAAGGATTGATACTTAGTTCGGGACAAATTAGCAACATGTGGTATGTTAAGGTCTTTATAAATGAGTTTATTCGTGACAAAGTAAGGAGCATTGAGGATTTTGAATTGTAAGGATTGAATACGTTAAGAATATGATGGTTTAGTAGAGCCCAAGAGCTCAACTCCGTAAGTCCAGATAGGCCTTATGATGGTGATATAGATGAGCATTTTGTAATTAAGTGGAAGGTTAGAGCGTCTGTCATGTAAGTGTTGAATTAAGCGAAAGTTTTTTATTTTTTCTCAATCCAATCATCTCTCTTTCATATGATTCCCTGCTCGACCTGGATTAAAACGTTGGTGTCATTCGGACCATTTCATGGCAGGCAGTTTCTTGTTTCAGTCTTGTGTGCGGATTCCGTGATAGAAGTTTGTCAAGTAGAAGTCCTGGATAGCGAACCTGTTCGACCGGGACAAGAGGGATGGCATGGCTGAGCATGCGCTTCTCCAATACTGACACCATACCTCAAGATCTCTGATGTGAAATTGAAGAGTTTGAGATTAAAGTTTGAGAGGAGGTAGGATCGGTATTGACTGATAAATCACAAGTGTCATCAGTATAGGTAGAAAGGAAGGTTTTGGGATGGGTTAGGATATCAGCGGTATAGACTGTGTAAAGGATGAGTCCCAGGATACTACCTTGAGGAACACCAGCAGACTAAGTAACGAGGAGTGGATAGGAGCTATTGTGGTTTATTTTGAAGGATCTTTTAGAGAGGTTGGACTGGATAATTAGGTAGTATATAGGAGGGAGGAATTTGCGGAGTTTGTAAAGCAGTCCTGGATGCAACACTCGGTCTAAGGCCTGTTCTAAGTCGGGGAAGGAAGGAAAAATACATACAATAAAATAAAATTTTATTTTTTAGAACCTCATCTGCGTTCAACTTCTCCGTCAAAATTTTATTTTATTTCTAGAGACTCACTCGCACCATTTCACTAGTAAATTTACATTGACTTAAATAATCGTTAAAAATCACAGTATCGATATTTTTGAACAAATATTTAAATTATAATTTAATATTTAAGATTTTCAGCGTCTCATGTGGAATCAGCCGTAATGTTCAATATAATTTGCAGCATACGAGAGAAAAAATGTTTTTCCCTCTCTTCCGAATGGAAATCTATTCATGAGGGATATGTCCATAGGAGATTTAGCATCGAATTTTAAATTTAGAAGGGCCAAAATAAGGCTAGACCGGCTTGGCTAAAGAAAATAGGAATTGTGACATTTTTACGTAATTGTTAAAACGTGGCTCGGGTCACGTAGGACTATAATGGAGGCTCTGTATAAATAATGGCATAGCCATCGCAGTCAATGGATCTTTATTAACTCCCGCCCTTTATAATCTTTATTATCTTAGTACTACAATAAAAGCGGTATCTAGGAGAGTGATATCAATTTGAGAATATAATTGTTTTTAATGGTTGGAAAGTAGTTTGGCTATTAAATCCCCTACCCCCACCCTTCCGCTTTCTCGAAGTTAATTGCATATAGAATCGTTTCACTTTGGTTGGAGCTCTTTCATAAAGTAAATGTATCATTTGATTAATTCAGTCTTACTCTCGTATAATTTTCATGTATTTTTTTTTTTTTTTTTTTTTTTATGAGAGTACACCCTGATTATAATCAATGAAGGAAAGCATGCATAATGTTTAAATGTATATTTTAGCCTGTTCTCTTTAAGCCTGTATTTCACGTTTATAAATATTAATCGTCACAAAATAATTGACGGTAACTTTAAATGGTCCGTTGGACAGTCTGAGGTTTATAACCATAATTGCATGTTACAATATTTATTTCCTCTCTTTTTTTTTTTTTATTCTTATTAGGTTATATATCCGCAAGACATTAACGCGATACTATTAGTATTAATTATTTAAACTGGAACTATAAAAAATCTGGTACAATAAAAAGTACTTTTAGAATTTTATTACGTTTGAGTTCTATTTAGACTTAGCTGAGATCATGAAAATGAATCATGCATGTGTGAGATATATATATATGCACAAACAGTATATTTCAAAAGGATGTGTTTTCTTTTATTAAATTATTTCTTTTTTTTTGTCTAAATATGTGATAAATAATGGGTTAAGTGGAATTTTCGGAATATCGATACCAAGTGATATTCGTGTTAAAGTAAAAAAAAAAAAAAAATTGTAAATTTTTTTTTATTTTTTTGTTTATTTGTTTATCTGCCTCTACCCTTGAGGGTCATTGGCGTGATCGAAATAAGTATAATTATTATAATTAATAAATAAAAAATTACTTAATTCTCTAAAATACCACATTGGTATACGATGGAAAATATGGTTATTGTGAACAGTTTTCGTATTCGAGTTTTCAACAAAGGTTAGGTATAGGATCCCCTGAGTCAAAATTACGAAGTCCGGCAAAAAAGTACATATAAGTATAACTCGAATCCATGAAGAACGAAACTAAAATTTCGTTTTTAAGACAAGTAATATTTCTTGAATGATACATGAATATTTTCACCGAATTCCCCTGACCAGAAGGTACATCATCATACCTTACATTTGCCCCTCTTTGGATTTTCTCAAAAACAACTCTAACGATTGTGCTATATTGACATAAAAATGAGTTTGCTGTAATATTATGAAGGTTTTACTCTTTTTGATATAGACTGACATGGCTAAATGACCAATTTTATATCTTTAAAATACCTCCAGAGATAATCAAATGTCACTGTTTCTCAACATTTGTAACAAGTAGATAAATGTGAAAAATGAAGATAAATTCAGAAATTAATTTTATTTTTTGGGGGTAAAAAATAATAATCTACCGTTGAAAATTTAATGATTTTATAAAATGATTATCTGACATGCAGATTTGAAAAACGTATTGACAAAAAAAATGCATAAACGTAAGTAGATAATAATTTATATTATTGTATTCTTTTATCCAAAATATATGTTTTCCTTGAAACAATAAAATTCTTTTTAATGATGGAGATTAGTTACCGTTGAGAATATTTAATGAAAAAGATGGTTGGGGGTGCGGTCATCAGTCTATGACTTCTTGAGATACCTTCTCTGAGTAACTCTGATGAAGGAACACAATGTAGGTCGAAACGTCGGCACATAAATCCAATAAGTGTTACTTATTTACCTTATTTATCGATTCATTGAGAATAGATAAAATTTGCCGAAATCAGTTGCAATGAGTATCAGTGATATAAGAAGTACCATTCACTCCATATGTACAATATAAGTAAGTATAGGAAAAAAAACGCTGCAAATTATTACACAATGGTTTATTATTTCCAAATGACAATATTAGGGTATAACTGTTTATATAGGTGTTGATGGGCAATTAAGTAATATAAAAAGCAATAATTCAAAGGATAATGACATATCATTACTACTGATTTCAAAATGTATATCTCAGCTAGTTCTTAACCAATGCCAATGATTCTTTTTTTCATTTTGTAGAAATTTTAATTATTTACCAAATGACACTAAAAGCAATGATATATTTTTTTTATTAGATAGATAGATAGATAGAAAAGTCTGTTTTTATTTTTCAAAATTACATCAAATAGCCAATAAGCAAATACAAAATAAAATAAACAAATTACGAAATATAATAATAAAAATCAGACACACTACATGGTCTGTTGACCGTCCGTGGAGTCTGTGTTTATTAACAAAAATAATCCTTAATCTATCAATATAAATAATCAATAACAAAATAAGAAACAAACACTTCCCATGTTATTTATGTACTAAAATTAATTCACAAATATTCAAATTCACAATTAGTTAAATTTAATTTAACAAATTCACTAATAGTTAAATTCTCTCGTTAGTAACATTCTATAAGAAAAAGCCGATCTGGAGAAATTAACTAACGCCAGCCAATCTTTTCCATTTATCAACTCTAAAACTTGATCCCACGTTAAATGTTTAGAATTAAAATATTTTTTTCTGAACTCAGTAAGTATCGGACAGGCAGCCAAAAAGTGAAAAAGATCTTCTGTTTCATTTGTATTGCACAAACTACATTTATTATTTGTTTTCATGAAATGTTTGTAATTCAGGTTTAATACATCAGCTCTGATTTTAATTACCCATCTAATCACCTGCAATGAACATTTGTCAGTAATGTAATTTACTGTGGTTAAATGTGGATAAAAGGGAGAAGTTTTAGAATTTTTAACTTTAATAATATTTTGCGTATAAATATCTTTTTGCATTTGAACCCTTAATGCTGCTAGACTATTTTTCCATAACTTAATATCATCACAGTTAAATAGATTTAAGTTGCATTTATTAATTAGACGGACAAACAAGGAATAGGAAAATAGTAGAGACATCACGTTTTAAAATTAGCAGTTGTGTTAGGCCATTTTTCTTCAATGGATTTATGGCTTTTTATATTATTAAATTTTATATTTTTTTCCACCTTCAAATATAACTGAGTTATGGGCATATTTATGCGTGAAATTTCAAATTTTTTCTCTTCTATATTTATTTTTTTTTTTTTTTTTTTTTTTTAATAATTATCGCGCTTTACATACTTTTCTAGTTACGAGCTTATGTAATTTCAATTTTTTCTTTACATTTTTTCTATTTTATATAATTATTCGCGGTTTTTTGGTTAAAAAAATATTCATAATTTGTTTGTATATTTTCAAAAATAACTGAGTAATTGAATTAAATCACTTTTCTTTTCTTATATGTAGTTATCTTATATAATTGTTTGTTTGTATTTAACTTAAAATATTGTATCTGTATTATTAGTATTATGTATGTTTTAGTATATTATATATTTTATTTTATTATGTATTATGTATTTTGTGATTAGTATATTTGTATGTATTATTTTCGTATTGTATGTATTATTTCGTATATTATGTATAATGTTTGTATTGTATTTTATTATTTATCATGTATGTATTACTATTAGTATATATGTATGTATTATTAGTATTATTACTTTTATTATATTGTATCTGCATTATTAGTTTAGGGCTAAAATAACCTTTATGGTTGAAAAGCCTGTATGTTACAAAATAAATAAATCACTTTTAATCAGCAACCATTTAAAAGTAACCAGCTGATATCAATGTTAGGTGTTAGGATCATCGTTGCATGGACTATATTTTTGTGGTGAATTTCGAAAAAATTGGTCTAGTAGTTTTGGAGAAATGCCACGGACGGCGGACAGCGGAAAAACGGATTTTTTTTTTTTTTTTTTTTTTGGTCATTCGTATTCTACGTATCTTGAAACGCATGCCCTCAAATTTTGACGAGGTATAATGTTTCGTTGTTATTTGGTCGAACACAAAGGTTCATTATTACAATTAATAAACCAAAAAAACGAAAGAATCAATATATTTTTTTTATTATAATTTTAAAATATTATTTAACAATCCAAAATGATCCAAAATGCTCCCATATGTTGCTGATTTGGCCCGTACGAGGTATCATTCCTTCCATGATAAACTCCACTCCCACATTAACCCACTAGTTTCAATCCTTGCTTCCTCTACTATTCCTGACAATCCTCCGAGGTCTCTGAAAAGAAGATGGCCTCGACACCTTCTAGTGTAGATTACCTAGTGGAGTGTTGCCAATGGGAATATTCTCTTCATGTATATTTTCTATATTATGAGCCAATTTACTTGATGTATTTACTAATACAGTTGTAAATTTCAATAAATTAATAAGTAAAAAAAATATATTATTTATTTAAAATTGATTTCTTTTAATTTATTTTGAATGATCATTATACAAATTTAAAAAATTTGGATTATTATATAAGTGGATTGAATGTTGTAATGGACTAGAGTAAATAAAATAAAAAAGTCTGAAAACTCAATAATGTTGGAAGCATTATCTAAAGTAATGGCAATTAAGTCAGCTTTTAACTTTGTAACTACAAGATAGAGCGAGTGCAACGTACCTATAATAATAGAGCTGTTTCAAGGATAGTAAAAGGGGAATGACTTTTTTTTCTTTTTTCTTTTGAACCATTGTATTTTTCCGTATAATTTTAGTATATTTTTCTACATTAATAGCCTAAATACCAATGTACTATAGGAAACAGAAGGAGTTATTAAATAAAAGCCATGACTCATAACGGCGAATGATAAATGCAAGGAAACGTTTTACGTGATTATAGTTTGTGAAACAAAAGATTGCATTGACCTATTTTGGGGATCGATGTTTTTTAAAATATGTAACTGTTGTTAAGAACAGGCTCTTGATGTTTTTATGCTTGTTAATTTAACATATCGCGTTTCCTTTCAATCACACGAAATTACAGTTTGCAGTTAAAAATTTATGAAGTTTGGCTGTAGACCAAGATTGGGTGATTTGTATTTTAGTCGTTGGCTGTGTTTCTATTTTTACTTCCACTTACCTATATATCGTTAAAAATTTCTAATTCTAGTTTCCGACGGGAATACGTGTTTTAGGGTCCCCTGAGTCAAATAACCGAAAAGGTGTGTGTGCCCGTGCATGGTATGTCTATCACAAAAACGAATAGTCCTATGAAACTATAATTTTATATTTAACAGTACCTCCGAGATGCTACAAAAACTTCTTCATCAAAAGTGGCGAACCATAAAACCACTTTATACTATGCATTTTCCACATTTTTTTACAATTTTCTCAAAAACGGCTCTAACGATTTTGATTAAACTCCCTATATAGATGTAAAATTTAATGGTCTTTTATATCATGTAGATTTCACTTTGATTGAAATAGCCTGACAGGGTCTAAATGCCGATATTTTGAATTTTCGTCCTCTGAAGTACCTTTAAACTTGTAGATTCTATAAATATAACCATATCATCTGATAGACATTCCTAAACAACGGCTAAATAAACAATTTGAACGAATTTGATAATCAAATAAAGGAAAAAAGAGCAAACCTAATTTTAATGCAATTTTTGTGTTTTTGAAAATAAGAATAAGTAATATAGATGTATAATATACCGTTGGTTTTATTTTATGTAATTTGACTTTCCTTTTGTTTATATTGTAAATATTGTATGAATGAGATCCTGTAGCACTATTATTATTGTCTATTATGACAAATTGTAATATATACGAATAAAAAAAAAAAATATACCGTTGGAAAGCTTAAAAGTTTAGAAAAAATATTATCTTCTACACAAGCTTGTAAATGTTATTAGAGAGTGATGAAAAGCTAATAAAACTAACCGATTGTTATAAATAATAACATAATAGAGTTTTTAATTCTTTATTAGTTTCACTTATTATTATCTCTAAATGTACTTGAAAATTCTTTAACCGATTTCAACAACGGAGATAAGTGAAGGTTGTGTGTTGCGCGCACCAGAGGTTTTTCTGTACCGACGAAAATAACTGAATAATGGAAATATTTATCGGTACAAATTCCATTTTTTTCCTATAGTTTATTGTAAACATTTTATAGATCTTCAAGAACATTTCACATTTTTAAAAATCATCTTTCTCATCAATGGTCCGCCCTACCTTTCGAAAAAGAATATCAGCTAAAAAAAACAAAGGGACCTTTACCGGAAGCGTTGAGCGGAAGAAAACAGACAGACAGAGGTTGCTAGCTGCTATCTAAATGACGCGTTAACAAGGAGTGACTAAGCCTGAACTGCATGGCTGAGCATGCGCTCTTCTTTCATGCTTGTGATATTAACCATGTTCCACCAGCCATGGTTAGCGGATGCGGCCTAATTCGTTTTTCGACTTTTATCAACTTTAAAGTTCCCTTATCTGGTTCCGTATACCGAAACGGAATACAGCGCAGTTTACCATCTATTAACGGGCTCTTGATTTCCATCGTTTAATTAATTATATATTCCGCACTCAAAAGCTATCATTAGCAAATTTATCTTCTTCATCGTACGGTTTATATTTGTTTCTGTAATAGCGTTTTGTGCGTTCCGTTTTTTTTTTTTTTTTTTTTTTTCTAGGTACAGGTAGTAAACTCAAGAAGATCAGAGGAAAATATTCGCCAAAAAATAAAATAATTTTTATTTTTTGTATTTATTGTAATAAAATGTTAATCTAAAAAGGAACTGCATATTTTTTTTTTTTTTTTTTTTTTTTTTTTAACATATTATTTGATATTTACAACTGTATTGTATACATCAAGTAAATGTGATGGAAATAGTAAACTGAGATAAAATACATATAGAAACGCTAACCATGGGCAGCACTCAATAAATAATCTAAGCTAGAAGGTCTCGGAGCCATCTTCTTTTCAGACGCCTAGAAGAATTATCAGGAATCGAAGAGGATGATAGGATAGAAACTAGTAGATTAGAGTGGAAAAGGAGTTTTTCATGGAATGCTTGTTTCCTGGTTCGGGCGAATTCAGTAACATGGACCATTAAGGTCTTCATGGATGGGCATATTCGTGACAAAGTAAGGAGTGTTAAGGATTTTACGAAGGATTTTTATAATTTAACACTTATGACATACTTTTCATCATTCCATTTATTTTATTGCATACATATTTTATTCTCAATATGTGATAGTGAAATAAGTGGAAATATATGTATGAAAAGTATGTTGAATTATGCAGTTCCTTTTTAAATAGTTGTTGTTTTATTACAATAATTAGAAAAATATGATTTAATAAATTGACCTATATTTGAATAATACATACATAAGTTGATCAACCTTTAAAAATGAATGAAAACTTCGAAACATTAGAAACAAAAGTTAAATATTGTTGGAAAATGTGAAATTTCTAATAAATTAATTATTGTGAGGAAGATAATGATCTAACATTTATTTACATTAATATACATTTTACATTTTGATATTAATATTTAACAAAAAAAATCTTATAAGAGATAAATCTTAGGACTACAAATTTATTCTGAAAAACAGTGTTCAAAACATTTTTATATAATCATATTCTTAAATGAACTGACTCTTGACTTTACGTACAAACACAAAGTTAATCAGAGAAGATAAAGAACGGAAATATTTATAAACGTAATGAAATGCATTCTAAATGTGCTAAATTAGAAAAAAAAAAAAAAAAAGTACTCTAATAGATACAGTTGTATTTCTTACTTCATTATTTCATTTATTTGTATTTATCTCAATTATAGGTGTTTTTTTTTCTTATTGTGTATATATTATATTTTATGTTATTGGACTGTTATATATTGTGTGAATGTGGTCTTATATAATTACTTATGTTCATTTGGAAACAAATTGTAATATATCTCAATAAATATTTTAAAAATAAATAAATTAATACAGAATACAGTACATAACCTATATAATAAGCTGTAATAAGCACAAGTGGTTTAATTAAAAATTTAACCAAATCTATTTTAATTAATCTCTCAGACTTACAAACTATTCATTGTTATTTTCAAAGTTGTTTTCTGGCTTCAGAAGTCTTTTTTATTTTTTTTAAATGATACCTTAATAGCTTCTTCTTGGTAAAAATTAAGAATCACTATAATTATTAATTCTTATTTAAAACTCTAAAGAAGCTGGAAGCATGTCTGGTTAAACATTATTGAAAAAATTAAAAACATAGGCTAATACAAAAACACATTTCTGATACAATACTAGAGACAATAAAGTTTTACGATAATACCAAAAATGGTTTTAAATAAAGATAATTTTATTTAAGTTTAAAAAAAAAGTCTAGAAGCTTTCAAAAGGATGTGTGAAATAAATCATGCTCTCAATAGTTCGTCAAATTCTTTTTGGCATTTATTCAATTTTCTGACAACCTCAGCATATTGCATAAAGAAGCACGTCATCTGAAAATGTTTGAAATAAAACAAGAATAAAGTTTGAATATTTTTATCTCATCTCCACGAAACAACATTAAATATAAAAAATATATCAAAATATATGTTTAGTAAAGAATAATATTGAAAGAATCTAGTTTGTTATTTCATATTTAGTAAATTAATGTAATTTTTTCTTTGTTTTTCTTTAGTAATGTAATTTGTTACTAACATGTTGTCAACTACTTTCATTACTTACCTACGTTATTAAAATCAATTTATGAACATTAAAATTGAGTTTGAATTAAAAAATGATTACGACATTACAATGAGTTTCGATAGAAACATTAATTTTAGATTAAATAATATATTTTTTCATAAAGTTCTTTTTTCATTCATTCATTATTAATAGAAAACTCTTCATCACTCTACATTACTTTATGCAAGTTTGCGAATTGCATCATAACATTTTTTCTAAAATCTTTAGCTTTCCAACGGTATATTATACACTTATATCACTATTCTAATTTATAGTAACAAAATCTGGTGCGCACAACAAACCAGTTTCACTTACCTCCAATGTTTATATCAGTTCAAGAATTTTTAAACAAATTTATAAACGAAAATAAATTGTTAAAGAATTATTTAAATTGGATTTAAATAGAAACATGTGTTTTATTAAATAATATATTATGTTATTGATCTACGACAATCAGTTAGTTTATCGGCTTTTCATCACTCTGCGTTAACTTTTACAATAGTATGTTAGATGTGTTTTTTCCTAAAATCTTTAGCATTCCAACAGTATATTATACATGTATGTTACTGTTCTTAAGTTCAAAAACAAAAAATTGCATTAAAAAATATGTTTGCAGTTTTCTCGTTTAGTTGGATATCGAATTCGTTCAAATTATATATGTACCTGTTTTTTCAGCAATGCTAATCAGACGATATGGTTCATTTTTTCGAATCTACAAAATTAAAGGTATTTAGAGTAAGAAATTTAGAAGATGTCGGTATTTAAGCCTGTCAGACTATTTCAATCAGAACGAAACTACATGAATTAAAGTCCCTTCAATTTTACTTCGACATAGGAGTTTTAATCAAAATCGTTAGAGCCGTTTTTAGGAAAATCGTAAAAAGGTGAAAAATGCATGGTATAAAGTAGCTCTTCTGGTTAGCTGATTATTATGAAAAATATTCTGTAACATCTCGGGCGTATAGTTGTCTTAAATATGAAATTCATTTCGTAAGATTTTTTTTTTTTTTTGCTAGACTTACCACACACACAGACCTTTTTTCGGACTTTTGTTTGGACTCGGGGACCTAAAACGTGTATTTCCGTTGAAAACTAGGAATAAGAAAATTTTCGCGATCTCAATACTTTCCCTTACTATATATATATATAAGTGAAAGTAAAAATTAAACTTGTATTGTCTCTGGAATATTTCATTTTTACACATTTTTTTGCAATGCTAACATTATGGAATGGTTCATTATTACGAATCAAGAAAATAAAAGAAACGTTTTTGAAAATTTGGCATGTAAGCCATGCCTGCCTATTTTAAGCAACTGTCCTGTGACATTGGTGAAGGAGAACACGTATCTACCTATTACAATAATAGCACTCGGAAAGGAAATTAAATGACGCGAAGATAAGCTATTATCGAAGAGAAGGCAAATATGTAAAGAGGAAAAAAATTGCTTAACAGTGTTGCATAAGGCTAATGATGCCTGTCGTTAATGGGAGGATGCGATAATAATGTGCTTTCGAAAAGGAATTTTCGAAAATTGGTAAAGAATTAAATTGTTCTACTATCGAATAAGGGGGTAGTATAATAACTTTATAGAAGGGAAAATAATTAAAGGGAGGCATCGAAAGGTGAACGACCTGGTGACGCTTCTTATTACACAGAGCTCGGGAGTACAAGACCATTTGCGGGAAACTACCCCGACCTCCGTTACTCAGCATTTGTCACACTGGATTGCTCATGGTTTATCTCCAATTTTATTGTCATTATCGCAAAGCTTTCCTTCCAGCACATCAGGGGAAGATCATATTTAGAAAAAAAAAATAAAAACGACAAATATAGAATTTTTTTTAGGAGCTAGCTCCAGGTCTCTAGGGAAGTAACATATTATATAAAGCCCGAAAGATGTGTTTAGAAAGCTTTATTCCATTAAAACTTAAAAAATCTGGTGCGGGCAACACACAAATTCCACTTACCTCAACTGTTAAAATCGATTTAAAAACTATTAATAACTTTAATTAAAAAAAATATTTAAAAAAAACGTGTATTCATTTTGGTTGGAATTATATGATTTAGATTAAATGATATAACTATATTTAGTTGTCTAATCATTCATTAGTTTATTCCCCATTCGTCACTTTATATTACCTTTACAAATATTTTCTAAAATCTTTCTCTTTCTCTTTCTCTTAGAGGTATATTATACATCCATATTACTGTTCTTATTACAAAAAAAAAAAAAAAACTTTATAAAAAATTAGTTTCTCTCTTTTAGCCTTTAGTTGGTAATCAAAGTCGTCCAACTTATATATTTAGTCTTCCTTTATCAATTTCATTAAGATGGCATGATTAATATTTTGGAATGTACAAATTTAAAGGTATTTAGATGAAGAAATCCTAATATATCGGCATTTAAGCTCTGTCGGACTATTTCATTTGGAATGAAACCTACATGATATTATAGACCAATTAATTAGGGATGGTTAATAATCGCGTTTAATCAAAATCGTTAGAGCCGTTTTTGAGATAATCGTAAAAAGTGAAGAATGTATGGTATAAAGTGGCTCTTCTGGTTAGCCAATTTTGATGAAAAGGTTGCTGTAACATCTCGGGCGTATAGCTGTCTTAAATATGAAATTTAGGTTTCATATGACTCATTTTTTGCGTAGACCTACCACATTAGAATACAAACACACAGACCTTTTAGCAGGACTTGGTTATTTGGACAAAGGGGACCATAAAACAATTATTTCCGTTGAAACCTATAATTCGAAAATTGTAATTTGGATGAGATCTTATTCATGTTCAACAAAGCTCTGTTAGACCGATTTAGGGTTTAACAATTTAATAAAAATAAGATTATTTTATAACGTCTTATCATTACTATTTTAAATCATCCTTAAATAAAAAAAATAAATAAAATCAATACAGTCTATTTGTTTACTTTTTTAAGGTGAAGCACAGATAACATAAGATTTAATTTTCCCGTATGAAGAAAATTTGATGGTAATGGATGTTTTCAAAAACTACAGAAATAACAAAAGTTCTTATCTTATTATGTTTATTATTATTTTACAATATAATTCAAATGAACTATTTAAAATAAATTTTAAATGTTTGATTTAGTTTTCGTAGGATTTTCTTGTGAACGATCTGGTTTCATGAAATAATTTAAAAGTTTAAATAATTAATAACAATAGTTTATCGATTTATAACAACTTAGTTACAATATTGTTTCTCATATTCTGCGAATTGAATGGAAGAATATAACTTGTACGATAATGTTCGACGATGGCAACATTGAACTGTCAAAACCTACCTTCATTACCCATAACATATGTTCATCAGTTTATAGACTTCAAAAAACTTTATAGTAACTTGTTATTACACCTCATATATTTTTGTAACACTGAAATATCTTTAAAAATATAGAACACAAATTTGTCATATATCAGCTAAAAAAAAAATGAAAAAAAATTCAAAAATCCATAAAACATTTATTGGAAACATTTAGTATTAGTTGTACTTTAATGTTGTAAGAGACATATGATACTAAAATACCACGGTACAATTTGATCAATCAAATGCGATCGATCAGTGTTATATCGATATAAATATATAACGCCATATTTTTTAACATTAATGCAGGCTAAATCCTATAATATGGCTCATATTTTATAATTTGTCTTAAAAAAAAAAATTTCAGGATGGATATCTAAAACATATTGTTTTTAAAGCTAAATTTGTCGATTTTTTTCCCTTTAAAAATTAATTCCTTAAAAATCCTGTATGCGTCTAAAATTATAAAGACAATTCTAATAATGCAATTATAAAGATAAAAATCTTTATAGAAGCGAATAATAGGTCTTTTGAATTCATCGATTCGAAAGCTCCTTATAGAATAAATTGGTCAACACAAAAAAAAATGTATTGAAATAGTTACATTAAAAATAAATTAAAATATTTAAAGATGTAATGAAAATAATTCTTCTGATCTCACTAATGAAGGACATGTCTCACTCCTAAATGAAAAAATAATTTTTAATGCATCTTAATCAAAACAATAGTAATCGAATTTTGACGGATCATTCGTGATTTCTTCCTACTGTGCGTTGGTACGCGGCGCCCCTTGAGTCAGACCAGTGCGGGCTGCCGAAGGCTCGCGCCAGCGTGAACGTGTTCAATGAATATACAAACCCAATTTAGAGGGACAAAGACGCCCAAATTTGCTCCTTACAAATTCAGCATAGCCTCTCCTTAGGTACTGACCATATCTCGACGCTGATGAGAGGCACACATGTCAGGAAGGACCTACTTTCTAGTTGCTAGACCATTTGAAGGGTTCAACGGTCCGGGGTTCTTCTTCATCGTGCATCATTTGTGCTCCCTGCATCAACGCCACTTTCTAATCATGGGCTTCGAGGAGTGTCGTGGGTGTATTTTAAGATAAGTGAGCGTAGGATCGACTTGGATCTAATTTTATTTTCTATCTCCTCAAACCTCATCCAAGACTACTGTACCCTACTGTATGACATTTCATCAACCATATCCGTATCAATAATAATAATAATAATAATAGGCTTACCGAACCCGAAGGTTCGATGCCGATACCACCAAACTTCGCCTGCACAGACTCGTCCAATGTTCACTGGTCAAGTGCAAGCCCCCGAGATCAGCCTTAATGCAATCCTCCCATCGACGCTTCGGCCTACCTTTCGGACGCCTACCAGTCGGTTCAGCGAATACCAACTTTCTCGGAATCCGATCCTCACTAAGCCCAACAACTTTACTCGCCCATTTGAGTCTCCGCGATGCTATCAACTCAATTATATTCACAGAGTACAAACTCCGCAATTCCGCGTTGTGCAACCTTTTAAACTCCCCAGTGGCCTCATCTCTCTTCGGACCAAATATATCCGTATCAATGGAAAAAAAAAAAAAAATGATGACAGATCACGAAGTCGAACACTGATGCAATTATCCTTTAGATCTTCACTATTACTTTTACATACTTATATATGAAAAATATCCTATTGAAAAGTACTGCGATGGTGAAAATTTTCCAACTCGAATTTTCACACACACGTGGAAGGGTACCCTGAGTCCAACTCCTGCAGATCCTCTGTGTACAAGTGGTAAGTATAGCTCAAAAACTATATATTATTTAAGTCAGATATATTACAGCATCAATCGTACATTTTTTGTTTATTCATATTGAGTCATCAGCTGTTTAATAATTAATGAAAGCAAAAATTTTACACTGTTATATGATGATTTGTTTCATTCATTTTATGCTGCTAGTAAGATGGTACGGCAAGATTTATAAATTTTTCCTGGCCAAGTTTAATTAGTATAGGGATCTTTAACGTGTTCCTGGTATCACACAGGCTCGGAAGCTCTACATTACGTTCCCTCCAAAGGACGGCATAACCAGGAAATTTTACTCGCACAAAAAAATCCATGGGTCATCCGCCGGATTTGAAAACTCGATGATAGGCATAGAAACATGTTCTGCTAGCCACTACGTCATAGGCGACCCTGGATATTATACTCATATATTATTTAATCTAAAATATATGTTACAAAGAATACAGAATATATAGCTTTTTCCAATCAATTTAATAATTTTTTCAGTCAATTTCATCATTTTTTCAATCAAATTCATAATGTTTTCGTGAAGTGGGAATGGTTGACTGTGAGAGTAAGTGGAAGAAGTTAGTTCAAGGGTGCAGTCAAAAGAACACACAATTCAGATATAATATTTTTTTAAAATAAGTACCGACGTTTCGGCCTAAATTATAGGACTTCTTAAGGGTTTTTTGAAGGAGAGTTGTTGTGACAATGTGAATAATCATGTAATTGGTTACTGCTTAAATTTTGTGACGCTCTCCTTCAAAACGCCCTGAAGAAGACCTGTAATTTAGGCTAAAAGTCTGCACCAGTTTATTAAGTTTATACCTTAATTGTGTTTTCTTTTGACTGCACCCTTGAACTAACTTCTCCCACTTACTCTCACAGTCAACCATTCCCACTTCACGAAAACATTATGAATTTGATTGAAAAAATCATGAAATTGACTGAAAAATTATGAAAATGATTGAAAAATGTATGAATTTGACTAAAAAAATTATAAATTTGACTGAAAAAAGCTATATATTCTGTATTGTTTGTAACATCCATAAAATCCATATATTTCTTTCAGTCAATTCTATCATTTCTCTAATATATTATTAGATATTATATAAATTGTTTAATGAGGTTTTTTAATCAAAAACTAAATCTTTTTATTAAATCATGTTTCTATTTATTCATTTAAAGTTATTTTATGTTACTGCGGCTAATTTCACGATGCTACAGTCCTAAATTTTGCCTATCCAATTTTAATAAGCATAAGGATCTTCAAAATGTTCCCGACATCCTTCCGTAAGCCATTTTACGTCTCTCCCCAAGGACGGCATAACTGAAGATTTTTTAATTTCTCAAAATAGTCCTTTTTACCAATTTTATACAGTTAGTTTAATGAGGTTTTGTGATCAAAAATTAAATAATTTCATTAAATCTTGTCGTTGTTTATTCATTTAACGTTAATCAGTGTTACTTCTTAAGATTTTTTACGCCCTCAAAATAATCTTAGGGCCATCTGCCGGGTTTGAATCCGTGACCTCGAGATTACTAAAATCTCTCATTACATAAATCTATATATGTGTGTGTGATAAGCACCAGATTTTTTATTGTGATGATTGACTTACTTTCCTACTTGACTGAAAAAGATTTATGTATATATATATATATATATATATATATATGTATGTATGTATGTATGTATGTAATATAGTTTAAATTTCGCGATCCCTGCGAGATAGAAAGAGGAGGCATCGAGGACAGAAGTGAACGACCTGGAGAACGGCGTGACCCCCCAACCTACAGGGACACACCCCCACGCCCAGTTCTTGGACCAGTCCTCCACCACTCTCTCCGCTCGTCGCTTCTCCAGCGGCTGAATATATATATGGAGAAATGGAGAAATTGTACAGGAAGCTCATCGTGGGAGCCGATTTACGATCGAATCGGGGGAAAGAGAGTTCTGAGCATTAATAAAAGAAAATTTATATATTTCCAGTCGATAAAAATCGTAATTGGTTTACTCATTATACAGAATGATTAATATATCGCTTATTGAAACAACAAATATATATATATTTTTTTTAACATTGTGAGCACCAAGGCTTTCTCTTACCTCTGTAGTATATATTAATTTAAGATCATTTAAATAAAGTTAGAGTTTATAACAATAAAAATTATTATCAACAAACATCTCTTAATTTTATCCGCTTTTCAACCCTCTCCATTACCTTATACAACTTTATATATAATATTTTTCCTGAATTCTCTTAAATCTATATTACTATTCTTTTGTTAAAAATATATAAAATATTTGCCTAAAAGAAAATTTAATACGTCGGCATTTAGCCCATTAAATGTTACTTAAATATAGCTACTTTAATCAAAATCGTAAAGTGTGTTTTTTTTAATAAATTGTAAAAATGGGCAAAATGCATGGTATAATGTGGGTCTTCCGGTTTCTCGATTTTTTCGCGTAACGTTTCCTCATGAATTAATTAAATTTTATCAGTCACTAAAACATTATTTATACGATAAATATACAGACTACCTATTAATTCTCTTTCAAAACGTATAAATGAAAGAACCCTCCATACATACGGCTTTGGAAAGAACATGCAATAAAACAGTGAATATACACGAATATAGCGCACAACCTTCAAATTAATGTGCAATATCAAGGTAAGCTTATACTGTTCTTAGAAAATATGTCTACAATAATAAAAGTTAATAAATGAATTCACAAATTTTCGTACAAAAAAACTGACTCTTAAACGTAATGATGTATATCCATGAATAAAAGACCTACATTAGGGGTACTCACTACGTTTGGTATAGCATAATTTTTGTGCTATTTTGCTAAACCCGTCTAGTTTATACAGTTATTTCCTGTAGAAACTCGATGAGTTTAGCAAAATAGCACAAAAAAAATGCTATAGCAAACGTAGTGAGTACACCTACTATAAATAAGAAATAAAATTAAAAAATATATTTGTATGCTACAAATATACTATAAAAAATGTATCTATGATATTTTTAACTATATTCGATATCTGCTAACGTTTGCTCTTTAGAACACAGGTCTTCTATACTAAACATTTATTGAAATTGTTTTAGAAAAATATAACACACTCATTTCACGATTGGAGAGGACTTTAAAATACATGAGACATATAGCATTAAACATATTTATCAAGTTTAATTTTTCTTTATTAATCAAACAAGAACCCAAGAAGCTTATAACAATCGTTCCCAGATCCATTACAGTCCGTTATGTGTTTTTATAACTATTTCCCTTGATACATGAGACGAATTTTCAGTATCCACCAAAATAAGTACCGCTATTTCCAAATCTTATCACCTACAGAACAGAATACATACCATTTCTGGGAATTCATTTGAAATCTAAAATTTGTTTTTGTGGAATCGCCATTGAGATAAGAAGAAAGTGAGAAAACACATCAAAGAAAAAAACTTTCTTTTTGTCTGAAAGCGTCACGTGGATTAGAAATTTTCCGAAATGTTGTGGCTGTACAAAGGTCAACGTAATAACATTTTCACATCTGTGATTTTATGTCATATTTATTATTTTTCGTTAAATATTATTTAGCTTGTATTTGTATGACTTAAAACTAAAAATTCGATATAGTCAAATTTTTGTAAATAAATTGAAGGAACTGACATTTTTATAGGATATGATAACTAAAGTATTTAAAATAAAGTGATAGTAAAAACGCAAAAATTAGATCATTAATTTTTAAATCAGGTTTGCGCAACACATTACTTTCACTAACTTTACCCTTTGAAATATTTTTTAGAAATAATAAAGTTGAAAAAAGTATCGTGCTGTTTCGATGTAAAAAAATTAAATGTAAAAAAAAATCGATAAAATAACATACCAATAGAAATTCAAATAGAAAACATTCACTCAAATTCAAGGAATTATAGCATGTATGCATTACAATGTAAAACTTTGTTCTTTAACTTTTTTCTAAAAATTTCATCTCTACAACAGTATAGGATACGTCTCTATTACTAGTTTCGTTTGTGAAAAACACAATTTAACCTGAAAAAATATATTAGCTGTTTTTACGTTTTGTTGGTAAACGCATCCTTTTTCGTTTCATAGTTACCCATTCATTAACAATTTTAACATTCATAAATATGATAATTATTTCAAATAGAATCTAGGATACTTCAAAGGAAGAAATTTAGTATTTGGATCTTTATATTTTTTTATTCGCACCAGTCAGAAGTATTCTGACAAGAAGCAAATGTGCTAGAGAAAAGTTTTAGAAATACTCCTTGCTAAGCTTTAATTTCGTAGAGGCAGTCTTTCATCTTTTCAGCATTCTTTTAACAGGCTCTGAAGCTATTAACATGTCGTTTATAAGTATATTGTGTCAGTGCGGTTTGCTATAGTTAATAAATTACATGTTGATAAATAAACTAATGTAACTTTATTTATAATGATAATAGGAACATAACATCCTTAATATTATAATATACTATAATGGTATGATAATAACATCTTGAAACGGAGTTTTCTGGCGTTTTATTTTATTTTTTTTTATTATTATTTTTTTTTTTAATCCCTATGGGATTTGGGGTTGAGATATAGGAAATAGGGGAGGAATATAGGATCTGTTGTATTGCATTGGGTCTGAGAACAGGGACACTTTCAGAGTTGGAAATAACTGAGTAACTATTCCAATGATAGTGCTCACTAGCCTTTTTCAGTTGGTTGGGTTTGATTTTCTCAGTCTAGTCTGAGGATCTGTACATAGTCTTGCTAATGCTATAGCCGTTTAGTGCGTTGAACAGTGGGTTCGTGCAGTACCGGAAACTATCAACGAATTTGATATACCTCCGATAGATTAACTCAGTCACAGTTGGGAGTTCTTAGTTGTCATGTAATTGGTTTGTCTTCGTCCTATGTAGTGAAGTATGCTTTACTATTCTTCGCAGTACTCCATTTAAAACGGTTGGTGCTTCTTTACTGTGGCCGCTGTTATGTTGGTTAGCATCCTTACTCCGTATGGGAGGGCCGGCCTAATAACAGATTTGTAAATTAGTATTTATAGTATATCGGAGGTAGTATGCGAACGGCATTCTTTATATTTATGGAAAATATTAATATTTTGAGTGGCAAAGTTTATATTTAATTTTTTTTTATCTCATCAAATATTTTTTTATTGAGTAATATTACAATATGTTCTTATTAGGACATTTATAATAGTGATGAAGTACAACATCCACACTACATACTTATATGTGTGGAGCAAACTCTAGAAATCACTCACACATATTTAAAATCCTCAAACATACAGCACTTTAGTGAAAAATACTTGAACCCCAATATACATGTTTTCAAGAGGTATGGGGGCCACAGCCGTTTCAACCTTCTGAGAGATGGTAAGGGTGTGTGGAGCTAGATAAGAATTGAACTAGCGGATTGGGGTGATGGATAAGGTTCTAGTGAAATTCGGAGAATTTTCGTCGAATAAGTTATAAATTAAATGGAGTATTTAGGTCATGGTGTAAGGTATGATTGGTCAAATAATAAGGAGCATTAATTATTGTTTAGAGGACTTTGGATTGAATGCGTTTGATGTTAGATAATTTTGCAGTCCCCCACAGTTCAATTCCATAGACCCAGATATGTTTCAGTCCTGTCTTGTATATCAGCAATATGTTATCAATAGAAAGTTTAGATTTTCTTTTTAAAAATCTGTATAATTGGCCAAATCGTCGGTTGAGTTTTTGTCGATTAAGTCTAGTAAGTGGGTTCCAAGTTAGTCTTATTGAATATTTAAATGTTTAGAAAGTAATTATAAGTTACTATAGTTGTTGGGTCAATCTCAATATATATCTTATGAAAAAACTAAAAGTGAGTTCTTATGTGTTGGTCGATGGTTAGTTATAATAATTCCGTATGTAGGATTATTAGTTGTTTAGTCTAGATCACTAAACTTATAAATTTGCTAGTTACCTATTTCAAGAAACAGATATTAGTCAAATGCTACTCAAGAGACTGTATTATACGCCATAAGGAACTACTACAAAGATAAAAAGTGTAAGTGAGGGGAGGCAATTACTGTCGGTAGTAGCGCAATCGGAACCCGGGTGACAGTGGGGTGAGGAAGGGATTGTAATTAGCTGCTCAAGGAGCCGTCGCTCTTTCTCCTTTCTAACCATTCTCCTCGCTTCTCCATAGCAACGCTATTGTAATCCCCTCAAATAAGGACGACTTCTTCGTTTAAAGTTAAGTTTAAACTAGATATAGTTATAGTTAATTCAATCTTAGTATAAACTAGTCTCAAGATAAGAATAGCTAGATAGGGTCAGAGTTGTAAAGTCTCCTTTTTAATGTGGCATCTTAGTTACCATATGTAATAGTTCGCTTCATATCATTTTTAAAAGATAATCGAATCATAAATAATGACGAGGTAACCTGTGGAGTAGTAGCTACCGTAACAGCCTTCTATGTCCCAAGTTCAAACCCGACAGTTGGCCTTAAAATATTAGTAAAAAAAAATCCCACTGTGGGAGACTCAGTGGCGAATGATGAGGTAAAAAAATTACTGAATAGGTTTATAAGATTTATGTATCGCCTCTCTAGACAGTCACACGTCTCTCACTGATATTCAGGTCAAAGGTGGCTCTATCCCATATCCCGAAGAAAATACCTGCCAATCCTATCTTTGACCTTCTTACTCCGCTCTCTTCCGTGCACGTCCTAAATATTGTAATCCCCAACCCATCGATCTATACCTATCCTCTCATAGAACAGCTTCCTATGAAAATTCCTTTATCATCCGTGCTACCATACTTTGGAACTCTTACCATCTCCCTCCGAAAAGTGTCATCCCTAACCACATTAAAACACCAATTATTTAACCATCTCCTAAAAAATCAATCTTCCGCAGATAAGTGATAAATCTAGGACTTTTGATTAATTCTAATTAGATAAAACATACAAAAACATTAGTAGAAGAAGGCTGATGAGGTATGGACACGTCATGAGAATAGACGAAGCACGTTGGCTTCTTCGATTGGTTGAATACTGCCCACGCAAGAACAGAAAACGGAGAAGACCTCGGAAAAGATAGATAAAAGATGTAAAGGAGGATGTGGCAGCCAGAGGTCTGACTGAGGATGACTGGAATGATCGAGATTGTTGGAGAGACAGAGTACTGAGGACCGGGACGTGACTTGTTTGCAAAACCCCAGGGGGAAAAAAAAATCTTTTACTCTGATTAACCTTATATAATTTACTTGACTAAATAGTTATATATAAAATGAAGCCAGACAAATTGGACTTTTTCCAATATATTATTCTTAGGAGACGAAAAATCACAGAATAAAAATTATTTTTCATTTAAAAAATAAAACAAGAATTGATCTTAGTTTTAATGGAGAGTGGAAATGAAGTTTCTCGTGTAAGGACTGGATCAGGTAATCTCAGCAACATATAGATCATTGTTAAGAGTTATTAGTATATGAGTATTTGGGGCAAAGTAAGGAACTTTCAAGATAGGATTGGATACGATAAGAATTCGATGGTCTACAATGATAAGCCCAGATTGATCTTGTGATAGGCATGTAAAATAGGTCGTTTGTGGTTATATAAAATAATAAAGCATTTGCCTAAAGTGTGTTGAATTAAACGAAAGTGGCAAGCGTTTTCATGTTGTTTTGATATTGTGTGCGAATTATAAGTTAGTTATATGTGAAGCATGAATAGATAGCGGATCTGTTTATCCAGGACGAACGGAATATTATTAAAGGATACTGCAGTGCAGCAGGTCATAGGTTGACGCTTAAAGCTGTTATTTGGTGGGGTAGGTTGAGAATATTTGCATCATGAGTGATAACACACAAGTGTCATCAGCATAAGTAAAAAGGTAGATTGCAATTACGAAGATGAATTTTTAAAACACTATTATTCTAACGAAACGTTGAATGATAAAAATAATTATACAGTTGAGATACAACGAAGATGAAATAATCGTCAATCGAATTATATAATACGAATACGTCAAAATTGGAAATAGGTGGAAGAGAGAGAGAGGAGAGATTTTTGAGTTTAGGATTAAACTCAAGATCAGTATAATTTCTATAAATTATTAGTCATTTTATATTTGACTCTATTCCAATTTTCGCCTAGCATATAGGGCCCTAATCAATGTGATGGTTCAGAGAAACCTACAGTTATCTTCTTTTGTTGTGTCCTAAATGCGTATTGAATTTTCGCCACCCCTAGATTTTGGATTTCCTCAGCTTAACCATGCTTCCAATATTCGGTTTAAAAATCTTTACCTACTTCCACTATTCCCTGGAGATTTCTACCCAACTCTGTTCTTTCATGATAATTATAAAGACGTATCCACATTATCTAAGCTTGCCATTTATATATTCCATGGTCCTTTGATGAAGAGGTGTAAGGTATGCCTGATGGTTGAGCAGCCACACTCCGGGCACGAGACTTGCATTAATTGTCCACGCTGTAGTCGCATGGTTCAAGCTACCTTCTATAATAGTCCTTCAGAATTAACTGTCATGTAAATAAATCTGATTAATATCAAATCCGATTCGCATTAAAAGGTGATTTCAGATAGTAAAAGACAGAAATAAACATTGGAATATCCAGTTTAGTCGGGGATTTTAGAACCAGACTGTGTATTAGGAGAACAGACGCTTGACAAATTGAATGTTGCATCAATGTTTGTCTTTTTTATTTAAATTTGGTAAACATCTATAGTTATTTAACATATATTAGAATACTAGCATTATTTTGCGGCTTTGCTAAAGAGCCACTTCTCTATCGGCCCATCCATTTGTAGTTATACACATTGGATTTAAAATATAAAAATAAAAACGCTGAAAATTATTACACAATGGTTTACTATTTCAAAATAACTATATAATTGTATAACTTTTTGTATAGTTGTTTGTAAGCAATTAACTAATACAAGAAGCAATAAATAATTCAAAGGAAAATGTCCTACCTGCACTGCTAATTTCAAAACTATATATCTTAGGCTATAATTAGAACCGATTTCAATGGTTCTTTTTTCATTTTGTAGAAAATGCAATTATATATCGAATAACACTAACAACAAAAAACAATAGTATTTACTAATTCGTACTGCGGACTAACGTATTTTTCTATATTCGTTCTATTCAAGTATTCGAGTTCTACGCATCTTGAAATAAAGAAGAGATTTGATGAGTATCAAATTTTTCTGGGTGGTAATTTTATATTTTTAGCCTATTAGAAAGGTTTAGTATTTAACCTAGTTAATTTTATTTTTATTTTATTTTATTTATTATTTGGTATGTCATACATTACATTTTCTACAAGTTAATATTCTACAAACTATAAAATAATATCTATGGTGCTACCTTCACCAGTTCAACATAGTATCTTGGATGCAGAATCCAAGGCTCAATAAATAGGACAATACATACCTTACTTAGCAGTATCCTATAACAGTGATAACAACTGCGTCACCATACTGATACATATAAACACCCACAACACACCACTAGTTCATAATAAATATGTTTCACTAATTCATGTTCCAGCCTGTAGTCCACGAAGCATCCCAAACCAACAACTGTAATTGAGATGGAAGCCCCTTAGAACCCTAATGGTTATGGAGTTCAAGACCCTCAAGGTACACCGCAGCCGAATATTCTCGAAGAAACGTCTGCACCAAACGCCTCTCCAAGTTATGGTGATACGGAGCACCCTGATACGATGCCCGGCACCCCTAACTCCCGTCCAATGGCCATCCGGCAGTCAAGGTCTTGGTATTTTTCCCTTTTTAAGTTGTTCCAATGGGTAGTACTGGGATTGTCCCCAACGATCTGGACGTCGAGGATGTAGTTCCCACTCGGGGCCGAGCACGCCAGGTCAGGCCTTCACCTCCTTCTACTCCCAGCAAAGGTCACCTCCTTAAGCACCCTGTATCCTTTCCTCTGGAGAGCCGCCTCGATGACATTGACCACGGCATCATGTCGCTTCATCCTTCCTCCGTGCGACAGAAAGCAGTGCTGGATGACATGGCTAGCTGTTTCATTTGCGTCACACCCCGCTCTACATTGAATCTCCATAAAGGCCCTCCGTCCTCTTGAGAGCCTTACTCTTGTGACCAGGGCGTTAATGTGAGTTCACACATTCTGGATAAATGTACGGCCAGTCACTGGAGTTCCATAGTTGGCCAGCCAATGAGTTGATGAGGAACAGTTCTTGGATTAATTCAATGCACTCCCATCCACGCTGTGATGCAACTTGTTGCCAATAGACTTATTTTCTTTCGATTTTCATTCAAATAAAATTTCCTGATTCAAGAACATCTTAATTTTTTTTTATCATCAATAATAACCGACTTATAAGGGAATCATATATCCGATGTTGTTGTTTGTCCATCATTTTTGTTCAGATCGCGGTGTCTTGATTTCGAAAAATAATGAACAAGTTTTTAGAGGAATAACGTCTCTTCAATTTTGACTTCATGTACAATTATATAGATATATATATATTTTTTTTTTTTTTGTTTTGTTTAGTTTATCGGGCTTTACTGATTCTAAAACTACATATCTTTTTATATAATAAAATAACTGAGTTACTAAATCATATAATTTTTAATCGGCCGCCATTTCAAAACTAGTCTTCTGATAACAACGTCTACGTGTTAGGATGCCCACGTATTATTGTGTCAAATAAAAAAAAATCAATTAGTTTCGGAGAATTTTACCTGACGGCATACGACGGACGGAGGGCAAACGGATTTTTTTTTTATTCGTGATTCTGGTTCGTATCTTGGAACGTACGTAAGACCTCAAATATCGGTCATTTTTTTTTATTATTTTTTTTTTTTTTGGCTATATTCGTAATTGATTGAGCTCCTTCAACCTCAAATAACAAGCGAGTCTCAAATATCAGGCGAAACCAATGGACACAACGGGATGACCAATTAGGAACATATGCTTGAGGAAACACCCTGGAGACTAGGCCGAACCATGCTACAGGCCAAACCAAATGGAAAATATCGAAGGCTGAAAGAACTTCGCCAACTAACCAACATCACGCTACGACTATCCACCCATTCAAACATTGCCACACATAAAAAATTGCATTAAAAAATATGTTTGCACTTTTCTCCTTTAGTTGTTTATCAAATTCGCCTAACTTGAATATTTAGCATGTTATTTATCAATGCTAATAAGTTGATTTGCCTAATTTTTCAAAATTTGCAAAATTAAAGGTACTTTAAGGGAAGACAATTTAAAATATCGGCAGTTTAGTCCTGTCAGACTATTTTAATCAGAATGAAACCTACGCCATATTAAAGCCCATTAAATTTTAAATTAACATAGCAAGTTTAATTAAAATCGTTAGAGCCGTTTTTGAGAAAATCATAAAAAAGTGCAAAATGCTTGGTATAAAGTGGGTCTTCTAGTTAGCCGATTTTGATTAAAAACAGTTGATGTAACATCTAGAGCGTATAGTTGTCTTAAATATGAAATTTCAGTTTCGTATGACTTATGGTTTTACACAGAGACCTGTTTTCGGGGCTCATTCATTTAGACTTAGGATACCGTAAAACGTGTATTTCCTTCGAAAACTGTAATTCGAAAATTTTCACGATCGCAATACTTTCTCTTAGTTTATATTCCATATATAGGTTAGTGGAAGTAAAAAAAAATCCAAGTGATTCATGCGCAATTAGACCCGAAGTGCTTTATTTAATTGCTTTATTTTTCAAACCTTAGTTTCATAATAAAAGCACCATAAATCTCTTGCTAACAAACTTAGTTTTTTCGTTTAATAGTATTTATAATTTAAAAATATATATAGCCTCTTCTAGTTCGCTGATTTGATTGAAAAATCTTTTGCATTAAGATTCTAAAATGCGAAATATTAGTTCTAGACTTACCACAAAAAAAAAATACACAGACCATTTTGCAGAACTTGTTGATTTGGACTTAGGGAACCGTGCATTTCCTTTGAAAATTCTAATTCAAAAGTTTTCATGATCTCAATACTTTCCTCACTATATATTTTATATATACGTAAGCGAAAGTCTAAGTAAGTGTTATAAATATTATATTAGTATGGCGATCATAAAATTACCGATAATTATTAACATCTGATAGATAATTTATTATTTTGCAATTATTATTTTCTCTATTCAAGGTTAATTTCTCCAACATAAATTATCCTTTGGAATCGTTAGGCAACTTCAATCGTTCATGAATACTTCATAAGTTACAGAGATGAATATATTCATTACATTCTACCTTTCATAAATACATTTGGATCCGTTACATAATGGCGGTATCGATCCTATCTTTAAATAATAACGATTGATTACCTCGTCAATGGTGACTAGATTATTGACGGGCCTGCCCACCGGAGGTAACCAGTTTGTCAGCTGTCCGATAAATAATAGCAGTGACCGGACCGACTTACAACTGTTACTTTTTGTAACGGTATTTTTAACTTACAGCAATTATATTCAATCAAATTCAGAGTATTATTATACTTAAAAAATATAAGGTGCGGGCAACACATGAATATCACTTACGTCGGTTTTAAAAGCCTTAAACTATTAAATTAAGTTAGAAGAGGAAGATGGATGGGGTGCGGTTTTCAGAAAGAAACACACATTAAAAAGTAGTACTTATTTTAATTGTGTGCCGACTGTTCGCACTATATTGTGGGCCTTCATCAGACTTCTTCAGAATACGTCTCATAGTTACCCTAACGAAGACCAACAATGTAGGCACATAATTAAAATAAGTATTACTTTTTAATGTGTGATTCTTTCTAATGACCGCATCCCCAACCATCTTCCTCATTTAATATTCTCAACGGTCAACTAAACTCCATTGTTTTGAATTAAGTTAGAGTTTAAATAGTTTAAAGATTTATATTCAGTTTTGTAGATAACATACGTTTTAGATTAAATAATTTAACAATATAAAATTGATATATAAAATAATAACTTAATGTTATGCCCTAATTGTCACTTTAAATTATCACTTACTTCGGTTGATAAAATTAATTTAAGAATTATTTCATGGGCATGAATGTGACATGTTTTGTATATTTATTTGTTAACTTCATTTATTTGTAATTATTTTATCTACAAATTTTGTTATTGCATACGTTTATTCAATTTTATGTAATTTGACTTTCCTTTTGTTTATATTGTAAATATTGTATGAATGAGATCTTGTAGCAATATCATTATTGTCTATCATGACAATTTGTAATATATACGAATAAATGAAAGATCTTCTAATTACTTCAGGTCCTACAACTCTTATTCTATAAATTAAAATACTTATATCCATCTGCACATAGCTACGTATCGAGAATTTATTGTTCTCATATCTATGCCAATTTTAGACAATTTAAACAACATAGTGTATTACATAGAAGTGTGTGGATATCACAATCTCGAAAAGATTCATTTGAAGATTATAAGACTTTCCTTTTTTTTTTTTTTTATTGTGAATATTGTACGAATGTAATCCTGTAAAAATATTATTATTGTCCATTGTGACAAATTGTAATATATACGAATAAAAAATAAATACATAAAAGAACTATGAAATAACGATAGAGTTGAAAATATTTTAAAGAATTACATTAATTTTAGTTGTAAACAAATGTTTTACATTAAATAATATAACAAAATACGATTGTTATATAAAATAATTACTTGATTATATGCTCTATTCATCACTTAACTTTACCATCCACAACTTATTATATAAGTTAACTTAGATAACATTTTTTCTAAAAACTTTAGCTATCCCAACTGTTTATTATACATCTATCATAATTTAATCTTATGTTCGGAAAAATAATTTACCGAACAAATTCTTCTGCCCTTTCCTAGTTTAGTTAATTATCTAAGTCGGTCAACTTGTATATATAGCCGCTGTTTTATCAATGCTAACAATTTATATGTTTTATGTTTTTGTACAGTCAGTATAATGTAGTAAATAAATAATAAATATTTAACCTTTATATCTCTTTAATAAATGAGTTTGAGATATATGTTAATATGAACTTTTTGGTTTATCTTTTGTTAGTGAACACATACGTAAAATAGTGTCGTGCAATTTAGAAAGACCCTGTATATTTAAATAAATGTTATTGAGGGTGTATAGAAACTGTAGAAACTATCATAGGTGGAATAGTCAGGAATCAGTCCTTTTTGAAAAGTTTTTAATTTTGCCAACGTTTCGGCTCAAGCTTGTGAGCCATCATCAGGGCATTACTGAGCCATGTCCAAGCATCTTATATTATTTATTTATTTGTTGCTTGGACATGGCTCAGTAATGCCCTGATGATGGCTCACAAGCTTGAGCCGAAACGTTGGCAAAATTAAAAACTTTTCAAAAAGGACTGATTCCTGACTATTCCACCTATAATTTAAATAAATGAGTGAAATTAAAAATAAAAATACATGAACGGTCTAACTAAATTGATACAATGTCGTCAAATTAAACTTATGAGAAAAACCTTTTACGAAAATCTGTTATCATCCCATATAGTCCTCGCTCAGAACCCCTTCTCCATCCAGCTAATTAAGCCGAACCAGGTCCCAACACAATACACAAGTAATATCCCGACCCCTGTACCCGTACACAATGGCGGTAGCAATTAGGCACACAAGTACCTTCCCCCCGTACACTGCCAGGTCACAGGTGCCCCTGAGTCACCGCTGAATCACACCTTTGTCCCTAGACCTGCAGCTACCTGACCGCCATAGCGATTCCCCAATCACTGCCCGTCTTTGTTGGTAGGATCCCTCACTGCTCCTCACAATGGGCGGCCGCACAGTGTTTGTACACGTACCCCCGCATTGATTGAATTCTACCTCAGGACAAATTGTATCCAATACCTTCTAAATTTCAACTGAAGCCGCAACCTAAATTTATACTATTCATTCATCTTTGTGGTGATCGCAGCATCCCAAAAACAACATTGGTGGTGATGTTGAATTTTTTAATGGAAATCCTCCTTACTGTCATGATGTGCAGTGAGCCTGAGTTCGGAGAAATTTGTCCTATGAGTAATTGAAAAATAAAAGTTCTAGAACCTTTATAAAAATTGATTTTACAATATCACAAAAACTTCTTCTAAAAAATTAAAAATGCTCATTTGAAAGATTAATTATCTTTAATAAGTTAAAGCAAAAAATACAAGCAAATTGAAAGCTAATCGTCTTGATTTGATCATTATTATCAAAAATACTAAATATATAAAAAAAATATTTAAGCGTATAGGGTTCTTCGTAAGCCTATGAAATCCAGTTCTTCAGTGTCCTTCAATAACACTCCGCTTGTCCCTGTTGAATAGATCCGATATTTATTATTGCATCTTGACGAACGTCTTTCTTAGAATCCTCATATGAAACTGATACAACAAGAAACTGCTCGAAATTTTCGACTCCTATACACTTGATGGACAAACGCTCAAACCTTCCACTAACTACATAAGGCTGATCTAGATGTCTATCATAAGGCCGATATAGTGGACTTACGGAATAGAATATGGGAGCTCTAATGAACTATAAACTTCTTTCTTTATCCGATCTAAACAATACAGATACCATTCCTTTCATGACCCCTAACACTCATACAAATTAGTTGTAATCCTTGCTTCCTCTAAAATCCCTGATAATCCTCCGAGGCTTCTAAAAAGAAGATGGCCCCAGGACCTTCTATTTTAGCATACCTTTTGGATAGCTGTCAATGGGTAGTATCCCTACATGTGAATCATAACAATATAATCTTGTATCTTTACTAGATGCATTTCATTATACAGTTATAAATATCAATAAATATATATATATATATATATATATTGTTACGGGCTACGGGGTGTGAGAAATGAACTACTCCAGTTTACAAATTACAAATATTTATTAAATACAGAATGTACAAATACAAAGGAATTACTAACCACTATAGTTACAATAATAATTGAATGACTAGCTTAACTACTAAACAGTATACATTTAAAATGAGGTATTCCTAACAAATAAACTACTTACGTAACTCTATACAATCTGCTATACTTATTCTAAAACTAACAACAATAACTTATAACCTACAGTCTTCTAATTTCTCACCGACCGGTTATCACAATACTGATACACAGTTTCACTACACTGTCACGAACTGTTCACTGTCACTGTTCACTGATACATCACTGATACTCGTCGAGCCGGATTAAGACTGACTGACCCAGGCGTAGTGGACCGGTATTTGTACCACCACCGAATATTCTAGAGCAGCGGGCAGGTAGGGGCCGTTCTAGGTACTTCGAGGACCGTCCAGGTCCAGAAGTCTCTAGCCCGATATATAGCTTTTTTCAGTCAAATTCATAATTTTTTCAGTCAAATTCATAATTTTTTCAATCAAATTCATAATTTTTTCAGTCAAATTCATAATTTTTTCAGTCGAATTCATAATTTTTTCAGTCAAATTCATAATTTTTTCAATCAAATTCATAATTTTTTCAGTCAATTTCATAATTTCTTGTACCCATATTATACAGTTAATTGAATGAGGTTTTGCAATCAAGAACTTAACATTTTTATTAAATCTTGTTCTTGTTTATCCATTTAACGTCACTTTATGATAATGTGCTTAATCCGACGGTGCCGCGGGAGTCTTAAGATTTGCCTATCCAGGTTTACTTAAGATAGGGATTTTTTACGAGTTACACTTTTTAAATCTTTTAAGGGTCACTTGTGGAGCACAAATATAGGGCGATCTGCTGGTTTTGGACTTGCGACCTTAAGCATAGAAGGCTGTTATGCTAGCCACTACTCCACAGGTGACCCTCAATGTTCCAAAAATCCACAGGTGTTTGAACATGCCGGTTTTGAACACATGACCTTGGGAATATTGATATTTAGCACCTTGCTGAATGCATCCAGGGTCACCTGTGGAGTAGTGGCTAGCATAACAGGTCCCTTTTAAAGGACGAAATAACCAAGGATTTTTAATCCCTAAAAGCAAATATAGGGCCATCTGCTGGTTTTGAACTTGCGACCTTAATGATACAGAGCTGTTATGGCTAGCCCACTACTCCACAAGTGAACCTTTATGCATTATAAAAGGTGTTAAGGACTAATATGTCCAAGGTCAGGGGTTCAAACCTGGCAGATTCAAACACCTAGTTGAATGCATCGAGGGTCACCTGTGGTGCAGTGGCTAGCATAACATCCTTCTATCCACTAGGACTTGCGACCTTAAGCATATAAGGCTGTTATGCTAGCCACTACCCCACAGGTGACCCTCAATGTTCCAAAAATCCACAGGTGTTTGCATCTGCCGGGTTTAACACGTGACCTTGGGCATATTGATCTTTAGCACATTGCTAAATGCATCCAGGGTCACCTGTGGAGTAGTGGCTAGCATAACAGGCCCCTTTTAAAGGACGAAATAACCAAGGATTTTTACTCCCTAAAAGCCAATATAGGGCCATCTGCCAGGTATGAACCTTAATCATAGAGAACTGTTATAACTAGCCACTAACTGTATAATATGGGTACAAGAAATTATGAAATTGACTGAAAAAATTATGAATTTGATTGAAAAAATTATGAATTTGACTGAAAAAAATTATGAATTCGACTGAAAAAATTATGAATTTGACTGAAAAAATTATGAATTTGATTGAAAAAATTATGAATTTGACTGAAAAAATTATGAATTTGACTGAAAAAAGCTATATATATATATATATATATATATATATATATATGAGGCATTATATGCAGGTTCCATGGAAGCATGTTTAATTTTTATTGGATTTTTAGCAACTTGAAAACATTTCGCTATTAGAACATAGAGATTTATACAAAAACCTTTAAAAAAGTACTTATTTCATTTAGGTAAAAGTCTTCACTTGAAAAATAAATAAATGTGTTAAATCTAAAATTTATTGAAAAATTATAGGTGTACCCACTAGAGGTGGGTCGAATGACGATTATCAGATCATTGGAATTTATCGATTATCGAATTAATCGGTTTTGATCGCTTGATCATTCAAACTGAATAATGTTTTAACGATAATCGAGGGATTAAAAGGGGTTAGGATAATGAAATCACTTTTTTTTTTTTTTTCTGCTTTTTGCTCACCACGTAAGTTATATGCATGTTCGCACCTAGGCTCATCCAACTCAGCATCCATAAAGAGGGTAATTGTGCCATATTGTCTTTCAGAATGCATATGGATCATTAGATTATGCCCACCCCTATTACCCGCTAAGTAGGTATTGCTTCTACTGGTCGGTTATTGTTAATTTGACTGGTTAAATTTATTCGATGTACATATAAATGGTTGAAAGACTAACTGATTGAAGTTAAAAGTATTGTATTTACCATTACGAAATGGCATATATGTATATGTAAAAGCAACAAAAAATGAAATATTTACGTGCAAATTCATGGTTTACAGCGAGTCTTTTATATTTATTAAAAAAAAAAGTTACTGTTCAACCAGTTTTGTGTTCATCCCAATATCTCAAAAATGATGATGCTTATAATGCGAAAATTGTATGTAAATAGAGGTTACCTTGACTGTCTAGATTGACATTAAAGTCCGATTAAGGAAAATTGGACTCAAAGTGGTTATAAATAAAAAAAAAAAAATTCAAAAACGTTGAAAGAACATTGTTTTTCGAATAACTCAAAAACTATACATCTCTATTTATAGTTATACAATTACACATATGAAAGATAAGACATTCCTAAACACATGAAAGCAAAATCATCTTAATCTAACCAGTTTTATCAAAGACACTAAATTTAAAACAAATATATTTAAGCATATTGGGTTTCGCATCTGTAATTAGTGTGTTGGTTATCTTTGAAAAACTTCTAATTAATAATATGTTACTTTCACTTACCTGTATAAATATTAATGAAATATATAGTAATTTATAATATATACTTTAAATTTATTTGACCACTGAGGTAAGTGAAAGTCGGTGATAGTTGTGTGTTGCCCGCACCAGATTTTTTAATACATTTCTTTTTACTTGTCTTATAGAATGTTAATTTGATCCAGTAGATGTAATTGTTTAGATATAGTCACATGGCAAAAGCTCCCATATGTTTGATGAGCTGGAGGTTGCAGTTCAAAGTGGATTATGTTACATGTTATGTGTTAAATTATAATAAATTATTTTGATATGTCTAATCTTCTAATATAAATTTAAACATGGCGCAGTCGAAATCGTCCTAGTGAACTGAAGAAAGAGAAGTGACAGAACATCTACTATGGAATTCAATAAACCCTCGCAATTGGAAGTTAATGTGGATAACCTGTCCGAGAGCTTTAGAAGATTCCGGACTGAGGTGGAAATTTATTTTGTGGCCACAGAAACTGAGAAAAAATCAAGAGAGGTCCAGGTAGCACGGCTAAAAAACTTGTTGGGATCCGAGGGGTTAAAGCTATATTCCACAATAACGACATTAAAGCCAGGTGCAGAAACAGTTAATTTAATTTAACAGTCACATGGCAAAAGCTCCCATATGTTTGATGAGCTATAATATCCATATTATTTATTTTGTAAATTTTTAGTTAGTGTATCAATACTTAAAGGGGAGGATGTTTAGATATAGTCACATGGCAAAAGCTCCCATATGTTTGATGAGCTGGAGGTTGCAGTTCAAAGTGGATTATGTTACATGTTATGTGTTAAATTATAATAAATTATTTTGATATGTCTAATCTTCCAATATAAATTTAAACAGTAATAACAATCTTAATACAGATCTTGACGACAATAGCCTCATTAAGCGAATGACCCAGCTATAAAAGGTTAATATTAACGATAAAACGTTTCCTATACGTCAGCTATCGGAGGAAATGTCAAATTACAGACGGACAGACGGCCCTAATCAGAACGATGGGTTTGAGACCGGGCGACTAGGTCATTAATCCCGTCACTTAATTCAGGATCTCCGGTTGAGATAATGTCCACGTCCACATTCAACTTTAATGATTCCTGACAAAACAGTTTATGAGAACGTTAGAGGCCATTATGATGTATTTTTAAACAGATAAAGTTATGTAAGGACAACGACCAATGAGAAATCCCGATTTACCATTTGTAGTTGTAATTTTTTTTAGATAACTATTAGGATGCAAACTGTTTCTAACTCGATGGCATTCATATCACTTTAGACAAAATATATATATTATCAATTTATTAATCAACTCTTATTTTTTTTTTTTTTTTTTATAAATCATTGATGCAATAGCGACAATAAAATATTAGCAAAAGCATTAATCTTTCTTATATTTCTTTTTTCATTTTTAAACAAAAAAATAATTTCTCCAAGTTTATGAAAGTTGTACGTTAACAAGCATAAAGTCCCAACACTTAAAACATTTGCAACTTTATTACTTGACATTTTTTATTGAAACCAATGTAACTCCTAAAAGGAAGGTCCTAATGACAAATTTTATTTAGGAAGAAAATATTCTTTCATAAGTTTCTGTTATGGAACGTTTGTGAAAATGTCGAACCGAGAAACACCAACAGAGAGAATAAAAAAAGCGCCAACGCAAAAAAAAAAAAGTAGAGAAAACGTTATTTTATTTCATTTAAAACAATACAGCTCCAAAGAAGTAGGTCCTAGCGAATAATGTTACATATGGAAAAAAATTAATAAATTTTCAATGCGAGCAACAACACAACTTTTTTGAACCACAGAAAGCTTAACACTAAACAAAGCAAGACGTGACTTTTTATTTGATCAAATTAATAGCGAAAACGGTAGATCTTAGCTACAAATGTTATATAATACAAAATATTCTTCTCTAAATTTCTCTTTTGGAAACTGTTGTCAAAATTTTAATTAGAGCAACAACAAAGATTGTCACTAAAGCGCCAACAAATTTTTGAAAAACAATAAAACGTGATTTTATTTTACACGTAAAATAATATAGCTCTTAAGCAGTATTCAAATACGGAAATAACTTCATACTTTTAATACGAGCAAAACCAGTACAGCTTTTTTTTTTTTTTTTTTTTTTTGACACACATAAATCTTTAATACCTAAATGTAGCAAGAAGTGACTTTATCATTCGAACTAATTAAGCTCGTAATCCGGAGGTTCTAGCAACAAATCGTATGTAATAAAAAATATTCTGACCCTCAAAGAGTAGATGCTTTGTGTAAATAAATAAAAAATATTCTTTACTAAATTTCTGTTTAGGAAACTGTTCTGTCAAGTTTTCACAGATCGTGTCACACAACTGGAGCGTGTCAAAATAATGATAAAATAAAAAAATTAAAAATACAGATCCCCTGCCAAAAGACATATCCATGTCAATAAAAGAAGTTTGTTTTTTTATTGTCATATTATTATTAAACGAGCAAAGTAATTTCGCAACTGAATAATAACACGCATTTCCCGCCTATAACCGGGACTTTATTTTCTCCTGGACTTAGTTTTTCTCGTTATCATTGAACCTAAATACTTGAATTTCTCTACGTGTTCAAAAGTATGCCCTGATATATTAATATCATTAAGATCTCCACCGTCTCTGCTACTAATCATATATTTTTTCTTATCGGTATTTATTTCGAGTCCTATTTTTTTTACCGGTTTTAATTTTATTAGTTTCCGTGTCTTCACCTAACAGTACCAAATCATCGGCGTTTCGCAGAACCGGAATTTTATCTACCAGATTTAATCCTTTCTCGGTACACGTCACCTTTTCTTTGACATATTCTAAAGCGATTTCGTCTGCGTCAAGTTCTGTTATTATGATCGCTATTACGAAGTTCTTAAAAGAATATATTTGAAAGAACTTCCGCATAAATGACATTTTTAGTTTTATTTTCATGTGGCAGAAGAACATAATGATTTTCTCCGCAACCCGATCTTGGCGTAAATCATTTCCTACATGTTTAAATGTTTGGCCCTGTGATTTATTAATTGTTACAGCAAAAGATAAATTATGGGGAAATTGAATTATTTAAAAAATAAAAAGTAAATCATTTGGAATCATTGGGATGCGAGGTTTTTTTTTTCCCCTAATTTTTACCGTTTTTTTCCAGATTTTCCACTAATTCTTCACTCCTATTGGTCTCAGCGTGATGTTATATAGCCTATAGCTACCTCGATAAATGGACTATCCAACACAAAAAGAATTTTTCGAACCAGTAGTTTCTGAGATTAGCGCGTTCAAATAAACAAACGAACAAACAAACAAACTCTTCAGCTTTATAATATTAGTATAGATTAAAAAAAAAAAAGTTGGGCGATATGTTCATTGGTTACACTCCTCAAACGAGTTAAATTTTCCAATTACTGGCAACCCCTCAATGGGGTTCTTCAGTTCTTCTAGAAAAAGTGCCGAGATCAGGCTCACACCAAAGTTTCAAAGAACATTAAAAGAGGGAAACAGGTACCCAATTGGGATTCGATAAGTTCTTCAAAGCCTGGATTAGGGCCCAAGGAGAACTGAGGGCATGAACATAATCTGCCCCTCCAGCCTGTCAAAACAACCCCAGACTTATCCCAGAAGATACTCCACCCCTCGGCAAATCATCCGACCGAGATTTCCAGGGCTTTCGACGAGGAAACGAGGCCCGCTATCGGAAGGTATAAATTTCCATCTAAATGTTTGGTCGGAAGCGGAGGGCAGGTATTAGCATCTGAAAGAGTATATCCGGGAGAGATGGTAAGAGAAGCAGGCCGGTATTATGTTAACTCATTCCCGATTCGCTCGTGGGTTCCCTGTTCTGCTTCGCTCAGTTCCAGATTGTGGAAACTCGAAACTCACCTAGTGGCTATTAAACATTTCAGCTCTTCTAGTTACTAACTGTAACACGATGATGCCAAGGCTATCTCAAGTTTTTTACTTATTAGCTCTAAGAAACAATTGAAATATTACGTTCTTTTCAATTATCTTATTCTAAGGAAGTTTTATTATATATTGAATTAGTGGACCCGTCCCTACTTCGCAAGGGTGAAATTTGAATGAGGTGGCATTTATGTTTAAAAAATCTGTCTGACCAATTTAGAGTTTATCGCTTAGTGAGTTTTAGTTAATCGTCACGAAAAATATCATTAGTAAGAAAATATGATTATTTTATAACGTTTCATTTCATTTATTATTATATTTAATCATCGAAAAAAAAATAAATCAAAATTAGTTAATTTTATTTGTTTGATATTTTTAAGTGAAGCACATATAATGGAAAATTTAATTTTTCAATACAATGAAAACTTGACATATAACTATATATGTGTTCATAAACTACAGAAATAAGAACGGTTCCTGTTTTATTCGGTTTATTACTACTTTTTATTTCAAATGAACTATTTAAATTACATCTTAAAGTTAAATTAAGAATCCATAGGAATCCCTTTTAGTTTACAGTGAAACGTCTATTTTCATGAAATAGTATTAAATTTGAAATAACTAATAACAATGTTAGGTTATAGAATTATAACAACTTACCATTTATGTCAATAACTTAAGTTATAATTCGGTACGTAGTATTGTGTCTAAAATTTTGCGTATTAAATGGAAGAATATAACTTGTACGTATCTCCCTCTTTATGAATAAAATATGTTCATTTTTTGGGCTTATTACAACTTTATATTAACTGTACAATTTCTTATGTTTCATACTAACTTTTCTTAAATCTTGATCTTTCCAACGGAATATTATTCGTCTGTGTTATTACTAATATTTCAGGAATAGCTTTATGATGTCATGGTTACAGAAAATTTATTTTTCCCGTTTAAATAAAAGCTAAATTGCAACGTATTTTACTTATAAACCTTCAGAAAAGAATGCCCTAAATTATGGGGAAAACCGTATCAAAATCCATCTTGAGGTTCAGAAGGAGTTAGCGGAAACCCAAATCGCGTTAACATTTTATATAGAGATATATCTTTTGGATAACGGTCTGTAACTTTCTATTTTTGCGCACTATTGTTACTGGATCAAAAATATAACGACTGTTCCCATGTCAAGGATTGAGTGTAGAATATTTTTTGTTATTTTAATTTTGTCATAAGAGCCTACCGCTTAGAAGCTATGTTGGTCGAATAAAAAAAAAAAAAAACAAAAAAAAAAAAAAAGTTGAGTTTTGCTACATTTATCATACGTTGAGGTTTTATTGGCATGTCATGAGTCAAATGCTGTGTTGGTGTAGCTCGTATTGAAAATTTAAGGCTATTTCCGTACATAACACTTGTCGCTTAGACGCATAGTTCAGGAAATAAATGGTTTTAAATGAAAAAAAGTGACTTTTTGCTTAGATTTTTTTAGTGTTGGGGCTTTTTTGACAACTCTCAACTCATCTCTTTTGTTGCTCGAATCAAAAGTTTGATTGCAGTTCAATCGTCAGAAATTTATTGGTGACTATTTTTTGCAATATAACATTTGTCGCTAGGATCTACCGTTTAGAACCTTCCAGATTCTAACCTGGGCCTCGGCAGAATAATTACTTATTTCTGCTCTTTGTTAGAGCAAAAAGGTGGGTATCCGAAAATTAGGATCTCGGCTTAATCACCTCCTTGCGCTGTCGTTGCCCTAAAAACAGATACAATCGCTTCATGAAATGAACCCAAGACCTTTTATTTAATTATCTCAAACCGTTCCGAATAGTAGAACTGGAAAACAAAATTTATTTAGCTTAACATTAAATACTATTTATTTATTTATTTATAATATATATTTTAGTACTTAGGGGTAAGCAGAAACATCACAGGAGAGTGGCTCCCATATAAAAAATATTTTAAGTAAATAAAATAAGAGAGAAATTCCCATTTGGATTTGCTGCTCAACTTCGCTGAGCTATGAGTACACAACAGCATACCGCATCGATCCTGAAGACAATTTTTAATGAACAAATAGAGGGAGATTCTGCCAAATAGAAATACTTGGACATATATAAATCGAGCCTAGCCTCAATATATATGATGATGCAGGATAATAATAAAATAGCGTAAAAATAACAAGAACAGTTTTACTTGTCGTAAGTATGAAATCTGGTCCAATTATATTGAATAATATTTTTTCCTTACAAAATTTCAGCCATTTGGTCAGTTCCTAAAGTATCATAATCAAATTTATTAAACACATTATATAGACTATTGTATATTATTCCACACCTATTACTAGGCTGTGTAGCAATTTTCATAAGGAAATATCAATAGACACTGCTTTGAAAAATAACTCATATGTTTTACCTACATTTTTTCCATCATAGAAACTTCTGCATACACTGTTGTATTAATGTATATCGAATATGTTCATTAACGGTTGGCATTTATGGGCTGCCAGACTATTTGAATAATAAATGATGTATATAATATTAAAGCCCATTCCTAAGACCCATTAAATCAAAATCATCGGAAACTTTTTCTAGAAGGAAATAAAAATGTGTAAAATCACTGGTATAAAGCCAGTAAGCCAAAATCGACAACAATATAGACAAAACAAAGCCGACTAAGTTAAAATCAAAGTAAAACATAAACATCTATGCCAAATCTTAACTTCATCATGGAATATCAGTTTTGTACAGTTTTTATTTTTCATATTCGTATTCGTATACGCACGCGCGCATATATATTTTTGTAAAAAAAGAAATTGAAACATTTCGATACTTTTCCTGAATATGATTTAACAAAGTATAGCTCATTCTCTCGAAATATTTTTCTACCAATTACACGATATTTTGATATTTTACTCGCTAACGAGTGCTTTAGCTTATTTATCTCGCTTCAATTAATTTTTAAAAATTAAGAAATAGTTTTAATTAAATAATTTAAATAATAAAACTAGGCATCAAGTCAAAAGCGCATATTGTGTGACCTTCGGGCAAAAAAAAGTGAGATAAGTTTGTATCGTCCGTAATATTGCCGATCTTTTTTCAAATCAAATGTAAATCAAGGTAAATAAATAAATTAAAAAAATAATAATATTTTAGGTAAGAATGAATATTTATTTCATTGGTCAGTTAATTATCGATTTTAATTAGAATGAAATCCGCTTGCAAATGTCTAGATACTTTCATGTACAGGTCATGGAGTGCTTCCAGTACATAGGTGATTTTGATATGTGTCACCAGGTTTTATATAAACAACGAAAAATAATAATAATAAATAAGTTCTTTATTATTCTGGGACATGTCCCTTTAGAACAAAATATACAAAATGTACAAAAAAAAGGGCTTTAGAGTCTTAGAGTAAATTAATTAAATATAAACAAGTTAATAATTAATGGTATAAAATATACATATTTAAATGAGATGAAAAAAAATATATATATAAAAAAAATAAATAAATAAAAAGCTTATTTAGAATTCTATTGAGCCTGGATGTGCAATAAGTGATCAAATATGCGGGATTTGAAGGTAGAAAGAGAATTGGAGTGATGGATGGAGGAAGGGATAGAATTCCATAGCTCCATCCTATCGATCGAATGAGAAAGGATCTGTCGAAATGTGCAGTTCTGTGGGCCGTACTGTATAAATCCGAAGGCCTGGAGCGTGTAGAACGGGAATGGACAGAGGATTTGAACTGTAGGAGGTCAAAAATATATGATGGACGGCGGGATTGGATAATTTGGTAAAGGAATGACGCAAGGAAATACTTGCGACGATTGGAAGGATTAAGCCACTTCAACTCTCCATAAAGTTGGGATACAGAGGTGTATCTAGGGACCCCGAAGATGAAGCGAACAAAGGAATTGATTAAGCGTTTTATTTTTACCTCGAGATCCCCAGACACACCACCATATACCGTACAGCAATAGTCGAAGTGGGGGAATATTAGGGAGGTAACGAGGAGTATTCGGGTTTCAAGCGGAAATAGGTGACGGAGGGAATACAGTCGCTTTAAGGTTGAAAGGGTACGTCGAGAGATTTCTGAAATATGATTTTTGAAGGATAGACATTGATCGAAGGTTACTCCCAGATTTCGGACAGTAGGGTGGAACTTTATGGGATTACTATTGAGGAACAAGGTTGGAATATGAGGAACGGTTTTCAGAAGGTGAGGGGATCCTATTACAATTGCTTTTGTTTTTTCAACATTTAATTTTAACTTATTCACTTCAGCCCAGTGGCTTATTCGATTTATGTCCTCTTGTAATCTTTTTGTAGCTAGTAATAGGTCGGAAGGTGGGAAGGAGAGGTATATTTGGAAATCATCAGCATAGAGGTGGTATTTAGAGTGATTAATATGGAGAGGGAGATCATTAATGTAGATAGCGAATAGGGTAGGAGATAGAGACGATCCCTGAGGGATACCACAGGATAGAGGTAGGGTACTGGAAGGAGGTTGATCTGGCACTACTACATACTGAGAACGATCGGAGAGAAAGGATTGAAACCAGCGTAAAGCACTGTTGGATACTGGTAGATTTTGGAGTTTGTTAAGAAGGATACTATGGTTAACCGTGTCAAACGCCTTTGAGAAATCTAAGAGGATGAGTATAGTTAATTTTTGATGATCAATGGCATTTTGGAGGTCTTGTGTTATTTTAAGGAGTGCGGATTGGGTAGAATAACCAGGTCGAAACCCGGATTGAAGAGGACTAAAGAGAGAGTTTTCTTCAAGGAAATTTGATAGTTGGGTTTGGACAAGGCGTTCGAGCGGTTTTGATAGATTGGAGAGAATAGAGATAGGACGGAAATCTTGCGGTGAGGTAGGATTCGGAACTTTATTTAGTGGTCGGACGAGGGCGGTTTTCCAGGAAGAAGGAAAAGTGGAATTTTGCAGAGAGAAATTATAAATATGATATAATGCCGGTATGAGAGATGGGAGGCTGGATTTTAGTAGTTTTACTGGAATATTGTCCGGTCCATAGTCGTTAGTACGGGATTTTAAGATTGCATTAAGTAGTTCGTCGTAGGACACGTGAGAAAAGAAGAAGCTGTTGGGATTGAAGCTTCGGTAAGTAATGTCAGAAGCTGTCGAGGAATCAGAAGCAAAGGATATGAAATGGTTATTGAGTTCGTCAGGCGTGATTTGGAAAGAACTGGGGTTATTGGGTTCGGGAAATGACAATTTTCTAAGGATTTTCCATTTGGATTTATTATCAGGAGCATCGGAAAGGACAGAATGGATATGGAGGGATTTAGCACGTCGCACTGCGCATTGGGTTTCATTACGGAGCTTCTTGAAAGACACATAGTCTTCTTGCAAACGGGTGCGTCGAAATTTGCGTCTCGCCGCTTCCCTTCTCTTCATCATATCCTTTATCTCGGGGGTGAGCCAAGGCGCAGTAGGACGGCGTAAGGTTCTGGTTTTCAGAGGAGCGTGGATGTCTAGTATGGATCGTAGGTTTGAGGTAAGAGTGGAGACCATAGGATCAATGGAGTTGTCGGAGTATATCGTGTCCCAGTGGATAGAGTCCAGATCAGGTTGAAGAGATTCGTAGGAAAGAAGGTCTAAATTACGATATGATATGAATCTTGGGTTGTAGGATTTGACAGGTAGATCATAAGTAATATGGATAAGGTCGTGTGATGATAAGAAAGGAACAGGATGCTGCGATGAGGAAATAATTTTTACAGGAGAGTCAGAAATATGTAGGTCTAACCAGGTATCAGTATACTGAGAATGATGAGTAGGATGATAAGGAACGAGGTACAGATTGAGGGAGTATATTAAAGCGGTGAGGTAATGTATCTAATATCTATTGATTAGAATATATTTAACCAATGTACCGTATTGTTAATTTATTTCTGTATATCATATCATATATATATATATATATATATATATATATATATATATATATATATATATATATATATATATATATGTATATAGATTAATTCTGTACCAAAAGTAGACCATTCTTTTAATAAACAACATAAACATAGAATACAATATAGATTCGATTATATTATTCATATTAGGAATTGCTTCGGAATATACCATATTGTATAAAATTATAAGAAAAAAAAGTATGTGTTTAAGACCAGACGGCAGAAGTGTAAACTTCTTTGCGAATCGTAATTTATATATTTAGTAAATAATATTATGTATTATGTAGCATTATCATGGAGCGGATTGGTAGGATAAATGAGAAACAAATCAGAAATTAAAGTTATGATTATTTTATTTTTTTTGTTTAATTCTATACTAATCAAATTATTTATTTTCGAATTCTACAAAGGATACAAACGATAACTAAAATAAAAAATAAATACTTTCGATTGAATTATACTTATATATCTAGAAAAAATGGCATCAATTGCAGTTCCGTATTTTGTTGTACTTTCATTTCTATTATTTGACATAAATCCAATGAGGTATTTAAAAAATCTGGTGCGACCAATACACGACTCTCACTTACCGCCGTTGCTAAAAGCGATTAAACAATTTTCAAATACAGTCAGAGATAAAAATGAGTGAAACTAATAAATAATTAATTTAATTTAATTTTTATAGATACTTGTGCTTTATTAAAAAATCTATTAAATGATTATGTGAAATAATAATCAGTCAGTTTTATCGGCTTTTTCCACTCTTTATTAACTTTTATAAGTTAGTGTACAATATAATATTTTTTCTAAAATGTTTAGCTTTCCAAAGGTATTTTACACATCTTCTTATGTTCAAAAACAAAAAATTGCGTTAAACAAATATTTTTGCAGTTTTCTCCTTTAGTCAGAGATCAAATTCGTTCACTTATATATTTGCCTGTTTTTAAGGTTGATAAATCAAGATAATATTGTTATTTTTTTAGCATCTAGCAATATTAAAGGTACTTTAGTCGAAAATAATATAAAATATCAGCATTTAAGCTCTGTTAGACTATTTCAATCATAATGAAACTATATCGTATTAAAGCCCATCAAATTGTACATCGGTATATAAAGTTTAATCAAAATAGTTAGAATCGTTTTTAAGAAAAGCGTAAAAAGGTGCAAAATGCATAGTATAGAGTAGATATTCCAGTTAGCTGATTTTGATGAAAAAGTTTCTGTAACATCTCGGCGTATAGCTGTCTTAAATATGACTTTTTATTTTAGTACGTCTTTTAGTTTTAGCGCTAGACTTAACTCATATACACAGACACACACACAGACTTTTTTGCGAGACCTGGTTATTTGGACTCGGGGGATCCAATTTTTATTTGGTTTATGTTCTTAAATGACCACTAATATATATAAACCAATTTCATTACAATACATTACGTGTTCCTAAAGTTTTACACATATTATCAAGTTTCCGGTGTGTACGTTTTCGCCGAGGTGTAAAGGGTTAATTTTATTAATGTGTCTTACCTTCCCTGAAAGTTTATTTATTCATTATATATCTTCTAATACCTCGAAGAGTACAGTTTAATCTACGCCGTGGCGCAGGAACCGATGATTAGGAACATTCGTGCATATCCTGCGACCCAGCTGACCCGTGGGTCACCACCTCGAACGAGTATGATTTCCCCGACTTACCTTCCGGCACACACATCGATCATTCCTCTACTTAGGCGACCCCGCAACGTCTCTATCACCCTCAGCCTGCCAATAAACCTCCAATTCGCCGCCAGGGATTTCTCACACCCGCCTACGTTTCCCTACCCTGGATACAGACCAAATTGTTATTATCGGAATTCCCTCCGTGACTCGAGTGTCAGCGGCTAATGGGAGATGGTAATGACAAGAAAATGGGTGTTTGATATTCAGTCCCAGTCCCCGGCGCTATTTGAGCCAAACTCTCATGTAGAGAAAGAATCTTAAACGCATAATGACCGCAATTTCGTAGATTTTAAGTGGTCACACGCTAACAATGGATGAATTAATGCTTTTAGTGTGATGTGTTTTCGGAATGAGGGCAATTGCAACGATGTCATAAGGGAAAATCTAAATTGTAGATTATATTTCCATTGTGGATTCTACCTATTAAGTGGTTATATCATATATGTCATCTTGTTATTTGGTTCATCAAGAAATGACAAACTAATAAGGGAAACCTATTATATATATTTTTGTCGTATTGTAATATACGACGTTTCAGCCTATATTGTGAGCCTTCATAAAGTTTATCCATTTAAAGGCAATTAATGATGTTGCTATAATGGAATCCCTAATTTTGCGTATAAGGACAGGGATCTTTTACGAGTAACATCACACAGGCTCGGGACCACTATTTTACGTCTATAGTCTCAAAAACAGCTCTAAAGATTTTAATTAAACTCGCTATATCGGTTTAATTTTTAATACCATGTAGGTTTGTTTCTGATTGAAATAGTATCACATAATTTGAATGCCGATTTTTAAAATTTTCTTTCTCTAAAGTACATTTAATTTTCTATATTATATAAAAATAACCAAATAATTTTAATAGTATTGATAAAAAACGGCTAAATATATAAGTTGAACGAATTTGATAATTAACGAGGCCAGAAAAGAGGAAAATTTTAATTTAAAATAATTGTTTTGTTTGTATAGACGCATAATATAACGTTGAAAAACTCAAGATTTTACAAGTTAACGGAGAGTTTTCATCACTGATTGTCTGATAAAACTGATAGGCGTAATTAATATTAAAACACACTATTTAATAAAACACGTATTTCTATTGAAACTGAATGTAATTAATTCTTTAACGATTTATTTTCATCTATAACTTAATTTAAAAATCCTTAAATCGATTTTAACAACGGAGGTAAATGAAAGTAATGTGTTGCGCGATCGAGGTTTTTAATGTTAAGTTATTGAATTTAAAACATACGATTCCAACGAAAATGGAGATCAAACTCCATCATCATACTTCATTTTTAATACCTTTTTAATTTCACTTACCTATATTTAAACTCAAAGTTTAGATAATAGTTCTAAAAGTGATTTTAACATTTGAGGTATGATAAAGTCCTGTGGTACACGAACCAGATTTTTTAATGATCTGTGAATAAATATAGAGGAAAAAAAAAAAAAAAATATATATATATATATACATATATGATATATAATATATAATAATTGCTCTTAGAACTCTGTAAGTTGAATTATAAACGTTCTAATACTTTCACATACCTATAGGATACAATATAGATTCGATTATATTATTCTTATTAGGAATTGCTTCGGAATATACCATATTGTAGAAAATTATTAGAAAAAAAAAGTGTGTGTTTAAGACCAGACGGCAGAAGTGTAAACTTCTTTGCGAATCGTAATTTATATATATTTAGTAAATAATATTATGTATTATGTAGTATTATCATGGAGCGGATTGGTAGGATAAATGAGACACAAATCATAAATTAAAGTTAATTTTGTTTTTGTTTAATTCTATACTAATCAAATTATTTATTTTCGAATGCTATAAAGGTTTGTGATAACTAAAATTAAAAATAAAAAAAAAAAATATATATATATATATATATATATATATATATATATATATATATGAAATATACAGTAAAGGAAAATATTGCAATAGTGAAAATTTTGCAGTTTTCGACGGAAATACACGTTTTAGGGTCCTCTGAGTCTAAACGACTAAAAAACGTCTCTGTGTGTGTGTGGTGAGTCTAGCACAAAAATGAAAAGGCGCAAAAAACTGAAATTTCATATTTAATACAACTGTATGCCCAACATGTTGCACCAACTTTATCTTTAAAATGGGCTATCCAGAAGGGCCACTTCATACCATGCATTTTGCACCTTTTTCCGATTTTCTCAAAAACGTCTATAAGATTTTGAATCAACTCGCAATATTTATGTAGGTTTCATTCTGATTAGAATATTCTAACAGGGCTTAAATGTCGAATTTTTAAATATTCTCCCTCTAAACTACCTTTAATTTTGTACATCCAAAAAGCATAACCATATCATCTTAATGGCATTGATGAAGACGGCTAAATAGACAAGTTGGACGAATTTTTTTTTTCCAAGCGTATGTAACATAAGGAAAGTGTGAAAGTTATAGTATAAGTGAAAAGTTTTTCCTACTAAGTAATTGCATAGATTATTTTCCATAGAAAGTGTCCTGGATTTCCCTGCTTCACGGCGGTGACCGAAGGGTTCAATACTGACAGCAGCTGGTGGCTATTAGCTATTATAGCAAGTCCTTTATAATGACAGCAATTTCAGTATCCGCCGCTGCAAGACCGGGGCTTAGCGGAAGTCACCCACTTCCTCCCTCCAACAAAGGCTTTATCAATATTACAGCTTACCCTCCTAATTTAGAAAGTAGCGGCAAAAAATTAATTTCGATAAACTATTATCTTCTTCATTACTTTATAATGTAACGGTCTAGGAACATTTTATCAATTGAATGAAGTAGTGAGAAAGTACAGTGGCAGGGCATTGTTCTACAATGCTCCGTAACTTGAATTCAAATCCGGTCGTGGCATGTTTTTTATTCGGATATGTCAGCCGTGGAGGTCGGATGCTCTTGAAGATCTGTAAAGAAGATACAGATAATTAGGGTAAGTCCTGGCGATTGAATGTAATGTAGATCAAATCATGTTTTTGATCATCCGTTTGTCAAGAAACTATTTATCGCCTTAGACCCTATCCTAGCTATCTTAAATGTACTGAACCCAACACCCTCCATATATTGCAGATACGATAGAGTTTTCACTTTTACCAACTTATGTATAAGCACCCTTAAATGTTTCCATCGCTCCCGCCATCTTCTTCCATCATCCACCCGTAAGCTCCTTTTTTTTTTTTTTTTTTTTTTTTTTTTTTATTCCAAATGACCGTCAAGATTTGAATCCAAATCCTATATGGTCAGTACCTGTTTGCCATAATTTAATAAAAACTTAGGTTAAGGAACCAAGTATAATAGAAAAAGATCAATAAATTAATTAAATAGAGTATAAAATAAAATTATGTAAATTAGAGAGGAAGGTGACTCAAAATAAATAGAAGAAATGAAATAATATTAAAATGAAATTAAACTCTGTGAAGTGCCCCATTTTCTTTTTTTCTTTTTTTTTAGATTTTACATTGAGCGTTAATGAAAATTGCTTGATGATCATGAACTTTTCTTTGTCTAACTTATGTAAAAACATTACTTCTGTTTCTGGGGGGACCGCTACTTCCCTTTGCTTTCTATATTTTTTGCATTGAAATAGAATATGGCGCGGGTCTTCAGGGACTTTGCATGTTAGGCAATTGCCATCTTTTTCTATTTTCATTATACTGAGAAATTTTTTTGTGCAGCTATGGTTAGTCCGTAGTCTTACTAATTGTGAAATTTCTTTTCTATCAAGTTGTTGGTTATTGGAGAACTATGGTATAAGGCTAATGGTTGGCTGGGTTTGATAGTAATCTTTGCCTTTAAATTGTGACTCCCAGTCATATTTCTCCTGCCATTCCTGGACTCCATTCCTCCACTCATGTACGGTATGTTTGTGGCTACAGCGCCCTGACTCAGCCTCCACTGGCTCAGACCAGTGATGCGGCTGAGATAGAGGCGCTGGGATCTCTTGGATTCCGCTTTTTCCTCCACAAGTGGAGGGAAAAGCGCTTGCTGGGGTCCCTTAGCAATTGTATATATTGTATATAGTTATGATTGTGGGTAAGATGTTTATTTATTTGCCAACTTTTTATTTATCTCAATAATAGGTTTTTGTTTCGATTTGTTTTGTTTTTTATTTATTATTATTAATTTATTGTATATATATGAATTTATTTATGTTATATTTTATGTAATTTGACCATTATTATTATTTTCTGTATATATAGTATGAATGTGGTCTCTTATCAATATTATTATTGTTCATTTTGTAACAAATTGTAATATATCTCAATAAAAAAAAAAAAAAAAAAAAAAAAAAAAAAAAATTCCTGGACTGCTTCTTTCTGTAGACATTTTAAAAGGTCTTGGAGAGGTACTTTGGCATTTTCTATGGTAATTTGTTTTTCTCCGGCGGCTCTATCTGCTGCTTCATTTCCTGACATTCCTATATGACTTGGTATCCATTGGAAGCTATAACTGTTGCTGCCGGTTTGTATATTCCGGATAATGTCTAGAGCTATATAGGTTGTTAATTTGTTTTTATAAACATTTTCCAATAGTTTGCACGAGGATGCCGAGTCTGTGAATATGACTATATTGGTGTTAGAGTATTCACGTTGACTGTAACAAACTGCTTTGAGAATGGCATACAGTTCAGCACTAAGAATACTCAATTTCGAAGGTAGAGCAACTGAAATTGTGTAATCCTTGACTGTATCAACCGTAAGCTCCTCGTCTCCTCACTTATTTTCCCTCACTTTGACTAATACTGCGGGGTATATGGTGGGCTCTCTATTGTGCTCGAGGACAGGCTTCAGCGAATTATGAACATATTTTTATGATTTGTCCTCTGCACCCCGAAGAGGTCTCATGAGACCCATTTATACAGCGAGTTAATGTGGCTCATTATCTCTATTCGTATTCAATATTTCCTTGGATCACACCTTTATCAAACCATCCACTCCCAGCCACCTCCCTATATCCACAGTCTTCTGCAATTTAAATCGTCAATCCACTACCTCGAAACAAGATCGTGCCATTCTGATCTTTATATTCCTATCCATAGAACTAAAACATTTGATCATTCCTTTCTTGTCTGTTCTACTACTCTCTGGAATTCCCTACCTCTTCATGTCCGCCATGCTTCTTCCCTACCATCATCCAAGTCCCAGCTGTTCCAGTACCTACTGTCATCCCAAACAGACGCTCAACAAGCCTGATATTTCAAATCAAATATCAATTCATAAAGGAAATTTATTATTTATTGTTTATATTAAACTTACTTAATGAATCAGTTTCAATGTTTCGTTTTATTCAATACTTTAATATATAAGAAGTTATTTATTTTAGTATTTTATCTTATTGTATACTTTAATCCATTTTTTTTTCTGATACCATTGTAAATAAAAACTAATTATAATCCTTGGGTTTTTCGGCCATACACATTGTATATCTTAATTGTACATATCAATGGTTTTTGTGACTTTGTCTATTCTATTCTATTCTAAATAAAATATAGCTTGGCGGAATATCTAAACGAGATCGGAAATCAAATAAGTAGATAAGATAAAGGACCGTTCTCCCAGATATTGTGGAAAATAATGCATCTAAGGACGTGGTCCAGGAACGGACATGTCATCAAGAGAAATATTATAACATGGACCAGGCAACTTATGAAGCGGTGCTCAAGAGAGTATACAAGGAATAGAGGACGTCCAGGGGCAACCTGGAAGAGAGTATTGAATAGGAAAGAATGAAAAAACGCATGGGGCAGGTACATTTTTTAAAGTGGTTGCAAGAGTGGATCAATTGGAAGATTGAACCAATCAAACATAAAACCTGTACTGAAGGTTGATTTTGTACAAATCTATATGAATTAAATTAAATAGAAAGTTTTTGTATATACATTTTTTTAAATATTTTATGCACAAATAAAGGTTATTATTATTATGTAAAATATATAGTAAGGAAAATTATTTGAAAATATAAATGAAAACGAAAATTTTCAAATTCCTGTTTTCAAAAGAAATTCCCGTTTTAATTACCCTTGAGTCCAAATGACAAAGTCCCGCAAAAAGTTCTGTTTCTTTGGTCAATCTAGCTTGAAAACGATATGGTGTATATATGCTTGAGATATTACAGCAACTTTTTCATCAGAATCGGGGAAACATGAGACAATTTATACTATGTATTGGACACCTTTTTACGACTTTTTTTTAAACTGAAATTCTATATTTAAGACAACTATATGCTTAAGATGTTACATCAACGTTATCATCAAAAGTGGCTATCCAGAAGGGCCACTTTACGGGCCACCAGAAGGGCACCGTTTTACGGTTTTCTCAAAAACGTATCCAACGATTTTGATTAAACTAGCTGAATCGATGTAAAATCATAAGTGCTTAATTATGAAGTAGGTTTTATTCTAATTAATGTAGTCTGACAGGGCCTAAATGACGATAGTTCAAAGTGTCTTCCTCGATAATACCTTTGATTTTGTCGATTTAAAAAAATTCGACATATCATATATTAGCATAAATAAAAATGGCTAAAAATACAAGTTCAACGAATTTGAAAATTATTCAAAGCAGTATAGAACGAAAATATTTTTTTGGAACTTATTTTTGGAAACAATAATATAGCTTTATAACATAAAATTTAAATACTTTAGAAAAAAATGTCATCCTATACAAAATTGTCAAAGCTTATGTAAAGTGGCCAATAGGACATAAATTAGGTGAGTGTTGTACATAACAATTTTATATTGTTGTATTATTTCATCTAAAACGCATGATTCCAAAGAAACTAACTTTGACCTTTAAATATTCCAGAAATCTAACTTCATTTAAAAGTTCTTAAATTGATTTTAACCAGTGGTAATTGAAAATTGTGTTTTGCACGACCTATTTTTTTTTTATTTTTTTATTTTTATATTCATATCTATTAAAGTAATTTATGAGAGAAGTTGTAGAGGGTGCAGTCGATTTAACACAATTAGCGTAAACTTATTATTGGTGCAACGTTCGGCTAAATTATAGGCCTTCTCAGTGGTTTGTGGTTGTGCGAGCTGAGAAGGCAAGTAATTTAATTAGAAACTGTTAAAAGCTAAATTTTTGGTGATATTAATATTGTTTGAAAGAGATTTATTTTTTGTCTTGCTCGATCATATAGGCTTATTATTGACTTGACTTTTTTGTCTTGTAAATTACAATAAGCTAGTTTTAAAAAATAAAAAATAAAGTTTAAGATTGTGTTTGTTAATAAATAAATTGGAGAGTGAATATTTCATTATCAATGGTAAAATTGTTATTCGATGTAAGTGCAGAAAATTGGAATTTGGCAAACTAAAATATTTATCTAAGCTTAAAACTACAATGACGCCAAATCTTTATCGAAGAATAAAAAAAAATTGTTTATGCGCTATTCTTAAACCTAGCTTTAACGTAATACTTGTTTTTCAATGTTATTAATAGAAATATTTGAGGGTTGCGAAAATAGAATTTTTTTTCTGTCAAATATCCACTCCCCTGACTTTTTTCATCACCAACAGAAATAATTTTTCTCGCGTTGTTTCTTCTGCCACATTTTACACAGGACTGCCGGAAAATAAACATAAAATTTCGAGCTCGAGAAAAACAAGAAATAAGCAAATACGAATCCCGCGAGCTATTTGGCCGTCGTAACAAATTTCCCTTAAGCCCGTTCAAACGCCAGGAACAAATTTAATACGCGATAAACTGGCGCTAAATAAAAACGTAACGGAATAGTCTCAACGGTTTTAGGTCGGTGTTGATTTTGCTGTACGGTGGAGTCTCTGAGCTGCCTCAGAAGATATTAACATACAAATGCTTCGAGTTACAAAGTTACTAAGCTTGCTTCGCCGTAACTTATTCGCTTTTATTGTACACTAATCCAGAGTTCAGTGGTTTTTGTATGCCTATTCAGGAAGTCGAGTAACGGTATTTTCTACTATTCACGACACAAGCAATTATTTATATAAATGTGATGATTATTGTTATTTGCAATATGTACTAATACTCTTTTAATGACTTAAATCTAGTTGAAACATTTACGTTTTGATTTTAGTCAGTTTAGTTCTATTCAGTATGTTTAGGCTACTGGAATCAAAATACACGGATTTTTTTTTTATTCGTTATTCTGGTTCTACGTACCTTAAAACGCAAGCCCTCAACTTTTAAGAGGGATTAATTGTTTTTATTTATTTATGTCGATCACAAAATTTCATTAATGAAAATAATAAACCAAAAGTGCGGCAAAATGAAGATTACAACGATGAAAATATGAGGTGCAAATATTCTGCTTAGTCCTTTTTTTGTAATCCATGACTGGCTAATGAGGAAGCACCACAGTGGAAGTTTTGCATCATCTTAAAAGCTAATTAAATATATATATATTTTATATATATATAAATATATATATATATATATATATTATCTATTATATTTTCATTAATATACAAAAAAAATATATTATATTTATTATATATATTAATATGTATAATTTTAAATATATATATAATATATATTTTTTTTTTTTTTTTTTTGAGACTGATAAAATTTCACTAATGAAGCATATACATTTCTGATAACTCCACATTGAACGAATACCTAAGGGGGCGCAGAGGTAGAATATTATTTTTATGTTTAAAAAAAAAAAATACATATATAGCAAAAAACGTTTAAAATAGCAGAAAATGTATTTTCAAGTTATTCGATGATTTAAAAACAAACAAACAGAGTTTGCTGAGAAGTAGGTATCTAAATGCTTTACTTTCACTTACTATATATAGTAAGGGAAAGTATTGCGATCGTGAAAATTTTCGAATTCACATTTTCAACGGAAATACACGTTTTAGGGTCCCCTAAGTCCAAATAACCAAATCCCGCAAAAAAGGTCTGGTGTGTGTGTGTGCTGACTGTGGGGGGGAACGAAAAAGTAAGTATATGAAACTGAAATTTCATATTTAAGACGAATATACTCCCGAGACGTTACAAAAGCTTTTTCATCAAAATGAGCTTACCAGAAGATCCACTTTATACTATGCATTTTGCACCTTTTTTCGATTTTCTCAAAAACGGTTCCGACGATTTTGATTAAACTCGCTATATCGATTAAATTTAATGGGCTTCAATATAGTGTAGCTTTTATTCTGATAAAAATAGTCTGACAGGGCTTAAATGCCTATATTTTTTATTTTCTTCCTCTAAAGTACCTTCAATTTTGTATATTTTATGATAATAACCATATTATCTAGTCAGCATTGATAAAAACAGCTAAATATGATAGTTGAGCAAATTTGAAAAGCAACTAAAGGAGAAAACTAAAAAATATTTTTGTTAATGCAATTTTTCGGTCTTGAGCATAAGAACAGTAATACACATGTGTGATATACCGTTGGGAAAGCTGAAGATTTTAGAAAAAAATATTATCTAATACACAAGAGCTTGTAAAAGTTAATAGAGTGATAAAAAGCCGATAAAACTAAGTGATTGTTTCAGATAATAATATAATACATTTTTTAATAAAACACATGTTTCTATAGAAATTCAATTTAATTAATTCTTTAATAGTTTCACTAATTATTATCTCTAACTGTATTCTGTAAATTCTTCTATTGATTTTAACAACGGGGTTAAGTGAAAGTCGTGTGTTGCCCGCACCAGTTTTTTAATTTAATATACACAAATATTTATCTCATTATTTTCCTGAAACGTATTTTTAAATTTATTTTTTGTTTTTTGCTAAACAGGCTAATCTGTATTTTGTTCCTATTACTCGATCGCTCCACATAATAGTTTGTTTTGGTGTTTTCTTTGTCAATACGGACTCAAACTTCAACTTCTCTAAATTAAACTTACCTTCCAGCTGTTTATATCCAGTTTACTACTGTTTATTTATTTATGTACTTGAGCGGGCTTACTATAAACAGGTTTCATTTATAAGCTGAATGTAGATTATCTATATTAAATATTTTTAATTTAAATATTTTGAAATATTATCTTAAATACAAAATTGTATAAAGCAATGGTAAGTGATAAATAGGACATACGATTATTACTGATAATTATACATAATTTCATATTGCTATATTATTTAATCTAAATCATATGTTTAAAACGAAACTGAATAAACATTTTCTTTATTTGATTATGTATTTATTGACACTTTATACTACTATGATTAATCGGACGATGCTACAGTGGGAGTCACAATTTTGCATATCCAGGTTTGATTAGGATAGGGATCTGTAACGAGTACCTGACTTCGTACAGGTTCGGTACCACCTTTTTACGTTCCCTCCGAGAGACAGCATAACTAAGGATTTTTTACTCCCATAAAAAAATACTAGGACTACCTGCGGGTTTAAACCCGTGATGTTTAGCATAGGAGGCTGTTATGCTAACCACCATGTTACAGGTGATTCCAACTTTTTATTTAAATTAGCTTAAAACTTTTTTAACTTTAAGCTTATTGAATAGTCTTTAAATTGATTTTAACAGTCGAGGTAATTGAAAGTAGGATGTTGCTCTCACCAGATTCTCTTTTTTCTATAACGCTCAATACAAATTTTACCAATGAATTTATTGTTTTTTTTTTTTGTTTTTTTCCACAAGTAGCACTGAATTACTGAGGCCGTAGAGACATCTTCGACTTTCCTAATATTTTAAAAGCCGTGAAATCACTTAGCGAGTGCACAAACCTCGAGGGAAGGAGCAAAGTAATTAGCGAAGACCCTGATGAACTTCACCAACTGTAGATTAACCCCAACGGAAGACAAAAAGTATTCCCAGGCCCTTCTTATTGCCGAGATAAAAAATGCCTCGCGGCTGTTGAAGAAAAGTCAAGGAGTGATAAGGTTTTTCTTACCCCCGTCGGATGTAGACAACATGTAATTTCCTGAAGGATGATCAACTCCCGAGGGGTTTTTACCGAGCAGAAAATTAGGACCTGGGGAGAGAGGAGGGAGAGGGAGAAACAGTTAGCACCCGCGCTCATCCTCTTCTTTTTATTACTTGGTCGGTAGCAGGACTTGGCTTTTTATGGGGCTTTCACTTCTCGGGGCTTCAGATGAAGTTTCTTAACTTGATGCTTCGCTCTCCCGAGGGGAGTATTGTCTGGGGATGGGCGTACTTGACTGGTGCAATATAGCTCTTGATGAGGTTTCACACGGACGTGCATCAACCCTTTATGATGATGAAGGATGTGTAAGAAGTTATTTTGAAGCGTAATTGACATCCAACAACCTAAAAAAAGAATAATTGTGGGATCATTATTTATCTCTGACTTGGAAAAGAAACAGGTAATTATAATAAATTTTTTAATTATTCTCGTATAAGGTCTCTTCAGAATAATATTACAGACAAATTAAATCAGAACTTCAGTATCTTAGAGTAAAGACACAAGCAAAAAAAAAAAAAAAAAAAAACAGAAATAAAAAATAAAATGAATAATAGTAATAAATTAACAGGTAGCATCTTATAATAATTTAGAAAAACAAACTAGAAAAAAAAATAAAAAATGTATATGTTCATATATACATGGCTACTTAAAATAAATTTAAATTGCTTATGAAAAGGGTAAAATAAAAATCTGGTGCGGGCAACACACGACTTTTACTAACCTTCGTATTTAAAATCGATTAAAGAATTTTTTAATACAGTTAGAGATAAAAATAAGTAAAACTAATAAAGAATTGATTAAATTGAATCTCTATAGAAATATTTGTTTTATTAAAAAATGTACTATATTATTATGAAAGATAATCTGTTAGTTTTATCGGCTTTTCATCACTCAGTATTAACTTTTACAAGCTTGTGTATAATATAATATTTTTTCTAACATCTTTATTACAGTCGTTTCTTTCCAAAACTAAAATTTGCATTTAAAAACTATTTTTTCAGTTTTCTCCTTTCGTTGGATATCGTTCCGCATATATATTTACCTGTTTTTTATCAATGGTAACAAGGTGATATAGTTATTTTTAAAGAATCTACAAAATTAAAGGTAGGTTAGAGGAAGAAAATTTAAAATATCGGCATTAAAGCCCTATCAGACTTTTTCAATCAGAATGAAACCTACATGATATTAAAGCCCATCAAAGTTTACATCGATATGTTGAGTTTAATCAAAATCGTTAGAGCCGTTTTTGAGAACATCGTAAAAAGGTGCAAAATTTATGGTATAAAGTGGCTCTTCTGCTTTGCCGATTTTAAAGATAGAGTTGGTGTAACATATCAAGAATAAAATATGAAATTTATCTTTCGTAAGACTTTTCTTTTTCGTGCTAGACTTATTACACATACAGGAGCGCGCTCGCTCGCGCTCTGCCACACAGACTTTTTTTTGGACTTGTTTTTTTTTTGGACGCAATACACCATAAAACGTTTATTTCCGATGTAAAATTGAATTAGAAAATTTCCACGATCGCAATACTCTCCCTTAATATATATTACATATATAGGTAAGTGAAAGTAAAAATAAATCATATACAAATTGTAATTTGTAATCAAATTAATGCTGAAAATCCTAATATATTACATAGACAATAGATCATGTCTTAAAACCATGTTACATACATGTATTAAAACAATAAAAGAATAGTTACACTTTGAAAATACAGGTTAAGTTGTTTCAGAAATATTGTTGGCACCAAAATATGGCGTAACGTTTATGCTATTTAAACCAAGTGGTGTAATTAAATTCGACATTCTTAACACAGTTTGATATTTATATATATATATATATATATATATATATATATATATATATATATATATATATATATATATTTTTTTTTTTTTTTTTTTTTTTTTTTTTTGTGAGTATTATGAGGCTTCGTCTAGGAACTTCTTAAGCAACCGGGATGAATTTATTTATTTGAGTATAAGTAGTTGAGAACCATAAAACCACTAACCAGGCAGTTGCCGGGTTCAGTATCTGAAGCCGCAAGGGTTTATCTGTCTCTGACAGCTGGTACACAGGAAAAAAAAAAGGAACAAGATAACCCAGACATAAAATTTAATGTCCAAATGATGTGAGTTAATAGCTGAGGTATGGTATACTTTGTGTGCCGGTAAATATTTGGCTAGTATGATAAGATAACTGGGCATATACACCCAGCCACGCTCTGTCTCTATCTATTCTGAGTATCTTCTTTTAGAACTGTATTTTTTTCTATTAGTCATCCGACTAAATTCATATATGTTAAATACAGCTAATATGTAAATACAGTACTATATGTATTGGCTACTACTCTATACTATTATTGAATTGTTACATTTAAGATAGATTTATCAACACCCTTAATTTTAAAAAACTACTTTATCAATCTACTTTTCAGCCTGTAAAACTGCTATCACAGTGATTGTGAGTAGTATAATGAAATGTGTCTTATTACTCATGAATTTATGGGGAAAAAACGGTAACAAACATTTGTATAACACAATATATAAGGGAAAAAATTAAATATTTTAGAAAGATATGAAAAAAATTATAATTTTATGGGAATATTTGTATTTTGTACGTCACATATATGCATCATTTTTTACAGTATAATCGAATTATTTACCTTTTATAGAAATATTAAGTATTTTCTAGTGCTCTTCTGTTTCTAATTATTATAATAATTATTAATTTCTACCACTACTGTTCTATTTTCTTTATAATTATTAGTATAATTTCTATTACATCTCGTCTTTGTAATTTTCTCTCTTTTTTTTTTTCCGGTTGTCGCGACAGGCCTTGGAGGCCCTTGGCTACGCGGTATGATTTCTTAAGTTTCCACACCGCGATAATCGATGACATTTTATAGGGTAGGGTCATTACTGCCTACGGATATTTTTGTGAGTAGCCATCAATTAGCTGACGGGTCCCACATACCCGGGGGAGATTGTGAGTGAATCTCCATTTATTTGTATCCTTGAAAAAGTCCTCCTGGGACTGGGACTCGAACTCACAACTATGGTGGGGTCGGCTAGCGCGCTGTTTTTTTTATTTTTTTTTTATTTTTTTTTTTATTGAGATATATTACAATTTGTTACAAAATGAACAATAATAATATTGATAAGAGACCACATTCATACTATATATACAGAAAATAATAATAATGGTCAAATTTCATAAAATATAACATAAATTCAAATATATACAATAAAATAATAATAATAAATAAAAAACAAAACAAATCGAAACATAAACCTATTATTGAGATAAATAAAAAGTTGGCAAATAAATAAACATCTTACACACAATCATAACTATATACAATATATACAATTGCTAAAGGGACCCCAGCAAGCGCTTTTGCCTCCACTTGTGGAGGAAAAAGCGGAATCCAAGAGATCCCAGCACCTCTATCTCAGCCGCATCACTGGTCTGAGCCAGTGGAGGCTGAGTTAGGGCGCTGTAGCCACAAACATACCGTACATGAGTGGAGGATCTGACCATTGTCAGAACTCCAGTTTAAATGTTTACAATAGGTCTCGTGGCCACTGCCGTTTCAATCTTCGAGGAGGATTGTAGGGATGGGTGGTGCTGGATAGGGATTGTGCTAGAGGGTTAGGATGATGACTAAGGTTCTGATGAAATTTGGAAAATTTGGATGGTACCAGGTCTAAAACAAACGGAATATTAAGGTCATGGTGTAGGGTACAATTGGTAACGTAATAAGGAGCATTAACTATTGTTCGGAGGACTTTGGATTGGAAGGATTGGATGCGTTTAATGTTAGAATGTTTAGCTGTACCCCACAGTTCAAGTCCGTAGGTCCATATAGGTTTCAGTAATGTCTTGTATATTAGTAATTTGTTGTCAACTGTAAGATGAGATTTTCTGTTTAGTAGTCTGTATAACTGGCCGAATCTGCGGTTGAGTTCTTTTCTTTTTAGTCTTGTATGTGGGTTCCACGTCAGTCTTTTGTCTAGTAAAAAGCCGAGATACCGGACTGTGTCTGAGGAAGGAAGCGGTATGGAATTGAAATTAACCGTTGGACAGGATTTGCGTCGAAGGGTGAATGTGACGTGAGTGCATTTGCTTTCGTTTACCTTAATGCGCCAAGCATTGCACCAGTCTTTGACAAGGGAAAGGTGCTTTTGGAGATTTAGCGATGCTGCTTCAGGATCGGAATTGGATGATAAAATGGCTGTGTCATCAGCAAATGTTGCCAGAAAGGTATTGGGGTCGGTAGGGATATCGGCGGTGAAGAGGATGTAGAGGACGGGTCCTAAGACGCTGCCTTGAGGAACACCGGCCTCAACAGTATATTGTTCGGAAAATTCGGAACCACAGCGAACTCGGAAGGAGCGGTTGGATAAATAGGATCGGAGGATTAGGTATAAGGATTGAGGTAAATGGGTTTTGAGCTTAAAGAGCAGTCCCGGGTGCCACACCCGGTCAAAAGCTTGAGCTATGTCCAGAAAGGCACCCGAACAATACTCCTTGCACTCAAGGGCGGAGGAAATGTGGTCTACAACTCGGAGTCCTTGCTGAACCGTGGAATGTTGAGGACGAAATCCGAACTGATGTGAAGGAAAATTTTGAAATTTGGCTAGGATTCGTTTTAGTAGGAGCTTTTCGAAAATTTTTGAGAGGATCGGAAGTAGGCTGATAGGTCTGTAAGATGACGTGTTGTTAGAAGGTTTGCCTGGTTTTAGGAAAAGGATCATAGTTGAATGTTTCCATAAGAGAGGAAAATAGGTAGTGCGTAGGATACAGTTATAGAGATATGTAAGGAATGTAATGGCTTTAGGTGGAAGTTGTCTTAAGATTTGTGGGAGTAAGGAGATCGTATCCAGGAGATTTGCGGATAGGAAGCTTTTTAAGAAGATATCTGACCTCAGAGGGATTAACTGCTTTAGGTGGTAAGGATAGTGGTATTGGTGACGTGAGGAACTCTTCAACTGCTGCAGTATGGGTTGGATTAAGCTCTGGATGAGGAGTAAAAACTTTGGAAAGGTGCTGTGCGAATTCCTCGGCCTTATGCTTGTCAGAAGCAGCCCAGGAACCATCACAGCGCCGGAGAGGATGGGAAATGGTGTGGGATTTTAGGATTCTCTTCGTGACATTCCACAGGGAATTATCACGAGTCGAGAGAGAGGAGAGGTAGGTATTGTAGGATTGGGAACGGAAGATCGCCAACTCCCGCTTTAATTTTCTACAAAAAAAATTATAGGAGCGGCGATCTTCTGGGTGCCGGGTGCGTTGCCATAATGTTCTAGCTCGACGTTTGCTGTTGATGAGGTCTGTCAGGTGTTGTGGTAAATGGCTTTTGTAAGGAATTATTTGGGATTGTTTGGGAGAGGAGGCAGTCCAGGCGGCTTGTTGAATAGCGGTTGTAAATGAATATACGGCGTCGTCAAGGTCATTTGGGGTTTTGAGAATCACTCTGAGGTCAATATCATTAGTGAGAATTTCGCGGAAGAGGTTCCAGTTGACAGGGCCCCTAATGAATGACGGTGGGATAGGTTTAGGAATAGGTGTTATGGATACATTTAGAATCAATGGACTATGATCAGAGGATAGTTCATCAAGGCGAGCTATGGAAAAATTCAGAGAGCCTAATCCGCTGTGGATGAAGAAGTCGAGGATGTCAGGATTACGGTTAGGATCTGTTGGCCAGTAGGTAGGAGAATCGGGAGGTAGGAGATGAAAGCGTCGGGAGTTGAGTGCAGACTGCAATGTCCGTCCACGAGAATTGGTGGTTCTAGAACCCCACTGTTGGTTCTTAGCGTTTAAGTCTGCACCCAAAATAAAGTGATTACCCAAGGAGTTGAGGAAGGATTCAAATTGAGCAGAGGAAATGGGATGTTTAGGAGGGCAGTATGCTGATGCGATGATAAGCGGAAAGGAAAAGGTTTTGATAACGATGGAAGTTGCTTGTAGGTAATCGTGGGCGGAAATTGGGTGTAAGTGATGGGTGATGGATCGGCGGACTATGACAGCAGTACCGGCATGGGCTTTGCCGTCTGGATGGTCTGTCCGGTATGTCGTGTATCCTGGTATTTTAAAGTACTGTTTAGTGGTTAGTCTAGTTTCAGTAATGAGTGCAACATCAATGTTTTTGTCCTGCAGTACGGCTGTAAGTTCGTCAGTGTGAGTTCTAACACCATTCGCATTCCAAAGGAGAATGGATAAGGAATTAGGTGAGGTCATTTATGGTTTTTTTAAGGCAGGAATGAGATTTGTTACGAGATTCGTAAGGAGTGATATTAGGGGCATAACAAGGGATTTAATTTCGGAAATAAAGGATGTCATCAAACTGGTAAGGTCTGTGGCGTTTGAAGGAGGAGGAATATGAGAGATTTGTGGTGGATTAGGATGCTTAGGATTGGTTACATTTTGAGAAAGAGGTATATGTGGAATGGATTGAGGTACATTTTGTAGTTCCGGCAGGGCCACGGCTTCAGTACTTTGATTCCCACCTCCAAGTAAGTGGGCAAATGATAAATTGGCATCAATAAGTTTTGAGGGTTCTCTTCTGTTTCTTACTTGTCTTGCTGTTTCATCCAGTACTTGAGGTTTTTGAAACCTGGTCCTCAGCTCCTTATAGATTTGGCATCCTTTATAGTTGGCCGGGTGGTCCTTCAGGCAATGAGCACATACAGCTGGTGTTGATTTTGGTTTTGAACACTCCACAGACTTGTGCTGTTCACCGCATTTCACGCATCGAGGTATGTGATGACAATAGCTTTTAGTATGACCATATGCTTGACAATTATGGCACTGAATTATCTCTCTCTTTGTGTAAGGTTTTTTTAACTCTTACACTGGAATAGTACAATCTATTGAGGTCATAGATTTTTTCAACTCCTTCAGCTGGTTCCAAATCCACAAAAAAGAGAGGTAGAGGAATTTTATCCTTTAGGACGTTAGTGACTTGCCGCACTTTATAGCCCATCTCCGTTAGTTCTTCTTTAATAGCTTCAACTGGTGTCGAGGGGTGTAAGTTTCTGATTACAACCCTTAAAGCTCTCTCTTGGCGTAGCTGATAGGTATGGAAATCTGCTTTGGTTTCAGTTAGGTATTTCACTATTTTTCTATATGTCTCGGCAGTAGTAGGAGATATTTTGGTATCATTGATTCTACTCATACAGTAGTAGCTGGTAGATTCGGTAATTTTGTTCAATTGCGCACACAACAACTGGAAATTTCTAATATTTTTGACAATTATTGGAGGAGGCCGTGGTTCACTAGGTATAGGAGTAGATTCCATGTTTTCTTTTTCATTATGTAAAATCTGAAAAGGATTTGGGGTGAAAAACGGCGATTCGTCAGTCATCCCTTGTGACGATGTGCCAGGTTGTGGTTCAGATTCTGAATTAGTACCGGAAGGGGTTGCTTGTAGATTTAATCTTTTATTAGTATCACGGCGGGGTCTTTGTTTTGTAGGTGACGGGATTGAACCACTAGATCTAGATCTTTTAGTTGAAGCTTTGGAGGACATTACTTGATGATAATATCGCATTTCATGTATAGAAAGTAATTAAATAATAACCAGATGTGGGAAAAAAACAATAACTTAAAAAAAGTTAAGCAAGACCAGCCTTGCCGGGCTATTGGCAATCAGCTGATATGAAGAGGTGACTCAGCATTCACTTTACACTGTAAATTATATCACAACTTACCGCTGTTTGCTCCAATAATAACTGTTGTTGTTATCCTGAAGTCTGATGATGTTTTCAAGACTGTGCTGAAGTGAAATCCAACTGTAAAAGCAAGAAATCCGAGAGCCGACTTGAAATATGACTGCTATACTCACGCGCATGCGCAGAACTTCCGCGCGCTGTTATTACTTTGTAATGATAATTTCTCTTTATATATGTCTAAAATATAATTCTTTTTTTTTATTGATTACAATTGTTTTATACAACTGGTTGTTACCTTTGGTTTTATAGCCCTGAAGATGGCCTAAAATGTAGGCCGATACGTTGGCACATAAAATAAGTTTCTAATTAATTTAGTTTTTTAATGACTGCAATCTTCTCCTCAATATCTATATGCACACAACCAATCTTACATAATTTAAATATGTATGTTTTAAAAAAACACCTGTACCACTACAACCCATGAAGGGTTTGAGGATCAGTGAATATAGATATTCGTACATTTTCTCGGCCAACAACCGTGCAATAAGGTGATTAGGCCGAGATCACACTCAGCCCCAGGTTTTCTCCCATTAATTCGGGTACCACCCATTTTATAGAGGCTAGGTCTGCTCCAAGATGGTCTCCATCCCTAGGGTCACCCCCGACCAAAATAATAGAATAAATAATATTCTGCCACAGCCGGGATTCGAGCCCGGGACCCGGAGACAAGTGCTCTATCCACTGGACTCCCAATCAAATAAAACAACAAAACATTTTTTGGACTTAATTTGTGAAAGAGAATCTTTTAGTTTTAGTCAAACATTAGTTTTAGTTGTATAAGCAATAAGTTTGTTTATTCCTTTAACCATTTAACGTCACTATTCACTATGCTACTGTGGCTAATTAATGATGCTACAGAGGGAGTCAAAAATTTTCCTGTCCAGGTTCTATTATGATAAAGATTTTTAATCAGTAACTGATTTTACACACAGGGAATCACCATTTTACGTTACCTCCGAAGGACGACATAATATAGGATTTTTAACCACGGTCTTCACACTCTCTACCCTTTGCCCTGTTCTTTGTGAGATTTTTTTTGTATTAGTCATTAGATTAAATCCATATTTTATGTAAAATACAACTAATAGGTTTATATGTAAACAGGTTATTCACATTATTGACCTATGTCCAATAGATTTGTAAATACCCTAAATAAATAAAAAAAGACATTATCAATCAGCCGTTCAGCCTGGAAAATTCTTTTGTCGTATTTATGAGTACAGTAATGAAATCTGTTTTATTTGTCATTAAATTATGAATATACTTCAAACGGATGATTTGCGAAGGAGAGTCCACATATGAAAAAATAGACTTGGCCGAACTAAAAATCTCGTCTCCAAATGAGAGGTCTGGAGGCATAGAAACTATCTGAGTGTGACATAAGGAACAAAATAAAGTTTATCTACCAATTTGACAGCACTTGCAGTTAATGAAGAAAATATTCATAATATTTCATTGCTCGGCCACCAGGTCTTTCAGCAGTCTTTGTATAGAAAATTTATTTCTAATTTAAAACCAAAAGGAGAAAATTTCATATTCATGTATGCTTCGTTAGGCTGTTTTATACTTGCATATTCGTTTTAATTTAAAATTATAATTTAACTCAAATTTTGGCTAACCCCGAAAATTGGCGCCCAAGGAAAGTGCTTATTCGGTCTGTTTTTAAATGAGATACTGGCGTCGTCGTTATATTTTCGAACTTTTGGAAGAAATTCCGAAATTCAGACTTAACGAGGTTATTGATGCGGTTTATTTCTCATTTTATGAAGTAAGAAGTAAGTATTATAATTTAAAATTTACTCTCACATAGTCTCAAGACTAGTGACGCTGCTGAATGAGGGGCACTGGGATCTCCTGGGATTATTCTCTTACGAGTGGATCTCAGAGTTAGATTCAAAGTTCCAGAGGTATTATATAAATATTGCATATAAGTATGATTGTTATTATAATTTTGATTTTATTTTTTGCTTTCAGATAATTGGAATTAAATAGATGTGTTTATTTATTTAAAACTTTACTGACAAGCAGAACTGCTTCCTGGGCTAATTTGAAATTCTTTAGATCTAGGCTAAGCTCTTCCTTGCACTCCTTTGTGCTTTTTAGTTTCTAGGTTTTATTGCTTATACAAAATGCAATAAATAATGTTTTTTATTTTTTATTCTTTTTGTATAATATTATTATTGATTTTGTTTTGTGTATATGTATATTGTATTATTATTATATAAATTTATTGTTTTGTATATATCGTGTGAATGTAGTATGAATGTTTTACTTCATCACTATTAAAAATGTCCTAAATTGGACTGATTTTAATATTACTTAATAATGAAATTTTTTATTCTTAGGCAGTAAAACACCTGATAAAGTTTAAAAATATATAAAACTTTAATTATAATTAGCGTATTTAATAACTGTTACTTTTATTTTATTTTTTTCTTTATTTATACTGTTTTTTTTTCTCTCTCAACAATAATAATAATAATAAATAAAAGATAAAAATAATTAATATAACATAAATAATTGAACTAAAAAAAAATGAAATAGAAAAAATTAAGTTAATAAATTAAACAAAGAATCATAATTATTTAAAAATAAGTAAATCAAATAAAATTTTAGGTTAAACTGTATAATGAAGAAAAAAACAAAACAGATGTTATATTTGCTGAAACAAGCGAAGATTCTTTATCATCTGATTTTCGAAGGTACTTTTAATAGTTTCTTCATTGTCACTCAAAGCCTCTGAGACCTGGCGTGGTACGATTAGTTTAATGAGGTAATAATGGGTGAGGCGGCAGTGTCCTATCCTCATGCTTTCGTCACTTAATAAATAACTTGTTTTTCGCTTGCGTGAATAGGTAAATCATGTAAACAATTTATAATTAAGAAGAAGAGTACCATGGTATACCATAAAACTAGAGTATCGAACCCAGAATCTTTAATTATATTCATTGCACCTATACTCCAGGTCCGGTTAGAAAGTCTCAACTACCAAATTAAGGCCCAGCAATTCATGGCTTAGAATAATAAACAATGATAATAAATAAATAATAATAATACAGAGCTTTTCGATTTTTTTTTCTCGATACAATTCGAAGAAGGATTTGAATTGTAGGAGATCGAAAATGTATGATGGATTGGAATGAAATGATGGGAAAATGATTGGATAACTTGGTAAATGAAGCTTTTTCGTCGAAAGTCCTCAGAAACAGCTCCGATTTTGATCATTTTTTTTTTAATATTTGTTTTTTATATTAATCAAAATCAGAAACCTTTCAAAGGGGAGAAATGATTTTTTATATTGTTTAAACAATATGTACGTTATTTATATAAAGAAATCAGTTTCTGGGCGGTTTTCTTTGAATTATTAGAAATTATTCGTTTATTAATTATGGTGTTGTTAATATTACAATTTTACATGTATTTCACAAAAATTTCAATTGATCAAAGAATAGAACAAACTCTCATGAAGTCCATAAACATAGAGGGTGGTCCTTTCAGACGCGGAGCAACACCAAGTGTTGCCTTCAAATGGATAAGAACAACGTTATTTAGAACAGGCGTAGTGGACGGAATGGAAGATTTTGTCGAGTTTCTTTTAAATCATCATACCAGCACACTGACGCTAGTGATAGAAGAATAAATGAAGATTCTTCAGCAGTAAATAAAATTGTAGAATTTTTTAATATTCACAACCCCTATCCACACGTACCGGAACTGATAGCAATTTCGACAGGAATTGAAGGTAAGGAAACTATTAATTGTCATAAAGCATTTGATATAGGAATAAATTTTGTTTAGTTTTAATAAAAAATAATGAAGCAAATCATTTTTACCTATTTAATAAACATACATATTGTTTAAAGAATATGAATAATTATTTCCCCCTTTGAAAGGCTCCTGATTTTGATTAATATAAAAAAAAAAAAATTTTTTATATGATCAAAATCGGAGCTGTTTCTGAAGACTTTCTAAGATTGCCTGTTTTATGGCTTCATTGACGCGACTAAAAGGGATGATGCCAGGAAATTATTGCGACAATTGGAAGAGTAAATAATTATCTTGTTAGTATTGATAAAAGAACGGGTAAATATATAAGTTGGTCGAATTTGATAATAGACTAAAGAAGAAAAGAGCAGACATACTTTTTTATGTAATTTTTAAAGATACAGTAATATAGATATATAATATACCGTTGGAAAGCTAAAGATTTTAGAAAAAATATTATCTTATACACAAAGTAGTAAAATGTAATGCAGAGTGATGAAGAGCGGATAAAACTAACTGATTGTCGTATATAACAATTTTATATTGTTGAATTATTAATTCTAAAAACATATGTTTCCAACAAAACTAAATATTATTTTTTAAACATTTTTCAACCCTATTTATTAGTTGTTAAATTGATTTTGACAACCAAGGTAAGTGAAAGTTGCCTGCAACAGATTTAAAAAATTAAAAATGACGAAGTTGGTGAAAAACAAAAGGGGGAATATAACAATTTTACGAACTAGGTAAAACTTTAGAATTTATCTAATTTTGAGCTCTGTAACATAGTTGTTTTTGGAGATACCTTTTACTAATTGTTTCGTTTTAAAATTACATACGAATTTGTTTAATAATTTACATTATTATAAGTGTTTTAATGGATTTTTAGAGATTTTATTGTTTTAACTTGCTTATAGGATCCTTGAATCTGAAGTTTATTTTAACATCAATGGTAATTGAAAGTCGTGTGTTGGACGCAACAGATTTTTTTTAACATATAGATTGGAACCGGCGTTATCTGTAATCCTCCTTAGAATAAGGACGGGGTTATCGAATGGTGGAGATGAGCCGTGGGTGGATTAATAACCACACGTGGTTAGTGAGACAATGGAACAAGGCCCCAAACCGGTTTGCCCTCCCTCTCACTCTCTCACTCTCTTTATTACTCCCTCTCACTCACTCCTCGGTCTCTCACTCTCTTTATCACTCCCTCTCACTCGCTCCTCGTTCCTCCTCCTGCCTCCAGACAAACAGGTAGGGCCCGGAGCCATTAGTTGCTGGAAGATTCGGTGTTTTTTGTCTCGGGCTAACCCTAGCAGCAATAGCAATCACTATATTTCTTGGCCTGGCAAAGCGGTTATCAAACTATCTCTATCTCGGGCCATATCTTGCTTCTTGAAAACTGTTGTTTCCTAATTTAAAAAAAAAACAAAAAAAAAAATAAAAAAATACAATAGCTTAAGTAGGTTTTATTATTTCACCATCATTATTCAAAAATAATACATTTATTTTATTAAATATGAAACAAAGTGTTATTATTACAATTTGACTGTAGGCTTCTTTTTAATGCAGATATAATTCTAAGGTTCTTACTTTGAATTGCAGATATATAAAAAAAAAAAAATTCAAATTTTTATATCATGATCATTGTTTTTACTTACTCCTACGTTAAGTTTATACGAAATATTATAAACAAGGAAAAGTCTTGTGATCGTGAGCGTTAAAAGTCACGACACGTTAAAAGTCTTGTGTAACTGCAATTTCAAATTTGAAACGACTGCTGAAATGTTACAGCAACTTTATTTTACAAAATCTACGTGCCAGAGGCTTCACTTTATTCACATTATCATGTGTTTTACAACTCTTCGCGATTTAAAAAAAAAAAAAGTGTCTAACGATTTGATTAAAACTTTAAAATATTGTAAAAGTAAATGGCCTTTATTTTCATGTAGGTTTTATTCTGTTTTAGAGAGCTTAAATACCAATTTCTCAAAATTTATTCCTCTAATTTTATTGGTTGGAAATACTTAACCATTTATAATTGATCGCATTGTTGAAGAATCGGTGAATACAAGTTATCAAAGAAATTAACTACCAACAGTAGGTACATTTTTTTTTTTAATTTTTTTTTTTAACATTTTACTTGGAAAAGTATTGTGATCATGAATTTTTTTTTTAATTCAAATTTTTAAAGGAAATACACCTTTAAGTCGAATTAACCAAGTCGCGGGAAACTCTATGTTTGTGTGGTAAGTCTAACACGAAAACGAAAAGTCGTACGAAACTGAAATTTCATATTTAAGAAAACTATTATCCCGAGATGTAAAGCAACTTTATCACTAAAATCAGTTGACAGGAAGAGCTAATTTATACCACGTATTTACCTTTTTACATTTTTTTTTTTTTTTTTTAATGTCTTTATTTTGATGATACTCGCTACAGTTTCAACGGAACTAAATAAAATTCATAAAAGTCATTTTATAGTTCTTAAATTGATTTTAATAACCGAGGTTAGTGAAAGTCGCATGTTGCCAGCACCAGTTTTTTATTATTATTATATATATATTTTTTTTTTTTTTGGTATAAAATACAAGCAATTAATACAATCATAAGTTGTTATTGTATAATGCATATCTAATTCTACAACAAAACGAATTCAATGGCACTACCACCATTATCATCATTATGCAAATATGTCGCTTTATGCGAAGCACTGAAGCTAAATTCACAACCTAAAGTCACTGCGGAAACATATCGTATATTTTGACAAGTTCATGCTTATCCCCCCTTAGGCAAGACATTAATGGGTTTGTTTTGCTCATTCTTAAGACTCAAACTTATTCTATTGGCAGTTACACCAATGTATGCGTTATATATGCTAATATAGATTGATATATAAATTAACTAGACGAAAAAATCCTACTTTAAAAACAAATTAAACGTTTAATCTCTGAAAAGATAAAAATAAAAGATTCGATGACAGAAAAAGAACGAATTTTTTAAATGTATAATTAGATGGACTTTAATATCATGTACGCTGTGTTTCTTATTAATTTATCGCCACTTTATTCTACTAAGGCTCATCGGGCGATGCTAATGCGGAAGCCATAATTTTTTCTTACCCTGGTTTTATTTGGATAGGGAGGGATCTTTAACGAGTACCTAATATTGCACAAACAAGATATAACCATTTCATATTCCCTCCAAAGAACGTCCAAAGTTTATTCCTAAGGTTAATCCAAAAGGATTTTTACTCCCTTCGAAAAATCATAGTGCCATCTGCTGGGTTCAACCCGTGATCTAGGGTATAGAAAGCTGTTATGCCACTACACCTCATCGGAATATCCAAAAAGGACTTAAATTCAAATCTTAAAAATTCAGTGGAAAACTTAAATTATCAGCATTCGAGAACTAATAAAAAAATAATATATATAGTATTATTATTTATAATTTTTGTACAGGTTTTTTCATATAGAGGGTATATTCATATAGAGGTTTTCTCTATGGATCACATGAAGCCTCTATGGTTCTTCCTGCGGTTTGCCCGTGAGATTTTCATCATTCCACTCGCGTCTTTCTTTCGCTCATCTGAACACTTTGTATCTGTACAAGGTTCGATCTGAAATATTTTGTATATTAATTTCTGCACATCTTTCCAAACTTGTTTAGCCCATTTCATGCCTTTGATGTATTCTGTAGCTGAAACTATCTGGTGTGTAACTCTGTGTTCAGAGAATCGATGCAAGTGTCCATTGTATTTTAAACTTCTTTTTGCATATATAGTAAAAAATAGTGTTCATCATAACATAATAGTACCTAGTCACATTTAAAGATTTTGAATATTAGGATTATAAAATTAATCCGCATATAAATCATATGCGGGCCCTCAACATTCTACACCTACTTCATTGATGCATATCAATTATATGCATTATAATTTTGCTACTTAAGTAATAGTAAAAATTTGTATAGGTATTCTATCTAGTTCTCCTGTTAACAACTGTAATTAATTTCACATTGATAAAAAATCTTAAGTTTATGGCTATTTTGTGACTCTCTAATAACTTATACGTTTTTATTTGATGGATATTAAATTTTCTAAAATCTTGAAGTTATAAAATAATCAAACAATAGGAATTATTATCAGCAACAACCGATTAGGTTTTCCACTTTTCAACACTATCCGCTACCTTTCACAGTTTCGTTAATAAGAAACTTTTCTTCTCAAATAATTAGCTTTCCAATGGTATACCGTATATAATAATGTATTATAGGTCTATATTCCACTGAAAAAAATATGGAAAGAAATTTTTTCCAGAAAAAGAAGAAAAAGCTCTGAGGCAATATAACCAAAAAAATCTGAAAAACAACAGATTTCTTAGATAATTTCTAAAATGAACAACATTTAGTTCAATCTAAACTAAAGAAGAAATGAAAAAAAATCTGGTCTGTGAGACTTAAAGGAACCTAAAACGTGTATTGTTGGTGAAAATTTTCACGATCGCAACACTTCCCTTAATATTTCATATATAAATAAGTGAAAGTAAAAATATATTTACCCCTTTTTCAACTTTAGGTTATTCTCAAACGCATTCATATTTACTAATTTCTTATCAATTAGAGATAGTATTTTTTTTTCTAATTAACATAATAAAATCCGCTTTAAACGGAGGAATTTTTAAGATTTGAATTTAACTCGTTTTTGGTTATTCCGATGAGGTGTAGTGGCAAACAGCATTCTATAACCTACATCACGGGTTGAACCCAGCAGATGGTCCTATTCCTTTTGGATTAACCTTAAGAATAAACTTTGGACGTCCTTTGGAGGGAATATGAAATGGCTATATCTTGGTTGTGCAACATTAGGTACTCGTTAAAGATCCCTCCCTATCCAAATAAAACCTGGGTAAGAAAAAATGATGGCTTCCGCATTAGCATCAACAACAAATTTGAGTAACATGAATAGACAACAGATTTGGCTCGATTTTAATATTGTAATTATGTCTTTAAAATTTCTTTTGAAGCTGTTTTTTTTTTTTTTTTTTCCGATAATGTATAATTTTGTGTGAATGGAATTTGAATGAACGTCCCGTTTTTTTTAATAAAGTGAATTGGAATGGGGAGTGCAGTATGATAGGGTTTATTAGGGTTTTTGTAAGTGCAGCTATATTTGTGTTTATACACAAGTGTCCATCTGTTAAGGGATGAATATGAGAACAATAAATTCTCGAAACGTTGCATAAATAAAATTGTTTATTTATTGACTGAAGCCTAAGACAAGCGGAAAAAATATATATTTATACGAACGAAATGTGGTAGCATATAGTGTTAAGCGTATATTTAGGGATTCTGAACTAAAGAGGAATAAGATGATATTTGAAACTGAACTGAGAGAAGGCAGGGCTTAGCGTATTGAGACTGGTTCCTATTTCGGAGGCTATGGGAGACCTTGAAGACTACCAGGGGTACAAAGGGACAAAAAAGTCTTAACTTTATGACCCGGGCGTGCTGTGTAACACGGGTGCTGTAGGGAGGGGGGAGGGAGAGAGAGGTACGGGAGAAGAGGTACAGGAGGGGAAGAGGTACAGCATGGAGGGAGGTACTAGAAGGTTTAGGTCCCGGACGGTACCAGAAATTGTAGGCACACGTCATTTGAGTTGTCTTAGAGGCCTAGGATAACTGTTCCTCTATGTAACTTATACTAATCACCTGTTATTTTGTTCCTATTTACATGATAATCTAATAGCTTCTTTTATTTTTCTTTTATATCTTTTTTTTTAATTCCTACTTTAGTACAAATTAGGATAAATAAAGTGAGAAAACCAATCTAAGAAGCTTTAATAATTCTTCTTCTTCTACATCAAGCAGAGAGTTTATGAGACCAGACTTTCTAAAAAATACAACACGGTCGTCTTTTTCAAAGGAAAAATACACTGAGCTGGGCCTTCATCAACGAACTGAGCTTCAGCATCAAAATTTTATCCTACATTGTTTATAATATAGAGGTATAATCTGTATAAGTTTCATCATTTTTAATTTGACCCCTTTTACGATACCCCGCTTTTAATATTTCTTGGCGATAGCACTTCTTTGAAAATTTATATTCAAAAGAAGGGCAAAGCTTACACAATCAAAATTTCTACAAGTAGTGCAACAAGAAAAGAAGGCTATACAAGAAAAAAAACTAAGCGTATGACTCCTTTCTAACCTCCTTTGTCATAGCCCGATAAAAGTTTCAGTTGAGTTAATTTTTGTTAATTTTTTAAACAATTTTTTTGGCAACTTAAGTAATATGCTGTGAGGACCAAAACTGTATACAGTACCCTCATCAACACTCTAGTTCTTTTTTCGTTCTGAAATATGCGTAATTATAGGAGTTAATCATTTATAAACAAAATGCTATTTTAACATCGTATAGATGGGTATCTGTAGACGGTTCATCATTTTTTACTGAGTCCTCTTTGAGATTTTCCGTGTAAACTTCGCGAAAAACGAGTTTTTGCCATTTTTGAAAATTCATATACAAAAAATACTACATTCTCAAAATCGAAATTTTTACAGCAAGTAAAGAGTCCTTGAAGAGTCCCTTTTCCTTTATAGACATTTTACTCACTAAAAATCTCAGTTTTTATTAATTTTTGAGAATTTGTTTAACTACTTTCTTCAATTTTAAGGTAATAAGATGTAAGAACATAAGATAATAAAGTATATCTTTATCTTATTTTTTGTTTTGGTTTTGACTCGATATCTCTAAAATTACTACAAATAGATAGATTTTCCCAACACCTGTTTTTAGTCACGAAGATATGAGACAACGCGTCTGCAACACTAAACGTATTTGCCAGAAAAAAATGTTACCCACGGTTTATTATTCATTAAACACCTGGTTAGAAAAATCATTAAAATCAAAAATGTTGAGAAGCAATGTGTGGAAGGTTTCGAATGGATTGACCCATATACGTTTTTCTTCAAAAAATATATAAAAGTACATCGCTTAAGAAATATAAATAATAAGAAGTTTAGTGATAAACAGTCGTTAATAAATTCAAATTATAGATCATTATTGAATAAAATCTAAACAAGCTAGAACGATAAGTATAACAATGTAACATATACAATCCTTCCTGCAAAATTCAACTATATATCAGCATGAGTGAGCTATTGTAACCTTGTCAAAGTGACTAACTATGAAAGCTATAAGAATAAGAGATAAAAGAAAATAACATAAGAATAAGAAGTAATAAATAAAAGATATATTAGTTATAAGGAGATTAATGGTAATATAGTGGTCACAAGTTGTGTAGTGGTCAGTATAACACCCCGAGTTTGCGGATTCAAACGCAGCAAATTTGCCTTTGGAAGGGAGTGAATAATCCTTGGTCATGCCGTCCTTCTGAGGGGACGTAAAATAGTGGTCTCTAGCCTTTACAATGACATGTACTTGATTTAGGATTCCCACTGTATTATCGCTCAGCCACGGTGATATAAGATGAATAGATAACAACAACTATAATACGAGCATAAGAGAAGTAAAATTTAAATATAGTTCAGCATTATTAATCCTATCCTGTAAAAATTTTTTTTTTTTTTTTTTATTTTTTTTTTATTCGTATATATTACAATTTGTCATAATAGACAATAATAATAGTGCTACAGGATCTCATTCATACAATATTTACAATATAATCAAAAGGAAAGTCAAATTACATAAAATAAAATCAAAATAAACAAACGTATACAATAACAAAATTTATAGACAAAATAAATACAAATAAATGAAGTTAACAAATAAATAAACAAAACATGTCACATTCATACCTATGTACAATATTTACAATCAGCTCGGGAACCCCAGACGGGGCTTGTCCCCCCACTTGTGGAAGGACAAGCAGAGGCAAAAGGATCCCAGCGCCTCCCTCTCAGCCGCATCACTGGTGAGAGCCAGCGGAAGCTAAGTGAGGGCGCCACAGCCACAATCACACCGCACATGAGAGGAGAATCTGACCAGTGTCAGAACTCCAGATTAGATGTTTACAATATGTCTCGGGGCCACTGCCGTTTCAACCTTCTAGGAGGGTTGTATGGATGAGTGGGGCTGGATAGGGATTGTGCTAGAGGATTAGGATGATGAATGAGGTTCTGGTGGAATTTGGAAAATTTAGATGGAATTAGGTCTGAAATAAATGGAACATTAAGGTCGTGGTGTAAGGTATAGTTGGAGACATAATAAGGAGCATTTACTATTGTTCGGAGGACTTTGGATTGAAAGGATTGAATGCGTTTGATGTTAGAACGTTTGGCTGTCCCCCATAGTTCAAGTCCGTAGGTCCACATTGGTTTCAGTATTGTCTTGTAAAGTAATAATTTGTTGTCAACTGTAAGCTTAGATTTTCTGTTTAGTAGTCTGTATAACTGTCCGAATCGTCTGTTGAGTTCTTTTCGTTTAAGTCTTGTATGTGGGTTCCAGGTCAATCTTTTGTCTAGTAGTAAGCCAAGATACCGGACTGTGTCTGAGGAAGGAAGCGGTATGGAATTGAAATGAACCATTGGACAGGATTTGCGTCGAAGGGTGAAGGTGACGTGGGTGCATTTGCTTTCATTAACCTTAATACGCCAAGCATTACACCAGTCCTCGATAAGACAAAGGTGTCTTTGCAGGATTAAGGATGCTATTTCAGGATCGGAATCGGATGATAGGATGGCGGTGTCATCTGCAAATGTTGCCAGAAAGGTGTCAGGATGAATAGGAATATCAGCAGTGTAAAGGATGTAGAGGACGGGTCCCAAGACGCTGCCTTGAGGAACACCGGCCTCAATGGGATAAAAGTTAGAAAATTCTACACCACAGCGAACTCGGAAGGAGCGGTTTGAGAGATAGGATCGTAGAATGAGGTATAGAGATTGGGGTAAATGCGTTTTAAGCTTGAAGAGTAATCCGGTGTGCCATACCCGGTCAAAAGCTAGCGCTATGTCCAGAAACGCACCAGAACAATACTCTTTGCATTCAAGGGCTGAGGAAATATGGTCTACAACTCGGAGTCCTTGTTGAACAGTAGAATGATGAGCACGGAAACCAAACTGATGGGAAGGAAGATTTTGTGATTCAAATATAGGCAGGATTCGTTTTAGAAGGAGTTTTTCAAAGACTTTTGAGAGGATGGGGAGTAGACTAATAGGTCTGTAGGATGAAGTGTTACTGGAAGGTTTACCTGGTTTTAGGAATAGAAAGATTGTGGAATGTTTCCATAAGAGAGGAAAATAGGTGGTGCGAAGGATGCAGTTGTAGATGTATGTAAGAAAAATAATGGCTTTCTGGGGAAGTTGTCGCAGGATCTGGGGGGTAAGGAGATCGTGTCCAGGAGATTTACGAAGGGTCAGTTTTTGAAGAAGATATTTCACCTCAGATGGATTAATAGCTTTAGGAGGTAGGGAAAGAGGTATTGGTGAGAAAAGGAATTCTTCAACTGTTGTGGTATGATTTCTGTTGGATTCCGGGTGAGGAGTGAATACTTTGGAGAGGTGTGTGGCGAATTCCTCGGCTTTATCTTCATCAGACGCAGCCCAGGAGTCATCACCACGCCGGAGAGGATGGGAAACTTTGTGGTATTTTAGGATCTTTTTGGTCACATTCCACAGGGAATTATCTCGAGCTGATAGAGAGGAGAGGTAGGAATTAAAGGACTGAGAACGGAAGGTCGCCAACTCCCGCTTTAATTGCCTACAATAAAAGTTATAGGAGCGGCGATCTGTTGGGTGTCGGGTTCTTTGCCATAATGATCTGGCTCCGCGTTTTGCATGGATGAGGTCAGCTAGGTGTTGAGGTAAATGGTTTTGCTGAGGAGTTCTATTGGAGTGTTTAGGAGAGGAGGCAGTCCAGACAGCTTGCTGAATGGCGGTAGTAAAGGAGTAGACGGAATCATCAAGGTAATCCGGTGTTTTGAGGGTCACACTGAGGTCAATATTATCGGTAAGGATTTGGCGGAAGAGGTTCCAGTTGACAGGGCCTCGGATAAATGAAGGTGGAATGGGTTTCGGAATAGGAGTTAGGGATACTTTAAGGATCAGTGGACTATGGTCAGAGGATAGTTCATCAAGGCGAGTTACGGAATAGTTGAGGGAGCCTAATCCGCTGTGAATGAAGAAGTCAAGGATGTCAGGATTACGGTTGGGATCGGTTGGCCAGTAGGTAGGGGAATCAGGAGGCAAGAGATTGAAATGACGGGAGTTGAGTGCAGACAGCAAATTTCGTCCACGAGAATTCGTGGTTCTGGAACCCCACTGTTGATGCTTGGCATTTAAGTCTGCACCCAGAATGAAATGATTTCCTAAGGAATTTAGAAAGGATACAAATTCGGTGTTGGAAATGGAATGTTTGGGAGGGCAATATGCTGATGTAAGGGTTACCGGAAAGGAAAAAGTTTTGATTACTATGGCTGTGGTTTGTAGGAAATCATAGGTAGGAAGTGGGAGTAAGTGATGAGAGAGGGACTGGTGCACAATGACAGCAGTACCGGCATGGGCTTTGCCGTCTGGGTGGTCCGTACGGTATGTTACGTATTGAGGTATTTTAAAGTACTGTTTAGTGGTTAGTCTAGTTTCAGTAATAAGTGCTACGTCAACGGTTTTGTCTTGCAATAAAGCTGTAAGTTCGTCAGTATGATTTCTAACACCATTCGCATTCCATAGGAGAATGGATAAGGAGTTAGGTGAAGTCATTTAAGGATTTTTTAAGGAAGGGATTAAGTTTGATACAAGATTAGTAAGTAGTGATATTAGCGGCATAACGAGGGATTTGATTTCTGTGATGAAGGATGTCATCAAACTTGTAAGGTCTGAGACATTTGATGGAGGAGGAATATGAGAAATTTGATGCGGATGAGGTTTTTGAGGGTTGGGTAAATTTTGAGGAATAGTTGGTTGTGGAACGGTTTGAGGATTTTGAAGTGTGCGTTGTTCCGGCAGGGCCTCGGCCTCTTTGTTCTGGTTCCCACCTCCAAGTAGATGGGCAAATGTTACATTGGAATCGATTGTTTTTGAAGGTTGTCTTCTGCTTCTGATCGGTTCAGCTGTTTCATCCAGATTCTGAGGTTTTTGGTATCTGCTTTTGAGGTTCTTGTAGACTTGACATCCCTTGTAGCTAGCCGGGTGGTCCTTGAGGCACAGAGCACAAACAGCGGGTGTTGATCTTGGTCTTGAACATTCTTCTGACTTATGTTGTTCACCGCATTTCACACAGCGTGGTATGTGGTGACAATAACTTCTGGTATGACCATATGCCTGACAATTGTGGCACTGAACTATTTCTTTCTTAGTGTAAGGTTTTTCAACTCTTACGCTAGTATAGTATAATCTATTGAGGTCATAAATTTTTTCAACTCCTGCTGATGGTTCCAAGTCCACAAAGAATAGAGGCAGAGGAATTTTATCTTTTAGGACGTTGGTGACTTGTCGCACTTTATAGCCTATCTCCGTCAGTTCTTCTTGGATAGCTGCTGCTGGTGTCGAAGGGTGTAGGTTTCTAATTACAACCCTTAAAGCTCTCTCCTGGCGTAACTGATATGTATGAAAATCAGCTTTGGTCTCCGTCAGATATTTTACTATTTTTCTGTAGGTTTCGGCGGTAGTCGGGGATATTTTAGTACCACTGGTTCTACTTATACAATAATAACTGTTAGGATCGGTTAATTTATTTAGATGCGCACACAGTAGTTGAAAGTTTTTAATATTTTTAACAAATATTGATGGAGGTTGTGGTTCTTTTGGTATAGGAGAAGATTCCATTGTTTCTTTTTCAATTTGAAGGATCTGAAATGGGTTCGGTGTAAAAAACGGCGATTCTTCAGTTAATCCTTGTGATGATGTGCTAGGCTGTGGTTCAGATCCTAAATAGGTAGCTGAAGCCGTCGCTGGTGGAATCATTTTTTTATTGTTATCACGGCGAGGTCTCTGTTTTGTGGGAGACGAGTTTGAACCTGCAGATCTAGATCTTTTACTTGTAACTTTCGAGGACATCACTTGGTGAAAATATCGCATTGATTAAAAAAAATAAATAGAAATAAATATATAATGGAATAAGAATAAGAAGGAAAAAAAAATAAATAAAAGAAAGATAAGGAAAAGAAAAGCAAGCCCGGCAATCAGCTGATCAGTGACCCTCCTTTCACTTTTTCGTGATTGTACAAAGTAAATTATAACTTTGCTTACCGAAATTTCTCCAATATTCACTGCTGTAGTATTCCTGAGGTCTAGTGATGTTTTCCAGATTGAACGCAAGCGAATTCCTACTGAAAAAAGCAAAAATCTGAGAGACGAAGTAACGTATGACTGTTATCATCGAGCGCATCAGCTGATTTCTGTAAAAATTAATATCGTTAAATTAAACAAAGTGACTAAATACGAAAAAGATATATGATATAGATAAAGATACTATAATAAGATATAGATATATAAAAAGATATATCATTTTCCGTACGACTTATGCTCTTGAAATTTAATTTATGTATTTTATTTTATTTATTTTTGAAAGTTATAAATAATGAAATAAATAGTGACCTAAATGACAATTCCTTCATTTTCACTGCCCTTTTTTAAAATAAAATAAGTTTCGCCTGCGGTGTAGTAGCCTAACAACCATTAAAGCCAAAAGATGTGGATTAAGACCTGGCAGATGGCCCTATGGTTAGATTTTTTAAGGGAGTTAATAATACTTAGGTATTCCGTCATTCGGAGGGAACATAAAATGGTGCTCCCCAGCCTTGCGATGTCAGGTACTCGTTAATGATCTCTATCCTAATTAAATCTGTATAGCACTGTCCGATTAGTCGCAGCAGCATGAACAAACAAACTACAAATAAAAGGTCTGGATCAATTGGAATGTATGGTCTTAAAAACAAGCACGGTTGGCAGTAAAGCTTATTACATAATAGCAATGAAAAAAATTTAGACAGTCGATAAAATAAAATAAAAATCTCCATTAGTACTAAAAACGTACTTGAGAGGGTTTTACATTTGGGAATTGCTCTTAGTAACAAATAATGTTTAAAACTAATTAATTCTGCCATTCAGGCTAAGAAATGTAATTAAAAGCCCCTTTGATGTACTCACTGCCTCTTTTCAACCCGCTTAAGAATGAATGAGTTAGGTTTGTTAATTCACAACATTACAGGAAAGTCAGTGTTCCTGGAATTTCCCAAGGTTCGGAATTATGAATTTTCAGAGTCCATCCACATTTCTAAATAGCTAATTAAGATTGAATCTTCTTAGTACATTTACACATTTATTATTAATGATCCTACCTCCAGGAATAGGCTTACTCAGAATCATGAATATTGATTTCTCGTTTTATTCATGTATTATTATAAAAATAATTAATTAAAATAAAAGGTATGGATTGGGAGCGGCGTGGTCTAGTGGATAGAGCGCCAATCTACTGTCCTCCAACTCCTGGGTTCGAATCCCGGTTTTGACAGAATATTATTTATTCTGTCATTTCAGCCGGGGGGCGACCCTAGGGTATGGAGACTCTCCTGGGGTAGACCCAGCCTCTATAAAGTGGGTACCCAACAATTGGGAAAAACCTGGCGGCTGAGTGTGATCTCGGCCGAATCACCTCATTGCACGGCCGTTAGCCTAGAAACTGTACGAATCTTTATATGTATTGAGCCCAAGACCCTTCATGGGTTGTAGAGGCACAGGTTTTTTTTTTTTTCTGATTAATTTGAATGAAAGCTCTTAAAATCAATTTGGATTAAATAGCAGACCCAATAACGTATAGTAGAAATGTTTTAAACACAAATTACATCTTGTTAGACATGGAAGTTAGTTTTAAAATAATCCTTTTTTTTTTTATGGAAGTACAATAATTATAGGTTATAAATATAAAGGCCGGCCATTTCAAACTACTCCCAATAAAACATCAATAGTATTTACGCCGAATATTTTTTAAAATATGGGACAATTGATTTTATTTTTTTAATATTGTTAACTATAAGTACATTTAGAATAACCTATGTTTAAAAGACTCTGGAAGTCATTTAGGTAGAGACCAGAGCTTTCATTATTATAGAAGTATGTATAGGTTTTTCTAAACATGTCGCTTTATAAAATATATGGCTAAAATGGTTGTATAAGATTTCAAAACCAATTAGGATAACATCCAAGCCTATTTCACAGTAGCAATGAAAAATATTTAGACAGTAGATATAAAAAAGAAGAAAAATTCCATTTGTACTAAAGGGGTATTTCAGGTGGGCAGTAAGCTGTAATAATTATCGAAATTATTACAGTTGTATGGTATATTTGTTTGCGCTTAGCATCTCGTTTAGCATTTAAAAATGTACCTAAATTGGTGCTATAAGGTTTTAAAACCGATTTGGGTGATATCTAAGCTTATTTTATAATGACAATGAAAAATAATCAGACAGTTTATTTTCTATATGTAGTTCGTTCTTAATCTAAACATTTCGCTTAATGAATAATCTAGCTGAGTAATAGATAATAATTAATAATCAGACTGTATTGTAATCGTAAACAGCTATACTCATTGATTTTTGAAGTTGTTATTTCCAAAACCATTCTTTAAGTGTTCAAGCAACAAACTATTAAAAAAAACTGTTAAAAAAACTAGTAAATGCACTGTTATTTTAACTACAAGAATAAATATTAAGAGCAGAAATTCAGGAACTGAAGAGAAACAAACATAGTTTATACTATCCATGACCCGATTTGAAAAAAAACAAAAAACATAATGTTTAATTACTATAGAAATTTTTATATATTATGTATTATAATACTTCTCGTTTTATCAATAATATAGCTTCAAATGATTTTATTCTAATTTTAAACAGCTATATTCATTGATTTCTGATACTTTTGTTTCTAAACCCAACTGTGTTGATTTTCAAAAGGGTAAATTCTTTAACAAATCGCAAAAACTATATCATGTGCCATATTTTTGTTATATTATTATTGTTTTTTTATCAATAAAATATCAGTTAAAATAATTAGGTAACCTCTTGGCCATCCTAAACCAGCCAACTTATCGACCCCTTATCTTATGTTCTTACCAGAAGTCTTCAACTTCAAAAGATCTATCATTTGATATAACTACAGTCGAAAATTGAAAAATATTGATCCGTAATTTGGTACGATTTGATATGAAACTTTTTTTTTTTTTTGTATTTCAGATTTTCTTTACAATTTATGAGGCAAATTGTGTAACTTAATTTATATTACGAAAAAAAAATATATTAAATAATCTATTGAAGAAAACAGAATTAATGCTAAATAAAAATCAGAAAAATATGTTTACTCAATAAGAGACGATCGATTTTTACTTTCACTTATCTATATACAAAATATATAGTAAGGGAAAATTTTGCGATCTTGAAAATTTTCTAATTCCAATTTTCGTCGGAAATACACGTTTAAGGGTCCCTCAGTCCAAATAACCAAGTCCCGAAAAATGTTCTGTGTGTGTCCGATTGTGGTAACTCACGAGCGAAAACGAAAAGTCCTATGAAACTGAAATTCCATATTCAAGACAACGATACCTCCGAGACATTACAGCAAATTTTTCATCGAAACCAGCTAACCAGAAGAGCCACTTTATATTATGCATTTTGTACCTTTTTACGATTTCCTCAAAAACGGCTTTAACGATTTTGATTAAACTATATATATTAATGTAAAATTTAATGGTTAATATTAATTCTGATTGAAATAATCTGACAGGGCTTAAAGGCAGATATTTTGAAATTTCTTCCTCTAAAGTACATTTAATTTTGTTTATTTCAAAAAATTAGGTACATCATCTTATTAAAATAGTTAAATAACGGTTAAATATGAGAGTTGAGCGAATTTGATAACCAACTAAATAAGAAAAGTGCAAAAATATTTCTTTATGCAGTTTTTGTGTTTTCGAACACAAGAATAGTAATATAGATTTATAATATACCGTTGGAAAGCTAAAGATTTTGAGAAAAAATATTATCTGATACACGGAATTGTAAAGGGTAATGGAAAGTGATAAAACTCCGATAAAACTACCTGATTTTTGTAGATATAGATTATTTAATTAAACACATGTTTCTATTGAAATTCAATTTAATTAATTCTTTAACAATTTTTTTTTTTATCTCTAGATGTATTTAAAAATTCTTATATTGATTTCAACAACGAAGGTAAGTGAAAGTCGTGTGTTGAGCGCACCAGATTTTTTACTTATAAGTTTGTTTACAATATAACGTTTAACGGCAATGTCACATTTTTTTTTTTTCAAGTCAGATTAAGTTTTATCAGTAACAAATAATTTCAATTAATGCATTGACGCAAGAGATAAGGCTTTATATAATTAATGATTCAAAGAATGCTAATAAAAGTATGAAAACCGTGTCTATCTCTCATCATAAATTCCAACCCTTGTCAGCACATAAATTATATTTCCCAATTACAATTGCTTGTAACAGATTGTTCTCCGTCACAATTCGTGTTTTTCTCATTAAATTTATTATCTCACTTGTATAGAAATATATATTATGGGAATTTATAGTTTAGGTGTATGCTTTTGCCTCGAAAAAAAAAATACTAAATTGATTTTAATTATATACTACCGGACAAAAGTTTGAGACCATCTATGGTTAACATCAAGAAATTATGAACAAACTCTATGAATACCTTAATAAAATATAGGTATCTTATTATTTATTGTTTTTATAAAAAAATTCGCTAATTTAGTTTAAAAAAGGTTTGTGATTATCGTAACAACAATAATCACGAATAAGAACAAACAATAATGCTTTATCTTTTACTTAAAGTTGTTTGTGTATCATTAAAATGTGTTTTTGTGTTTTTTTTCTTTAATTAAAGTAATATATTGGGAGATTGTTCTTATTAGTTGCAAAAACGCTTTTATTTTCCTAGAATATACACAATAATAGTTTAAAGATAATAATACATTTAGAAGATCTAATTAAAACGGAGTATTTTATTTTTTATAAACAGAGCAATTTCTGTAAAAATGTTATTCCAACATTTCTTCGTGTATATTAATTGTAATTAAAAATCGTATACATCTAACTTCTCAGAAATTTAATTCCTCTAAAAGATTGTTTCTTGTGTATTTTGTAATAAACTGCACACCCAACTTGTTATTGAAGTAAAACCACCGACTTTTCTGACATTTTTTTTTTTTTTTTACAAATTTGCCAATATTGAAACCCACGTATCTCAGTAGACATTCCGAATTTTCCAAAATGTTACAAACTAAACATGTAGAAACGTTATTTCTCTTTAAAAAGTCTAATAACAAAGTTTGTTCTACAAATCCCAGGAAGAGATTTAGAAGGGAAAAACTGAAAAAAATGGCTTTTTTTAAGATGGCGGAAAGAGCACAAGGGTGTAAAGTGTGAAAACTTTTTAAGGTTTTTAATTCCACCAAATCACCTTTACCCTTCGTCGCAAACCGATAACTTCCTGCCCCCCAATATCCTTTAATAACATTACCCTTACTTCTGTAGAACAAATCCGATACCTAGGTCTCCATCTTGACAAGCGACTTACTTGGAATCCTCACACAAGACTGAAACGACAAGAAACTGCTCGAAGATATCGATTACTACAACACTTACTAGACAAACGTTCAAAACTTCCAGTATATTACAAAAGACTCATCTACATCACAATTATCAGACCTATTTGGACACATGGAATCGAGCTTTGGGGCTCTACGAAACCATCTAATTCCTCCCGCATCCAGTCCTTACAATCCAAAATCCTTCGCAAAATCCTGAATGCTCCTTATTTTGTCACAAATCAACTCCTCTATAATGACCTAAACATCCCATTTGTTGCAGACATATCCCGTGATAGATACTCCTATTTCCATTCTAAACTCCCTGCCCATACAAACCCACTTGTCCGTAACTTATCTTCCTCAGATATCCCTGATAACCCACCAAGGCGACTGAAAAGAAGGTGGCCTCGGGACCTACTGTTTTAAAATAGTTAATAAAGTGCTACCACCGGGTAGTTCTTTCTCAAGACATTTTTATTTACATACTGCACATTTACTTATTGTATTCTTTAGTACAGTTGTAAATTACTATAAATAAATATAAAAAAAGAAAAAAAAAAGGTTTTTAATTAGGGGAGCTGTAAAAACCATCGTGCTTAAAAATTAAATTTAACCTACCTTTTTCTAGCCAAAATCCGATATCTACTGGGCTAATACAATCATCTAGATCCGCGATTGTATTCTCCTAGGAGGTTACAATTGCGCGGTCAAAAAATATATGATATTTTAAAATTTATGTCTCAGTTTTTCTTTTTTTTTCATTTTCTGGATTTTATTTATTTCTATATTTAATTTGATTCTATTTTGTGTATAAGAAACCTTAAGGCCTTGTAACTCACGGCCCTTGAGTGTGATTCGTTTTTCATAATGATAAAATTAGTAGTGGCTAGCATAGCATCCTTTTATACCCAACATCGCCTGTTCAAACCAAGGCAGGTGGTCCTAGAATTTTTTAATGACAGTAAAAAACGTCAATACCGAGGGGACGTTAAAAGGTGGCCCCGATCCTGTGCGATGTTAGGTACTTGTTAAACCTCGCTAAGCTAATTATACTTGGATAGTCAAAATTTATGACTCCCGCTTAAGCATCTTCCAATTAGCCATAGCAACATAAAATAACTTTAAGTCAATAAACAAACAAACAAATGAAATAGGGAATTATGAGGAAGTTCTGTGACTCACCAATCGAAGATTCATTACTTTCACTTACCTATATATGAAATATATAGCAAGGGAAAGTATTGCGATCGAATTCCAGTTTTCAACGGAAATACAAGTTTTAGGGTCCCCTGAGTCCAAATGACCAAGTCCCACAAAAAGGACTGTGTGTCCGTAAATCCGTGTGTCCGTGTATTTGTGGCAAGTTAAGCGCAAAAAAGAAAAGTCCTATAAAACTGAAACTACATATTTAAGACAACTATACGCCCGAGATGCTACGGCAACTTTTTCATGAAAATCAGTTTCCTAAAAGAGCTACTTTATACCGTGCATTTTGCCCCTTATTATGATTTTCTCAAAAACGGCTCAAACGATTTTGTTTAAACTCGCTATATCAATGTAAAATGTAATGGCTTTAAGCTTATATAAGTTTCTTTCTGATTAAAATAGTCTGACAGGGACCAAATGCTGATATTTTAAATTTTCTTTTTCTAAAGTATCTTTAATTTTGTAGATTTTAAAAAATCAGGCACATCATCTTATTATAATGGATATGTAACGGCTAAATATGCACGTTAAGCGAATTTGATAAACAACTAAAGGTGAAAAGTGCAAAAATATTTGTTTATGCGATTTTTTTTTTTTAACTTTAAAACAGAAATAAAGATGTGTGATATATGCCTTAGAAAGCTAAAGATTTAAGAACAATTCTGTCCTATACACCGAATTTGAAGAGTAAACGGAGATTGATGAAAAGCCGATAAAACAAACTGATTGTCGTGGATAGTAATATAATTGATTATTTAATAAAACACATGTTTCTATTCAAACTTAATTTAATTATTTCTTTAACAATTTATTTTAATCTCTAAATGTATTCAAAAGTTCTAAAATTGATTTAAACAACGGAAGTAAGTGAAAGTCGTGCGTTGCGCGCACCAGATTTTTTTTTTTGTAACATTCAATCATATTTTTACTTTCACATATTATATATAGTAAGGGGAAGTATTGTGATCGTGAAAATTTTCGAAAGGTCTGTGTGTGTGTGTGTGTGTGGTAACTCCCGGGCGGAAACGGTAAGTCCTGTGAAGCTGAAATTTCATATTTAAGACAACTATACGCCCGAGACGTGACAAAACTTTTTTCATCAAAATGAGCCTACCAGAAGAGGCACTTTATACCATGCATTTTGCACCTTTTTTCGATTAAACTCACTATATTGATGTAAAATGTAATAGGCTTTAATATCATGTAGGTTTTGTTCTGATTAAAATGGTCTGACAGGGCTTAAATGCCGATATTTTAAATTTTCTTACCCTAAAGTACCTATAATTTTGTAGATTCAATAAAAATAAATATATTATCTTGTTAACGCTGATGAAAAACAGGTAAATATATAAATTGAATAAATTCGATATCCAACTAAAGGAGAAAACAGAAAAAATATTTTTTTAATGCAATTTTATGATATACCGTTGGAAAGCTAAAGATTTTAGAAAAAATAATATCTCATACACAAGCTTTTAAAAGTTAATAGAGAGTGATGAAATGAACATAAAACTAACTGATTATTTTAGATAATAATATAATAGATTATTTAATGAAACACATGTTCTATAGAAATTCAATTTAATTAATTCCTTAATAGTTCCACGTCTTTTTATCTGAGAAAGTGAAAGTCGCGTGTTGCCCGCACCAGATTTTTTTGTTATAAAGTGTAAACAGAATAAAATATCTGTTTTGTTTTTTATAAAAATTGTAGAACCTTCTCAAGTTAATAGATTGTTTAAGATTGGGTTCCCGAGATCCTATAATCCTGAGCAGACCAAACACAAACTCTCCCCCGGGAACCAACCTTCCATGGAGGGTCCGCCCAAGAGATGTGGAAAAGCCTGCCCTAAAGTGGACTGGACCATGACGATATAGGCCGGGTTCCGATACTCTCGCCTACTTTCTCGCAAGTTTCCATCTCGGTTGTGCAAGCCGGTATCATCTCCTTATACAAAGGAGTGGACTCCTAGTCAGAGGATCTCTCCTTCCGCAACATAACTCGATCCGCGTTGTTTTCCGTCTACGCCGATGGAATACCTGAGAGATTGAGGAGTTCTCTATTGGTCAATTACTAAGTTGGCCGAGGGGTGAAGGATCAACTTGGAGTGGTATTAGTACAAGTTAGATTCATTCCACGGGAAGCAGAACTCCGTTACGTAGCCTATCCGGGGAGTGAACCTCAGCATGACAACTAGCGCCCAAATAACATCTGTACTGAGACTATCCTTCCCTAATCTTGGATAATGTGATTTTTTTTCTATTAGATTTTTTTATCTATTTGATTTTTTTTTCTATTTGATTTTTTTTTCTACTTTATGTAATTTTACTTTATCGTAATTTGCTGTATATACTGTATGAATATGGTCCTATATCTCTATTACTATTGTTCATTCTGAAACAGATTGTAATATTTCTTAATAAATAAATAAAAAAAAAAAAACTTGGATAAAAAGGAGTTAACTAAGCAAAGCTATTTACTTGATAAGCAAGGTTCATAGACAAAGCATTATTTTTTTTATTTTCACTTACACATTTCTGAAATATTTAATTAGTAAGGGAAAGTATTGCGATCTATCATAAAACTATCTAACCTATAAAGGCTTAGAAGGTAATGCGGAGTGACGAAAGGGCAAAAACTTAAGTGGTTGTTGTAGATAATAATTTCTCTTGTTATATTATTTAATCGATAACTATAAAAAACGAAATCCAAGATAAAATAAATCGGTGATATATGGCGAGAAATGCGTGTTATATAAAGTTGCGAAAGCCCTTAGGTCACGGTTTCTTCAAAATGACTTCAAGGTTATAATTTATAAAGCTATTATCCTCTTTACGGTTGTTGTTAGGTGTTGATTTGAGGCGAAAACCGTAATGGTCATAAACGCCATAAATATATTAAAAAAAAGAAGAATAAATAAACATATTTTTATTTTTTAATACAGAACAGCTGATGCGCTCGATGATAACAGTCATACGTTACTTCGTCTTTCAGATTTTTGCTCTTTTCAGTAGGAATTCGCTTGAGTTCAGTCTGGAAAACATCACTAGACTTCAAGAAAACCACAGCAGTGAATATTGGAGAAATATCGGTAAGCAAAGTTATAATTTACTTTGTAGAATCGCGAAAAGTGAAAGGAGGGTCACTGATCAGCTGATTGCCGCTAGCTCGGCAAGCTCGGGCTTGCTTTTCTTTAGCTTATCTTTCTTTTATTATCTTTCCTTCTCATTCTCATCTCATTATTTATTTATTATTTTTCCTTTTTTTTTTTTTTTTTTTTTATTTATTTTTTTTTTTTTTAATCAATGAGATATTTCCATCAAGTTGTGTCCTCAAAAGCTACAAGTAAAAGATCTAGATCTGCAGGTTCAAACTCGTCTCCTACAAAACAGAGACCTCGCCGTGAAAATAATAAAAAAATGATTCCACCAGCGACCGCTCCAGCTACCTCTTTAGGATCTGAACCACAGCCTAGCACATCATCACAAGGATTAACTGATGAATCGCCGTTTTTTACACCGAATCCATTTCAGATCCTCCAAAATGAAAAAGAAACCATGGAATCTTCTCCTATACCCAGGGAACCACTACCTCCACCAATATTTGTTAAAAATATTAAAAATTTTCAACTGATGTGTGCGCATTTAAACAAAGTAACTGATCCTAATAGTTATTCTTGTATAAGTAGAACCAGTGATACTAAAATATCCCCGACTACCGCCGAAAGCTACAGAAAAATAGTGAAATATCTGACTGAGACCAAAGCTGATTTTCATACCTATCAGTTGCGCCAGGAGAGAGCTTTAAGGGTTGTAATTAGAAACCTACACCCTTCGACACCAGTTACAGCTATCAAAGAAGAACTGACGGAGATAGGCTATAAAGTGCGGCAAGTGACCAATGTCCTAAAAGATAAAATTCCACTGCCTCTATTCTTCGTGGACTTGGAACCGTCAGCAGGAGTTGAAAAAATTTACGACCTCAATAGGTTGTACTATACTAGTGTGAGAGTTGAGAAACCTTACACTAAGAAAGAAATAGTTCAGTGCCATCATTGTCAGGCATATGGCCATACGAGAACCTACTGTCACCACACACCACGCTGTGTGAAATGCGGTGAGCAACATAAATCAGAAGAATGTACACGATTAAGATCAACACCCGCTGTATGTGCTCTGTGCCTAGAGGACCACCCGGCTAACTACAAGGGATGTCAAATCTACAAGAACCTCAAAAGCAGATACCAAAAACCTCAGAATCTGGATAAAACAGCTGAACCGATCAGAAGCAGAAGACAACCTTCAAAAACAATTGATTCCAATGTAACATTTGCCCATCTACTTGGAGGTGGGAACCAGAACAAAGAGGCCCTGCCGGAACAACGCATACTTCAAAATCCTGAACCCCTTCCACAACCACCTATTCCTCAAAATTTACCCAACCCTCAAAAACCTCATCCGCATCAAATTTCGCATATTCCTCCTCCATCAAATGTCACAGACCTTACAAGTTTGATGACATCCTTCATCACTGAAATCAAATCTCTTGTTATGCCGCTAATATCACTACTTACTAATCTCGTATCAAATTTAATCCCTTCCTTAAAAAATCCTTAAATGACTACACCTAACTCCTTGTCCATTCTCCTTTGGAATGCGAATGGTGTTAGAAATCACACTGACGAACTTACAGCTTTATTGCAAGACAAAAACGTTGATGTAGCACTTATTACTGAAACTAGACTAACCACTAAACAGTTCTTTAAAATACCGCAATACGTAACATACCGTACAGACCACCCAGACGGAAAAGCCCAAGCCGGTACTGCTGTCATTGTGCACCAGTCCCTCTCCCACATATACTCCCAGTTCCCTCCTATGATTTCCTACAATGCACCGCCATAGTAATCAAGACTTTTTCTTTTCCGATCACCCTCGCATCAGCGTACTGCCCTCCTAAACATTCCATCTCCAACATTCTATTCGAATCCTTCCTCAATGCCTTAGGAAACCACTTCATTCTTGGTGCAGACATGAATGCTAAGAACCAACAATGGGGTTGCAGATCCACGAATTGTCGTGGGCGGAATTTACAGTCTGCACTCAGCTCTAGACGTTTCAACCTCCTGCCTCCTGACTCCCCTACCTACTGGCCAACTGATCCTAACCGTAATCCTGACATCCTTGACTTCTTCATTCACAGCGAATTAGGCTCCCTAAACATGTCGGTGACTCGCCTTGATGAACTGTCCTCTGACCATAGTCCATTGCTCCTTAAAGTATCCCTAATTCCTATTCCTAAACCCACCCCACCGTCATTTATCAGAGGACCAGTAAACTGGGACCTTTTTCGCCAAATCCTTACCAGTGATATTGACCTCAGAGTGAAACTCAAAACTCCAGATGACCTTGACGATGCCGTAAACTCCTTCACCATCGCTATTCAACAAGCTGTTTGGACTGCCTCCTCTCCCAAGCACTCCCAGATAAGTCATAACCAAAATCATTTACCACAACACCTCATAGACCTCATCCGCACCAAACGCCGATCCAGATCCTTATGGCAACGCACCCGTCACCCCACAGATCGCCGCTCCTATAACTTTTATTGTAGACAATTAAAGAGGGAGTTGGCGACCTTCCGTTCCCAATCCTTTAGTTCCTTCCTTTCTTCTCTTTCGGCTTGTGAATATTCCCTGTGGAATGTCACCAAGAAAATTCTAAAATCCCACCATATTTCCCATCCCCTCCGTCGTAGTAATGGTTCCTGGGCTGCGTCTGATGAAGACAAAGCCGAGGAACTTGCCAAATACGTTTCCCAAGTCTTCACACCTCATCCAGAATCCAATCCAAACCACACTTCAGTAGTGGAACAGTTCCTTCAGTCTCCAATCCCGCTTTCATTACCTCCTAAAGCAGTTAATCGCTCTGAGGTCAAATATCTTCTCCGAAAACTTGCACTCCGTAAATCTCCTGGATACAATCTCCTCACTCCTCAGATTCTCAGACAGCTTCCATCTAAAGCCGTTATATTTCTTACATATATTTACAACTCCATTCTACGCACTACTCATTTTCCTCTCTTATGGAAACATTCCACAATAATTCTCTTCCTAAAACCAGGTAAGCCTCCTAACACTACGACATCATATAGACCTATCAGCCTACTCCCAATCCTTTCAAAAATCTTTGAAAAAATCCTCCTCAAACGAATATTACCGTTATTAGAATCCCACACTATTCCTTCCCATCAGTTTGGATTCCGTTCCCAACATTCAACCGTTCAGCAAGGGCTCCGAGTCGTTGACCATATTTCCTCTGCCCTTGAGAACAAGGAGTACTGCTCGGGTGCATTTCTGGACATAACGCAAGCATTTGACCGGGTGTGGCACCCGGGATTGCTCTTTAAGCTCAAAAACCATTTACCCCTATCCTTATACCTAGTCCTCCGATCCTATCTATCAAACCGCTCCTTCCGAGTTCGTTGTGGTGCAGAATATTCCAATTATTATCCAGTCGAATCCGGTGTTCCTCAGGGTAGTGTCCTTGGTCCTATCCTCTACAATATATACACGGCTGATATTCCTCTTTGCCCTAATACCTTCCTAGCAACGTACGCTGATGACACAGCTATCCTATCCTCTCACTTAGATCCCGAAATTGCATCTACAGGCCTCCAAACACACCTTTCTCAAATTGAAGACTGGTGTAACAACTGGAGAATCAAAGTAAATCAATCCAAATGCAGACATGTCACCTTTACCCTTCGAAGACAATCCTGCCCTCCAGTTCTCTTTAACTCCGTTCCTCTTCCTTTCTCCGACACAGTCCGGTATCTTGGCTTGATTCTGGACAAAAGACTAACTTGGAACCCGCATACTAGACTTAAAGGACAAGAACTTAATCGACGATTTGGACAATTATACAGACTACTGAACAGAAATTCTAAATTATCTATCGAGAACAAACTGCTAATATACAAGACAGTACTGAAACCTATCTGGACCTACGGACTTGAACTGTGGGGGACAGCTAAATTTTCTAACATCATTTCAATCCTTCCAATCAAAAGTCCTCCGAACAATAGTTAATGCTCCTTATTATGTATCCAACCATACCTTACACCGCGACCTAAATATTCCATTTATTTTAGACCTTATACCATTAAAATTCTCTAAATTCCATCAGAACCTTATCCATCACCCTAATCCCCTAGCTCAATCCTTATCCAGCTCCACACATCCTTACCATCCTCCTAGAAAGTTGAAACGCCAGTGGCCTCGAGACCTCTTGTAAAATGTATATTGGAGTTCTAGCATTGGCTAGATTCTCCACTCACGTGCTGTATGCTTGTGAATTGTATATAGGTATGAGTGACTTTTGTATATATTTTTATTGATTTTGTTTTGTATTTATTTATATTATATTATTATTATATAAATGTATTGTTTTGTATGTATCGTGTGAATGCAGTATGAATGTTGTACTTTATCCCTATTAAAAATGTCCTAAATTGGACAGATTGTAATATTGTTCAATAAAGAATTGTTTCTAAAATTTTTTAATACGCTCTAGGGTAGTTCCTTAAATAAACTTGGACAGTAGACAATAATGACTTTTTTATTTTATAGATTATAATAAAAATTCAATAATTTAAATTTTTCATTTCCCTTATGTAAAGCTGTTATTTTTTTATTCAAACAAAGTAAAATTTATATAAAACGAAGTCTATGATTAAAAACCCCATCGAATATAATATATCCAGAAATAATTTTTTTCCATATGATATAACTTAGCATTAAGGGGATAATGCGTATCTCAAGATTACTCGATCATTTTATATTAATATCTAAAACAAATCCATCATCTTACGTTGGATAATTAACCCCGATCAGTGTTACCGAAGACGTCCTCGGCAGTGAAGACGTAGCGTTAAGTGGACATTTGCATAGGCGCGATACCATCAGCCATTAGCCTCGCAGCGAATTCATTACCGTAGGGTGTCACCAGCTTTCTCCAGCGGACATTTAACGGCAACATCTCCTGGAGAAAAAGCGATCGGGTTTTGAGGACAGCTGGTAAAGTTTATCGGAAAAGTATTGCACAGAACTTCTGACCTCTCTTTATCAATGTACCAGGGGTCTAAGATATGTCTACGAATGGACCGCGTGCGGGAATTGTGAAAAACACAATTAATTGAAAATATAATCAAATTACTACAACTCGTTCCACAGCTATCAGCAACGCGTGCTCCTTATATTGTTCAATAAGGATAACCCTAAAGTGTATCTTTTTGTAATGTTATCTCTATAACAATTCTGATCCTAATCAGTAAATAACTATATCTCATTATTATCAATAAAAACATGTTTAGAGGTTTAAGAGTAGTTGAATGAAGAATTAATTATGGAAAGCATGTTTAATCCGTACCGAAAATTCAGACCAAATTAAAATAAGTTTCCTTATTTGATTACTTTCTTAATCGCATTAACAACAAAATTTTTAAACAAACCACAAAAAAAAAAATAAAGAATTGAATTATGCATCAATATTAACTATCCTTTTGTTCCGTATGTAAACGAAATGCACTACATACAAAAATATGTTCTTTATTTTCTACTTGGTCATAGAATTCGTTAACTTATAAATTTACCCGTTTTTTATCAATGAAAAATAGATGATATAGTTATTTTTTTCGAAACTTTAAAACTATACGTATTTTAAAGGAAGAATGTTTAAAATATGGGCATTTAAGCCGTGTTAGACTATTTAATTCAGAATTAAACCTATATGATCTTAAATCCCTTTAAATTTTACATTGATTTCGTGAGTTAAATCCAAATCGTTGGAGCCGTTTATGAGAAAATGGCGAAAAGGTGTAAAATAATGGTTCTTCTGGTTAACCGATTTTTGTGAAATAATTGCTGCAGAATCTTAGGCATATAACAATTTTTTTAAAAATATGAAATATCTCGTAAGAATTTTCGAACCACTAAAGACTTAATTAACTTTTTCCGAGACTTAGTCATATATACTCAGGGAACCCTGAAATGTGTATTTCCGTTGAAAACTCAAAAATTGTCACGATTGCAATACTTTCCCTTACTATATATTCACATACAGGTAAGTAAAAGTAACATATGCAATTTCACATTTTTTAATTGAAGTTTTAAACAATTAATTTAATTTGTATTCAATTCTTTTGTTAATTCCAGTGAGGTGGTTAGGAGGAAAGCACTGAGATTTTTGTTTTGCCTGTATATATGGGGACAAAACAAAAACTTGGTTTAGAATTCCCAAGGGCAGGTCGTAAATATTGTATGTAGGTATGATTATAATTAAGAAAATTTGTTTTATTTTCTAAAAGTTAATTTTTTAACATTTAGATGTTAATTTTATTTTTATATTTATTTCTGTAAAATCAATAAATTAAAATTTACGTCGTCGATACATGACGTTTTGGCCCTGATGAGGGACAATTTTCAAATGTCATATATTGATTATTATATGAGTCTTATACATTTCAAAAATAAAATAGAAGGATACAAGTTATTGAAATCAACAATTTTTTTTAAGGGAGTGAAAAATCCCTCTGATTTTTTCCGTTTTTATTCCGTTCTTCAGAGGGAAAGTAAAATGGTGGGCCAGAGCCTGCGCTAAGTCAGGAAATACAAAATGACTGGACCCTCTAGGAATCCAAAAGGCTGCCTCGGCTTGCTGGGATCTGAGCTACCAACTTTAGTAGGTAGGTACCTACCTGCCAGTCCCTACTTTTACTATAATCCTTATATCATACTTACTGCCGCGGCAGTGATTTCGTAAATTTCTGTTTCCAACGGCACCTTTGGACGGATTTAGATTCTGAAAAGTGCACTAAATTCAAGATTTTGTTTTGCAATTGCGCTGTTTTGCACTTTTTTAAAAAAAATGCGTAATAACGATTTTAGATTTCAAAATTTCAAGAAGGAAATTTGAAAACTACTTTCCCGGAATCTTCTCTTTACAACAAAAAATAAATGAATATTTTGAAATAAAAATCGGTCAACTATTTCGATGAGATCAGGGGCTAAAACAAAATCAAAACGGTCGGGCTACGATCTGGTGTCTCAGAAAGAAAGTAATGTCATCCCCTTTAGCCCTAAAGATACCCCTCCTGGATAGGCCAAATTTAGGACTTCCACTTTAATATCGCCCGAAAGCGACTGTAGCATAAAATTACGTTAAATGAATAAAAATAACATAATATTCACAACTTAGACAAGAAGACATTTATTCAAACACTCATAAAGAATTTCTGGGCAGTGATGTTAAATGAATAAAAATAGTGTGTGAGTGTATGTATATATTTTTCATTTTATTTATATTTTATTTTTGGTTAATCTACTATACCTATGTAAATAATTCAGTCTATTTTATGTATCCTGGCCAGAAGAGCTATATTTATTTGTAACAACAATGTTATTCTTAAGGGACTATGTCCCAGAATTAAGTTCATTTTTCTATTCTATTCTAAAGAAGTCATATATTGTTCATTATTTTCCACCGTACAGAAAATCTCATTATTTTCGTAATCATAGAAAATTACCAGTGATAAGATTGTAATTGTAAATAGCAATAATCACAAGCAATTATAACTTAAAATGTTAAATTTGTCGGTGTAGAGTGTGTAATTTTTATTAAAATTACTAGTTACGTTCAGGTAATTTAAAATTATACTCCAATGACATCTCGCGGACCCCACTAGTTGAGAACTACTGCTTTAGACCATCCCCCATGTATTCAAACTGATTTGGAATGCCCCAAGATAGATTTGAGATGATACACTGGCGGGCCTGGCAGACTGCTTGGCACGCCCGCTAACTCAATACAATATTTGCTTTCTTTTGAAATTGTGCCGCGAACTGAAGCCAATTTATCTGCTTTCTAGAAGAGCTCTCGGTCTCTTCAAACTGCGCTTTCTTAGAGTTCTTGCCAAACCTGTCTTGTAATAATGAAATTCTCTGTCACGGAAATAAATTGGATAGTAAATTTAGATTCGGATTTATTCTATTGACATGTATATGTCATTTGGCTGGGGGTTCTGTAACTTTCATTGGGTAATGTTGTTTTCATTCTGTTTGACACCTCTTTGTTAGTATTGTTCGGATCGAAAATTTTATGTAAGTTCCTGGGTCAGATATTTAATGGAGAATATATTTTGGTTATGTAATATCTGTCGCTAGGATTATTATTGTTTCATTTGTTAATTCTATTTCTAAATAAGTTCGGTGATCCTTAAAATCAATAATTTAGGATTTGTGTTCTGATCAATAATTAAACATTTATTATAAGGTAATAGTGATGATAATGAAATTAAAATAATAATAATAATATAAATGAAGATAAATATAATGAAATTAATTAAGGAGAAAAATGTATAAACAAAATGGAAATGAGATGAAATAATAAAAAATGTTCTAGCCCGAAGAAAGCTGTATATTATGCAGTACTTCAACCTTAAAGCGACTGTATTCCCTCCGTCACCTTTTCCCGCATGAAACCCAAATACTCCTCGTTACCTCTCTAATATTTCCCCACTTCGACAAATGCTGCACTGTATACGATGGTGTTTCTGGGGATCTCGAGGTTAAAATTAAACGCTTAATTAATTGCTTTGTCCGATTCGTCTTCTGGGTCCCTAGGTACTCCTTCGTATCCCAATTTTATGGCGAGTTGAAGTGGCTTTACCCTCCTAATCGTCGCAAGTATTTCCTTGCGTTATTCCTTTGCTAAGTTATCCAATCCCGCCGCCCATCATACATTTTTGATCTCCTACAATTCAAATCCTCTGTCCATCCTTGTCGTACACGCTCCAGGCCTTCAGATTTATACAGTACGGCCCACCGAACTACACATTTCGACAGATCCTGTCTCATTCCATCCACAATCCTATGGAATTCCATTCCTCCTTTCATCCGTCACTCCGATTCTCTCTCTACCTTCAAATCCCGCATATTTAATCACTTAATGAATATCCAGTCTCAATAAAATTGTAAATAAGCTTTTTTATTTTTGTTGTTGTTGTTTTCTTGTCAATTAAATATGCCTATTTTATATAAGTAATTATTAACTTACATACGTCGTACATTCTGTAGAACTTATTCTAAAGAGGCATGTCCCAGGATAATAAAGAATTTATTTATTTAAATTTATCTACAATAGTCTACATCACATTCTGCTTCACAGGGATATTTTGTTAATTTATTTTTTATTATTTCTACTATAGCACTAGTAATTGTTTATTCATTAATCTGTTTATTTGTTTGTTCATTTAACGTCACTTTATACTACTGTGGCTAATCAGACGATGCTACAGTGGGAGTCTTAAATTTTGCCTACCCAGGATTAAATAGGATTCATTAATCTGTTATTTATTTTTTGAAAACTATTATGTGTAAGTAAATTTTCACTAGTGTTTTATTTTTCATATGGTTTGTACATAAAGTGCTAAAACCATATTATTGTAATTTAAAGCCAAGCTCACAACTAAATGCAAGTCTGTTAATAAAAACGTTAAAGAAATAGGACTCGAATTAAATACCGATAAGACGAAATATATGTTTAACAGCAGAAACGGTGGCGATCTTGGTGATATTGATATACCAGGGGATACTTTTGAACAAGTAGAGAAATTCAAGTATTTAGGTTCAATAACCAGAAAAAATGAAATCCAGGAAAAAATAAAGTCCCGGTTAAAGGTGGGAAATGCGTGTTATTATTCAGTTGCTAAGTTACTTGGCTCGCGACTTCTATGTAAAAACATAAAGATTATAATTTATAAAACTATTATTCTTCCGACGGTTCTTTGCCGTGGCCGCTTACTTTGAAGGACGGCTTAAGTTTTCGAAAATAAGGCACTGAGTAAAATATTTGGTCCGAAGAGAGATGGGGCCATAGGGGAGTTAACAAGGATGCACAACGCCAATTCCGGAACTTGTATCCTGCGAATATAATTGAGTTGATAGCATCGCGGAGACTCAAATGAGCGAGTAAAGTTGTTGGGCTAAGTGAGGAACGGAAAGTTGGTATTCACTGATCCGACTGGTTGGCGTCCAAAGGGTAGGCCGAAGCTTCGATGGGAGGATTGCGTTAAGGCTGATCTCGAGGGCTTGGGCTTGAACGGTGAACATCGGATGAGTCTGTGTAGGCGTAATTTGGTGGTATCGGCATCGAACCTTCGGGTTCGGTAAGCCTATTATTATTATTTATTATTATATTATAGCCAAGCTATGCTCTATTAGACCCAAGACAAATAAAATTTATATTCTATATACAATTAAAATCTCTTCTGCAGAGGTATCAGATGGTGTTGGTAATAAATTTGAACTTACATTTATAAAATATCATTAGTGAATCGCGTTCCATCACCATTAGTAAGTTTAATTAGAGCAGAATCTTAATTACATACTGTAAGCATCTGCCAATTCTCTCGTCCAATTAATTTTTCCCTTGTGATATATTATTTTAGGAATTTAGGTGACCTATCAGTTATGACACTGTTCTGGTAAGATTTGGGTTTAAACACGGCTGTGATAGGATAATAATTTATTCCACTATATTAGGTGAGAATCGAACCTGATTTCAGTAGCTCCTTCAGGAACTTACTCAGTTTTATAAAGGTGGGTACTGTCGAATGAGGGATCAACTTGATAGGTTGTGCATGATCAAGCCTCCTTGTACTTCTATTGGCATAAATTGGCAAAGACTCTTACGATCTACTGAGCCCTAGGCTCTTCATGAGTGTTTTTTTTAACATTAAAGGATAAAAAAAAATTACAAGATTAAGATATTGCTGCAGGACATCTCGAGAAATCCTAGGTGTACTTTTAGATTTGTAAATTATTCTTATGAATAATTAATATTGTAAAATTTAAGAATGCAAACAAAAAAAAAAGCATGACATTAAAAAATAAAAATGAATAAATTAAAAGAAACTTGATATTTATTATCTTCTGTATATCACTAAGCTAGTTTTAAATAATAATTTATATTTTTAAGCTATGGATAACTTTTAATAGAAAGTTTATTAAAAATAAAATAAATCAGCCATGGAATGAATAAAATACTAGTGTAAATATGCAACGGGGAAATGAAAATCTATTGATAATCATCTTTAAAAAATGCCTACTTGAAAAAAATTAAAAGTCATTCAGCTTGAAAAGATTTTTAGAAATATCTAATAGAAAGATATTAGATAATGTTTCTCTCTCATTTTACAACAATTGAGACATAGATTTCCACAAGGCACAATATCCATTTTAGGGAATTTTACAGGAAGCGCGAAAATCTCTCATTACTATATTATTAAACCAACTTATTTGATTCTTTTTGAATTAAAATCTAGAATTGTTTTGTACTATATTAATTACACAACATTAAAGTTATGGAATTATTATTTTTTTTTTTTAGAATGATTTGGAACGAAAATAAATGCGTACTTTTAGAAAATGTCCTCATTTCTAAATCGCATTTTTTAAGGACTTGAAAATTCATTAGATGAAATCAAATTGAAGATATAGATAAAACTAAATGATGAGAATACAAATATGTAAAAAAATCAATTTCGTAAAAAATGTCCGAAATGTTAGTACCTTCTGGAAATCAACGTCTCAATTGGTCTCAACCCTCAGCAAGAAGGTTAAATACAAGAAATATTGAATATTTTCAACTGTACATTCAAGCTTTTGTAATTTGATTCATCATTCCTCTCAACCTTACTAAATATTTACTGATTACATGTTTTATAATAGAGTGTTTTTTTAATATAATGTATTATTTTATTTGCTTAAATTATATACCTCACGATACTGTTGATTAAGAATTTATGTAAGCTGTTGTTTCAGAAGCCTCTAAATAATGCAAAAGCTTAATAAACATTCACACACTATTAATAACTTATTCGTGTTTGATCTTGCGAAACCTCTAAAGGATTAAAATTTAAAAATATTTTAAAAAGTATCACTTTCTGACTTTTTCATCAGTGTGAATATGCATGAATACATTTCATTTATTGATAAAATAATATTGCATGTATCAATTCATTAAGGTTGGTCCAGGAAAAGAGTATTTCATATCACATAACATCACATTCAAATTCAAAGAATTTCCTTTTCTCTTTCATATATGTTTTCATTAATTAAATTTTTATAATGAAATTGAATATACAAGACCTAAAGAGAATATGCCCATTGGCAGCACTCCACTAGGTAATCTAAAGTAGAAGGTCTTTAGGCAATCTTCTTTTCAGACGCCTCGGAGGATGAGATGTAATATTAAATAAATATACATATGAACCAGGACATACGCCACGTACAAAATAAACTGTAAAAATCATTAAAAAACACTTTAAAAAATACATAAATAAAAAAATAAACGTGACATTTATTCTTAATTTTTTTTTAAACTTTAAATATTTATTCACACCTGTCAATAATACAATAAACATTTTAAATTTAAAACATAAAGCTCTTGAACGTTGACTTACCGTTTAACAACAAATTTTATTCATTAAATTTTTGACTTGGAAATTTTCTATCTAAGCAACACCAATATAACTAAAGCATAAATAATGTGTTACATTTCTTTCGGGTCAAATAAAAAATAAAAATAAATAAATAAAATAAACTAAAGTCTAGACACATATAGATTAGTAAGGACCGTAATTGTTGTAGATCAACGGTACATCAAGTTAATAGTTTTGCCAAAACTGAATTAATAAAAGACCCACAATAAATATTCGAAGCATTTTGTCCTACCACCGACTTATCCTCTCCTCGCGACAAAAAATAAACAAAGAAAGAAAAGAAATACTTTTCTTCTGGCTCACTATGAAACAATATAGCTGTTAGGAGTGTATCGTCTGTAATGCCGCAGTATATTTTTGTCCTGACGTAAGATCCTAAATGTTTTCCAATAACATGCAGGAGTTAAGTACAACTGCGCACTTCACAAAGAAGACTCCATTGTAAGTCATTCTTAACGCATTCTTCAATTTAAATCCTCTCGGGACTGATATCATGAAGCCATAGATCTTAGATTTACTTGAATCGTTTCGACTTTCCAGAGATATTCGAAGCTCATATTGTTATATGATCCGCCGTCACCGAAGCCGTACTATAACTTAGGGATCAGCACTTACTGTCCAGGCCAATGTTGAATAACGACGGAAGAGAACAAAGCCTTGGATGACAGAAACTGCAGCATGGACCCACGCCAGGGAATGCAACTAAAAACAACCGCTTGAATCCCCAACTGGACTCATAGTACACAAATATGCAATACTTCCTAAGGCAGCTGTTGCCGACATTCACTCTTACCTGCTACCGAATAAATCAGCTGCACAGGAACCTTGTATTTTTACTACTCAAGCTAGTAAAGCCTTTTATAGTTTGGGAAAGAATGATAGCTGAGGAGGTAAAGGGTCTCTTACTACTGCGGCCTCTTTCAAAAGGAGAATAATTTATAGTTCTATAAGTCTAGGATTGATTCCTGGATCAGAAGATCGCTATAAAGAATACTCAGCGTTGATAGAGCGAAAATAAACCCTTCAACCTCTTCCCAGATAGGAAAAAATAGCATAGCGGTTCATTACCGTATATCTTCTTGTATTGATATTTGTATTACCGTCGCACACTGGGGCGAACCACCAAATTATTGGATATTGTGGTATTATGGCCAGACTGTTGGCCGTACGAAAAAAGGTTAAACGTAGACTCCCATCATTATTTAACGAGGAATCGATTTTTGAGTTGAAATTTTATTTTTGATGTACAGGGTGTCCCATAAGACCCTTTTTTAAAGTAAACCCTATGATTTGACGTCGTAAACTGATTCCACATCCTAATTCCAGCAACTTTTACTTAGGAAACTTTTTGGTAGGGGCAACTGTATAAAAGGATTACGGAGAGGTACCATTCAATCGCCAATAAAAAAACGTGAACAAAATCCATCAAAATTTATGGGAGAAGTTAGTTTAGGGTGCATTCAAAAGAACACACCATCAAGTATAAACTTAATTTGCAATTTCTTTGTTTTAAATGTTTGTTTATACTTTATGAACGAATTGTTGTCTTTAATTCTTATGAGTCGTATACTAATACAATTAAGTTTTTTGACTGCACCCTGAACTAACTTCTACCATATATACACTGAGTCAAGCATTCTCACTTCACATAAAATTTTGTATTCAAAATATTATAATTAGTTACTTTTACTAATTATGTTTGTACATAATCATGTATTAGAAAAACATATATTTTTTAATTATCTATAGGTATGTAGTTTTTGTAAAATATTTAAAAAGAAGAAGTAGAAAAAAATAATTTATTAAAAATTTAGAGCATCAGGTGATAATTTATTTTTACGATTCATAAGAATTAAAGATGAAAATAAGTTCATAACGTATAAACAAACATTTAAAACACAGAAACTGGAAAGATATTTTTTAAAAATTGTCTCGAAAACCGGCACGAACCCGCTGGTAATTATTAATGGAAAGTAAACTATAAACCTTCTAGTTAATTTCTGTGGTGGTAGATTTCTGGACGATTTTCGTAATGAATGTTTTAAATTGTTTTTCATCAATACGGTATATCTCAGGTGGACATTTTTAATTTTTTAAAAAACTGACGATGGACAATGATAATAGAAACTAAGAACAGCTTAACCAAAAAAATATAGGGAAATTTGAAATTTCAAATTTTGGTCCCATGTCCACCGAATGCATAGGCTCGCCCCACAGTGCGTCGGTCAGAGAAAAGCACATTCATACCGAATATTGAACCAAAAAAAAGATTGTGGTCTAATACTTGTCAAAGTACTCCCTGTTTAGACAGTTCTTAACATTCTAGTAAACTAAATGGGAACAGTACAGTTCAGCAGACTGTGCAATCACCACATCACCACAGGTCACGGGTTCGACTTCAATTATGGATAAAATATAAATATTAATTATCATTTTCATAGCATTTTTTTTTGTCAATTTTTTCACCAGCGTTTTAACAGACATACCTGCTTTATATGAATACTAAGTAAAAAGTAAGGATATTATAAGATATTTAATATATAATGAGTAATTTTAATATATAATATATAAATTAAGATATTTTTTTTATTTTTTTTCTATCTTTATTTATTATGATCTACACCTGTCACTTTTTCGCAACAGTAAGCAAATGTGCTGTATATATATATATATATATATATATATATATATATATATATATATATATATATATATATATATATATATTGTAAGAGCTGGCATGTAAGGCAGGAATGAAGAGGATATTAATTGTTTTTATATAAAATGTGCATCGATTCAGGATTAAAAAGAACCTCTTTTTAATTTACAAAAAAAATAAAATAATTGTTTAGTTACCACGAAAAGCTATCTTCCTAGCCTTGATGGAGCAGAGCTTTGGGGATTCTGCAAAACGCGTACACATTAACAACTCATTCCAAAATTCTACAAAAAAAATTGTTCACGCGCCATGGTAATTTTTGAATCACACCATACACAATAACAGAAACATCCCAACAGTAAGCCCTTACATTCACGACAAATATAACACGTTGCATTCGTCGAAACATAATCACTCAAAACAACTCGTTTCCTTACTTTCTTTCTCCCCGTTACACGGCCAAATGCAAATGAGAGTTAAGAGAAGATGACCGAGTGATCTACTCAATTATTTATCAATTGAAATTCAATAAATGATTAAATAAATAATGTTTTTAGTCATTAGCGGAAATTTAAAGTAAAGGTGCAAATGACCCTTGGGGTTGAAAAGCTCAAATAATACAAGGTAATAATAAATGTTAAGTAGATCAAAAACAAGTTAGACTACAGGGTGTGAACTGTAGAATTTTGAAGGTATATCAGTTTGCGTGTGGTTTTTTTAATGTGATAAACATAATATTTTTAACTTACAATTTGAACCAACTTAATAATTTCATTTTATTTTTTTTTTTTCCGGAACAGATCCTGTTATAAAAATTATCCATTTCTGTGACATCACGTTTATACCATTTGTCGATTTGACATGGAATGACCCATGCATTACTTCCATCAAATTTAATGACAGTGCAGCCTTTGTGAGCCTGCACCAATGCACCATCACAAATTGGTTATCGACCTCCATCCATTTTGTGCAAGCCCTTGCCCCGAATCGGCGGCACGACCTTCCGTCGTGAAAGGTTCTGGAGGGCACCTCAACACTACACGGACTTACTTCGCCCAAGTGTCTTTTCAATTCGGTTACCTACTTTTTTGATAATTTGGAAATGTCTCGGCACAGATCATAAATTTGCCTGTATTTTCTCCTTCGGGTACTTCTATTCTTGGCATTGAAGCAGATAAGACCAATTAGTGTTTTATTGGGCGAAGCTCCAAACGAATCCTGCCTCCGATTAAAAAGACTCTTATTGGTTGTATGAAGGTTAAGGATAACCATTTGAAGGTTAGTAAAATTGATTTCTTTTTTTTTTTTTTTTTTTTTTTTTTTATGCAAGGTTGATTTAAAATTGAATCAGTATGTCATATAGTTGCTCGTAGAATAAATTTAATATAGGTTGTCATTTTATGATATTTATTATAATTATTATTATAATTTATATAAATATATATATATATATATATATATATATATATATATATATATATATATATATATATATATTATATAGTTTAGATTGCTCTAAGATAAAAACGTAAAAAATAAAAAAAAAAGAAATTAAAAGAAACAAAGAATAAGAAAATATATATTAATATGTTTTTTTTTTAAATTTGCTTTGCTAAAAATAGTCATATAAGGAAAATAAGTACGCTTTGTAAAAGCAGTCCCAAACAATTTTGGCAGCATCGCTTGTTCAATAAAGAGTTTCTCTGAAAGCGTTACTAATTTAATGATCTTCTTCTTCCAGTGGCGCGACAGGCCGTGTAGGCCCTGGGCCTAGCGGTGTAAACTCCTGCGAGTTTACACTCACGTTTCACGATGCAATTTTTAGTGTATGGTCATCACTCCCTACGACTAATTTTGTGAGTGGCCACCCTTTGGCTGACGGGTCTCACAAACCCGGGTGAGAGTTGTGAGTGAATCCACATTTTTTTACATGCTTATAAAAGCCCCGCCGGGACTGGGATAATACCATAACACCACAAGTCCAAATGGGTTTTATTAGTCCTTTATAAATAGTTAATTTGTTCGTCAATGATAATTTTGAACGTTTGTCTAGTAACCTTGAAAGAAGTCCATATCGTTGATTTAGTTCTTTTCTTTTTCGTTTGAGGTGATATGCCCATGTTAGTCGTTTGTCAAGGTAAAGTCCTAAGTAACGTACTGTGTCAGAAACTGGTATAGGAATAGTATCGTAAAAGACCTGGGGGCAGGAGTTATGTTTTAAAGAAAATGTGACGAACAGGCTTTTTGATTAATTCATTTTTATTTTCCCTGTTTTTGCCCAGCAAGCTATGTCGTCCAGATGTTCTTGGAGTGCCTTAGAAGCCTTAGAGGCAAACAAAAAAAAAAAAAAAAAAAATTGCATATTAATTTTGGTCGTATGATAGTACAAGAAGATGGTTATAGTGGCATTTAGGAAAGAAAATAAAGCAATAAATTAAATAAGTAAAATGAACTATCAAAGTTGCTTCATAGTTTTTTCCATTTATTGCTCTCTAACATAAAGGTATGAATCCTTTTTAGCATCAATTAATACCCTAAATATCTTACTTTACTATTTTTCAATTTCATTATTCATTAATTATTACTTTATAAACTGTTAGTTTTTTAATATAATTTATTAATCTCATATCTCTTATTAATAGGGTTATATCTAATCATTTTAACCTTAGACATTTTTATTTTTCGATATATTGTTCTTTTGTTATTTTCGACTTACTATTATATCAGCCAATATTTTATCAATAACTTCACTCAATATTGTTTATATATCTCATTGTTAATATATCACACATCGTTTATTTTAATTTTTGTTATAATTAAGGGAAAGTATTGCGATCGTGTTTATTTATTTCATTTCAACTTTTTATTTATTTATAATTATAAAATTTTGAAAAATTCATGTAACATGAAAAACAAAATTACTGAAAGGGTTGGATTGCTGTATGATGGCATTTGTACTGATGAGATCATGAAGGTTACATTTTATTTTTTTATTTTTTTTTTTATAAACTTCTTTATTTTAATCAAAACCCAGACATATTACAGGGCAAGTAGAAGTCACTATTCCACTAAGGCGAGCCCGTATCTGGAAAAGGAGTTCACCTGCGGCAAATCAATAAAAGTACGATAACAAACAGTAACAGTACACAGTATGATACAATACAATACTTAAAAAATATAACACAATTTTATAAAGAAACAGCAACACACTATACAGCAAAAAAAATTATATAAAACATAAGAAATATAAAATACAATTATAAAGAAGCAGTAACACACTACACAGCAAAAACAATATAATACATAAGGAATATAAAATACAATTATAAAGAAAGTAACACAGTATGAAGCAGTAATTGAATAAGCTTAAAAGCTATAAGGAATACATATACATATATACAAGGTATAAAATTAAGGCATGCAAATATAAAATTGAATTACATAATCCCTAATTTATACAAAAGAATTATAAGAAAAAGTTAAACAGTATACAGAAATAGACTGTAATTGACTAAACGCAATAAGGAATACAAATTCATATATTCAAGAAATAAAATTAAGGCAAGTAAATACAATATTGAATTACATGATAGGCAATATAAAGATACATAACATAGTACACAGTAAGAAATTGACAAAATCAAAAGTCAATAAAGAATACATATACTTGTATACAGGATAAATATCAGAATAAGTGACGCAGGCTAGCATTGATTTTTAATCCAGATCAATTTATCTACTTCTTATTTACAATTAAATATAAAATTATAAACTTTTTAATTTTTACTTTCACTTACAATGTATAGTAAGGGAAAGTATTGCGATCGTGTTTATTTATTTCATTTCAACTTTTTATTTATTTATAATTATAAAATTTTGAAAAATTCATGTAACATGAAAAAAAATATACTAAAAGGGTTGGATTGCTGTATGATGGCATTTGTACTGATGAGATCATGAAGGTTACATTTTTTTTATAAACTATAGCGATGAGTAATTTGGATTCAACAATTCAGCAATTTTCTCTTCACTGAGGGATTTCGCCCACAATCTTCCCGACTAGCTCATCCCGTCTAAAATACAGCTTCTTCATCTGGAGTATCTAATTTTCAATGGATTTCGAAATCAAAGAAATTATTTATTTCGGTTCTACCAAATGGTATGATTATATATTTTAAAAAAATACCTTTTACACCCGTTTTTTTGTAAAAGACGTTGAACCATAGCATAACGCTCTAATGAACCTCATAACCATTTCAATATTAATGTTTGCAATATTAATCTGTTTATATAAATAATAAATTCATTTTCCAGTTGAGTTGTGGCATTTAATAATTTCATTAGTCGCGAATTGCATCGTTAATCAATTTATATGGCCATTAAAGTTATCGAATGTCACGCTAGGAATCGTTGACACCATCAGCGTCAACTTACACCACAATAAAAACTCGCAAGATTTATAGATTATAAATTAATCAATTTCTCTTTTAAAGGTGATAAAAACGATCGTGTGATTAAAAACTCATATACGGTTGCCACAAAAAAACTAAGAGGGGCTATGAAACAAGTTTCTGCAAACAAGATCGCGTGCTCGAACTGTGACACTTATTTTACTTTATGTGACCTTCGCTGTAGATTGCTTCCGGCTGTGTCAGAGCATCGTATCGTTAATATAAACTTTAAAACTTTCAGATCCTCAATCATAGAATTAATTGCAAGATATAAATCTTGAGAAAGGTCAGAAAGCCAGCGGTAGCTGTTCCAAGTCCTGAGACCTTTCATGCTAGATTTTTTTCTCCAAATGCATAAACTTTCAGTTTCTCGTTTCCTTTCCGCTTGACATTTTTTTTTTTTTTTTTTTTTTTTTTAAATATAATGTAGAAAATCGACTCTAGTTTCTAGCATTAATGCAATCATCATTGACACTAAGGTAAATTATTTCTCTTTTGAAAACAAAGTTGAGAGGTTACCTGTGGAGTTATGGCTGGAATAACAGCATTCTATGGCCTAGGTAACAGGCACGAACCTAGCAAGTGGCCCTAGGACTTTTCAATGGGTGAAAAAAAATCCTTAGTTATGCCGTGTATTGTGTGATGTAAGGTACTCATTAAAAATCCCTGTCCTAATTACACCTGGAGAGGCAAAATTTAGGACTACCACTGCAGTATCGTTCGATTAGCCACCGCAGTTCTAACCTACGTTAAAAAAATAAAGAAACTAGGAACGAAAAGAAAGTTGAAATTTGATGGTTAGATACTCCATTGCAAGTATCACCAAGACAGCTTACCAGGTATATATTTTGATCTGAGTTAATGACATAGAGATTTTTTGATCATTCGTTAATAATATTGTAATTGGTTGCTCTTTCATGTAAATTACTAACCACATACAGAATACTGATTAAGACATCTCTGTGATTAATAAAAAGATAAATTATTTTTATCTTTCCTATATTTTTTGCATTAGCTGCTCAAGCCTAATGTAAGATATATTAGTCGGATCAAGTTTGAAGTTTTCGGAAAGTTTAGGCTGGGAAAATTTTATTTTAGGGGTATAATAGGAAGCTTATACCTACTTACCAACACGAATCCAGCCAAATAGCCTTTAATGTTACGATACCTCACAAATATTACATGCTTTAGTACTTTAAATTAAATAAAATCTAAAAAAATTGATCATAAAATTGATTACCAGATGAAAGAATGAAATAAACATAACACTTAGTAAACATAATTAAATATAATCAAAATATATAAATCCGCATTACATATTTTTAGTGATTTATATTAATTATAGATTTATTTGATATATTTGATCCATATTTTCTTCACTCAAACTTTTTTTTTTTTTCAACCTTTCTGCCTTCACCATCTTCAAGGGGTCTTAATAAAATTATTTTTATAAATTAAAGATAATGCTGTTCTAGTCTCGTCAACTTCTGTCACTAGGCTAAAGACTTTTCTTTCAACTGTAATAAAATTAGAAATAAAGGATTAGTTATCTATCATTAAGTTTTCAAACAAAAATAAATTCGATAACAAAGAAATAAATTACAAATAATTACACCATAAATTAAATAATAATTCTTCAACTTTCAAAACAATTTGGTTGTTTAATTTCACAGCCAAAATATTTAAAACTAAAACTTCCAATATATTAACAGTTAATAAATGTTGAGTGAAGAAAATACGAATAAAATTTATTAATAGACCTATAATTAAGATATATTAACTTATCACAATCATGCTTATATACAATATTTACAGACAGACTTGAGAATCTCCGTGCCAAGCTTCCTCTCATGGGGTGTTCCCAACGCCTCTCACTCAATATCGTCACTGGTGTACGAATCAATGGAGCTCGAGCAGAAGTCCAACCACTCTTGAAAAAAATAATTTGAGTAGGTAACCAGACTATCATGTTCAATGATAACAAGAAAAAATGAAATCCAGGAAGAAATAAAGTCCCGGTTAAAGGTGGGAAATGCGTGTTATTATTCGGTTGGTAAATTGCTTAGCTCGCGGCTTCTGTCTAAAAACTTAAAGGTTAGAACTTATAAAACTATTATTCTTCCAACGGTTCTTTACGGATGCGAAACGTGGCCGCTTGCTTTGAAGGATGAACAACGGCTTAAGGTTTTCGAGAATAAGGTGCTGCGTAAAATATTTGGTCCGAAGAGAGATGAGGCCACTGGGGAGTTTAGAAGGTTGCATAACGCGGAATTGCGGAGTTTGTACCCTGTGAATATAATTGAGTTGATAGCATCGCGGAGACTCAAATGGGCGCGTAAAGTTGTTGGGCTTAGTGAGGAACGGATTCCGAGAAAGTTGGTATTCGCTGAACCGACTGGTAGGCGTCCGAAAGGTAGGCCGAAGCGTCGATGGGAGGATTGCATTAAGGCTGATCTCGGGGGCTTGGGCTTGACCGGTGAACATTGGACGAGTCTGTGCAGGCGAAGTTTGGTGGTATCGGCATCGAACCTTCGGGTTCGGTAAGCCTATTATTATTATTATAACCAGACTATCATATTAAAAAAAGTTCTCGGGGCCTGCCGAGGTCCGGCGATTCAACCTTCAAGTAGTGTAGGTTTGAATGGAACTATGAAAAGATTGTTTTACTGGATTGGTGTGATGAACAAAGTTCTTAACAAAAAATTGTGAGTTGGTAGATCTAATACGTAATATCAATAGAAGATCTAAAACAAATAAAAGTAATAAATTAAATGACTACAATAAGGATCTAGAAAATAATGCATAAACGAGAGAATCACTAAGTTGGAAAACTTAAGCTTCGCTACAGGAAATATTTACAATAAGAAAAACCTATCCTCTAATGCAAAAGTCAGTTACTATGCTACGGTGATAAAACCAATAAATTTGTACTGGATAGAGACATCATGTCTGAAAAAATACTGAGAATAGAGAGAAGTATCCTGATGCGAATCTATGGGCCTAAGAAAACACAGGATACTGTTTGAGACCAAACCAGAGAATTTCATGGGGATAAAAGACCTGGAAACCGAAATAACAATCAGGAGACTAAAATTGACGAAAATGGACCAAAGAAGACTTGACAAGAAATTCATTGACATAATACAAGAATACAAGAGCGTAGGAGGATACGTAATTAAATAAGAGAAGATACAGCAACAATACAATTAACGAACAAAAAATGCCTCGACAGAGAACAATGCCCAAAGGAATCAAAAGAGATTAAGGTTCTTGCGGAAAATAAAGAAAAACGGAAATGTGTGTGGTAGGAGGAGAGGAAACAAAAACAGGCAGGCACTGGGAGAAAAAAAAGGCGAAAATAAGGAAGTGAAAAAAATGATACTGGCGTGGTTGTAAAAGGACGTTTCATGTGAAACAAAATAATGAAAAAAATAATCATATTAACTGGAATCTAGACCAGTAATTCTCAACAAAAAATTTTTGCGGACCCTCTGGACATCGCCTGCTCTCAGGGGTCCGCGGAACTCTAGTTGGGAACCCTTGATCTAGACTAATCAGCCTTCTTAAGAAAGCTTTAAACCAACGAGGCTAATCCTAGAGGTTAGATAATCGCTGACAGAGAGAGGAACCTTTGACAGAGAGAGAGTTGGCAGTGAGGTGGGAACGCTGGGACCACAGCCAACAGGTTGAGATATTTAAGAGGCATTTCTCATTACGGATTTATTTTCCGAGGTTTCAGTATTGCCCCCTCCTCGAAGGCTTCTCGGAACTGCAAAAATCGAGACTAGCTGCCAGCCATAGTCCTCACTTTTGGCATACAATGATGAGGGGAGCATTGTTCTAGAACCTCTTGCCCATTTTTTATATGTGTTATAGAGTTTCAGGTAATTTTTTTCGAGCAAAATATATTTTCGTTAGGTTATTAATGGTAGCAAATATAAGTGTCAACAGAAAATAGTGCCCATTTAGCTAAATTTTAAAATAACGGATCTATGGGGAGGGGGCAATCACTCTAACCCAAAATAACCAGAGTAAAAAAACAATAACAGCTAATTAAAGTATATCAACAAATGCAAACACTCACAGCTATATATTATCGTTCATCAGTTCGGAAGGAAATGAATTTTATACTTACAAGCTGAGGATCCCAAATGTATCACACCTATTTTGATAATTTTTTTTTTAATGTAAAACTAGACATTAAACGATTAGCACCTACAAAATATTAGACGCCAACGCTCCCTAGGAACAGCGTTAAAAAATCGGAATGTTTGGGCATAAAAACACATTTTATTTAATACCTCTGTTTCTGTTGAAGGAAGAAAAATAATTTTGGTTTAATTACCCTATTTTAAAGCGAAATAATTAAAAAAATAAGTCTTTTTTTTTCTTATCCTCCAACTTTAATTACAAAAAAATAAATACATAAACATTCTATGTATGTACAGTAATAATGATATATACAGTCTACGGCTTAGGCCTCGTATTGCCTGTTGGCAAAAAAAAAAAAAAAAAAAAAAAAAATTTGTAAAGGTACTTTGTTTTTGTAGACTCGAAATAATTAGCTATGGCCGTATCCCGATTTTGACAAATTCTTTTGTTAAGAATCCTTTCAACGAGAATGGCGAATTTAACTTAGAATAAAAAAAATCAAATTAAAACAGTCCTTAAAACACGAACATCGGGCATATACTTTTAAATAGTAAAATTAAATTTTCTGGCGTTAATATACCGCTGGCATCAGCTGATGCGCTCGATGATAACAGTCATACGTTACATCGTCTCTCAGATTTTTGCTTTTTTCAGTAGGAATTCGCTTGAATTCAGTCTGGAGAACATCACTAGAGCTCAGGAATACTACGGCAGTGAATATTGGAGAAATTTCGGTAAGCAAAGTTATAATTTGGTTTGTACAATCACGAAAAAGTGAAAGGAGGGTCATTGATCAGCTGATTGCCGCTAGCTCGGCAAGCTCGGGCTTGCTTTTCGTTAACTTATCTTTCTTTTATCTTTAATTCTTATCTCATTATTTTATTTATTATTATTATTTTCTTAATCAATGAGATATTTTCATCAAGTCATGTCCTCAAAGTCTGCAAGTAAAAGATCTAGATCTGCAGGTTCTAACTCGTCTCCTACAAAACAGAGACCCCGCCGTGAACAAAATAAAAAAATAATTCCACCAGCGACCGCGTCAGCTACCTCATTAGGATCTGAACCACAGCCCAGCACATCATCACAAGGAATAACTGATGAATCCCCATTTTTTACACCGAATCCATTTGAGATCCTCCAAAATGAAAAAGAAACCATGGAATCTTCTCCTATACCCAGGGAACCACTACCTCCACCAATATTTGTTAAAAATATTAAAAATTTTAAACTGATGTGTGCGCATTTAAACAAAGTAACAGATCCTAATAGTTATTATTGTATAAGTAGAACCAATGATACTAAAATATCTCCGACTACTGCTGAAACCTACAGAAAGATTGTAAAATATCTGACTGAGACCAAAGCTGACTTTCATACTTATCAGCTGCGCCAAGGGAGAGCATTAAGGGTCGTAATCAGAAACCTACATTCCTCAACACCCGTTGAAGCAATCAAAGAAGAACTGACAGAATTAGGATTCCAAGTGAGGCAAGTCACCAATGTTCTAAAAGATAAAAGTCCACTGCCTCTATTCTTCGTGGACTTGGAACCATCAGCAGGAGACGAAAAAATCTATGACCTCAGTAGACTGTACTATACCCGTGTAAAAGTTGAAAAACCTTACACAAAGAGGGAAATAGTTCAGTGTCATAACTGTCAGGCTTATGGTCATACCAAAACTTATTGCCATCACATACTACGCTGTGTGAAATGCGGTGAACAGCATAAAACAGAAGAATGTACAAGATCAAGATCTACACCCGCTGTATGTGCTCTGTGCCTCAAGGACCACCCGGCTAACTACAAGGGATGTGAAATCTACAAGAAACTCAGAACCAGATACCAAAAACCTCAGGATCCGAATGAAACAGCTGTACCAACTTCTGTAAGAAGCAGAAGAGAACCATCTAAACTTGTAAATTCTAACGTATCATTTGCCCACTTGCTTGGAGGTGGAAACCAGAATCATGAAGTCGAGGCACTGCCGGAACAACTTTTTCCTCAACTTTCTCAATCTATTGTACAACAATCTATCCCTCAAAGTTTACCTAATCTTCAAAAAACTCCTCAACATCAAATTTCTCATATCCCTCCACCATCAAACGTCACAGATCTTACCAGTCTAATGACATCGTTCATCTCCGAAATCAAATCTCTTGTTATGCCGCTTATATCACTCCTTACAAATCTAGTATCAAATCTAATCCCTGCCTTGAAAAATCCTTAAATGAATTCACCTAACTCCTTATCCATTCTCCTTTGGAATGCGAATGGTGTTAGAAATCATACTGACGAACTGACTGCGTTGTTGCAAGACAAAACAATCGATGTTGCACTTATAACTGAAACAAGACTAACGACTAAACAGTACTTCAAAATACCGCAATACATCACATACCGTACTGACCACCCAGACGGCAAAGCCCATGCCGGTTCTGCTATCATTGTCCACCAATCCCTCTCTCATCATTTACTCCCACTTCCCACCTATGATTTCCTACAAGCCACAGCCATAGTAATCAAGACTTTTTCCTTTCCGGTAACCCTCACATCTGCATACTGCCCTCCTAAACATTCCATTTCCAATTCCGAATTTGTATCCTTCCTGGATTCCTTAGGAAATCGTTTCATTCTGGGTGCAGACTTAAACGCCAAGCATCAGCAGTGGGGTTCCAGAACCACGAATTCTCGGGGACGAAATTTGCTGTCTGCACTCAACTCCCGAAATTTTAATATCCTGCCTCCTGACTCCCCTACCTACTGGCCAACCAATCCTAACCGCAATCCTGACATCCTCGACTTCTTTATCCACAGCGGATTAGGCTCCCTCAACATTTCTGTAACTCGCCTTGATGAACTATCCTCAGACCATAGTCCACTGATCCTAAAAGTATTTCTCACTCCAATTCCAAAACCCATTCCACCATCATTCATCCGAGGCCCTGTCAACTGGAACCTTTTCCGCCAAATCCTGACCGATAATATTGACCTCAGAGTAACCCTCAAAACCCCAGATGACCTAGATAATTCCGTCTATTCCTTTACCACCGCCATCCAACAAGCTGTCTGGACTGCCTCCTCTCCTAAACACCCCAATATAAATCCTCACCAAAATCATTTTCCACAACATATTATAGACCTCATCCATACCAAACGCCGAGCAAGATCATTATGGCAGCGCACCCGACACCCAACAGATCGCCGCTCCTATAACTTCTATTGTAGACAATTGAAGAGGGAGTTGGCGACCTTCCGTTCCCAGTCCTTTAATTCCTACCTCTCCTCTCTATCAGCTCGTGATAATTCCCTGTGGAATATCACGAAAAAGATCCCAAAATACCATCAAGTTTCCCATCCTCTCCGACGTGGTGATGACTCCTGGGCTGCGTCTGATGAAGATAAAGCCGAGGAATTCGCCACACACCTCTCCAAAGTTTTCACTCCTCACCCGGAATCCCACGCCAATCACACCGCAACAGTGCAAGACTTTCTTATGTCACCAATTCCACTTTCCCTACCTCCTAAAGCTATTAATCCCTCTGAGGTCAAATATCTTCTCCAAAAACTTACCCTCCGTAAATCTCCTGGACACGATCTCCTTACTCCCCAGATCCTCCGACAACTTCCGCAGAAAGCTATTATATTCCTTACTTATATTTACAACTGCATCCTACGCACCACCTATTTTCCTCTGTTATGGAAACATTCCACTATCATTCTTTTTCTAAAACCAGGCAAACCTTCCAACAACACTTCATCCTACAGGCCTATTAGTCTACTCCCCATCCTCTCAAAAATTTTCGAAAGGCTTCTTCTTAAACGTATCCTACCCATATTAGAATCTCAAAATCTTCCTTCCCATCAGTTTGGATTTCGTCCTCAGCATTCCACAGTTCAACAGGGGCTCCGAGTTGTAGACCATATTTCCTCAGCTCTTGAATGCAAAGAGTATTGTTCTGGTGCGTTTCTGGACATTGCGCAAGCTTTTGACCGCGTATGGCACACTGGATTACTCTTCAAGCTGAAAACCCATTTACCCCAGTCTCTATACCTCATTCTCCGATCCTATCTCTCAAACCGTTCCTTCCGCGTTCGCTGTGGTGTAGAATTTTCTAACCTTTATCCCGTTGAGGCCGGTGTTCCTCAAGGCAGCGTCTTGGGACCCGTCCTCTACATCCTTTACACTGCTGATATTCCTACACATCCTGATACCTTTCTGGCAACTTTTGCAGACGACACCGCCATCCTATCATCCAGTTCCAATCCTGAAACAGCATCCTTAAACCTGCAAAGACACCTTTCTCTTACCGAAGACTGGTGTAATGCTTGGCGCATTAAGATGAACGAAGCCAAATGCAAACACGTAACTTTCACTCTTCGACGAAACTCCTGTCCGCCAGTTTACTTCAATTCCATTCCAATTCCTCCTTCAGATACAGTCCGGTATCTTGGCTTACTATTAGACAAAAGATTGACTTGGAACCCACATACAAGACTTAAAAGACAAGAACTCAACCGACGATTCGGACAGTTATACCGACTACTCAACAGAAAATCTGAACTTACAGTTGACAACAAATTATTAATCTACAGGACAATACTGAAGCCCATCTGGACCTACGGACTTGAACTGTGGGGGACAGCTAAACGTACTAACATCAAACGCATTCAATCCTTTCAATCCAAAGTCCTCCGTACAATAGTAAATGCTCCTTATTATGTTTCCAACTATACCTTGCACCACGACCTTAATGTTCCTTTTATTTCAGACCTGATTCCATCCAAATTTTCCAAATTCCACCAGAATCTCATTCATCATCCTAATCCTCTAGCTCAATCCCTATCCAGCCCCACCCATCCATACAACCCACCTAGAAGGTTGAAACGGCAGTGGCCTCGTGACCTCTTATAACATGTATATTGGAGTTCTAGCATTGGCTAGATTCTCCACTCACGTGCTGTATGCTTGTGAATTGTATATAGGTATGAGTGACTATTGTATATATTTTTATTGATTTTATTTTGTATATATGTATATTTTTATTATTATTATTATATAAATTTATAGTTTTGTATATATCGTGTGAATGTAGAATGAATGTTGTACGGTATCACTATTAAAAATGTCCTGAATTGGACAGATTGTAATATTGCTCAATGAATAAAAAAAAAAAAAAAATAAAAAAAAAATAAAGAATATACCGCTGGAAAGCTAAGCATTTTAGAAAAAATATTATCTTACACACATGCTTGTAAAACGTAATTCAATTTAATTAATTCTTTATTAGTTTCAATCGTTTTCATCTCTGACTGTATTTGAAAATTCTTAAATTGATTTTATCATCGGAGGTAACCGAGGGTCGTGTGTTGCCCGCAGCAGATTTTTACTTTATTTTTTTTTTAAGATTGTAAATATATATGTCTCAATCCTTGTAGGCAAACTACAACGCTTATCTTATAACAACAATATTCAGATCCATTATCTGGAAGGGAATTTGGCTAAAATAGAACTCTATCAGGCGGGTTGAGGAGGGAAGATTGGGTCCTGGGGTTCGGGAGATTGCCCTCAGGGAAAAAGGAAAAAAAAGGCAATATTTGTTGGGGATTGAGTTAGTGGCAAGTCTTCATTTATTCGTTTCTCAATCTCGCCGATAGCGTCACCTTTCCCGTTTAGCACATTACTCTCCTTCAGTTGCCTATTTTCAAGTTAATGCTAAAACCATTTATTTTCCATTTAGTTTAGCTTTATTTATTCTCGGCATTAGTCAAGTTCCCTTTTCTGTAACGCCTGCTTCGAGCAAGGACTATTTCATGGCTGTATGGTATATCTGAGATATTAAAACTGATAGTTAACCAGGCTAGTGCTAAAAGAGGAGTGTAGAAATTTTAATACCAAATCCTTCTCTACAAGATTATTTATATTTTTAGGATTATGACCAAGAACAAAACTTTAATATTTTAATGGCTAATATTTTTGAAATTGGGTAATTTTGATACCAAATAATGTATTTATCTTCACTAGAAGCAGAAAAAATCTGGTGCGGGCAACACACGACTTTCACTTACCCCCGTTTTTAAAATCGATTAAAGAATTTCCAAATACAGTTAGAGATATAAATGAGTGAAATCATTAAAGAATTAATTAAATTGAATTAATATAGAAACATGTGTTTTATTAAAAACTCTATTATATTATTGTCTAAAAAAATCAGTTAGTTTTATTGGCTTTTTATCACTCTTAATTCAATTGTACAAGCTTGTGTTTAAGATAATATATTTTCTAAAATCTTTCTCTTTCAAAAAGTATATTATACGTCTATATTACTGTTCTAATCTAAAAAAAAAAAAAAAAAAAAAAAAAAAAAAGGCACGCTGTGCTTCATTGAGCTCTCAAGCCACCAGGCTATAGCACCGTCAACATGAATTTTCCTTTTCGGGAACCCAAAAATCATTTAGTTTTATCGGCTTTTCATCACTCTTCATCACCCTTTACAATTCCGTGAATCAGATAATATTTTCTTCTAAAATCTTTAGCTATCCAACGGTATGTTATACATCTATATTACTATTGTTGTGTTCAAAAACACAAAAAAATGCATACAAAATATTTGTTCAGTTTTCTCCTTCAGTTGTTTATCAAATTGGAAAAACATGCATATTTAGCTGTTAATTATCAATGGTAACAAGGTAATATAATTATTTTTAAAGAATATATAAAATTAAAGGTACTGTAGAGGAAGACAATTTAAAATATTTGAATTTAAGCCCTGTCATACTATTTCAATCAGAATGAAACCTACATGATATTAAAGCCCATTAAATTTTACATCAATATAGCGAGTTTAATCAAAATCGTTACAGCCGTTTTTAAGAAAATAGTAAAAAGGTGCTAAATGTATGTTATAAAGTGGCTCTTCTGGTGAGCCGATTTTAGTAAAAAAGTCGCTGTAACATCTCAGGCGTATAGTAGTCTTAAATATGAAATTTCAGTTTCATAGGACTTTTCGGTTTTGCTCGCTAGTTACCACACACACACATATTTTTACGGGACTTGGTTATTTCCACTCAGGGGATCCTAAAACGTGTATTTTCGTTTGGAATTCGAAAATTTTCACGATCGCAATACTGTCTCTTACTATGTATTCCATATATAGATAAGTGAAAGTAATATTAAATGAAATTTTTTTTGGGCACAAACTTTCCAATTGTTTAACGCGACACCTGGGTAGTGTTGGATCCTAATATTTTGCTGATGATAATTATCTAATTCCTAGTTTCACTAAAAAAAAAATTCATTAAAATCGGTGAAACTCATTTTTGATTTTCGTCGATTCAAATAAAAGTAATATGTCAATTAAACCTATTAAGACAAGGAAGTATCGTGAATGGTGAGGATTGAAGAAAAATATGTCGTCCACGCAACACACTTCTTTCCCTTCACTCCGTTGTTAAAATAAATATTAGAACTTTGAACGAAAGTTAGAGATGAAAAAATGTTAAATAATATCATTGAGATATGATAGAATCTTGCGATATAAAAATCGTGTTTCACAGTGTTTGAGGTCGTAGTCCTCCTAAAACGGCTAGACCAATTTTTATATTTATATCATGTATATTTTATTATTATTATCTAAAACAATCAACGACGTTGATGCCCTATTCGTCACTTTACATAACCTTCCCCAACTTCGTATTTAATTTTTTGTTTCTCTAAAATCTTTAGCTTTCAAGAGGTATATTATTATACATCTATACAACTTTTATTGAGTTTGAGAAAAAAAAAATCCTAAACAAATGTTTCTGCTTTTCTTCTTCAATTGTTAATTAAATTCGTTTAATATGTTAATTTAGACATTTTTTATCAATGCCAATAAAATGGTATCTTTATTTATTTTTTTTTCAAATATACAAAATGAAAGGTATATTTGAGAAAGAAAACTAACGGCATTTAAGCCCCGTCAGACTATATCAATCAGAATGAAACCTAAAACTTGCTCATTTGGGCTCAGGGACCCTAAAACGTGTGATTTCGATGAAAACTCGAAAATTTTCACGATCGCAATATATTTCATAAATAAATATATGTGTGTGTATGTAATATCAAGTCACAATTATTTTAAATCCTGACAAATAAATTTGATTGAATCAAAAATCGATTATGTGCAATCAAAGTTTCAAAGAAATATTTTAGATAAAAATCACTCAAATTCATCCGAGGCTTAAATACCACTCACAAATAATCGAAAAATAAATCTCTCGACCCCTTGACATAGCTACATCTAAAAAAGGCTACCTATCGTGGAGATAATGAAAATCTGTAGAAAGATAATCTGTTAATAAAAAAATAAATATAAAGGATAATCCTCGTAATATTATCAATAACAGTAGTGACGTAAATAAAATTCCGGATTCTTATAAATACTGGTACTTAAACCCACGTTGCCTATTTACATTAGTTATTTTAAATAGAGTGACAACCAGAAAAGATTAAATTTTATTTATTTATTTATTTTTTTTTAAATAACTTTTAAGAAATAACTTTTATAATTCCTTAGAAGTTTTTCCAAACCCGGTTTTTAATAGGCTTAAGATTCCGCCAGCTCCTCAGAGGTGGCAACATAGTGTAAGCTAGAGTTTAAGATTAGCTTAAGTCTGGAAGTGTCAAGATTAAGGTGATCCCCATCACCAAGAGGAATAGCAAATCAGTGATAGCACAAAAACATAATCTCTAACAGAAATATCGTTAAAATGTATCTAGATACAGTAAAAGGAAATTATTCAGAAAATATTTTAGCAAAACATGCAACTAAATTGGGGTTGAGAAAAAATAAATAAAATTAATCTTTTTTGGTTGTCACTCTATTTAAAAAAAAAAATAAAAAATATTAATTCTACCTTCGGGTAATAGAAGAACAAATATCTGTGACATGTGTACATATCAATTTGTATTGTATTTTGTGTAAAAATAAAACCAGAGGGTATGAAAAAAAAAAAAAAAAGATTAATTCATTATATTCTTTATAAAATAATCTAAACCCTGCTAATAAAATTTTAATGAGCTATATAGTCAAATAACAATTTTTGATAAATACTGAATTAAATTAAAAATATTTAAATTACTCAAAATAAATTATAATTTTAAAATACTATAATTTAAAAGATTTGATTACCACACCCACTGAACAGAATACTCGGCGATGAAGAGAAACAGATATCTATACTGTTCGACTATTTAAAGATTGTAGGGACTACAGCAAGGTATAATTTATTATGATGACGCCAATGTAGAGGGGAATAACAAATAAAAAAATAAAAAGTTTTGAATTTAATAATCAATTAAAAAACCTGTACTTCTGCAACACATGAAGTCTTAGGTTCTGTACATACATTTATTAGCACTGTCCCTAGGCCAACGAGGTGCTCAAACCGAGATCACGAACACACACGTTATGTTTTCTTCCCATTTTTTAGGTACCCACTTTATGGAGGTCGGGTTTGCCCCTGGAGGGTCACCCCACAGCTGAAACACCTGCTCATTCTCCATCCATTAGCCGCTACCTATTGAGTGCATCACTACTTCGCCAGAATTATTCCAGGAATCACTGGAACACAAAAACGAGAAAACTTAATCATTTTCCTGATGAAGAGTAAATTACACTCTGTCTAGTAGATACTAGAATACGATGCTTTTGACATTAATCTGTAACCATATAAAATAAATTAATATATTTAATTTAATGTTACCAACTTAAATAATCTACTTAAATATCTAACAACTACTTACTTGAATAACTTAAAATTAAAAAATATATATAAAGATATATTTAATTTCTAATTTACAAGTTTTCACTAAACCAGATTATACCGAGTTAATTATATCGATACCAGAGAGATATGTCTCGAATTTGAGTCGCTGCTCATCTTCGTTTTATTCAGTCTGGAATGCAATCTTAAAAAAACAAAAAAAACAGAGCTAGAGTAAGATAAAAGGTACAAAGTCACATCACTAATATCGTATCAAAATAAAAACTTTAATTTAAAAAAAAAAATTAACTAAAATCTGCAATTGAAAGAGATATTTTTGATTCGCAGACCGTAGAAGACCCTAACGAAATTTTAGAAACACACAACATTCACTTACCACGGTTGTAAAAATTAATTTAATAATTTCTTAAAAGATTTTTTACAGTCAGAGATATAAACCAATTAATAAAGAATTAATTACATTATGTTTCAATAGAAACATGTATTTAATTAATTAAACTATAATACTATCTACAAGAATCAGTCAGTTTCATCGGCTTTTCAACACTCTTCAATTAGTTTTACGAATTTCTATATAAGATAAAACATTTTGTAAAAAAATTAACTTTACAGAAGTAAATTATACATCTTTATTACATTTTGTATTTTTAAAAACACAAATATTACATTTAAAAAAATACTTTTCCTCTTTTCTCCTTAGTTGGATATCGGATTCGTTTGAATGATACAGTTATCCGTTATTTATAAATGCTAACAAGATGATAAGGTAAATTGTGTCGAATCTACAAAACTAATGATACTTTAGAGGGAGCAAATTTGATATATCGGCATTTAAGCCCTGTCAAATTATTTAAATCGGAATGAAACATTTAAGTTTAAAGGCCTATTAAATTTTAAATCAAAATGGTGGGTTTAATTAAAATCGTTAGAGCCGTTTTTGATAAAATCGTAGAAAGATGCAAAATTCATCGTATAAAGTAGTTCATCTGGTTAGCCGATTTTGATTAAAAAGTTTCCATAACATCGCGGGCTTACAGTTGTCTTAGTATGAAACTTCAGTTTCATACGATTTATCGTTTTCGTGCTGGACACACACACAGACCTTTTTGCGGGACTTGGTTGTTTGGTCTAAGGGGACCCTATTTTCGTTGAAAACTGGAATCCGATAATTTTCACAATTGCAATACTTTACCTTACTATATATTTCATACATAAATAAGTGAAAGTTAAAATGACTACACACTTCATATTATAGGTAAATGGAAGTAAAAGTCATAATTACATTTTTTTCATTTCATTTACATATGTTTCAAAATAATTAATTATCTATGCATATTAACAATACTTTTTTTCGTTCAGAATAGGAGCTGAACAATATCAATAAATAATCGAATAAAAGGTTTCTTTTAACTTTAAAGACAAAAAGAGAAAATAAACGTTAATGCTGGCATCCAACTGAGTTGTGGGTCTTTTAATTCGGTTAATTGTAGCCAAAGGGTAGGACCGACTCATAAATATTTAGCGAGCCATTTGTAGGATTGCATTAGAATACAAATTGCTTTCGAGAACTGTAAAACCATTGAGCCGAAAGTCGACAAACTGAGGTATTAGAATTAGATAGTGATGATGGAGGAATTAAGTTATAGTTTCAGGGCTTAAGCAATAATTTCAAGGAGGTTTGCGAAAGTAAGCAGAGGGTTCACGAATTGGTCTATTCAGCAAAAAGCGAAATAAATTATGTTACATTGTAAATTACGTAGTAATATGGTTTGGTTATAAATATACAACATTCACTGGCAGATATTTAAGGTATAAATACGTATTACTGAGACTTAAGGCGTATTACTGAATATTATTAAAAATGACAATATTAGATAAAGGAAATGTTTAATAAAACTAGCAAAAAAAGTAATTTAAAAATCCTCGAAAATCAGTTGACTCATTCAGGTTAAAAGTCAAATTGGCATTCGCATTTATATGTGATTAATTAAAAATGTTGTTTTTGTATTTTTTTTCTATAGAAAGGGATTCAGAAAACGAAGGAATATTTAAAAAATCCAATTATTATAACATTATTTAATTTTAATTTAGTTTCCGCCCTATTCGCGGAAACGGAGGAAGAGGCGGTCGCTCAGATAAATGCCCTCTCAAGAATAGAACTAGTGACTACGGGCTCGAAATACAACACAACGTATGTGGAAAGATAAGAGTAACCCCGAAATTCAGATACTTAGGAGTAGTCATATGCAATAACGGATCGGACCGAGAAAGCTTTAAAGGAAAAGGCTCGAAATTAGAGAGCGTGTGTTTCGACTTCAGAAACTTCTACAACAAAAAGAGCCTATCCATCAAAGTCCGACACTATAACGCCGTAATCAAACCCGTGATACTTTATGAGACAGAGACCTCCTGCCTTCCTAACATAAAAAAGCTTCTGAAGGTAAAAAGAAAAATACTTAAAAATCTATGGGTCCAACAAGACACCCGAAGGATACAGGCTAAAGCCCAAAAAAGAAATATACACTAACAACAAAAGCCTGGAGACCGACATCAGTGTAAGAAGACTAAAATTCTATGGGCAAGATGAGGATGAGCCCTGAAAGGTTAAATCGGGAAATCTTCCGACGATTCCACCAGCGCAAGAACACGACTGGTTTCTTCAAGCAGATCAGGGTCGATATGGATTCAGCAGGACTGAAGGATTCAGACTGTCAGGATAGAGAAACCTACAGGTCACTGAACAACATAAAGGTCTTAGTGGACAAAGAACGCCAAAAAAGGGGTTATGTGTGATCGGAGGAAAGGAAGTGCAAACATGCAGGGCTCATGAGGGAAGTATGGAAAAGAAGGAAGTTGAGGACGAAAACATAATATTCGTTGGTCTTTAAGGCCTTTTCTCGTCCCTCCACCTCAAAAAAAAAAAAAAAAATTTAATTTTAGTCTTATATGTCCCACCATTAGTATCAATTGAAGGTTTACCATGCGTTTTCTTGTATATGGAATGAAGCTATCGATTTTTTCAAATTTATTTCTTGGAATTTTATTAATATAGGAGTTGTGAAATTTTCGTGTAATTAGTCTAAAGTATATGTACTATATGGTTTTAATTTAAGTTATTATTGTATATAATTATAATTGTTTGTATGATGTTTATTTATTTGCCAAATTTTTATTTATCTCAATTATAGGTTGTTGTTTTGATTTATTTTGTTTTTTTATTTATTATTATTTTATTGTATATATATGAATTTATTTATTTTCTATTTTATGTAATTTGACTATTATTATTATTTTCTGTATATATTTTATGAATGTGGTCTCATATCACTATTATTATTGTTCATTTTGTAACAAATTGTAATATATCTCAATAAATAAATTATTAAAAAAAAAAAAAAAATTAAGTTATTGGTTATAATGTTTCTTTTATTAGTGGTTTGCCAAAAATCTCAACTGGTCTTACTTAATGTTAACGTTAATAACATTAGCGAAAAAACTGTAACGCTTATTACTTTTTCTTCACATTTTGTTGTTTTTGTTTTTTTTTAATACAGTTGTAAATATCAATAAATCAATATAAATATCTATTTCTATTTCTATTTCTAAATAAATAAAAAAAAATCTATAAAAAAATAAAATTGTGAAAACGCATATAAAATCAAATTATACACCCTTCGACACTGATAAAAGATTTCAAGAGTAATATTTTATTTGAGAATGACACATACTTTTCCTAAAATGAACTAATATTTTACTGTTTAACTTTGTTAACTAATTTATCTAAATTTTATCAATATGCTAGCCTATAAATAATATAATGTAGCATGTTTGAGGGATGAGTTTGCTGGAAGTGCGAGTTAGTATTGTTGTTATACACCCACCCCCGCCTCTCTGACACCCGAAACAAAGTAAGGTTCTTATCTTCCTCACGGTTCGTCGGATCTTCTCCAGCTCTCGGCGCTCGCACGGAAAGGCTTCGGGACAGAACTCTGGACAGAACTTCAACATTATCCTGAAATCATCAAACATCGCTGTATTCGACACAACGGTTAATGTCAGCCAAGCGTGAAAAATCGCAGACATGAACGAATATAAAGTTTACCACATCAAAGTAATATTGATACTTCATTCCATCAAAAGGTCATAAAAGCATTACATTTCTTGCTAAACCAGATGAAACACACGAAGTCAAACTTATTTTATGGGCCGTTCAATTACATTATTTTTTTTTATTTATAGTAATTTACAACTGTACTAAAGAATACAATAAGTAAATATGTAGAATGAATATAAAAAGTCATCAATGTTTAATAAAGTTTTGACAACTGAAAAATTACCTGACAATTGGACAAAATCAAATGTTATAATGATTTATAAAAAAGGGGACAAAAACCAACCAGAGAACTACCGACCTATCTCCTTAATGAATTGTATCCTTAAGATTTTCACCCAAATTCTTTTAGATCGGTTGACGGTATGGGAAACCGAGAAAAATATTTTACCAGAATCACAAAACGGATTCCGAAAAGGAAGGTCATGTTTTGATAACCTTTTTCTAATGAATTGCCTCATTGATTTAAAATTAGAATATACCAAAAGTGAATTATTCGCTATTTTCGTTGACTATAGAAAGGCATTTGACAGTGTGGATCACAGACTTTTATGGCACAAACTACAATTACTAGGGCTAAGCGGAAAAATTATAAAAAATCTTTATGATCGGGCCACACTAAGAATTAAAATAGATGAGCTATTATCTGATGAAATCGATGTCACAAAAGGAGTATTGCAAGGTGAAGTTCTTTCAGCATATCTCTTCTGTTTGTTTATATCCGATATGGAAAAATATTTCAAAGAAAATGGCGCGACAGGAATTCAATTAAATTCGAACTGTGAAGTACTGAGCTCCTGCTACGCAGATGATAAGGTCATTTTCTCTTCTTCTTATATAGATACTAATAAAAAATTAGAAATCCTCGCTTCATACGCTCAAAAAAACTATTTAGATGTAAATCTTAACAAAACTAAAATCATTTATTTTCATAAAGGTAGACAAAAAAATTTAAAAACGTTTTATTATAACGGGGAACCTATAGAAACAGTTGCCTATTATAACTACTTAGGAGTGCATTTTTCCTCTTCCGGTGTTTTCTATCAAGCATGCAAACACTCACAATTGAAAACAGCCTGTGATGTAGGAACCGTATTAGATATATGTAGAAAATCAAAACTGCAATCTTGGGGAAGTAGACTATTATTAAATAAAGCCATTATTGATAGCACTCTTTTATATAGCACTGAAATATGGGGCCTTAGATACCTCGACGATATTGAAAAAGCACATTTACAATATTTTAAAAAACTCTTCAACTTAAATAAAAATGTACCTTTCTGGCTTATAAGACTAGAGTTTGGTCTTGAACATTCTACCATACATGTATTAAAACGAATATTAAATTGCATTAAAAAAATAATCAGCATGCCAGACGATAGAATTACTAAAACATGCTATAAGACCCTCAAACATAAACATCAAATTAGATCGTCAACAAAATACAACTGGTTCAGTCAAATATACGATATCTTAGAAAAAGTTAAAAGTTCGTATATACTATTTGAAAATAACCCATATATCTTCCAATCCAATATTCCGAAAATTCTTGCTCTATTTAAAGAACTGCTATTCAACAATGACCTTGAATCCTTGAAAACAAGTCAGTACAGCCCTCACTATAATTTCATTTATCAACCAACTCTACAGCATCCACATTATATAACAATAGACAATATTCCATTTAACAGAATAAAAATAATAACACAGGCCCGCCTATCTGGTAAATATCATATTAAATTCTCTCATAAAAACCATTTCTATAATATCAAACCCACAGAAATCTGTACCATATGTAATATGAATACCTATGAAACCCTTTACCATTTAATCGCAGTATGTCCAATCTACTCCTCCATCAGAAACTACCACATACCATACGTAAACAATATTCCAGAAAATCAGTTCCCGACAATATTTATAATAGAAGACCAAACTAAATTAAACCAAATATATTATTATATAATTAACTGCCTAAAAATGAGATCATTCATTATCAACGAATAAAAAGAAAACAAAAAAAGATATATGCTTACATACGAAATCTAAATAACGTAGTAAACAAAAACAATAATATGTCAACAATAGTATATCCCCAATGACTGTTTTGATGTATATAAATCGATGATAAACGCATAAACAATTCTATCATACTCAAAGGAAATATTAACTTAATATAAATCGTAACTGATGTAACCAGTCTAACCGAACTTTATCAATATTATATCAAATTTCAGTCTAAAAAGTCTTAAAAGATATCTAAAAAGATATTTTTTTTTTTTCATTTCTTTTTTTTTGCTTATTTTATTTTAGTTTTATTTTTAAAAACAGATGTATTATTATTTTGAAAACATTTTTTATTTTATTTATTTATTTTTTTATTTTAACTCTACTATATTGGAACAAAAAAAGAACTGTTAATTTATCTATATCAATATACTAATTTATCTTTTATTTTATTTTCTTTATTTTTTTGTTTAATTATTTATTTATTTTTTTTATTTAACAGATGTATTATTATTTTAAAAAATATTGTATTTTTTTTTTCTTCTTTATTTACTTTATCTCTATTGTATTGAAGTAAAAACAGAAAAAAAAAAAAAAAATTATCTTTATCTTTATCGTATTTAATTATTTTATCTTTTCAAACAGATGCATTATTATTTTAAAATCATATATACTTGCTTTTTGTTTATACAGTGGTGCATTGAAGAAAAAAATAATTAAGATGAGTGAAATAAATAAAGAACTTAATTTATCCTTATCAATATGAATTTTTAATTTTTTACTTATTTTATTATTATTTTTTATTTTATTTAACTTTTTTTAAAAATTATTTTAAACAGATGTATTATTATTTCAAAAGCGTATGTATGTGTGTATATATATATATATATATATATGTATACTTAAAAAATGTATTGTGAATAGCCTAGCCAGGCTCTATTTGTAAGGGGAATACCCCAAGGACAAATAAAAATATATTCTATTCTATATAAAAAGTCATGAAAATGTCTTAAGAAAGAACCACCCAGTGGTAGCACTTCACTAACTATTTTAATACAGTAGGTCCCGAGGCTACCTTCTTTTCAGTCGCCTTGGAGGGTTATCAGGAATATCTGAGGAAGATAAAGTACGGACAAGTGGGTTTGTATGGGCAGGGAGTTTAGAATGGAAAGAGGAGTATCTATCACGGGCTATGTCTGCAACAAATGGGATGTTTGGGTCATTATGCAGGAGTTGATTTGTGACAAAATAAGGAGCATTTTGCGAAGGATTTTGGATTGTAAGGACTGGATGCGGGAAGAATTAGATGGTTTCGTAGAGCCCCAAAGCTCGATTCCATATGTCCAAATAGGTCTGATTATTGTGATGTAGATGAGTCTTTTGTAATGTACTAGACGTTTTGAACGTTTGTCTAGTAAGTGTTGTAGTAATCGATACATTCGAGCAGTTTCTTGTCGTTTCAGTCTTGTGTGAGGATTCCAAGTAAGGCGCTTGTTAAGATGGAGACCTAGGTAACGGATTTGTTCTACAGAAGTAAGGGTAATGTTATTAAAGGATACTGGGGGGGCAGGAAGTCATCGGTTTGCGACGAAGGGTAAAGGTGATTTGGTGGGATTTGTTGGAATTTATTTTAATCCTCCAATTTTGACACCAATCTTCAATGGCTTTGATGTGGGACTGAAGGGTTTGGGATGCAGTAGTTGGATCATTATGGACGGATAAGACACACGTGTCATCAGCATAAGCATTGAGGACAGTGCGAGGATGGAGTGGAATGTCAGCTGTATAAAGGGAGTAGAGGATAGGACCTAAGATACTACCTTGAGGCACTCCAGCAGATAGGGAAAATGTGGATGAGTAGGAAAAATTGTGGTTTACCATAAAGGTTCTGCCAGTAAGGTAGGAACGTATTAATAGGAAATATGTAGGGGTGAAGAATTGACGGAGTTTGTAATATTACATTCAAATGATTAATTCATCATTGTCTCTGACAACGTTTAACAATGAGTGGATTAATTAATTGTAGTCTTAACGGATTAAGATAACCGGTTAGATTTAAATATTAACAAATAGCAGTTTAAATTTTAAATCAGATGTCATAAATGAATAATAAACATTTAAACTCATCTTGTTTTCACATTGTGAACAATTAAATCGTACGAAGTGTAAAACTCTTTAAAAACTCATTACTCGAAAAATACAAATTGAGTAATTAGTTCATAAAACCAAGTCCCGCAAAGACCTTCGTATGTGTCCGGCTTTGTGTGCGTGTGTGTGTGTGCTTAGTGCAGCACGAAGTCGTAAACTGAAAAAAGCATAAGTTCGAGATGTTACGGCAACTTTTTCATCCGAATCGATTTTCTCTACAACGGCTCTAACGTTTTTAATTAAACTCGATATATGGATGTAAAATTTAATGGCTTAAATAAGACTTAGGTTTCATTCCGATTAAAATAATCTGACAGGGCTTAAATAAAGATATTTTAAATTTTCTTCGTCTAAAGTACCTTTAATTTTTTTCTATTTAAAAATATTAGGCACATCTTCTTGTTACCATTGATAAATAACCGCTAAAAATGCAAGTTGAGCGAATTTGATGAACAACCAAAGGAGAACAGTGCAAAAATATTTTTTTATCCATTTTTTGTGTTTAACGACACAAAAATAGTAATATTGATTTATAATATACCTTTGGATAGCTAAATATTTTAGAAAAATATATCATTTAATACACGGAATCGTAAAAGTTAATGGAGATTGATTAAAAACTGATAAAATTAACTGATTGTCGTACATAATAATATAACAGATTATTTATAAAAGCACATGTTTCTATTGAAATTCAATTTAATTAATTCATTAACAATTTATTTTATCTCTATATGTCTTTCAAAATTCTTAAACTGATTTAACAACAGAGGTAAGTGAAAGTCGTGTGTAGCCACCAGATGTTTTAATCATGTATTAATTTAAAAACAAGTTAATTATTACATTTTTTCTCAATTAATTATGTCTGGATAATCTGACTGAATCATGGAAAATGAGGTTTTGACTTTGACTCACTAATCATAACTAATCATTGGAAGTTGCCCTAGTCTAAATTTTTAAAATATGTCTAGTTTATTTTAATAATTAAAAATATTCATATTCTATAAGTTTCAATTCCCAAACAATGCACTTTTGATGTTTGTTTGTTTATTTATTTAACGTCACTTTATGCTACTATGGCTAATCGGACGATACTACAGTGTGGGAGACCTAAATTTTGCCTAACCAGATTTTTTTAGGATAGGGATCTTTAACTTTTGATAAATGGTAACTACATATCACAGCTATTTTTTCGGAATTGTTTTTTTCATTTCTATTATTTTTATTCTTCTCTTTTCGTTGATTATGAAATTCTTTAATAGTTCATATTTACACACTAAATTGTACTACTAAGAATAGAGGGGCAATCATTTTTTTTTTTTTATTTGACAAAATTTAAGGAATTGAAATTTTAAAACATTGGTACTAGAGCTCAGTCAGCTATTTCAATTAGGTTAAAACCTATGAATTTAATAAAAAGATTTTGATTAGTATTAAGTAAATTAATTTTACATTATTTAAAACAAATACCAGCGAGTTATGGTCAATTGATTAAAACAAATAATATCTAAGTTTAACTTAAATTTTAGTTTTTCCTTAAGGAAAAGAATCGAAATTTGGTCAGACTATTTAATCAGAATAAAACATGCCAAATATCTCATTGTATTATTATACAATGATAGACGATATAAACGAAAATTCTTTGATCTGTTCACGATAAAATCCTAAAAATATGTAAAATCCATAGCATAGAATTGCACTTATGTTAATTCGTCTTCAATGAAAAAGTTGCTAAGGTACCTCTGGCACATACATACCTTAAATATGATGTTTTAGAGACAGAACAATTTCGTATTGAGCTACTTAACATACTAAAGGACTATTTTTTCGAGACTTGGTTATGTTGGCCAAAACGGGCGTTTTCTAAAATATCCATGCTCTCAATCCTGTAATTATATAGGCACATATAAATATTAAATTGAAATTAAAAACCTAGATATATTTTACAAGTATTTAGGTGTAATCTTAGTACTGTAAATGACAAGCTAAAAGTTATTAATCTGTTTTAAAGTGGGTACGGTAGAAAACAAACAGAACAATATCTCATTTAGCTCAATATCAAGGTGGATATAATGGTTGATATCTCTAAAAGGATATCTGCCTGACCTTGCAATGGATTAGCGGCTATAAGCATCCAGATGAGAGTTAGATTGAGGCTAATTGATCATCCTTACTACTCAACTCCATTATCTCATATTATTTCCTTCTCCTATTCATCATGATTTTGATGTAAAATATAATTTTTTATTAGTATCGCTTTTAGAAAGTTGAGGAGCGGCGTGGTCTAGTGGATAGAGCACTAGTCTATTGTTCTCCGGGTTCTGGGTTTGAATCCTGGCGGTGGCAAAATATGATTTATTATGTTAATTCCGTCGGGAGAGCAGGGGGAGGGGGGGGCGACTCTAGGGTAATAGAGACTCAATGGAGACCCGCCTGGGGCAGACCCAGCCTCTATGATGTAGGTACCAAAAAAATGGGGAAAAACTTGGCGGCTGAGCGTGATCAAGGCCTAATCACCTCATTGCACGCCTGTTGGACAAGAAACAGTTCATATGTACTGAGCCCAAGACTAGGATTGTAGTGGTACACGTTGTTGTTTTTTTTTAATTTATTTTGTTAAGTGTTAAAAAAATAAAAATAGAATATATATATATATATATATATGTAGGTTATATAAAACAGGATCAAGCTATAGAAAATTATTTTATTATTTGATAATTTTTTTTTGTTGGCACGACAGACCGTATAGGCTCTTGGCCGCGCGGTTTTAAGCTTGGAGAACACACGCCCGATTCTCGATGATATTCTATAAGATTTTTTTTTTTTTTTTATTATTAAAATTATTAAACTCATAGGTTTTAACATTTTTTTTTTCATCCCTACCTCGCTTTTGAAGGCTATAGGGGAATTCTCGGCCCCAGTCCGAGAGATAACCCCGAGAGATAGTGGTTGTGAACTAGTAATTTTTTGGTTTGAACGTTTTTGATCATTTGTGGTAGCTAGGCAATGAAAACAACGCGCGCTAACTCATTCCGCCACCCCGACCTCCTATATATATAAAAGTTAGGGTTATCTCTCCTTTATTTTTGAGAGTGGCCACCAGGTGGCTGACGGGTCTCACATACCGGGAAAAGAGGCAGTGAGTGATTTTTAGTTATATGCTTCAAAAAGTCCTTCCAGGACTGGGATTCGAACTCACAACCTTTGGCGTGGTAGACTAGCGTTTTAGTAACTAACTGGATAAATAATTCACGTTCTTAAAAGTAAAATTATAATTTATGCCATAATAATTAGTTAATAATACCAATTGTAAGATGCGGTTCAAATGTTCCTTGTGGATGAAAAGCCATAATTTAAAAAATAAATAATAAATGTTCGGAAAACTATGCAACATACTATGATATATATAGTTAGATATATATAGTAAGGGAAAGTATTGCAATCGTGAAAGTGTTCGAATTCCAGTTTTCAACGGAATTACACGTTTTAGGGTCCTCTGAGTCCAAATAACCAAGTCTCGAAAAAAGGTCTGTGTGTGTGTGTGTGTGTATGTGTCTGTGTGTATGTGTGGTAACTCCCGCGCGTTAACGAAAAGTCCTATGAAACTGAAATCTCATATTTAAGGCAGTTGCGTAGCAGTGGCGTATAGTTATACGCCCGAGATGTTACAAAATCTTTTTCATCAAAATCAGCTAACCAGAAGAACCGCTTTATACGATGCATTTTACACCTTTTTACGATTTTCTCAAAAAAGGCTCAAACCATATTGATTAAACTCGCTGTATCGATGTAAAATTTAATTGACTTGAATATCATGCAGGTTACATTGTGATTGAAATAGTATGAGAGGGTTTAAATGCCGATACTTAAAATTTTCTTTCCCTAAAGTACCCTTAATTTTTTAGATTCAGTAAAAATGACCACATTATCTTGTTACCACTGATGAAAAACAAGTAAATATATAAGTTGGTGAAATTCGATAACCAACTAAAAGAGAAAACTGAAAAAATATTTTTTTAATGTAATATTTTGATTTTGATCATAAGAACAGTAATATAGATGTATAATATACAGTTGGAAAGTTAATGATTTTAGAAAAAATGTTATCTTATACACAAGCTTGTAAAAGTTAATAAACAGTGATGAAAAGCCGATAAAACTAACTACTTATTTTAGGTAATAATATAATAGATTTTTTAATAACACATGTTTCTACAGAAATTCAATTTAATTAATTCTTTAATGGTTTCACTCATTTTTATCTCTAACTGTATTTGAAAATTCTTTAATCGATTTTTAAAACGGTGGTAAGTGAAAGTCGTGTGTTGCCCACACCAGATTTTTTAACCTTACTGGAGATTAAGATTTTTATTTTGTGTACATTGTTTATGGTGAAGGTCAAAGCATAAAATTATTAAAGTTGGAGGCTGATATTTAACTTCACCACTATTTTAATTATGATTGAAGAATTCAGACATGAGGCTTCTGGGTGTAAGTACCCACTCACCTTAAGATAAAGATTATTCTTTGCAACAGAAGATGGCATTACAGCCAAAACCTTGTGCATAATAAGTAAATAAAATAGTGGTGAAGTTAAATATCTGTCTCCAACTTCATTTTTATTTTCTTATTTAGTTTTTATATAAGCAAAACAGATAAGAAAAGTCCTTGATGAGATACAAAGTAAGACAAAATGTAATCATATCTTGTAAATTCTAAACATTACTGTAGCTACACGCATTACATAACTATTAACACTTTATTATTATTTTTTTTTTTTATTTTCCTTTTTCCACTCCATTTCATCAAAACGTCATAAAAGCATTCCATTTCTTGCTAACCCAGATGCAACTCACGAAGGCCAACTTTTGTTCTGAGCCGCTTAACTACATTCAAATGATTAATTAATCATAGTTCATAACAATGTTCAACAATGATCAAATCAGCATGAGCGCATTAATTCATTGAGGATTGCAAACAGACTTTAAACGGGAATGCATTATAATCTTAACGGATAAAGATAATCGGTTGAATTTAAATATTTATCAATAGCAATTTAAATTGTAAATCAGATGTCATAAATGAATGATAAAAAGGTAAATAATATGAATTTTCAACAGGACAGGAATACGAGATTTCCTCTTCTGAAAAATGCAATCCTTGATTTTAAAAATAATTAGTGAAACATCTACATGGAAAATATTTATTATTTTTTAAACTAATTAACTACTTATATTATAAAGAATTGTAATATACCTGAATAAAAAATATTTTTTTAAAGAAAAAGGTTAATTTTTTTCTCAATTATGTTTGGATAATCTAAGAGATTAAAACTTTGCAATTAACTGATCACTATAGATTCATATAGTTGTTGACCTAGACTACATTCCTCAGAGATATCTAGTTTTTTCTAAGATTAAAAAAAAAAAGAAAAAGATAAACACATCTTCTTATATTATAAATTAATATTATAGCAACTAACTGCCATAAAATAATGATGTATAGGAAAGTAAATGAGCTGGTTCGCTTTTTCTTTAGTAACTTTAAACTCGATATCACCAGTTAACATATATCCCAAAACTAACAGAAAGAATAAAAAGTCTTTTAAAAAATATGTTTAACCAAATATCTCATTCGGTCTATACAATAATAATAAATTAGAAAAATGTTTGAGTAAAATGAAGGCAAAAATGGATAAGCAAAACGTTATATACAAAGTAGACTGTAAAAACTATGAAGGCATATTATATATATATATATATATATATATATATATATATATATATATAGAGAGAGAGAGAGAGAGAGAGAGAGAGAGGAGAGACTTCTAAAAATCTGAAAACAAGAATATCCTAACATATATCTAATTGTAAAAATATAAAAAACAACAATATAACAGCATAATCATCACATAGCATAAGAAGACAACATACATTTAACTTTGAAAATACAGGAATTTTAGATACATCACAACACAATAGAAATTGAAAATTATTAGTGCCAATACACATTAAAAAAATAAAAACATAACAATCAATTTCAAAACAGATGCAAAAAAAAAAATTGGAAAACATTATACAGATATTATAAAAAAAGTAAAATTATAAAATAAATATAACAATAGCGCAAAACCATAATCTATACTAATATTATAAAGCTGAAGAGTTTGTTTGTTTGAACGCTAATCTCAGAAACTACTGGTTCGAAATGGAAAATTCTTTTTGTGTTGGATAGTCCATTTATCGAGGAAGGCTATAGGCCATATAACATTACGCTGCGATCAATAGGAGTGAAGAATCAGTGGAAAATCTGGGAAAAATTATGGAAAAAAAAAAACCCTCGCATCCCAATGATTCCAAATGATTTACTTTTTATTTTTAAAATAATTCAATTTCCGCATAATTTATCTTTTGCTGTAACAATTTATAAATCACAGGGCCAAACATTTAAACACCTAGGAATTTACGCCAAGATCGGGTTGCGGAGAAAATCAGTATGTTCTTCTGCCACATGAAAATAAAAGTAATAATGTCATATAGTTTTAAGTTCTTTCAAATTTATTCTTTTAAAAACTTCTTAATAGCGATCATAATAACAGAAATTGACGCAGACGAAATCATTTTAGAATATGTCAAAGAAAAGGTGACCTGTACCGAGAAAGGATTAAATCTGGTTGATAAAATTCCGGTTCTGGGAAACGCCGATGATTCAGTACCAAATCATTAGGGGAAGACACGGAAACTAATAAAATAAAAACCGGTAAAAAAAATAGGACTCGAAATAAATACCGATAAGAAAAAAAATATGATTAGTAGCAGAGACGGTGGCGATCTTAGTGATATTGAAATATCAGTGCATACTTTTGAACACGTAGAGAAATTTAAGTGTTTAGATTCAATGATAACGAGAAAAACTAAGTCCAGGAGAAAATAAAGTCCTGGTTATGGGCGGGAAATGCGTGTTATTATTCAGTTGCGAAATTACTTAGCTCACGGCTTCTGTCTAAAAACTTAGTAAGGTTAGAAGTTATAAAACTATTATTCTTCTGACGGTCCTTTACGGATGTTAAACGTGGTCACTTACTTTGAAGGACGAACAACGGCTAAAATTATCGAAAATAAGGTACTACAGGCAAAATATTTGGTCCGAAGAGAGATGAGGCCACTAGGGTGTAAAGAAGGTTACGGAGACTATATTTATATCAATCTATATTATTATATAAGTCATGTTTTATTTCAAGAGTCATTTTTAACTTTAATCGTTATTACCTTGAAGCATATACATTAATAAATTTAAATAAATTATAACAATTATTATTTCTTTTGAATTATTCGAGTATAATAATCAGAACTATTATTTTAATCATATTTAGGACTTTTATTAGCTATATGCCTATGTTTATAAAATATATCAATCAATTTTCTGGTCATCACAGTATCTAAAAAATGACTATGGTTGTGAAGCTAAAATTTTTCCTGGAGGTCCGTCTTAGTGTCTAGATGTGCAATAAGGCTGGGTTTGAAAATCTTCCACTTACAAGTGGTTGAAATTGTAAATTTGACAGGAAGAAGTCTAGATCGGGCTTTAAATAATAACAAAGAGTAGCTGATAGTTGATATTTATTATAGCTACTCTTACTATATACGCTCATAAATTAATACGAAATGCAATATTCGCTAGCAAAGCTGCGGTTCACAGCTAGTTAGATTATATAATTAATAGAAATAAAAATAAATACAGTACACAGGGATTAGATAGGAATATCATAAGAATATACCATGGTAAAAAGTGTAAAATTATAAATAATAGAAACATTGAACAGTAAACAGTAAGCTAGCTATGTAATAAAATTTGTGTGGGTGTAGAAAGTGATAATAAAAGGTAAATCATATTAATAGGTTTTTAATTAATAATATCAATTTTAATTAAAATTTATAAAGTTAATCTCCAAAGATAAATTATCACATAATGCAGTTTTACTAATTTAAACTATAAATATTGTTTTAGTCTTGATAATGGGGACAAAACCCCGAAACGTAGAAAAACAATGTGATAGATATTGAAGAAAACTAATTTTTTATGAAAAGGAAGTTATTGAGTGCTTATTTAAATAGGAAATCTCGTTTTTATTAATTTTAGATAATTTTTTAAACCGTTTTCTGCTCTATTCAGACAGTGTATTATGAGGACAATAATTGTGAAGCACTTATTATATTTTTAGTATTTGTATTTATATGTCTTTAAAGTTATTAGAGTTTTCGCAACGCATATTTTCAGCCGTCAAGCTGACTTAAAATGGCTGCAAACTAAAAGCATTAGTCAGAAAAATTGTCCATCAACAGTTTAAAATCCGAAAAAAGATCTATACTATTGGGTTGTTTCACATAAAATGTCCGTTTTTATAGTTTCTGAAATACATAAAGGATTTTGCAGGTCTCTGTTGTTTTCTTTCGAATGTTTACATATTTAAAGTAAACAGTTACTAATCCACCACCTTTGTATTATAAACATTAGCTTCCCAATCAATTACCCACTTTTTAGTATACCTCCAAATATGAACATGGAAACACACGATTTTTGAGTAATGTTTTTGTACGAGTTTAAACTCGGCCATTCAGCAGCTGAGGCAGCCAGAAATATTTGCAAGGCGTTTGGGGAAGAGAGTGTTAATGAACGGACCATTCGCCGTTGGTTTGCTATGTTTTCAACTGGAGATACCGACTTGGAAAACTTGCCCCGAAGAAGACATCCGACAGTAATATACAAGAAAGTCCTCAAACATACAGTAGAAGAAAGCCCCTACCAAACAGTTAAAGGACTCTCAGCACAACTAAATGCAAGTGAATCTACCGTTTCCGATTCCGTGCGATTTAAAGTGTATTGGGAAAGGAAAAAAAGCTCGATACATGGGTACCTCATGATCTCACTGAGTGGCAGCAAGACCCCATGTTTCAAAACATACCGTGCAAAATTGAAAGAACTGGGCTACGAAGTTCTTCCGCACCCACCATATTCTCCCTACTTGTCTCCAACAGATTACCACCTGTTCAGGAGTTTAGACAAGTTCGTCAAAGGAAAACTTTTTGAAAATGATGATCAAGTGAAAAGTGCGTTTTCAGATTTTGTTTCATTTCAAATCTCAGAGTTTTTCAGTTCGGAGATAAAAAGTTGGTGTCACGTTGGGAAAAATGTGTAGAAAAAGAAGGGAAATACTTCGAATAAAATTATCTTGTTTTCATATCGTATTTTTAATAAAAATCCTTTACCTTGAAAACGGACATTTCATGTGACACAACCCAATAGAAAAACAGGAAAAAAATCGCATAAAAATTTAAAATTTTGAGAAGCATTGGTTTGGAAGATTTCGAATGGATTGACCAGTATGATCCAGATATTATTGGATAGATATGATGAATGTGATATTACTTTTAAAGATTAAATAAAGGTTCTGTCAAACGAAGATTGAATCGAAGTAGTTCGAGCCGAGATAGACCCAGGTTCCATAATCCTCTGGATCGCTCTCCAGATTCCATGGAGTAGTCTCCGCCTTTATGAAAAAATTCCAGACTTCCTGTCAGGGACTAAATCTGATAAATTCCACGAGGAAGGGGTATCATTTTTTATAGGAATATTTTAAGGGTGAGGACAGATGAAGTCCTTGCGCTGGATTCCGCTGTCGATAAGGGAAGATGAAGGGCCTATTGCCAATGGGAGGGGTGAGCAATATCTGCTTCCGATATCATGGAGAAGAAGAAAAGTATATTAATCTCCTTCTTCTGGAAAATACTTTTTATGACTTTCACTTACCGATATATGAAATTTATAAAAATTCGAATTCGGGTTTTCACCGGAAATACACGTTTGAGGGACCCTTGAGACCTAAGGACTGAGGACGTGTGTGTGTGGTAAGTCTAGCATGTAAAAGATAAGCTGTATAAAACTGAGCTTATCTTTTAATAACAACTTCTATATATAATACATATATTATATATTATATATTAGTATATATGTATGTATTATTAGTATATATGTATGTATTATAACTTTTATTATATTGTATCTGAATTATTAGTTTAGGGCTAAAATAACCTCAATGGTTGAAAAGCCTTTATGTTACAAATAAATAAATAAATAAATAAAACTGAGCTTTCATATTTTAGGAGCGTATATACCAGAGATGTTACAGCAACTTTTTCATCACAATCGATTTACTAGAAAAGCCACATTATACCATACATCTTTTTACGATATTCTAAAACAGGTCTAAGAATTTTGATTAAAATCGCTATGACGATGAATACCTCAACAAGATTTAATATCATGTAGGTTTTTATTCTGATTGAAATGACAGCCTGACAGGGCTTTAGTGACGGTATTTTAAATATTCTTTCTTCTAATTTTGTAGATTCAAATAATTTTGTTTTAGAAACAACAATTTTTATTAAGTAATATTAGAATCTATTCTTAACAAATAAATTAACCATTTCATCTTGTTAGAATTAATTTAAAACGGATTAACATAAAAAGTAAAATATATATGATATGCTACTGAAAGACAAAAGAGCAAAAACATATTTTTTCTGAACATCAGAATAGTAAGATAGATGTATATTATACTATACAGGATGATTTGAGATGGTGAGTGAGATATCTTGCGTTTTAGACTTTTTACTTTCACTTACTTAAGGCCTTACTTTTTACCTTTTACGGCTTTAACGATTTTGATTAAACTCGCTATGTCGAAGTAAAATCTGTGGCGGTCGTGAATAAGTGGTTAAGTCAAAATCTTTCATTTTACAGGTGAGCGACGTAAATTTTACGTTTTACCCAAAATACAGTTATAACATACAGCTTTCTTTCCACCTGAAACTTCTTCCACCAAGAAATTTCTTTAACCAATTTAACACGACGTGGGAGACGGTCTGAGGGAGTGATTCGTGGAGTTAGCTCATTTTTGATATTACTCGAATTATCCAGTTTTTCACGACCGCCACAGAAATTTAATGGGCTTTAACCTCATGTAGGTTTCATTCTGATTGAAATAGTCTGTTAGGGCTTAAATGCAGATATTTTAAATTTTCTTTCTCTAAAGTACCTTTAGGTTTTTAGATTCTATAAAAATAACAATATTATCTTCTTAAGATTGGTTACAAAAAAACAGGTATATATGTATGTTAAAAGAATTCGATATTCACCTAAAGGAAAAAAAATTAATTTTTTTTAATGAAAATCGTATGTTGTCCGCACCAGATTTTTTTAATCTGTCAAGCTCACAGTTGTATTAAGGTCAGAGCTGTTAGGAAAAATTACTCCCGGTTTCGCCACTTGATATTATCCCTACATCTGTCATTACAGATTGCGATCAAAATTATGTAAAAATTGTATGTCTGACCTTTAAGTGTACAACTCCCATGTTTACGAATTTACGTCCTGCCGGACGGAACGCGCCATCTTCAGATATTTTAAAATATTATGATACCAAAAATAGTGAGATCGACAACTATAAAGAGAATGAAGCCGCATCAAATGCACGAGTTCATTTATCTCCTAACAGTGCCGGAGTATATCAAAATAAGGCATACACATTTTGTTATTGTTTAAAATCATCTATTAACCCACTGTTTCAGACTTTAACACCGTCACCTGCGCCTGTGGTGTTGCAACAGCCTGTGCTTATTCTAAATAATTATTATTAAAGGAAAACAACCTTAAGGGGAATTCCAAAATACGATGTACCCTAAGTATCCAGAAACGACCTGTTGTGAGACAACAAAAGGGAAGGAAATAGCAACAACTTCTTAATATGTAGCACGCTACAGAAAAATAAGACCAATCGAAGTAAATCAAAATACGTTTGTAAAATTACATGAATAAACTTGAATTCTTGAAAAATTCTTGAAACCAATGAGTGTTTTTAGTCAGTTTAAATGTTAAAATCAAAATATATTTCTAAATTAGTATAACTTTTACAACATACCATAAAAAAGTATAACACTTGACAAATGAAATTTCTGCCGTCCTTTATAGTCCTCCGCCAGTCACCACGATTTAGTTTTGCTTACATTTCACTAAAGCGATAGGGGAAGGAAAACACATTGAGCAAAGGCTATCACATCATGATAATAATCGAACAGAATGGTCAACATCATCGATAGTTACCTCACCATGTTTTGATGAAATTATAGAGTCACATTACATCAGTATATTATCACATTCGTATTTGTCAGCGATGTGAAAATTAATAATAATTATAATAAATGCAAACACGCCAACTTCACTCTTCGACGAAAACCCTGTCCGCCAGTTTTTTTCAACAGCTTGCCTCTTTCAAATATAATCCGGTAGTATGTTTCTACTACACAAAGTTCTAAAATATAGGTTTATTGAGAAATAATAAAATCTGCCACTATATTGGGAAATAAGTATCAGTGCTAAAAGAAGTCATTCATTCCATATGTACAAAGTAAAACAAAACAAACAAAAAATTAACCTAAATAACAAATGAAAAAAAAATATAATAATTATATTACTAGACAAAAGATTGGCATGGAACTCACATACATATTTAAAATAAAACGACATAACCTACGATTAGGACAGTTACACAGAATACTTAACAGAAATCTTAGTTGACAACAGATTATTAATCTACAAGACAATACTGAAGAGTATCTCGACCTACAAAGTTGAACTATGGGGGACAGTTAAACGTTCAAGCATCAAATCTATCCGAAGTCTTTCGAACAACAGTAAATGCTCCAAATTAGCTGCAGAACTAAATCTTAATGTTCCATTTATTTTAAACCTAATTTCCATCCGGATTCCAACGGACCCTCATTCATCACCCCAATCCTCTATCACAATAATTGTCCAGCAGCACTCATTCATACGATCGTCCTCGAAAGTAGAAACGGCAATGACCCCGACACAATTAGTAAATATTTAGCTGGAGCTCTGTCACTAGTCAGATGTCAGATTCTCCTCTCATGTGCGGTGGGTTTGTAGCTAGACACCCTCACTCAGCTTCCACAGGTTTTCACCATTGCCTCGGCTGAAAGAGAATCGCTGGGATCCCTCGGATTGTGCTTTTCCCTCAGGGACCAGTCCAGTCCAGAGTTCTCCAACAGGTTGTACATATTTTATATAGGTATGAGATCGTGTTCTTGTTTTGTTCATTTTTTTTTTTTTTTAACATTGTATTTTATTATTAATATATTGTGTTCTTATGTACATTTATTGCTATTTTTTTTTCTTCTTTGCAATTTGATTTTACTAATATTTATTCTGTAAATATTGTAAGATTGTGATCTTATAGGAAATTATTATTATTATTATTGTCCATTTCAGACAAAATGTAATATATCTGAATAAAAATTGTCAGTACATTCAATTATTAGAATAGAATAGAAAATTAATTTTTTTTGGGACATTGTCCCTTAAGAAAAACCTTAATGTTACAAATCAAGATAACACTTCTTGATTATAATACATATGACTAATTTTTCAAACGCATCCTCTATTCAGTTATAGGATCACATCTCACTAATGCTTCACCCGTGTCTAGATCCACCTTTCGAAGTAATTATAAAAAGCTCGAGATAAACCGATATCTATTGATGAGAAAACTGATCAAATACTCATCGGATCCCAAGAAATAACAAACATAGACGTATCTGCTCCATCGCAATTCACAACACCAGCAAAATAAAATTTAAATGCCTCTATAATAATAAATTATTGGATCCATTACAGACTTATTTACCACGAGCTTGGAATTTGTGTATCGTAAATATCAATGCCATATTAATAAGATAATTTATGATTTCTTAATGAAACTTTATTGCCTTCCGCAATAGAGCAAGAAACAGGTTTCAAAAACTCCATCAGTTTCAATTTATTCTAAAAATTTGTTTCGAGCCGAAAATCTTCAAGTTAGAGAATAATATATAAAGTTACATCCGTTTCAAAATACGTAGAATCCAAATAACGAATAAATAAATAAAATAGTCTGACCACTGAAAGAATTTAAGAATACCATTTATTTTCGTTATTACTTTTCAAACGAGAATTAAATTCCCTGTAAAACAAAAAATAATAATTTGAATTGATGAATGTTTTAAACCATTTATTATTAGGAAATAATAAACTACTGTTTCATATCAGCGGGTTTTTTCCTTCTACTGTTGAAAGTAATTTCTTTTAAACTTATAAGTTCTAATTTTTAAACTTTTAAGTTTTACTTCTATGCTTAAAAGTAGTATGTGAAATCACTTAGCTTCGGGTTTTAACCAAGAAACCTGAAGGTTAGAATTTATAAAACTATTATTTTCTTAAAAGTTTTATACGGATGAGGAACGTGGTCACTTTACTTTGAACTATAGGCAACGGTTGTAGGTTTTTGAGAGTAAGGTTAGACGTAAATATTTGGCCCTATGCGAGATGAAGCCACTGGAAAATAAAGAAGATTACAAACGGAATTCCGGAGCTTGTAATCTGTCAGTATGATTGAGTTCATAGCGGCGACTCAAACAGCTTGTGTTTAGTTGTTGGGCTCAGTGAAGAACGAATACCGAGAAAAAGTTGGTATGCGCAAAAGCCGAAGCGTCGATGGGAAGATAGTGTTCAATCTGATCTCGAGGATTTGGGGTTGACGATTGGTGTAGGCAATATTTGGTGATATGAGAATAAAACAAACGTGTTCGGTAAGCTTATTATATTAAGCTTGTAAATAATATATCAATAGACAGCATTTAAAAAAAAAAATAACTTATATATTTAATCTATCTAACTCCTTCCCCTAATGAAAATTCTCGTACGCCCATGAGACAGGCCTATTCATCAAAATCAAAAGTGCACCTGTTTTCACTCGTTTCGGTGGGAAAACAATACCCTTCAAGGAAATTTGAGGTCTACTAAGACCCAGAGAAAGCTTTCTCCAGGTGCACCAAACAACCTATCCACATAAAGCAGAGGTACAAAGACACAGTAGTCAGGTGGGAAAAGATACTGTACACAGTTTGGGCGCCAGGGTTCCGAAACAGGCCAAGTACTAGCAATGTAAACATGTCAGTTATCACTTAGCCGTCCTTAATAAATAGTCCTTAGATAAATAAAGTCGCTCGGTAAACATTTGACTATTCTTAGCATTACTAACTATTCTCTGGCACACAATCCAGTTAAATTATACCAGTTTAATAAATAAAAAAATACCTATTTACATTTAGAAAAAACAGTAACTTCTAAGCACTATTGTTAACATTTATTTGGGTTATAGACATTAAAAAAATGAAATGAACTACAATATTTTTAAATTACAATTTATATTTATTTAATTATAAATTTCAAATTTTTTACCGATTTCCCCCTCCCCCTATGCCAAAAAGGTATTAATTGGCGGTTTATTCTAGCGATAAAGAGCCTCATAGATAATGGCCCTATTGATATAATGCTGCTTTAAAATTTTCATCTTAAATATTTATTTTATTTTATTCACTTTTGACGAGGTTTTCTGTTTACCGTTTTCGGCTACTGCAACAGTTATTGAACAAATGGTCTAACTTTACTCTTAACTGAAAAAGGCTCATCAATATGACTATCTGGTTTACTGATCCAATCCTTACAGTATAAAATCCATCGTAAAATCCTCAACTGTTCCGACTTTGTCATAAATAAAAACATCCATAACGGACCATATGTTGCTGATTTGCCTTAACTTCATTGCAATTCATTTCACGTAAAACTCTATTCCCTCTCTCACCCACTAGCTTCTATCCTGCTTCATCTTCAATTCCTGATAATCCTTAGGGGGTCCGAAAAGAAGAAGGTCGTAGGACCTTATGATTTCTCTACATTTATATCATGCCTTTGTTTTATACTCTACTCACATTTACTAGACGTATTAATTTAAATTTTAATCAATATATATTTTTTGTTTAAGTTGTTATTTCCACTTTTTATTCTCCCCCTTTCTTACATTTTTTGGAAATTCTGTATTTTTATAGCTTTTATTTATTGATTGGTTTGTAGCTATAATCTTGATATATTTTTATATCAAATTTCATCTTATAGTACTGTTTGTTTCTATATGTTGTTACTCTTATCTCATTATTTACTATTTATATTGTCTATTATTTTTAATTTGTTGTTTTCTTCTTTCTTCTTATTGCTGATGAAGCTCTAAAAGCTAGGACAAAACGTCGGTACATATATCTTATAACTTTTCTTTTTAGTGCGATTTATATTGATGAACGCATCCCCAAATAACTTCAATGATATATTTTCCATGGAAAATTCGTCTGGCGCGACAGGCCGTGTGGGCCCTTGGACGCGTGGTGTGATCTACTTTGAGAATGTACTCAACACGTTTCTCGAAGAAATTTTATATGGGTAGGGTCATCACTCTCTACGCCTATTTTTGCGAGTGGCCACCAGTAGCCCGACGGGTCTCGTATACCCGGGGGAGAGGCTTTGAGTGAATCTGCATTCCATTTTATCCTTATAAAAGTTCTGCCAGGACTGGAATTCGAACTCACAACCTTTGCTGTACGAGACTAGCGCCCTTGCCACTCAGCCACTGGCTTCCCCTTTACTCCATCTACATATACTAACAAGTTTTAGCATATTATTTATTTTATTTTTCAAAGCACTTAAAACAAAGATTCAATAATATATATAAAACTTGTATATATTGATATCGTATTTTTTAATACGCTTCAGCTTGTTGAAGCATAACTTCACTTTAATGATGTTTGATAATTTATATTGTATACATTTGATGATTTTTTTGCAATTCTTGTTATTTCTGATGTATATATTTTATTATGGTACGTTCCAAAGGCTATATCGGTAAAACGCAATGCTAGAATAATAAAGTAAGCGAGAGAAGGTAAAGTTAAACGGAGCGTTCCCCTGAAATTGACTTAGAGTCGGCGTTGGATACTGGAAACCTTTCCAGAAAGTTAGAGCCCTATCGGAATTCCTACAGCGGCCAACTCAACATAAAAATTAATGTAGTGTTCTGTTAGAGCGGCTCCTATTGGCTTTCGTTTCTAATCTCTTACACTCCGAGGCTTATTTTATATCCTTCATCGACTCTATTTCGTCCCTGGTTTTTCTTCTCTCTCTCTTTTTCTTTATTTTATTTTTTGTTCTATTGTAGCTTTCTTCTTTTTTCTTTCCCTTTTACATTTTATGGCCTCTTCAGAAATTTATTGTTGAAGCGACTATTGTTTTGAATTCAGCCGTGGTTCTCCGGGAGTCACTGTAATACATAATAGGACAACCCTTCACCTGTGTTTTATGTCATTCTATTATTTTAAAAATACTCAAACAAGATAATATATAGCCATGATAACTCAGAACATAATGCTAGAATTTAATATGCTATTTTTAATTAATGTATACGAGTAACCTTGATTAAAGTTTTCTGCCAAGGTTTCGACCCCCATTGTGGGTCATTATCAGGGATAAAAAGATACAAAAGAGATACATTTAAAATAAGATTAAATATACTATTTTAAAAACTATTGAGCTAGATAATGTCAATATTATAGCATAAAAGGAACTACATTAGTAAAAAAAATCAATAAATTAAATAACAATGACAAAGGTATAATAGTGAGAGGGCTATACAGAGCAGATAATAACTAAAGATAATGTATAACTATGTATAAAAAAATACATGAAATAAGAAACAATGAAAAATGGAGTGGAGTAGAGATACGCGCCGTGTTGTAGCCGAATGGAAACTAGGTACAATTTGGTATTATGGAATGTAGGTAGGCAGGTAGTACGTACGAATTGTTGGGTAAAATGGAAAATAAGTACCGCATTTTTAGACAATAATTAAGATTAATATATTAAGACAGTGAACATAACAAGGTGAAAATATTATGAACACATTTTTTTTTTTATAGTAACAATCATTGACAGATCCAGAACAATCATTCGCCAATCCGAGTAATTCTCAACGGTCAACTAATTATATCCACTATAGATTAAAGAAATTTAACTCGTACAAAGAAAATATTCTGTTCTATATAAGAATGATAGTAAACATTAAAATAGGCAAAGTTTTGTGATTCCGCAACAGACAACCTTTATAACCACCCTATTTGAAATCTGGTTCTAAATAAATTTAAAAAAAAATTATATTGATTTGAGAAATCTTTATTTTTGATTAAATATTGTTACGATACAAATCATTTTATACAAAAATCACTTCTAACTCTGCATTTCCTACTTCAATTTAGTATCTTAGATAGATTTCCTGAAATCTTTATCTTCTAAAGTAAAATATTATATAAGTCTACATTACTACCCTGTTTTGAGGGGAAAAAAATCGAAAACTATATCTGCTGTTATTTAGAACATTTTTAGAATTGCAGAAATATCTTCCAAAGTAAAATTCTTGCATGTTTCATATCCCTTATATTTTATCAATCCTAACAACTTTATAATTAGATTAAATAAGATTAATTGTTTTAATTCAACAAAATCAAAGGCATTATAGAGGAAGAAATTCGGAAAGGGCTTTTAAGCCCTGTCACCCTATTTAATCAGAAACCTAGATAATTAGAAAGATCAATATCGAGAGTTTAATCAAAATTGCTGGAACCGTTTTTGAGAAAATAGTAAAATGATAAAAAATGCATGACATGCAGTTTCTGTTCAGGTGAATCAATTTTGATGAATATGTAGCTATATATGAATATTATATTATATATAATTAATAATATACATAACATTAATATGAAATTTGAGTTTCATATGTTTTCTTATTTTTAAGCTAGATATACCAAATACACACACAGACTTACTTTGCGTGACTTGATGATCTGGACTCAAGAGACACTACAATTCATATTTCAGTTAATAACTGAAATTTGAAAATTCTTAATAATCCAACAATTACTCGTGCTATATATTTCATATAATGGAAGGAAAGAAAAACATTTATTTTTTTTTTATGCTATTATACTTCGTCGTTTCTGTATTACATTCCAAGCAATACACAAGACTTCTTCTTTTACTGTATTTAAAACAGTCTAAAAGTTAATTTACTGATTCAAGCATTTCGAAGAAGGGTGTAGTTTAGTGTTAAGTGTTCTATAAAGCTTTGGGTTTCAATCGGCAGTGGCATGGTATTTTTTTTTTTTTTTTTTTATCAGTGGTGAGTCGATCTTGGGATCAGGATACCTCCTGGGACTCAGCCAGCCAACATAAAGCGGTTACCCTAAAATAATGGGAAAACCTGGAGGTTGAGCGTGATCTATGATTAATCCACCTCCTTGCCATCCTCTGCCCTTGTAACAGAACCAATCCTTACAATCTATAACCAAGACCCTTGATGGTATTTAAATACAATACTGCTTTGATTCTGTTATAATTTGTTCTAGTTCGAAATAAATAGAAAAACGAATCCATACCATGCTAATGAAACACACAAAAAAAAAGAACTGATCAATCATTATTAATGAACAGTCATTCCAAAAAAAAAAAAAAAAAATGATTCTATTGTTCACGTAGAATGTTACATACTTTCAAAGAGAAAACATGATACTTGAAGCTCATAGCTATATAGATAATATAATATAGAACAATAAACAATCAAGTATCAACAATCTACAACATAATAGTTATTTTTTATAGAAAAAACAGCCCTTGCTAATAGCTAAGCATTTGAGCAATATTTAAAATTTATTAAATGGATATTAATATTAGATTTGATGAAAATTACTACAAAATCATTAAACATCGATTTTATTTTCAGTCAAATAAAACAATAATCCATCCAAGAAAAAGTATCAGTTTTAGTAACCCCAGGTACTTGTAACCACTTTAAAAAACCAATACAAACGAAGTCGATAAATCTCCAGTTGAACCGAATTCAACTGGAACACTGAAACTGGAATTAAATGTAATAAATTATTCCAGAAGAGGCAATTCAAGAATAGAACAAGCGCCGGAGAATCGCCATTGGAAAAACCCTTGGCTCTTGCCAGGCATTTAGTTTTGCCTTTGCTTTCTTGAGAGAACAAGATTTTAATCCTATACTAAATGCGTATGGTGTGTGTGTGTGTGTGTGTGTGTGTGTGTGTGTATGTGTGTGTGTGTGTGTGTGTATGTTTTTGTGCATGTGTGTTTTTTTTATTATTTTTTATTTTTTTTTGGTAGGGGAAAAATCTTTCATGAGACAAAGTGCAACAATCAAGTCACACTACAGTGTGAGATTCCCACTCACTATACAACCACCTCCCAAGTCGTCTTGGGGACCACGGAACCGCTGTCAAGCATTACTTCGCGGGGTGCAGAAGGGCTAAATGCCTACTGCTTTCCTGGACATCCTAGGTCAATGCCCTGCCTCTCCTTACTTGCTCCTGTTCACTACGTCTTTTGCCAATTTGTGCTACATAATCAGCTGCAGCGCTCCAACTCTCCTGACTAGTCATAATAAGAAGCGACTAACTTTTCTGGCGACAATATCGTTCCTAATTTAGTGCCTAGCTCCGACTTTTCTCGAATGAATCCTGAACAAGAGAAGATTGTATGTTCCACAGTTTGTTCCAGAGGATCACAGGATGGGCACGATGAGCTGTCCTCTATTTTGATTCGGGCTAGGTAGCCTCTGAAGCAACCATGCCCAGTAAGTAGTTGAGTGAGATAATAATCTAAAGCTCCGTGTTTTTGGGATATCCATGTCGATATATTAGGAATGAGGCGGTAGGTCTATCTTCCAGAAGATGAGGTGATCCAGCGCCTCAGACATTTTTCAAGAGTATGTGTTCTCTCTTGTTTCTCTAAAGTAGCCCAGTTAGCTAAAGTAGCTCCATCTCTTCTCGTTTTCTTTGGTAGATCCTTCTGTGTTCACCTGCCAAAAGATCAATCGGAGGCATGTCTGCTATGTCGCATACAGCATCGTAGGGTACAGTGCGAACAGCTCGAGCGACACACAGGGCACTTCTTCGATGCACGCTGATAACTTGACAGTATTCTGCCCAGATCGGTGCTGCATACAAAAGCGTGGAACTGGCTAGATTAGCCAGAAGTGTGTGTATGTGTGAGAATGTACAAGTAATGGATACAAAATCACACAATTATATTTTTGATTTTAAGTTAGTAAAAAATGTTTTACTTAACAATATAGAGCCCTTTTAACGCAAGTCACGATAGTAACGTACAAGCAAACATTTATTTTTTCTTATATTTTAAATATTTTTTTATTACCATTTCGACTAATTGCCGTATTGTGATGAGTATTTACTTAACAAAATGTAAGTTGTGACGGGCCTGATGTGTGTGATTGAGTGAGGATACAAACACAGCTCTTGGGAGCAAAAATTGTATGTAAAATGGATTTGTCATTGATTCAAACATATTTATATCTTTGTTCTTTTCATATTGATTTGAAACTGTTATTTATTTCTTATTTTATTTTTTGTAATTTATTAGTGAAGAATTTTTTTTTATTTTTCAGTGGCAAATCCATTGTAACCTCTGCCCAGCTGTTGCCTTTCGTCGCTGTTGTTTTTGTGGGCTCTTCATTTTGTCTGTAGTCTCTATATTTCGTAATTTTAATTTTTTATTAACCACTATGCTGTCAGAAAATAAAATATATTTTTATTATTAATCTCCAGCGACTGACTAAATATTTATTTCTCTCTCAGAAATAAAAGTTTAAAAAGTTTTTATTTTTAAATATTTAAATAATCATTGTTATCTTTATAGTCGATTACTACATCGCTACCCAATGCTGTTCCCCATAGCAACGCTCAACTAGACGTCACAACATTACTAACTAACTTCATTAACGAATTTAAAAATGTTGTGAGTCCCCTCATCTCACTTCTCACTACCCTAATGCAACATCTCCTGCCTAAAATTTCATCATGAAAGGATTGAAAATTCTTTTATGGAATTCAAATGGCATACTATCTAACAGAAATGAGTTAGAAGTTTATATTAATGATAATGACATAGATGTGGCATTACTGACTGAGACACACTTGACAAGCCGGATGCAATTCTTTATACCATATTACAATACTTTTAGAACCGATCACCCTTCAAACACTGCTAAAGGCGGCACGCTAATTCTTGTAAAACAATCCATCAGCCACCATTTTAATTTCTCTGAGGCTAGCGTAAGCCTACAGTGTTGTTCTATTATATTGAATGTATTTCCTTATGATTTGTCTCTTGCTGCTGTTTACTGTCCGCCTGGTGAAAGTTTGTCATCTCAAATATTTAACGATCTGTTTCATAACTTAGGTAATAAATTTTTATGCGGTGGGGATTTTAATGCTAAAAATCAAGTATGGGGTAGTAGAATGACTAATTCTAGAGGTAGGGCCTTACATAACGCCATTCTTTCCAGCAATTGTTCGCATATATCTCCCTCTTCACCAACCTACTGGCCAACTGACCTGAACAGAATACCGGGCATTTTAGATTTTTACATCTGCAAAGGGCTCAACCAATTGCATTACGATATTAAAAATTTGTCCGATCTTTCCTCTGACCACTCTCTTTTGTTGCTAACAATAGATATTTTTTTTTTTTTTTTTTCTTGTTAACAAGTTTTTTTTTTTTTTTTTTTTTTTTTTTTTTTTTTTTTATTCGTATATATTACAATTTGTCATAATAGACAATAATAATAGTGCTACAGGATCTCATTCATACAATATTTACAATATAAACAAAAGGAAAGTCAAAGTACATAAAATAAAATAAAAATAAATAAACGTATACAATAACAAAATTTATAGACAAAATAAATACAAATAAATGAAGTTAACAAATAAATAAACAAAACATGTCACATTCATACCTATGTACAATATTTACAATCAGCTCGGGAACCCCAGACGGGGCTTGTCCCCCCACTTGTGGAAGGACAAGCAGAGTCCAAAGGATCCCAGCGCCTCCCTCTCAGCCGCATCACTGGTGAGAGCCAGCGGAAGCTAAGTAAGGGCGCCACAGCCACAATCACACCGCACATGAGAGGAGAATCTGACCAGTGTCAGAACTCCAGAATAGGTGTTTACAATATGTCTCGGGGCCACTGCCGTTTCAACCTTCTAGGAGGGTCGTATGGATGAGTGGAGCTGGATAGGGATTGTGCTAGAGGATTAGGATGATGAATGAGGTTCTGGTGGAATTTGGAAAATTTAGATGGAATCAGGTCTGAAATAAATGGAACATTAAGGTCGTGGTGTAAGGTATAATTGGAGACATAATAAGGAGCATTTACTATTGTTCGGAGGACTTTGGATTGAAAGGATTGAATGCGTTTGATGTTAGAACGTTTGGCTGTTCCCCACAGTTCAAGTCCGTAGGTCCACATTGGCTTCAGTATTGTCTTGTAAAGTAATAATTTGTTGTCAACTGTAAGCTTAGATTTTCTGTTTAGTAGTCTGTATAACTGTCCGAATCGTCTGTTGAGTTCTTTTCGTTTAAGTCTTGTATGTGGGTTCCACGTCAATCTTTTGTCTAGTAGTAAGCCAAGATACCGGACTGTGTCTGAGGAAGGAAGCGGTATGGAATTGAAATGAACCATTGGACAGGATTGGCGTCGAAGGGTGAAGGTGACGTGGGTGCATTTGCTTTCATTAACCTTAATACGCCAAGCATTACACCAGTCCTCGATAAGACAAAGGTGTCTTTGCAGGATTAAGGATGCTATTTCAGGATCGGAATTGGATGATAGGATGGCGGTGTCATCTGCAAATGTTGCCAGAAAGGTGTCAGGATGATTAGGAATATCAGCAGTGTAAAGGATGTAGAGGACGGGTCCCAAGACGCTGCCTTGAGGAACACCGGCCTCAATGGGATAAAAGTTAGAAAATTCTACACCACAGCGAGCTCGGAAGGAGCGGTTTGAGAGATAGGATCGTAGAATGAGGTATAGAGACTGGGGTAAATGCGTTTTAAGCTTGAAGAGTAATCCGGTGTGCCATACCCGGTCAAAAGCTTGCGCTATGTCCAGAAACGCACCAGAACAATACTCTTTGCATTCAAGGGCTGAGGAAATATGGTCTACAACTCGGAGTCCTTGTTGAACAGTGGAATGATGAGCACGGAAACCAAACTGATGGGAAGGAAGATTTTGTGATTCTAATATAGGCAGGATTCGTTTTAGAAGGAGTTTTTCAAACACTTTTGAGAGGATGGGGAGTAGACTAATAGGTCTGTAGGATGAAGTGTTGCTGGAAGGTTTACCTGGTTTTAGGAAGAGAATGATTGTGGAATGTTTCCACAAGAGAGGAAAATAGGTGGTGCGTAGGATGCAGTTGTAGATATAGGTAAGGAATATAATAGCTTTCTGCGGAAGTTGACGGAGGATCTGGGGGGTAAGGAGATCATGTCCAGGAGATTTACGGAGGGTCAGTTTCTGGAGAAGATATTTAACCTCAGAGGGATTAATAGCTTTAGGAGGTAGGGAAAGAGGTATTGGTGACAAAAGGAAGTCTTGTACTGCTGCGGTATGATTGCTTTGGGATTCCGGGTGAGGAGTGAATACTTTGGAGAGGTGTGTGGCGAATTCCTCGGCTTTATCTTCATCAGACGCAGCCCAGGAGTCATCACCACGCCGGAGAGGATGGGAAACTTGATGGGATTTTAAAATCTTCTTCGTGACATTCCACAAGGAATTATCACTAGCTGACAGAGAGGAGAGGTAGGAATTAAAGGACTGGGAACGGAAGGTCGCCAACTCCTGCTTCAATTGTCTACAATAGAAGTTATAGGAGCGGCGATCTGTTGGGTGTCGGGTGCGCTGCCATAATGATCTGACACGGCGTTTTGCATGGATTAGGTCTGTAAGGTGTTGAGGCAAATGGTTTTGGATAGGAGTTATATTGGAGTGCTTAGGAGAGGAGGCAGTCCAGACAGCTTGCTGAATGGCGGTTGTGAAGGAGTAGACGGAATCGTCAAGGTCTTCTGGGGTTTTGAGGGTCGCTCTGAGGTTAATATTATCGGTCAGGATTTGGCGAAATAGGTTCCAGTTGACAGGGTCTCGGATAAATGACGGTGGGATAGGTTTTGGAATTGGAGTGAGAGATACTTTTAGGATCAGTGGACTATGGTCTGAGGATAGTTCATCAAGTCGAGTTACAGATAAGTTGAGGGAGCCTAATCCGCTGTGAATGAAGAAGTCAAGGATGTCAGGATTACGGTTGGGATCGGTTGGCCAGTAGGTAGGGGAATCAGGAGGTAGGAGATTGAAATGACGGGAGTTGAGTGCAGACAGCAAATTTCGTCCACGAGAATTCGTGGTTCTCGAACCCCACTGCTGATGCTTGGCATTTAAGTCTGCACCCAGAATGAAATGATTTCCTAAGGAATTTAGAAAGGATACAAATTCGGTGTTGGAAATGGAATGTTTGGGAGGGCAATATGCTGATGTAAGGGTTACCGGAAAGGAAAAAGTTTTGATTACTATGGCTGTGGCTTGTAGGAAATCATAGGTAGGAAGTGGGAGTAAGTGATGAGAGAGGGACTGGTGCACAATGACAGCAGTACCGGCATGGGCTTTGCCGTCTGGGTGGTCCGTACGGTATGTTACGTATTGAGGTATTTTGAAGAACTGTTTAGTGGTTAGTCTAGTTTCAGTAATAAGTGCTACGTCAACGTTTTTGTCTTGCAATAAAGCTGTAAGTTCGTCAGTATGATTTCTAACACCATTCGCATTCCATAGGAGAATGGATAAGGAGTTAGGTGAAGTCATTTAAGGATTTTTTAAGGAAGGAATTAAGTTTGATACAAGATTAGTAAGTAGTGATATTAGCGGCATAACGAGGGATTTGATTTCAGTGATGAAGGATGTCATCAAACTTGTAAGATCTGAGACATTTGATGGTGGAGGAATATAAGAAATTTGATGCGGATGAGGTTTTTGAGGGCTGGATAAATTTTGAGGAATAGCTGGTTGTGGAACGGGTTGAGGATTTTGAAGTGTGCGTTGTTCCGGCAGGGCCTCGGCCTCTTTGTTCTGGTTCCCACCTCCAAGTAGATGGGCAAATGTAACATTGGAATCAATTGTTTTTGAAGGTTGTCTTCTACTTCTGATCGGTTCAGCTGTTTCATCCAGATTCTGAGGTTTTTGGTATCTGCTTTTGAGGTTCTTGTAGATTTGACATCCCTTGTAGTTAGCCGGGTGGTCCTTGAGGCACAGAGCACAAACAGCGGGTGTTGATCTTGGTCTTGTACATTCTTCTGACTTATGTTGTTCACTGCATTTCACACAGCGTGGTATGTGGTGACAATAACTTCTGGTATGACCATATGCCTGACAATTGTGGCACTGAACTATTTCTTTCTTAGTGTAAGGTTTTTCAACTCTTACACTAGTATAGTATAATCTATTGAGGCCATAAATTTTTTCAACTCCTGCTGATGGTTCCAAGTCCACAAAGAATAGAGGCAGTGGAATTTTATCTTTTAGGACGTTGGTGACTTGTCGCACTTTATAGCCTATCTCCGTCAGTTCTTCTTGGATAGCTGCTGCTGGTGTCGAAGGGTGTAGGTTTCTAATTACAACCCTTAAAGCTCTCTCCTGGCGTAACTGATATGTATGAAAATCAGCTTTGGTCTCTGTCAGATATTTTACTATTTTTCTGTAGGTTTCGGCGGTAGTCGGGGATATTTTAGTATCACTGGTTCTACTTATACAATAATAACTGTTTGGATCGGTTATTTTGTTTAAATGCGCACACAGTAGTTGAAAGTTTTTAATATTTTTAACAAATATTGGTGGAGGTTGTGGTTCTTTTGGTATAGGAGAAGATTCCACTGTTTCTTTTTCAATTTGAAGGATCTGAAATGGGTTCGGTGTAAAAAACGGCGATTCTTCAGTTAATCCTTGTGATGATGTGCTAGGCTGTGGTTCAGATCCTAAAGAGGTAGCTGAAGCAGTCGCTGGTGGAATCATTTTTTTATTATTATCACGGCGAGGTCTCTGTTTTGTGGGAGACGAGTTTGAACCTGCAGATCTAGATCTTTTACTTGTAACTTTCGAGGACATCACTTGATGAAAATATCGCATTGATTAAAAAAAATAAATAGGAATAAATATATAATGGAATAAGAATAAGAAGGAAAAAAAAATAAATAAAAGAAAGATAAGGAAAAGAAAAGCAAGCCCGAGCTTGCCGAGCTAGCGGCAATCAGCTGATCAGTGACCCTCCTTTCACTTTTTCGTGATTTTACAAAGTAAATTATAACTTTGCTTACCGAAATTTCTCCAATATTCACTGCTGTAGTATTCCTGAGGTCTAGTGATGTTTTCCAGACTGAACTCAAGCGAATTCCTACTGAAAAAAGCAAAAATCTGAGAGACGAAGTAACGTATGACTGTTATCATCGAGCGCATCAGCTGATCTTTAACAATAGATATTAAACCATTTTTAAAATGTCCCCTTCCGACTCTTACACCAGGTCCTGTTGATTGGAAACGCTTTCGAATAATATTAGACAAATCAATATCGCTTAACACTATCCTCCGAACTCCAGAAGATGTTGATAATGCAGTGCAACTATTGACGAATGCTATCCAACAAGCGGCTTGGAATTCTTCTTGCCCCCAAAAACATATTAATGAGATAAACCAAAGAAATTCTGTCATTCCAGAATCTATTAGATTTCTTATACAAGAGAAAAGAAAAGCGCGTAAAAAGTGGCAGAGAACTCGTTATCCCTCTGATAAGTATACTTTTCGTCAACTTTCAGTGCAAGAACATGACGAACTGAAGCGTTTTAAAACGGAAAATTTTAATAACCTCCTAACAAGTTTAAGTAACAATGATAGATCGATATGGCGGATTACAAAGCGTTTATTGGGTCACCGCGTTGTATCACACCCCGTTCGGAACCCTAATAATTCGTGGGCTAAATCTGATGCCGAAAAAGCGGAAATGTTTTCATGTCACTTGGAAAATACCTTTGCGCCTCACAGTGACTTGCAAGATTCACTCAGTGCAAGATTAGTTGAGCAACAATTAGAAACCCCTTTGCAGATGACTCTACCGCCGAAAGCTTTTCATCCTAACGAAATATATACTGTTATACAAGGTTCACCTAACTATAAATCTCCCGGTTATGACCTAATCACAAATTACGTTTTAAAAAATTTATCAAAAAAAGCCATTATCTTTTTAACTAACATTTTCAATTCTATCATAAAAACTACCCATTTTCCAGCTTTATGGAAGTACTCAATAGTAATTATGTTACCTAATCCCAATAAACCAACTGACGATCCAAATTCCTACCGCCCAATCAGTCTTTTACCATCTTTATCCAAAATATTCGAAAAACTTCTGTTTCGTCGTCTAAATTCAATTAATTCTTTTGATATTATTCCAAATTTCCAGTATGGTTTTAAACAAAATCATTCTACAATACAACAGTGTTACCGATTGGTTGATTATATTTCTTTTTCGTTAGAATCAAAACATTACTGTCCGGGAGTGTTTTTGGATATGAGTCAGGCCTTTGACAGAATATGGCACGATGGTTTGCTCGCTAAGTTAAAAACATTTCTTAGTCCAACATATTATTTAATTTTTCATTCGTACTTAAAAGATAGGTTTTTCCGTGTAAGAGTAGGTTCTGAGTTCTCTAATATTAAACAAATAAAAGCAGGTGTACCTCAAGGCAGTGTTTTAGGTCCAACACTTTTTAATATATATTGCTCTGACATCCCACAGCACCCAGAAACACTTATAGCAACCTTTGCTGACGATTCAGCTATCCTGACATCCAACAAAGATGCTTCTAAGGCTTCTAAGGCACTCCAAGAACATCTGGACGACATAGCTTGCAGGGCAAAAACATGGAAAATAAAAATGAATCAATCAAAGAGCCTGTTCGTCACATTTTCTTTAAAACATAACTCCTGCCCCCAGGTCTTTTACGATACTATTCCTATACCAGTTTCTGACACAGTACGTTACTTAGGACTTTACCTTGACAAACGACTAACATGGGCATACCACCTCAAACGAAAAAGAAAAGAACTAAATCAACGATATGGACTTCTTTCAAGGTTACTAGACAAACGTTCAAAATTATCATTGACGAACAAATTAACTATTTATAAAGTACTAATAAAACCCATTTGGACTTATGGCGTTGAGTTATGGGGAACAGCAAAAAAGTCAAACATCAAAATTATTCAATCATTTCAATCAAAATTACTTCGGAAAATTATAAATGCCCCTTTTTACGTATCTAACGAGACACTACATACTGACCTAGACATTCCATTCGTCATTGCAACTGCCACTGATCGCTACAATAAATTTCATGACAGACTGACCCTAAATTCAAACCCGCTGACTCAAAACCTATCAACTGCCACAAACCCATATAATCCGCCCAGAAGACTATCGAGGCGCTGGCCAAGAGACCTGAAATATTGAAAGTTATTATTTTTTATTTATTTTTTTTTTTATCTGTGTAGTTAGTTACATCTGTTGTTAGCATATTTGCTTATTGCAAAAAAAAAAGCAGATAGCAAATACAATTGTAATGCCAAAAAAAAAACTTCTATGAATAAATAAATAAAAATAAAATAGTCGATTTCTGGTTTCGACCATATTTTCAAATTTTTATCAGCGTTTTACTGGACATAATACCGGCTTGTCTTGGATAAAACGTTAGTATTAACATTGATAGCGAGTTCTAAAGGAGAAATATAATATGTAATGAAAGAAATATAACTTGCGTGACTTAATCATAGTTACTTAGAAGGTTAGAAAACAAAAAATGATAAAGCTTCCAAAAATATTAAAAACGCCAATATATTTTATTATTATATTTACTTTTGACCCTGGCTATAGCATTCTCATTCAGCTTCTGCTGGCTTTGGGACCTAGGGTGCTGTGATTTTGTGATGGGACCGTGTGTTGGCTATTTCTCGCTTTTGGCTTTTCCCTGCATATATAACGGCAAAAGCTTACTATGAGGTTCCCAAGACTGACTATAAATATTGTGCATAGGTAGGCGTGCTTTTGAGATGTTTTGTTGTTAACTTATTGATTTTAATATTTATATTGATTTTTTACTGCATATATTTTTTATCCTATGCTTGATATGTTGTTGTTTTTTTCATTAAATATCACTTCATGCTGCTGTGGGAGTCCTAATTGTTGCCTAACTACGTTAAATTAGGAAAGAGATCTTTAAAGTGTATCTAACATCGCATAGCATTGAAACTACCATTTTACGTCCCCTCAGAAGGGCGGCATAACCATGGATTTATTACTACATAAACCCGCAACCTTGAGCATAGAAAGCTGTTATGCTAACCTCTACACCAAAGGTGACACTTATGTTTTAATGATTGTTTTTCCATTAATAATATTCCGCTTGTCCCCCGGTCGAACAGATTCGCTATCTAGGACTCCTACTTGACAAAACTTTATCATTGAATCCGCAAATAACACTGAAACGACAAGAAACTGCCTGTCGGTTTCGCTTATTTCAACGCTTACTGGACAGACGCTCTAACCTTCCACGTATCTACAAAAGGCTCATCTATATCACCATCATAAGGCCTATCTAGACTTACGGAGTTGAGCTCTAGGGCTCTACTAAACCATCAAATTCTTCCCGTATTCAATCCTTACAATCTAAAAATCTTCGAAAAATACTCAATGCTCTATACTTTGTCAGGAATAAGCTCATCCATAAAGACCTTAATGTCCTATATTTTGCTGATTTGGACCCGAACCAGGTATCAATCCTTCCTAGACAAACTCCACTCCCACTCAAACCCACTAGTTTCAATCCTTGCTTCCTCTACCATTCCTGACAATCCTCCGAGGCTTCAGAAAGAGAAGAAGAAGGCCTCGAGACCTTCTAGTTTAGATTACCCAGTAGAGTACTGTTAATGGACATTTTCTCTTCATGTATTTTTTCTGTTAGCTAATTTACTTGATGTATTAACTAATACAGTTGTAAATTTCAATATATGATAATTAAAAAAAAATGATTATTTTATTTTTTTTACTATCATTATTGTGAATACTTCATGAGTTTAGTCTCAAAGAAGAAAAATTTAGAAATAGAAATAGAAATAGAAAAAGATATTTATTCTGGGACAAAGTCCCTTAAGTACAATTCATATGTACAATTAAGATATATATATATATATAATGTGTCTGGCTACAAGACCAATGGAATATAATTATTTCTTATTCACAATGATACATAAAGAAAAGAAAGGATATAATAAAACAAAAGAGTAAAATAAATAAATAATAACTTCTGGTGCATTAAACAAAACTAAACATTGAACTTGATTCATTATTGATCCTTATAAAAATACAAACAATAAATAACAGATTTTCTTTTTTATTTGAAATATCTTATTGAGCGTCTTTGGGATGACAGTAGGTACTGGAATAGCTGGGACTTGAATGATGTTAGGGAAGAAGCATGGCAGATATAAGTAGGTAAGGAATTCCAGAGAGTAGTGGAGCGGACAATAAAGGAATGATCAAAAGTTGTTGTTCGATGGGTAGGAATATAAAGGTCGGAATGGCGCGATCTTGTTTGGAGGGAGTGGACTGACGATTTAAATCGCAGAAGTCTGTAGATATATGGAGTTAGCTGGGAGTTGATTATTTGGTAAAGATATGATCCTAGGAAATATTGTCTTCGGATAGAAGGAAGGAACCACTTCAACTCATTGTATAAATGGGTCACATGAGACCTCTTCGGTGTACCAAGGACAAATCTTAAAAATATGTTCATAATTCGCTTTAGCCTGTCCTCGAGCACAGCCGAGAGGCCACCATATACCATACAGCAATAGTCAAAGTGGGGGAAAATAAATGAGGATACAAGGAGCTTACGGGTAGACAGTGGAAGAAGATGACGGGCGCGATGGAAATATTTAAGGGTACTTATTGTTCTTCGGGAGATTTGGGCAATATGGGGTTTAATATCACTATATAAAAATTGATTTGTATAAATAAATAAAAAATCCTAAATGCTTTATTGTAACATAAGTCTACTATGGATTACAATTAGAACATTACGCAAATTTGCATATGCATCAACTGAATCGAATATAGTTTTTCAGTCTCCAGGACGATTTAAATATTTTAGTTTTTTTCACAAATCCATTATTTACAAGTTAATATATCATAATATACATGATGCAGAGCATGTTAACAACGATGACCTCTATGTTATTACCCCCATATGACGGAGACCTGCCATCACCACAAATTGCCCCATAATCATTAAATCCTGGGCCATTATTCCTAACGACAGCTCATCGACTGCGTGCCGATTGAATTCTGATTTCCAGGGCCGGATTGATTTCCGCCCCATAAAGTTGGAATTATTAAGTCCCCCGCTCGGGAACGACTGGATCAAATTTGCATGCCGTTGATAGATCCATTGTCCAGATGGTGCCTCACTTACTGTGGCAGTAAAACTGACAGCGAAATATATCAGGAAGCTGCCTCCCTCCCGGGATCGCGAAATGGTCTGCCGAATTGAATTACGGTCCCAATGGGGTGCTACAAAACTGTGAAATTGGAAAAAATTTATTGGATGCCTACACCTCCGAGGAAGTGTCAAACCCTATCGAACGCAGCTGTCTATGTTAAAGTCAACTTAATGCTCTCATCAATGCTTCGGTATACCCCTCAACTGATTACACACTGATCATAATTATCTTTATGATTCACTGTAGCTTGCCAACATATAATATATACAGTAAAAACGTTCAGTTTTCAAAAACGTCACTTCCAGTAAGTCGTTTAGCATATATCAGTCTTAAATACATAATTTCAGTTTCGTACGACTTTTCGAACATCTCAACTTCTCGAACAGTACCTAGAAAACCGAAATTAAGTTTGAAAGTTCGTTCGACTCCGAGCTCCCACTCCAAAGTAAATTGTTAACAATTTAAATTCGCCGTGATTTGGCCCGGATGAATTGGAAAGCGGAGTTCGTTAGGCCCAAGAAGGTTCTCAGTTGCCGATAAGTCGGGGGCAAACATCTTGGCCGCTTGTTAATTTGGTTCTGTTTATTTTCGACTGTTAATTGAATTGTATCAGGTCTCCCTGCCTCTTTCCATATTAATGGACCCAAGCTTAATAAAGTCAGGCCCCAAGAAATGACATTAAAATTCAAGCTTTAATTAACTACCTCGTTTATGAAAGTTGTCAGAAAAGATAAAATGAAATTTAATAAGTGACCACATGTACTGTTTGTTGAGATTAAAAATCTAATCATGCAAAGGATCACTTTGAAATAAATAGTCACTTTGTTGTTTCTATTCATAATAGAAATAATAAAGCATCTAAATATACATTACTAATTCCGAAATGATGTTTTATCAATTTACAATAAATCATACATTGTAAGTGCATGTAGAACATTTAAAAAGTTTAATACAAAAAATAATTTAAATTCATCAATTGAAACAATTAGAAAAAATATAAAAGATGAGTAATAATTTAAAGTTTAAAAACATAATGATTGAAGGATTTACTAATATTTGTAAATAATGTATTTTGAATTTTTTGTTATTAAAATTTGTAATGTATAAAGTGAGGGTATCCTGTGGCTGAGTGGCTAGCGCGCTACTCTCTTATGCTATAGGTCGTGAGTTCGAACCCCAGTCCAGGCGGGGCTTTTATAAGAATGTAATTAAATTGGGATTCACTCACAGCCTTCTCTCCTAGGTATGTAATACCTGTCAGCCAAATTATGAGTATGGAGCGATGACCCTACACTACAAAATGCACCGAGAAACATGAGTGTAATCTCCCAGGAGATTACACCGCGAGGCCCAGGGCCTTCACGGCCTGTCGCGCAACTGGAAGAAAAAGAAGAATGTATATAGTGTATATAAGATTATTAGAAAAAAATTATGCAAAAATGAATAATGGACAGTTAAAATTCCCATTAATTTTTATTTATTTTTATTTTTAATCTCAAGTCTGATGTTTTATTTTATTCTAATGATGTTGTGAACATCAAATATTATCAATATTAGAAATACATGTATATTAATTGCTGACGAAAAATACCTTACTCAAGGTTAATTATATATGTATGTATAATTGTAAGAGAGGACTACTTGGTCCTAAATGTAACAGGTCATTAATAAACTTTATTCCATTATATTCTATAACATAGAAAAAGAAATAATTACTTCCAACGTAAGAGATGAATGACCGTCAAATCTTGAAAAATCCGACCTAAAATTGCACTAAGATTTTTAAATTTTCTAGGTATTAAAAAAAATCTCTGTATGTTACATGAGTATGAAGATAAGCATTTTCCCAATGAAAATGTCTTTATAAACTTTCAAATTAAGTTAAGTAAAATAATTGCTTGAATCAGTTATAAGTTTTTTTTGTTGTTGTTATATTTATTCAGATTTACAACAGTATTGCTAAAAATAACAAGTAAATTTGAAGAAAGTAATAATAATGACATGATACACTTTCTGAGAAAAATTTTAACTCCAAAATTGTCAATTGGCAGCACTTTCAGACGCCTCGGAGAATCATAAGGAATCAAAAAAGAAGCAAGGATAGAAACTAGCAGATTAGGGTTGGGAGGGAGTTTTTCATAAAAGAGATCTTACCTGGTCTATGTTAAAGTCAACTTAATGCTCTCATCAATGCTTCGGTATACCCCTCAACTGATTACACACTGATCATAATTATCTTTATGATTCACTGTAGCTTGCCAACATATAATATATACAGTAAAAACGTTCAGTTTTCAAAAACGTCACTTCCAGTAAGTCGTTTAGCATATATCAGTCTTAAATACATAATTTCAGTTTCGTACGACTTTTCGAACATCTCAACTTCTCGAACAGTACCTAGAAAACCGAAATTAAGTTTGAAAGTTCGTTCGACTCCGAGCTCCCACTCCAAAGTAAATTGTTAACAATTTAAATTCGCCGTGATTTGGCCCGGATGAATTGGAAAGCGGAGTTCGTTAGGCCCAAGAAGGTTCTCAGTTGCCGATAAGTCGGGGGCAAACATCTTGGCCGCTTGTTAATTTGGTTCTGTTTATTTTCGACTGTTAATTGAATTGTATCAGGTCTCCCTGCCTCTTTCCATATTAATGGACCCAAGCTTAATAAAGTCAGGCCCCAAGAAATGACATTAAAATTCAAGCTTTAATTAACTACCTCGTTTATGAAAGTTGTCAGAAAAGATAAAATGAAATTTAATAAGTGACCACATGTACTGTTTGTTGAGATTAAAAATCTAATCATGCAAAGGATCACTTTGAAATAAATAGTCACTTTGTTTGTTTCTATTCATAATAGAAATAATAAAGCATCTAAATATACATTACTAATTCCGAAATGATGTTTTATCAATTTACAATAAATCATTCATTGTAAGTGCATGTAGAACATTTAAAAAGTTTAATACAAAAAATAATTTAAATTCATCAATTGAAACAATTAGAAAAAATATAAAAGATGAGTAATAATTTAAAGTTTAAAAACATAATGATTGAAGGATTTACTAATATTTGTAAATAATGTATTTTGAATTTTTTGTTATTAAAATTTGTAATGTATAAAGTGAGGGTATCCTGTGGCTGAGTGGCTAGCGCGCTACTCTCTTATGCTATAGGTCGTGAGTTCGAACCCCAGTCCAGGCGGGGCTTTTATAAGAATGTAATTAAATTGGGATTCACTCACAGCCTTCTCTCCTAGGTATGTAATACCTGTCAGCCAAATTATGAGTATGGAGCGATGACCCTACACTACAAAATGCACCGAGAAACATGAGTGTAATCTCCCAGGAGATTACACCGCGAGGCCCAGGGCCTTCACGGCCTGTCGCGCAACTGGAAGAAAAAGAAGAATGTATATAGTGTATATAAGATTATTAGAAAAAAATTATGCAAAATGAATAATGGACAGTTAAAATTCCCATTAATTTTTATTTATTTTTATTTTAATCTCAAGTCTGAGTTTTATTTTATTCTAATGATGTTGTGAACATCAAATATTATCAATATTAGAAATACATGTATATTAATTGCTGACGAAAAATACCTTACTCAAGGTTAATTATATATGTATGTATAATTGTAAGAGAGGACTACTTGGTCCTAAATGTAACAGGTCATTAATAAACTTTATTGCATTATATTCTATAACATAGAAAAAGAAATAATTACTTCCAACGTAAGAGATGAATGACCGTCAAATCTTGAAAATCCGACCTAAAATTGCACTAAGATTTTTAAATTTTCTAGGTATTAAAAAAAATCTCTGTATGTTACATGAGTATGAAGATAAGCATTTTCCCAATGAAAATGTCTTTATAAACTTTCAAATTAAGTTAAGTAAAATAATTGCTTGAATCAGTTATAAGTTTTTTTTGTTGTTGTTATATTTATTCAGATTTACAACAGTATTGCTAAAAATAACAAGTAAATTTGAAGAAAGTAATAATAATGACATGATACACTTTCTGAGAAAAATTTTAACTCCAAAATTGTCAATTGGCAGCACTTTCAGACGCCTCGGAGAATCATAAGGAATCAAAAAAGAAGCAAGGATAGAAACTAGCAGATTAGGGTTGGGAGGGAGTTTTTCATAAAAGAGATCTTACCTGGTACAGGCCTAATCTCATGGAACACACGAAACATTAAGGTTGTTATGGATGAGTTTATTCGTGAAAAAGTAAGTAGCATTGGTTAAGATATGATCACGATTAAGATACGACCCAGCTTGATAGTATATCGAGACGGTAAGACGAATCTCCCGAAAAAAATTCAGCTTCACAACCATTAGTCATTTTTAAAATACAACGATGACAAGAAAAGTGAAAGAAATAGTACTTACATCTATAAATATAGGTAAATATTTTATTAATATTATATTGTGCTAGTTTTATGTTATACTTTTCGGGGTGGATATGTTTAAAATAAAACATTATAAGTGCAATAATGTTGGCGAAAGGTAGGTGAATAATATTTTATATGATGAAACATGCGAAACTATATTAATAAACTCTTATTATTAAACCATTAAAAAGTTCACCAAAATAATAAATAATCAGATACCAAAATAATATACTATATTTTAATAGAAGAAACGAAAGGAATTTATAGGTTTATTAGCTCAAAAGCAAACGAAAATATATCTGGGCTTCAACGCAGAAATTAAAACTATTGTTGTTTTGAAGCTTATTCCAAATTTACCGAGAGATATTGCCAAGCCCGGAACCTTTCGAGCTAAGATTCGATGGTATTTTGAAGAAGCTGAAAATACCATGAGAAATCGGAGCCAGTCAAGCTCATCCATCTTCTATTCTTCAATGTCAAGACGTCAGGCTATGGCTCATTGTAAGCTCGGGATAAAGATAACAGAAAAGCAAACAAAGTACTCCAACGATAGGAAAACAACAATTAAGAAAATTATCTTTAAATAAAACATTTAAATTTAGAACCTGCCTTCGATAATGATGACCTTCCATTACTCAACCATCCTTGAATACTTCATAGAAGTTAACATGATCCAGGCATCCGTGAAAACATAAGAGAGAAAACTGTTTTATTAAGAGAAATAATATTATATAAGTCAACAAATAATGTTTGCTTCTTTCATAAAATGTGTTTTAAAAGATTTGGAAAGGGTAAAACCACAAATCGAGAATGAAACTTCAAAAAAAGTAGGACAGACCCTTTAGAAATAAAATAATATTTTAGACGTAAATAAACGTGTAATTTCTTGGGAAATTTGTTCCGACATTATTACAATATACAACCATTTCCATATTTTTTAAGATCCTGAAAAAAAAGAAGATCAAGGTACGTCAAAATTATTATTTTTCTTATGGATGTTTTAAATGTATATTGTATTGTAATTAATCAAAGCAAAATCACAAAGAAGATATAAGTTTATAACATCTTGGCATCTTTAGTGGTTTTGCACTTATCATAAACCGCGAATCTTTAGAACTACGATTATTTGTCAAACATAACTGTCAAAAACAACTCTTAGGGAGAATTATTTTGCTGATTTGGCCCAAACCGGGTACCATTCCTTTTATGACGAGCTCCATTCCCACTATAACCCGCCAGTTTCAATCCTTTCTTCCTATTCAATATCTGAGAGAAGAAGATAGCAACAAGAACTTCTGGATTAGCATCTTTTTTTAAATGCTGCCAATAGGTTTTCTTCTACAAGTTTATCATCCCAGTGTTTCATATTATAATCACATTTATAGTTGTAAAGGGTATAGCCGGGTTAGGATGGTAAATCTAGCTGTTTTGACTCAAACTTGGGAGATCAATTTGGTGTCGAATAAAAATAATTCACCTGAACTTTTAGCTTTTTAATTCAATCGGTTTCCGAGTTTTTTTAAAAACCTCTTTTTTCGATTTTATTTATTTTTTAATAGTTAAATTTTAAACTAATTAATGATGATTTTTTCTCTAATTCTTAAGAATCAAAGGGATGAAAAAATTATATGATCATGATTCATAAACGAAAAGCCAACTTTTAGTAAAAGAAATAAAACCAAAATATGTATTTTTTTAACCATTTTAAAAAGTGTCAATTACCGATTTTTTTCAGAAAATGTCTTTTATACTCCTCTATACACAGGATTTTTTTTCGATTTTTTTGAAGTGGTAGAACAATATTAAACAAAAATAAAAACTTTTTTTTTTCTGAAATCATGCATTTAACTTATATTTCTTATTCTTTTTGAAAAATGTGTAAACAATTATTTCTCACCAAAAATTCAGAATTACATTACTCATAAAACATTTTCAATCATTTTTAAAAAATATGATTGGATTGAAGCTATGTTTTTCGAAACGCACGCTAGGCTTGCGCTCTATTTTTTTTCTTAGTAATAACAATTTTTATTGAGAAAATTTTACAATCTGTCCCAATTTGGACATTAATAGTATTGCTGAATGATATCAAACATACTACATTCATACAATATTTACACAACATAAAATTACAATAAAATATATACACAATAATGAATCAATACAAAAGTCAATAATTCACTTATACCTATATACACATACACACACTCATACATACATCACATTGAGTGGAGAATCTAGCCAGTGCTAGAACTCCAATATATTTACAAAAGGTCGCGGGGCCACTGCCGTTTCAACCTTCTAGGTGGGTTGTATGGATGAGTGGAGCTGGATAGGGAATGAGCTAAAGGATTAGGATGATGAATGAGGTTCTGGTGGAATTTGGAAAATTTGGATGGAATTAGGTCTGAAATAAATGGAACATTAAGGTCGTGGTGCAAGGTATAATTGGAGACATAATAAGGAGCATTTACTATTGTACGGAGGACTTTGGATTGAAAGGATTGAATGCGTTTGATGTTAGAACGTTTAGCTGTCCCCCACAGTTCAAGTCCGTAGGTCCAGATGGGCTTCAGTATTGTCTTGTAGATTAATAATTTGTTTTCAACTGTAAATTCAGATTTTCTGTTGAGTAGTCGGTATAACTGTCCGAATCGTCGGTTGAGTTCTTGTCTTTTAAGTCTTGTATGTGGGTTCCAAGTCAATCTTTTGTCTAACAGTAAGCCAAGATACCGGACTGTATCTGAGAGAGGAATCGGTAATGAGTTGAAATAAACTGGCGGACAGGATTTTCGTCTAAGAGTAAAGGTTATGTGTTTACATTTGGCTTCGTTCACCTTTACACGCCAGTTATTACACCAGTGTTCGATAAGGAAAAGGTGTCTCTGAAGGTTTAAGGATGCTGTTTCAGGATTGGAACTGGATCATAGGATGGCGGTGTCGTCTGCAAAAGTTGCCAGAAAGCTATCAGGATGTGTAGGAATATCAGCAGTGTAAAGGATGTAGAGGATGGGTCCCAAGACGCTGCCTTGAGGAACACCGGCCTCAACGGGATAAAGGTTAGAAAATTCTTCACCACAGCGAATTCGGAAGGAACGGTTCGAGAGAAAGGATCGGAGAATGAGGTATAGGGACTGGGGTAAATGGGTTTTCAGCTTGAAGAGTAATCCAGTGTGCCATACCCGGTCAAAAGCTTGCGCAATGTCCAGAAACCCACCAGAACAATACTCTTTGCATTCAAGAGCTGAGGAAATATGGTCTACAACTCGGAGCCCCTGTTGAACTGTGGAATGCTGAGGACGGAATCCAAACTGATGGGAAGGAAGATTTTGAGATTCTAATATGGGTAGGATACGTTTTAGAAGAAGCCTTTCGAAGATTTTTGAGAGGATGGGGAGTAGACTAATAGGCCTGTAGGATGAAGTGTTGTTGGAAGGTTTACCTGGTTTTAAAAAAAGAATGATGGTGGAATGTTTCCATAACAGTGGAAAATAGGTGGTGCGGAGGATGCAGTTGTAAATATAAGTAAGGAATATAATAGCTTTCTGCGGAAGTTGTCGGAGGATCTGGGGAGTAAGGAGATCGTGTCCAGGAGATTTACGGAGAGTCAGTTTTTGGAGAAGATATTTGACCTCAGAGGGATTAATAGCTTTAGGAGGTAGGGAAAGTGGAATCGGTGACATAAGAAAGTCTTGCACTTTTGCGGTGTGATTGATGTGGGATTCCCGGTGAGGAGTGAATACTTTGGAGAGGTGTGTGGCGAATTCCTCGGCTTTATCTTCATCAGACGCAGCCCAGGAGTCATCACCACGTCGGAGAGGATGGGAAACATGATGGTATTTTAGGATCTTTTTCGTGACATTCCACAGGGAATTATCACGAGCTGATAGAGAGGAGAGGTAGGAATTAAAGGAATGGGAACGGAAGTTCGCCAACTCCCTCTTCAATTGTCTACAATAGAAGTTATAGGAGCGGCGATCTGTTGGGTGTCGGGTGCGCTGCCATAATGATCTTGCTCGGCGTTTGGTGTGGATAAGGTCTATAATAGGTTGTGGAAAATGATTTTGGTCTGGATTTATATTGGAGTGTTTAGGAGAGGAAGCAGTCCAGACAGCTTGTTGGATGGCGGTGGTAAAGGAATAGACGGAATTATCTAGGTCATCTTGGGTTTTGAGGGTTACTCTGAGGTCAATATTATCGGTCAGGATTTGGCGGAAAAGGTTCCAGTTGACAGGGCCTCGGATGAATGATGGTGTAAAATATTGGTGGAGGTAGTGGTTCTCTGGGTATAGGAGAAGATTCCATGGTTTCTTTTTCATTTTGGAGGATCTGAAATGGATTCGGTGTAAAAAACGGAGATTCATCAGTTATTCCTTGTGATGATGTGCTGGGCTGTGGTTCAGATCCTAATGAGGTACCTGACGCGGTCGCTGGTGGAATCATTTTTTTATTTTGTTCACGGCGGGGTCTCTGTTTTGTGGGAGACGAGTTAGAACCTGCAGATCTAGATCTTTTACTTGCAGACTTTGAGGACATGACTTGATGAAAATATCTCATTGATTAAGAAAAGAATAATAATAAATAAATAATGAGATAAGAATTAAAGATAAAAGAAAGATAAGTTAAAGAAAAGCAAGCCCGAGCTTGCCGAGCTAGCGGCAATCAGCTGATCAGTGACCCTTCTTTCACTTTTTCGTGATTGTACAAAGTAAATTATAACTTTGCTTACCGAAACTTCTCCAATATTCACTGCCGTAATATTCCTGAGGTCTAGTGATGTTCTCCAGACTGAATTCTAGCGAATTCCTACTGAAAAAAGCAAAAATCTGAGAGACGATGTAACGTATGACTGTTATCATCGAGCGCATCAGCTCTGCGCTCTATAACGACGTTTGTTTAGCCACTATCAATCATTTCATCAAAGGTCTCGCTTGTTCAGATATTCTCTATGGATTTCTCCAAGAAAGATGTATTTTCGGTTAAAAAAGTAAATGTCTGCACATTTTTCGATAATATAAAAACTATAAGTTTCTTTACACGCAAGATTTCAGGGGAAAAAACAGTTCTTATTTATTTTCATATTGTTCTACCACTTCGAAAAAATTGTACAGTACAAAGGAGCATAAAAGACATTTTATGAAAAAAATCGGTGAGTGACACCTTTCAAAAAGGTCAAAAAATATACATATATTTTAATTTTCATTTATCTAATAAAAATCGGTTTTTCGTTTAAGAATCACGATCATATAATTTTTTTTTGTCGTTGACTCCTAAAAAATAATTATTTAGCTCTTCATATATATATAATAAAAAAACACTGTTTATATTTTTTTGTAGTATTTCGAAATTAGTTATAATGCTTTTGTGAAAGTTGTCACTCACCGATTTTATCCATAAAATATATTTTATGCTCCGTTTGAAAAAAAAACAAAAAAACTTTTGAATTAAAAAGCTAAAAATTTTGGTGAATTATTTTTATTCGACACCAAATTGATGCACCAAGTTTGAGTCAAAAAAGCCTCGGGGGCAGATTTGCCATTCTAACCCGGCTATACCCTTAGAATAAATATGTATATTTTTTAAATCTAATGTTTTTAGCTTGGGTTCTTTGATCAGTGATAATTCTCATTTTTTCCGACCAGTTACCATTCGTTTCAAAAAACTTCATTTCCACTCCAAACCACCACTTTCTATCCTTCCTTTCTCTTCGATTCCTGATTATCTTCCGAGGCGTCAGATTTAGAATAATTTTGGAGCTTTGGCAATAAGTAGTTTCGCCCAATGTAGATCATGACATTGTATTACGTTGTATTACTTTTAATTTACTTGATCTATTTTTTTTAATAGAGTTGAAAATTTTAATATATATATATATATATATATATATATTGAAGCATATTACTCTACAATTTTCAGACATTGTTGTTTAGTAATCGTGAGCATATTCTGGTGAAAATATATTGGAGATGGTTGAGCTCACAATGATAGGCCATGCAAACAGTGCATTAAGGTCCAATGAATAGCGTGACAAATGTCCTTTGATATAGGCGTTGGCCCAGTCCACTAAGGGGTGAGGTACCAACTGCTCTGCGGTCACAGCCTCGATTTCGAAATGGTTTTGATACAATTGTCCCTCTGGCTTGGATAACGAGCCAACTTATTCCTGGAGGAAGTGGGTAAATCCATCAGGTCTATGTATTGCAAGCAGGAACAATGTTCACATAATTTCATTCTAGGACAAATATCGCCTAATAATAATTACAGTTTACAACCTCCACACTTATGTCTTAATGTTCAGAAAAGTCCACTACTTATTCGCAAAAGAGTCATTAAGGATATTGGTTGCGCCAGCCTATGTGGTTATTTAATTATGGATTAGATGAAATAATAAACATCGTTCAAAAGACATGTTGAGAACGGAAAACGATAATAGAAAAGAGAGGAATTCTGTAACAGAAAATGATTCAATAGCAAATGAAGATGTTTTATTCGCAGTTCATAGAGTTATGAGGATTAAAAAACTTGATGGAGGAAAGTTATTACATTTTAAGGTCTCAGAAGGACGTATACCAAAAGGTGTTTAGGAATGTAAGGCCTCGTTTATATTGTAAAATACTTTCTAGGGTAGTTAGTATGTACTTAAACATCTATTATTCTACAATAGTATTCAGGTGATCGGCATATTGAGTTAAAATTTTGTTTCAGACTCCATTTAGATGATAAATGAATGTAAAGAACTATTGACCCGTTTCGTAGCATGAATTTAATAAGCAGCAATCATCAGTTACCATTTTCACTTATACTTTCTTTTCTTTCTTTTTTTTCTCTGGCCTGCAGAATAAATAAAGCTACACCGGCTCCGAGACGGGAACTCGTAATTATTTGGTTTCAAGTTTTTGACCATCAGTGGTTGCTAGGCAATTCCTGATCAAACACATGCTAACTCACCCAGCCATCCTGCCCCAATCCACCTACCCATACATGAAATATGCAGTAAGAGAAAGAATTGCGATCGTTTTAGCATTGCAATAATTTTCGAATTCCAGTTTTTAACGGAAATACACGTTTTAGGGTCCCCTGAGTCCTAATCACCAATTCCTGCAGACATTTCTGTGAGTGGTTAGTCCAGCAAAAAAAATAAAACCAGTACGAAACTAAAATTTCATATTTGAGACTCAACCCTACATATTTCCTATTAATGCGTTCCTACGCTACTGGCAGAACCATTTTCTGGAGTGCCTCAAGGTAGTATGTTAGGTCCTATCCTCTACTCCCTTTATACAGCTGAATTCCAATCCATCCTCGTACTGTCCTAAATACTTATGCTGATGTCATATATATCTTATCCGTCCATAAGGATTCAACTACTGCATCCAAATCCCTTCAGACCCATATCACAGCCATTGATGAGTGGCGTCAAAATTGGAGGATTAAAATAAATCCCACCAAATCACCTTTACCTTTCGTCGCAAACCGATTACTTGCTGCCCCCAGTATCCTTTAATAGCATCACCATTATCAGACCTATTTAGACATATGGAATCGAGCTTTGGTGCTCAACTAAACCATCTATTTCCTCCCGCATCCAATCCTTACAATCCAAAATCCTTCGCCACTTTCAGGATTTATAACTAAATAATATTTTCTATAATATAATTACATATATTCTTGACATTTTTTATTTCACATATTCCAAATGGGTTTGTCGTGATTTAACGATCTAGTTGAAATACATGATATACATAGAAGGGCACATAAAACACTCTTTATTTATTTTTAATCGATTTAATTAGGACTGCGATTTTTGAAGAAAGCTAGTTTCAAGATTATTGTCATTAGTATATAGGGGATTTTCACCATTGATAGTACACATGACAATATTTCTTCATGACATATATAAAGAATGCAAACAAAAAACTTAAGAACTTAGATATAAAGTAGAACATTTTTTTAATTTTCAAAGTTGCTTCTTAACCATTAGAAGATTTTAAAGTTTAATTTAATATTTCCACCTTGGCAATTTTTTATTTATTTTTATTACACTGTTTGACTTCTGGTGTTTTTTTAAACTTTTTTTTTATTCTTTTGTAATTTTTATCGTTGTTTACCGATGGATTAGATGCATACAATGATAAGATACAAGAGTGATTTATTGACTAAAGTAAGATTACCAAGGTTTGAAAATGTCATGGTATGTATCGACGAATCCATAAAGTTTTTTCTGAATTTCATACGAATTTCATTGCCAGGCAAAAATAAAATGTATTAAAAACAGCAGATTTATTATCTGATATATATAATATAAATAACACAATACACAGATACAATTAAAATATAAATAAAATCAATATTTAAGTGCATCGGATAAAATTATATGATCAGAGAATTTTTAAATTAGAGCCCATAGAACCATATTTAGATTGAACCTTCTGAGAAATTCAGTGATGAAAAGGATTGAACTGAAAGGTGTGGGCGTAAGAACGAAGTTAAACAACAACAAAAAAATTCAAATTGGAAAAAACCTTTTCTTTTTTTTTTTTTTAATGAACAACAATTTTTATTCAGTAAAATTACAATCTGTCCCACTTTGGACATTAATAGTAGTGCTGAAAGATATCATACATACTACATTCATACAATATTTACACATCATAAAATTACAATAAAATATATACACAATAATGAATTAAAACAATACAGTCAAGAATTCGCTTATACCTATATACACATACACACACTCATACATACATCACATTGAGTGGAGAATCTAGCCAGTGCTAGAACTCCAATATATTTACAAAAGGTCGCGGGGCCACTGCCGTTTCAACCTTCTAGGTGGGTTGTATGGATGAGTGGAGCTGGATAGGAATTGAGCTAGAGGATTAGGATGATGAATGAGGTTCTGGTGGAATTTAGAAAATTTGGATGGAATTAGGTCTGAAATAAATGGAACATTAAGGTCGTGGTGCAAGGTATAGTTGGAGACATAATAAGGAGCATTTACTATTGTACGGAGGACTTTGGATTGAAAGGATTGAATGCGTTTGATGTTAGTACGTTTAGCTGTCCCCCACAGTTCAAGTCCGTAGGTCCAGATGGGCTTCAGTATTGTCTTGTAGATTAATAATTTGTTGTCAACTGTAAGTTCAGATTTTCTGTTGAGTAGTCGGTATAACTGTCCGAATCGTCGGTTGAGTTCTTGTCTTTTAAGTCTTGTATGTGGGTTCCAAGTCAATCTTTTGTCTAACAGTAAGCCAAGATACCGGACTGTATCTGAGAGAGGAATTGGTAATGAGTTGAAATAAACTGGCGGACAGGATTTTCGTCTAAGAGTAAAGGTTATGTGTTTACATTTGGCTTCGTTCACCTTTACACGCCAGTTATTACACCAGTGTTCGATAAGGAAAAGGTGTCTCTGAAGGTTTAAAGATGCTGTTTCAGGATTGGAACTGGATGATAGGATGGCGGTATCGTCTGCAAAAGTTGCCAGAAAGGTATCAGGATGTGAAGGAATATCAGCAGTGTAAAGGATGTAGAGGACGGGTCCCAAGACGCTGCCTTGAGGAACACCGGCCTCAACGGGATAAAGGTTAGAAAATTCTACACCACAGCGAACTCGGAAGGAACGGTTTGAGAGATAGGATCTGAGAATTAGGTATAGAGACTGGGGTAAATGGGTTTTCAGCTTGAAGAGTAATCCAGTGTGCCATACCCGGTCAAAAGCTTGCGCAATGTCCAGAAACGCACCAGAACAATACTCTTTGCATTCAAGAGCTGAGGAAATATGGTCTACAACTCGGAGCCCCTGTTGAACTTTGGAATGCTGAGGACGGAATCCAAACTGATGGGAAGGAAGATTTTGAGATTCTTATATGGGTAGGATACGTTTAAGAAGAAGCCTTTCGAAGATTTTTGAGAGGATGGGGAGTAGACTAATAGGCCTGTAGGATGAAGTGTTGTTGGAAGGTTTGCCTGGTTTTAGAAAAAGAATGATAGTGGAATGTTTCCATAACAGAGGAAAATAGGTGGTGCGTAGGATGCAGTTGTAAATATAAGTAAGGAATATAATAGCTTTCTGCGGAAGTTGTCGGAGGATCTGGGGAGTAAGGAGATCGTGTCCAGGAGATTTACGGAGGGTAAGTTTTTGGAGAAGATATTTGACCTCAGAGGGATTAATAGCTTTAGGAGGTAGGGAAAGTGGAATTGGTGACATAAGAAAGTCTTGCACTGTTGCGGTGTGATTGGCGTGGGATTCCGGGTGAGGAGTGAAAACTTTGGAGAGGTGTGTGGCGAATTCCTCGGCTTTATCTTCATCAGACGCAGCCCAGGAGTCATCACCACGTCGGAGAGGATGGGAAACTTGATGGTATTTTAGGATCTTTTTCGTGACATTCCACAGGGAATTATCACGAGCTGATAGAGATGAGAGGTAGGAATTAAAGGACTGGGAACGGAAGGTCGCCAACTCCCTCTTCAATTGTCTACAATAGAAGTTATAGGAGCGGCGATCTGTTGGGTGTCGGGTGCGCTGCCATAATGGTCTTGCTCGGCGTTTGGTGTGGATGAGGTCTATTATATGTAGTGGAAAATGATTTTGGTCAGGATTTATATTGGAGTGTTTAGGAGAGGAAGCAGTCCAGACAGCTTGTTGGATGGCGGTGGTAAAGGAATAGACGGAATTATCTAGGTCATCTGGAGTTTTGAGGGTTACTCTGAGATCAATATTATCGGTCAGGATTTGGCGGAAAAGGTTCCAGTTGACAGGGCCTCGGATGAATGATGGCGGAATGGGTTTTGGAATTGGAGTGAGAGATACTTTTAGGATCAGTGGACTATGGTCTGAGGATAGTTCATCAAGGCGAGTTACAGAAAAGTTGAGGGAGCCTAATCCGCTGTGGATAAAGAAGTCGAGGATGTCAGGATTGCGGTTAGGATCGGTTGGCCAGTAGGTAGGGGAGTCAGGAGGCAGGATATTAAAATTTCGGGAGTTGAGTGCAGACAGCAAATTTCGTCCCCGAGAATTCGTGGTTCTGGAACCCCACTGCTGATGCTTGGCGTTTAAGTCTGCACCCAGAATGAAACGATTTCCTAAGGAATCCAGGAAGGATACAAATTCGGAATTGGAAATGGAATGTTTAGAAGGGCAATATGCAGATGTAAGGGTTACAGGAAAGGAAAAAGTCTTGATTACTATGGCTGTGGCTTGTAGGAAATCATAGGTGGGAAGTGGGAGTAAATGGTGAGAGAGGGATTGGTGGACAATGATAGCAGAACCGGCATGGGCTTTACCGTCTGGGTGGTCAGTACGGTATGTCATGTATTGCGGTATTTTGAAGTACTGTTTAGTCGTTAGTCTTGTTTCAGTTATAAGTGCAACATCGATTGTTTTGTCTTGTAACAACGCTGTCAGTTCGTCAGTATGATTTCTAACACCATTCGCATTCCAAAGGAGAATGGATAAGAAGTTAGGTGAAGTCATTTAAGGATTTTTCAAGGCAGGGATTAGATTTGATACTAGATTTGTAAGGAGTGATATAAGCGGCATAACAAGAGATTTGATTTCGGAGATGAACGATGTCATTAGACTGGTAAGATCTGTGACGTTTGATGGTGGAGGGATATGAGAAATTTGATGTTGAGCAGTTTTTTGAAGGTCAGGTAAACTTTGAGGGATAGATTGTTGTACAATAGATTGAGAATGTTGAGGAAAACGTTGTTCCGGCAGGGCCTCGACTTCATGACTCTGGTTCCCACCTCCAAGCATGTGGGCAAATGACAAGTTAGAATTTACAAGTTTAGATGGTTCTCTTCTGCTTCTGATTGGTGTAGCTGTTTCATTCGGATCCTGAGGTTTTTGGTATCTGGTTCTGAGTTTCTTGTAGATTTCACATCCCTTGTAGTTAGCCGGGTGGTCCTTGAGGCACAGAGCACATACAGCGGGTGTTGATCTTGGTCTTGTACATTCTTCTGATTTATGCTGTTCACCGCATTTCACACAGCGTGGTATGTGATGGCAATAACTTTTGGTATGACCATATGCCTGACAGTTATGACACTGAACTATTTCTTTCTTTGTGTAAGGTTTTTCAACTTTTACACGGGTATAGTACAGTCTACTGAGGTCATAGATTTTTTCGACTCCTGCTAATGGTTCCAAGTCCACGAAGAATAGAGGCAGTGGACTTTTATCTTTTAGAACGTTGGTGACTTGCCTCACTTGGAAATTCTAATTCTGTCAGTTCTTCTTTGATTGCTTCAACGGGTGTTGAGGAATGTAGGTTTCTGATTACGACCCTTAATGCTCTCTCCTGGCGCAGCTGATAAGTATGAAAGTCAGCTTTGGTCTCAGTCAGATATTTTACAATCTTTCTGTAGGTTTCAGCAGTAGTCGGAGATATTTTAGTATCATTGGTTCTACTTATACAATAATAACTATTAGGATCAGTTACTTTGTTTAAATGCGCACACATAAGTTTAAAATTTTTAATATTTTTAACAAATATCGGTGGAGGTAGTGGTTCCCTGGGTATAGGAGAAGATTCCATGGTTTCTTTTTCATTTTGGAGGATCTGAAATGGATTCGGTGTAAAAAACGGGGATTCATCAGTTATTCCTTGTGATGATGTGCTGGGCTGTGGTTCAGATCCTAATGTTTTGTGGGAGACGAGTTTGAACCTGCAGATCTAGATCTTTTACTTGCAGACTTTGAGGACATGACTTGATGAAAATATCTCATTGATTAAGAAAATAATAATAATAATAAATAAATGATGAGATAAGAATTAAAGATAAGTAAAAGAAAAGCAAGCCCGAGCTTGCCGAGCTAGCGGCAATCAGCTGATCAGTGACCCTCCTTTCACTTTTTCGTGATTGTACAAAGTAAATTATAACTTTGCTTACCGAAATTTCTCCAATATTCACTGCCGTAGTATTCCTGAGGTCTAGTGATATTCTCCAGACTGAATTCAAGCGAATTCCTACTGAAAAAAGCAAAAATCTGAGAGACGATGTAACGTATGACTGTTATCATCGAGCGAAAATTGGAGTTTATTTCGAATCCCGGACACTGTTGACAGATCATTAGATAAAAAAAATATAATTAATAAAGCAATTAAATGGTCCTCAGTAAACAGTAAATATGAATAAAAAGAAATACAATTATAATTGCTTGCTGGTTATGATCAAAGAGCTTATTTACACTTCCCTTTCGTTTATTTAGCTAATGCAGAAATATTAAAAGAACTCAAAATGGACTATACTGTTGTTGATAAAATCTGGTGCGTGCAACAAACAACTTTCACTTACCTCCGTAGTTAAAATCAATTTTAGAAGTTTTAAATACATTTATAAACGAAAATAGATTGTTAAAGAATTAATTATATGGAATTTCTATAGAAACATGTGTTTTATTAAATAATCTATTATATTTCTATCTACGGCAATCAGTTAGTTTTATCGGCTTTTCATCACTCTCCATTACCATTTACGATTCCGTGTATCATATAATTTATCTTAAATACTTATAGTTATTTTAAATATGAAATAACAGTTTCATAGGACATGTCGTTTTCGCCCGGGAGTTACCACACACACAGACATATACACAAACACACACTCACAGACCTTTTTGCGGGACTTGGTCATTTGGACTCTGACCCTAAAAAGTGTATTTCCGTTGAAAACTGGAATTCGAAAATTTTCGCGATCGCAATACTTTCTCTTACTATATATTTCATACATAGGTAAGTGAAAGTAAAAATAATTCATTTGTCAATTAAAAACCTGTAATTAATTGTAACTACAGAAGCACCTTGTCATTCGGAGATGCTATGTAGCACACTTATTATTTATCCATTGTCTATATATTTTCTATATATATTAAACAGTATAAATGGAATCGCACTATTTAGATTTTTGGACCCATCTAGATTTGTTGTAATTCGAACGTTTGTACCCCAAATAATGGCTAAAAAAAAATAAATAATGAAAAAGAACCGATTTTTTTTTTTTTTTTTTTTTTTTTTTTAACTGTAGGAATTGTCAAATGGCATAATTTATTATAAAACTCACTTTGGATTATTTGAAAATTATGTTTCATTTTTTTTTTTTCATAAATGTTTCTTAATTTTTCTTGGGTATGTAAAAATTAAAAAGAATTAAGCTAATTAAAATCGTTTGTGACAGTTTTGCGCTGTAAAGAAAATCTGTTTTTTGTATGTTACATAGACATCAGAAAAAAAAAAAAAAAATCATGATTTTTTTCAAATATACATTTTAATAATAATAATAATTATTTATTTATTTTTGGACAAGTCCCTTTAGAATAATACGAAATACCGCAGTCTGAGTTTTACTGCCTTAGAGTAAGAATTAAAAAAAAATATACAGTAATAATAATAATTAAAAAAAAAATAAGAAAATGAAAAAAAAGATACAATAAATAACTTTGAAAATTAATGGCTAGAAAAATGTTTGTAAAAACATAAATTATTATTAAATAATATAGTAATATAAATAATTATAATGTTCACAATTTAGGAAAAACACATTATAAAGAAAAAATATTGTTTAGAAAACTGAATAACCCGGAAAGCTTATTCCCAGTTTAATAGGAATCTAAACACCGACGTCCATTAAATATAGCACATTGAAATTTCGAACTAATGAAAATACTTAATAATAATAAATAACACAGAATTATATAATATTATTCTATTTTACTATGTGATATTCGGATAATAATGTTATGAAATATGTATTTTAATATACCTACATGTATAAAATGATAAAAGGCAAAAGATTTTGAAAGTTAAAAAAAAAATTATAAACAAAAAAAATTCGTGGAAATTTACTAAAATTGATATATTTACAAAAGTAACCAATCAACTTAAGAAGATGGCTCTAAACTAACTTAATACATAAAGAATATTTAAGATTGTGTTTAAATAAAAATAAAATGGCTCCATAACATTTTTCAAAACTAGTTTTATTTACAAGAGTAACCAATCAAGTAAAGAGCGTGGCTTCTACATAAAACGAGTTAAATTACAGTTTATTATATACGATTCTTTTATGTTCTATTAGTGAGGGCATACAATTTATTATTATTATTTTTATTTTTTTTATTTTTTGTCTAAACTCGAAAACAAGCGATAAAAAGATCAATTCCAAGATATCCTATCTGACCGCACTAATAAACCCAACGATGATAAAACGCTAGATTTCCTCGGCCTTAGCCACTTGTAAACAGGGAACAATAAAATGCCATAAATTTTTATACTCTCTTCATCCCTGAACACTTTAAACGTCAGTAAAAAAAAAAAAAGAAAAAAAAATCGGCTGGGGAATGAAGTGGACTTATACCGGTATAGTGGAGTGGGTGGGAGCTATTTAAAGAGGGTTTATCGCTCTTATCTTCAATGATAAGCTCAATTGGGTTTTAGAGCATTAACAGTGGTCCTTGTCATATTGTTCCAATACCAAGCCTATTCTTCCTCTTGTATTTTATCATTCCTGGTTTTAACTCGAACAATATTAGCTTATATCCTATATCCTACGAACACCAGTTTTTTTGGAATAACCATATTCTCAATATTACGCGAAAATCCATAAATGTCGATGCAATTTTTTTTATATTCCATTACTTTCCTCTCTTTAATCAGTGGGAGAAAAAAAATCTTTAATCGAAACTTCAAAATTTTCTTGAATTCCAATCCATCCCACTCTTGAAAATCTGGTAAGCGTATACACGACTTTCACTTACCTCCGTGATTCATAAAAATTTAAACTAAATTAGAAATGAAAATAAATTGTTAAATAATTGTTTACATTGGATTTTAATAGAAACATGTGTTTTATTAAATAATCTATTATCTATATTTATAAAAGAAAGTCCTATTTCACTCGATTTTCCGGTCATCGCAGTTTCTCAAAAATGATTATGGTTGTAAAGTTGAAATTTTTCCTGAAGGATCGTCTTACCGTATATATGTGCAATAAGGCTGGATTCGGGAAAATTCGTACTCTAAGTAGTTAAAAAAATATGTTTCTAAAACGTAAAACAAAATTCTTTTTTGAATAACTCAGAAACTTTTTGAGACGTTTTATGCAAAACTGTAAGTTCTCATTTGAATGACAATCGAATTTCTAACTGCATAATAGCTAAGATAACCTGACCAGTATTAGCAAAGATAATATATAACAATTTATAAGAAATATATTTAAGCTCAATATCATCGTATCTATATTTCGTGTGTAGGGTCCCAGACACATGTTATATTATTAGTTGTTTTATTTTTTTATTAATTCAAGGTGACTAAAGAACAATTTGTTTCAAGAAGGTAGTAAGGCTTACTTCTGAATATTAAAAAAAATTGGGTTATTCTGAAGAAAGACACAGCTTCACCTACAATTCAGGAAAATACGCATTCAAGTTGCAAGAGTTATGATGGTATACAACGGTTCTGTTTACGAGATAAAATTATAATATTTGAATAATTGCGATGTATTTACTTTGTACTGGCATGTTATTGTAACTTAGAGTGAATAAAATTGATATCTGATATAAAATAATATTCCTTTATTTATCATACACAGAGTAAATCATTGCTAATTCAGATATATTTATTTTGTATTTTTTTTTTATTAAGAAATATTACAGTTTGTTACATAATGAACAGTAGTAATAGAGATGTAGTACACATTCATACAATATATACAGAATAATGATGATAAAGTCAAATTACATAAAATCGGAAATAAATAAATTCAAATATATACAAGAAAATAACAATTAAAAAAAAAACAACAACAAACAAATCAAAACAACAACCTGTAGTAGAGATAAATGCAAGTTGGGAAATAAATAATGGGGGGAGAAGCAAATCCAAGAGATCCTAGCGCCTCTCACCCGGCGCTTCACTGGTGTAAGCCAGTGGAGGCCGAGCTAGGGCGGAATAGCCTATTTTGTATTAGACAACTACTAGGGACAAGGAAATTGAACTAAGGAAGCCAGTAATAACAGATCATTTTTTTCCTTTAAACTTTTAAAGAAATTATGTGAAAAATTATAGGTACTCATTCGAAATATTGTTAAATTTCTCACCACATGAACACAAAATCATTGGTCGATAAAACCAAAAAAAAAAAAAAATATATATATATATATATATATATTAAAGCATATCATACCATTACCATGGTTTTTTCGCACCATGGAAACACTTGCAACTGTCCTAGCCCTTTTGCAATGATTTTTAGTAAATTAAAAACATTTTGTTATGGGACTTAATTTAAATCAACCTAAAATGTGCGCGTGCAAAGCCGCGTGGTTACAGCTAGTATTATTATATACGATAATCAGTTTGTTTTAGCGATTTTCTTCACCCTCCGTTAATTGTTACAATAGCATGTATAAGATAATATTCTTTCTAAAATCTTTAGCTATCCAACGGTACATTATTCATCTGCATTATTGTTCATATGTTCAAAAACAAAAAATTGCATCAAAAAAATATTTTTGCAGTTTTCTCCTTCAGTTACAAATCGAATTCGTTCAACTTATATATTTACCTGATTTTTAGCCATGCTATATAATAATGATGATATGGTCAATTTAATTAAATACACAAAATTATAGGTACTTTAGAGAAAGAAATTTTGAAATATCGATATTTAAGCTCTGTCCGACTATTTTAATCACAATGAAACCTACATGATATTAAAGTCCGTTTAATATTACTTCGACATAGCAAGTTTAATCAAAATCGTAAATGGATGCAAAATGCATGGCATAAAGTGGCTCTTCTGTAGAGCCGATTTCGATGAAAAAGTTGCTGTAACATCTCGGACATATAGTTGTCTTAAATATAAAATTTCAGTTTCATAGGATGTTTCTTTTTCGCGCTTGACTTACCACATTAACACACACTGAACTTTTTTGGTATCATTTGGACTTAAGGGACCCTAAAAAGTTTACTGGAAGGAATTAGTCCGGGTGGCGGTCATTAAATGAAACAACTAAATAGTTTCAACTATTTATTGTTTGCCAACGTTTCGACCCCCTTTGTGGGTCATCATCAGGGCTAAAAAGATACAAAAGAATACAATTTCAATGACATTACATACAATATTATATAACCTTTTAGCTAGAGAACGTCGGTATTAAAATATAACAGAAGAACTGTATATGTAAAAAAAACTTAATTAAAATACAATGACCATAGTACAATAATGAAAGTGTTATACAGAAAAAAAATGTTCACTAAACAAAATTTACACAGGTATCAATAATTTACATGAAATATGAAACATAAAAATATGAAGTAGAATGGAGATACGTACCGCATGGTGGGAGAATGGAAACTAGGTACTGTTTGGTAGATGGGGGGTAGGTAGGATGGAAAATACGTAGGAAAAAAAGTAGAATGGAAAGTACGTACCGATTTATGGACAGGGTCTCACAACAATGACTAAAATTCTTATTACTACCATACAAAGCATCAATGAAATTTAACTTATGATTATAATAATGACACATGATAAAAAAAATTCTAATTTAATTCTTGAAATATCACCTATATAATAGTAAAAACAGTGCTGGAAGATGTATATAAAGAAAAACTGACTGTACCTCCCAACTTAATTATCCCTAATTCCGTTAAAGGTATCCAAAGATAATAGGGTGGAAAAAATAAAAAGTAAAAACCCCCACAAAGGGGGTCGAAACGTTGGCAAACAATAAATAGTTGAAACTATTTAGTTGTTTCATTTAATGACCGCCACCCGGACTAATTCCTTCCAGTAATTCTCAACAGTCAACTAATTACATCAACGATGCTAAAACGTTTATATCCGTTGAAAACTGGAATTGGAAATTTTCACGATCGTAATACTTTTCCTTACTATATATTCCATATATAGGTAAGTGGAAGAAAAAAACTTTAACCAAAACTGTTGATTCGTTACGATGGTTTGGTCTATAACATTAGTTCCCGAAAAAATGTTTTGCAGATCCTTACAACAAATCATTTCAATGGCGGGGGTCCTTCCACGAATAGGCTATAAAATAATGGTATATATTGTATTTTACTAGTTATATGTAGGAGCCACACACTTTTTTTGGTTGGTTACTCTCGTAAATAAAACCAATTTTTAAAAACATGGAGTAATTTTTTTTATTTAGAAAACCTTCCAATGCGCTTTCGAAGTTTTAACATGCTGGATAATATTTTTCTAATGTCTTTTTATTTCCATAATTTTATACATACATATTGCTGTAACTATTTTATAAAATTATTATGCGAATACCACTTAGTAAAAGAAGTTTTTTTATTTTGCATTATTTATTTTTATTATACATTATCCTTTGTTCGAAATTTCAATGCGATATTTTGTCTCTGATTCCTATTGAACTGAAATGAGCTTTCTGGGTTATTGAAGTGAAAATATCTATAGGTGCATTAGGGGAATTTTGGCAGAGGTAAAAGTTTTGATTTGGTAACCATGGTAACGTCACCAACATGGTCTAGACTGGCGCATGCGCTCTATGTAAACCTATTAGAGATAGTATAATGATATGAATTTTCGTGAACGTTATCGATACCAATATTACACCATCGGCACAAAAATATCGATATATATATATATATATAATACTTCATTTCTTTATTTAATTGAATTTTTTGTTTGTTTTAGTTTTAAGGCTTAAAACCCTAAGGTCATCAACGTCTAGCTACTATATGTGTATTTAAATTCCTTTATGAGAATAATTGGAAAAAAAATTATAATGTAAACAATAATTATAAACAATATAAAATAAATTAATTAAAAACTGACCAGATTGTATAACTTTATATGTAATTAATATTATAGTCTTTATAATTTAGATAACAATGATTGCTCCATTAGAAAATCAGAAACTAATTTAATGGTTTCCTCTCTATTACCCAATACTGTTGAAATATTTGGGTTTAGCCCAATTTTGCTCATGTGTAATTAAAAATATGGGCATTCTAGAAAAATCTGCCGAATGGTAAGTGTTCCATCACAATGCTGGCACCGGGGCACGGGCTGCCTGCACTTAATTGAATTAAAATCAGTTTCAAATGAAATGAGTAATGACATGGAAGATAAACTATGTCTTAGAACCTATATAGAATATCGATATTTGTAAATATTATTAAAATTTTACTTTGCATGAAAACATTTAAACATACGAAGCAAACTCATGATGTTCTTAATGCCAATATTTAAATCGTAGTAAGGCAAAATCATAGAAATATGATTTAGGCATAGGCTCTTTTGGTTAGCCTATGTTGACCAATAAAACTGCTGTAACATCTCAATGTACAACAATAGAATAATGAAAAATCAAAATATATATAATGTTGGGAAAGTTGAAGGTGTATGTATAAATTAAGTCGGTAACCTTGGACTGGGGTTCTGCAAATGGTGAGTGTTCTGCTTACGAATGTTTGTCCGGAGTTGCTGAAATCGCAGCTTTTCAAACTTATCTGATATTTCTACTGCTTGCCATGCAAATCATTTCAACAAAACACAATATCGTTTTTAAAACATCAGCGATAAAATCTACCGTCATTTCGCCTTAACAGAGTATTCAATGAATCTAAACATAAATGTTTATCGTTTCATTTTGATAATGTCTTGAAGCATTGCCATATACTGTGATTTAATAATGTCGTCATCATGATTAATTTATCATAAATATTATTTAGACAGTATTCGATATTTACATAATGATGTAATTATTTTGTAAATCCGTTGTTTAGTCAATAATATTTCAATCTTGTTTTTTTTTAATATTTAAAAATATATTTACAACAATTATTGTACGAAAATCTATTAACAAAAACAATTAATTTTCTTTAAAATATCCTTTTAAGTAGAGGTCTGGAATTTTATTAATTAACTCAAGAATTTTTTTTTTTTTTCAACAACAATTTTTATTGAGTAAAATTACGATCTGTCCCAATTTGGACATCAATAGTAGTGCTGAAAGAAATCATACATACTACATTCATACAATATTTACACATTATAGTTATCGATTTGACTGCTGCTGAAGTTACCATCATCCTATAATTTCATTTCAATTTTTATAGAAGAAAAATAAAAAAATCACACACAAAAAATTGATTAAATCTTTCATACAGATATAATAAAAACAACAGTTTTAAGAAATAAAATTATATAAACGTAGATCAGAGACTGAACACATTTCATCAGCTTCGAATATATTTTCGATTTAACTCAAGTTATTTGAACCGCAGTATATCAAAATTAAATTTGTCAAAAGTATAATTTAAAGAAATATTTTTGAAACTACCACAAATTTATTTTTACTTTTCAATATATCTATTTTATAGGCAAAAAAAAAGAAGCAAATTATTTCGCAATGGATTATTATTTCCAAATGGCAACATTAAGGTGTAACTGTTAATATAGCTGATTTTAGGCAATGAAGTAGTACAAAAAGGAATAAATAATTCATAAGTTTTTGGTGGAATTACATTTATTATAATTTGTGACTTGAATATACAGATCAACATTTTTACTTTCACTTACTGGACCAGAGAGTATATTTCAGCTGAATATTGTCTTTATGGTTCTGGACAAACAAAGAGCGGTTCCCTTTGAATTTTAAATTAAATTCCATGAACTAGTAAACGTAATCATTACAATAATATCATCAAAAAATTATATTATAAGTAAAAAACTAATTTTTTTACTTTCATTTACTATATACTTTAAGGGAAAGTATTGCGATCGAGACAAATTTCGATTTTCAGTTTTCAACGAAAATATACGTTTTAGGGTCCCCTGAGTCAAAATAAAGAAATCAGACAAAAATCTCTGTGTGGTAACTTCCGGGTGGAAACGAAAAGTCCTATTAAGTTGAAACTTTATATTTAAGACAACTATACGCCCGAGATGTTACAAAACTTTTTCATCAATATCGGCTAACCAGAGGAGCCACTTTATACCGTGCATATTGTACCTTTTTATGATTTTCTCAAAAACGGTTCTGATTAAACTCGCTATGTCGATGTAAAATTAAATGGGCTTTAACATCATGTAGGTTTTATTTTTATTAAAACAGTCTAACAGGGCTTAAATGCCGATATTTTAGATGTTCTTCCTCTAAAGTGCCTTTAATTTTGTTGATTCTATAAAAAATAACTATATTATCTTGTGACCACTGATGAAAAACAGGTAAATATATAAATTGAATGAACTCGATACCCAACTAAAGGAAAAAACTGAAAAAATATTTTTCTAATGCAATTTTTTGTTTTTTAACTTAAGAACAGTGATATACAGGTATAGTATACCGTTGGAAAACTAAAGATTTTAGAACAAATATTATTTCATACACAAGCTTTTAAAAGTTAATAGAGAGTGATGAAAAGCCGATAAAACTAAGTGATTATTTTAGATAATAATATAATATATTTTTTAATAAAACACGCGTTTCTATAGAAATTCCATTTAACTAATTCCTTAATGGTTTCACTCATTTTTATCACTTACTGTATTTGAAGATTCTTTAATCGATTCTAAAAAATGAGGTAAGTGAAAGTCGTGTGTTGCCCGCACCAGATTTTTTTGTTTATCGCTCTTTAATCATTCTCTATACAAAATTGTCGTTTTTTTTAAACAAATAACTATATGAGGATGATGGTTGGAGTTGCAGTCATGAGAAAGAAACACACATTAAAAAGTAGTACGTATGTTAATTGTGTGCCGATGTTTCGGTCTACATTGTGGGCCTTTATCAGGATGACCTCAGACCGTGTCTAAAGAAGTCAGACTTCTTTACGAGAATTATATTCCAATATATATAAAGATGAACTTAATTATGTTTTTCTTTCTAAGTTTTCCGGATCCCTTGACGTGTTTAATGTTATTCATATATTGCATCGCGTGAAAATAATTTAGAACTGGTTATTGCTTTTGTTGTTGGCTCCAAGATGCACTAATGATACTCCTACTGACGTCACCGAAGATATAATGTGATAATGAAGATAACGAGCGATGATATAACAATCATATCGCCGCCTGTAACGAAACACGGTAGCCATCATTTCATATATCTACCCACGATACGAAAGATAATTACATTTAACGTTGTTTTCACGTAAAATATGCGCAATATATTAAGAATGAATCCACCTATAAATTTTGAAGATCTTTAAAGGCAGTCTCTATCCGATGAAGCCACTATTCTACATCAAATGTATGTGTCAGGCTCATTTCAAAATAAACATTTATTCTATATCTATTTTAGATCTTTTTTTCTATTTATAAATAACACAATGTGCATTACCCATAGAGCTAGTTACCTAATCTTGTTTATCTTGGTTGTTTACTGAATTTGTCAATATTCGTTTAAAATTATTTTTTATATATACGTCAGCTACTTGTTTCCTCTGAGTATGTTCCGCAACTTTTACTGCGGTTGCCTGGTGTATGTGGGACTTACCGAAATGAAAATAAAATTAAAAAGGTCCGATGAACTGCTTTATAAGATTTATTTTTGGAGCTCGTAGACGTGTCCATATTTCTGGGTGTTATACCGAGGTAGAGTGGCTTTATCCTGTTCGATAGAAATATTTCTTGGTATATGGTACATGTTTCTAAGCTATTCCAAACCTTAGAATATTGAAAACCTTCCTATATATGTGAGCTCCTCATCCTCCGCTGCTCTAATATCCATTCATTAAACACTATGACCTAATCAATCATTACCTATACCCCATCACTTAGAACTACGTCTATACACAAATAATTTTCTAGCGTCTTTTTGGCTCCTCATTATTTTGGAATTCCAGACCTATCCCTATTCGTTAAACCTCCTGTCATCCTTCCTTCCATCTTAACTCCATTACCTACTAGAATCTCAATCTTTCGTTCAACTGTAAAATATAGGTACATATAATATACATATATATATATATATATATATATATATATATATATATATATATATATATATATATACACATATAGTTATCATTGTGTTAATGACGTTTTTTTTTATTGTAACTTTGTATTTATCTCAATTATAGGTTTTTTGTTGTGTTTTTATTTATTTTATTTTTGTTATTATGTATATATATATATATATATATATATATATATATATATATATATATATGCATGTATGTATGTATGTAAATATATTATATTTTTACATTTGTTTTTAGGGCAATCTCTATACAAATAGAACCGGCCGGCACAGCACAAATATTCAAACATATCGCCAGCACACAACTTAGTAAATTATTTACCAAAACACAGTTATATATGTATAACAATATCAATTTTTAACACAATATATTATATTTTATGTAATTTGACTTTATCATTTTTTTCTGTATATATTGTATGAATGTGGTCTCATATTCTCACAGTATATGATATATACAATACTATTACTATTGTTCATATAGAAACAAATTGTAATATATCCCAAAAAATATTTTAAAAAGCAAAAAAATATATATAGATATAAGTGTGTCCAAAGATTTATTGAATTGTTGATAAATAGTGTTAAAAAGTAAATAGACCACAAGCAATTATTTTTGTCATAGTTGCACTTGGTCCCAAAAGAAATAAATAAAATTATATATATATATATATATATATATATATATATATATATATATATATATAAAAATAATAATAATAATAGAGATTTTATATATTCTTGACAACAGCTTCTTTTTTTTCCTCACGGAACAGACTTAGAGAACCACGCGAATATCATTACGTTTGGTTTCTTCTCATTCTTACTTTGTTTATATTTCTCCTTTCCTTGCATTTTAACCCCATTATCTCTGCGTGATTTTGTATTCTTCCTTCTATTCCCGCGACTCTATTTTTCGAATTCCCCTTCTCCCCCAAGTTTCCTTCAGTCTTTTCTCATATCTTCTTCTGTTCAGACATTCCTGGTCCGCTTTCCCTTGTCTTTCCGTTTCATCCTTCATCTGCTTGGTGTATCCTCCTTCAATATTTTTGTTGTAGATTTCTTGGTTAGGTCTTAGCCTGTATCCTTCTTGTGTCTTAGGATTCTTCTCAGGTGTCTTAGGAATGTCATTAATGATCTAAAAATAGCAATGATTAATAGTAATATTAGTTTATGGATTCCTAGCGTTTCCTTTTATTTTAACAACTTAAGTACGATTTGTTAGTAGTATTTTTCCTGAAATCTTAGGTACAATATGGAATAATGTAACCTGTTCGATACTGTACGGTGGCAACACTGAATGAGGGAGATTATGTCTCCCTCATCGCATTACAAATAAGAAACGTTCATAAAATGCAACAGAGTTCTATCAGCTTGTACGAACTTTTTTTTTAACAATCCTAAAATCTTGAGCTTCCCAACGGTATATTATACGTCTATATTATTACTCATAATCCAAGAATAATTTTTTGATGCCTTGATTATACAAAAACCAATTTACCTCTTCACAGAAAATCTTAATTGCAGTGCATTTTTAATTAAAAACATTCATAAAATAATGTCCTAAGTCATAGTGAATCCCCCATGAAAATCTGTGGCGTGGTTTATAAGGACTTCGTGGAAACAAAGATTCTTTATATGTTAAGAGATGTTTAGCTTCGCGCCTTTCAGCCACGAAGAATTTATCACGCCTTGCGCTTATTTGGAGAGTATTCTTCTACACAGAAATATATAATGTTGATGCTTGTATTCATCTTCATTATTCTGCAAGATGTCCTCTTAAATAAAGATGTCCTGTGACAAGACACTCCCAAAAGAACCGCCACGCGCTGAAACAGTACGAGGGGCACACACCCTCATTGCGACAACTTGACAACAAGGGCCATACTTTCTACAGGACTCAGCTCTGCTAATTGACAACTGTTCTGCCAATTTACGGACCCGCCTGTGCGGGATCAAAGGCGGACTGGGATATCAACCGCACGGTACCCTTAATGAGCCATGGTTGCCCCTCTCCTGTTCAGTTCTCAACGAATATCTATTTTGTTTGGTTTATTTTATGTTACAAATGTCGTAAACAGGTCATATAGGGATGGCAAGTATATCTCAGAGGTTGTATAGAACAATAGGAATGATGAATCAAAACTAAAACCAATTCGCTTAGTATATTAGTTAATGGACATAAAAAGTAATATTTAAATCAATTTTTACTTTCACTTACCTATGTTATATATAGTAAGGGTATCTATTATGATCATGAAAATTCTGACGAATTTTTTATGTCCAATTTTCTAAAATCCAATTAAAAATACATAAATTTTTATCTTTTCTTGTCAACTATAAAATCATCAGTAAATGTTCAAATGTAGAAATGATATCATAGGAAAAGATCAGTGTCCAGCAGAGCGTCACTTATCTAACTTGATCGATGTATTTCTTGTCATTGCAGGTGATCTCTCATCCAACACCTTTTTACTTTAACTTAACCTAAATACGTAATATATAATAAGGGAGAGTATTGCGATCGTGAAAATTTTCGAATTTCAGTTTTCTCCGGAAATACACATTTTAGTATTAAGCCCCTTGAGTCCAAATGACCAAGTTCTACAAAAAGATTATGCGCGCGCACATGTGCGTGTGTGTGCGCGCGTGGGCGTCTGTATCGATATGTGGCAAGTCTATCGCAAAATCAAAAACTCGTACTAAACTGAAATTTCATATTTAAGACAACTATACGCTCGAGATGTTACACCCACTTTTTTCATCAAAATCAACTAACCAGGAGAGCCACTATATACCGTGCATCTTTGACTTTTGTACGATTTACTCGAAACGGCTCAAACGATTTTGATTAAACTCGCTATATGGATATAAAGTTTAATGGGCTTTAATATCATGTAGGTTTTATTTTGATTGAAATAGTCCGACAGGGCTTAAATGCCGATATTTAAAATTTTCTTTTTCTAAAGTACCTATAATTTAGTAGGTTTAAAAACAATTAGGCTTGTTAGCATTGATAAATGCACGCGAATTTGATGAACAACTAAAGGAGAGAAGTGCAAAAATATTTGTTTATGCAATTTTTGTGGGTTTTTTTTAACACAAATATAGTTATATATATGTATAATATACCGTTGGATAGCTACAGATTTCAGATTTTTTTCTTATCTAATACATGGAATGGTAAAATTTAATGGAGAGTGATGAAACTTACTGATTGTTGTAGATAGTACGTATGAGTCGGAAAAACTTAACGTTGTTCATGTTTTTTATTTCACCTAATCTATCCTCATGTATAGCTAATTCCAAGTTTAATATCCATTTGCGGAGTAGAGCTTTGGGGCTCTACTAAACCATCCAATTCTTCCCTTATCCAATCCCTACAATCCAAAATCCTTCGTAAAATCCTTAATGCTCGTTACTTTGTCACGAATACACTAATCCATAAAGACCTTAATGTTCCGTATGTTGCTGATTTTTCCCGATCTAGATACCATTCCTTTCATGGCAAACTCCATTCCCAGCCTAATCCTCTAGCTTCAATCCTTTCTTTCTCTTCAATTCCTGACAATCCTCCGAGGCGTCTGAAAAGGAGATAGCCCCGACACCTTCTAGTTTAGAACACTTTTAGAGTGCTTCCATTGGGAAGCTTCTCTACATATGTTTCATGCCTTTTTAAATTTCATTCCAATTTACTTGATGTATTACATTATACATTTGTAAATTCCAATAAATAAATTTTAAAAAAATAAAAATTAAAAAATATCAATCTGAGAGATTTGGTAGATGTAATCTGGTGAGCTGGTATTGTAAGAAATTTGTCTTGAAGTGAGAAAATATTGAATTAAAAAAAATAACCTGCACTTGCCCAAAAATAATACTATAATATAACACCTTCTTCCATTTTCCAAAAGTCAATTAGTTTTATATCAGAAACGAACGAAAATAGGTTCCCCTTATCTAAATAATGGACCACTTTTAGTCAAAGATATATCTAAATATAGATCCACTTCTAACGAGGCTAGATTATAGATAAAATCACCGCCTTAATAGTGACATCAATGGCCACCGTTACAGCCTTACACCTCATTTTTAACTCTTTTTAATGAAGGTAGTTATGAATAAATAATTTTTTCCATAATATATAATTAACTACGATTTGCCTTTTTTATTTATGCATACTATTTTCTTTAGCTCACAGCTACATCCGCTTATAAGGTTGACTATTATGAAAAAAAAAATTTTAATATATGTAACTAAAAGTAAAATGTTATTACTGCATTTGAAAAATTGTATAACAATGATAATAAAAAAGAAATGGCAGAAAGAATTGTGCTGGTTTCAAAATGAATAAATATAAAAATCTTCCTCAAGTAAAAAAAAAAAAAAAAAAAAAAAAAAAAAAAAAAACGTACTGATCTAGAAAAATAAAAATCATTATTATTCCATCAGCTGTGTCAGATAAAATACGAACGAGTATGATAATTACAACATTATCATATTACCTTACGAACTGAATTATTTAGTAACCAAGAAGGTAAATTTGAAAAATAAGGCTATGTGCAATTTTGATTAAATCTATTTTTTTATTAATTTAAAACACTGGGTATATCGACAACCATACATCGAAAAACTTGCATTAAAAATATACGTTTTCAGTTTTCTTATTTATTTGTTAATCAAATTTACTCAACTTGCATATTTAGAGGTTAATTATCAATGCTAACAAGGTAATATTGTTATTTTTATATAATCTACAGAATTAAAGGTACTTGAGAGAAAGAAAATTTAGAATATCGGCATTTAAGCCCTGTTAGACTGTTTTAATCTCTATCATACTATTTCAATCAGAATGAAACCTACATGATATTAAAGCCCATTAAATTTTACACCCATATAGGGAGTTTAATCAAAATCGTTAGAGCCGTTTTTTGAGAAAATAGTAAAAAGGTGCAAAATGCATGGTGTAAAGTGGCTCTTCTGGTCAGCCGATTTTAATAGAAAAAATGTAACATGTAACATCTCGGGGGTATAGTTCTCTTAAATATGATATTTCAGTTTCAGAGGACTTTTCGTTTTTGCGCGGTAGTTACCACACACACACACACACACACACACACACACACACACACCACGCACACACACAGATCTTTTTGCGGGACTTGGTCATTTGGACTCAGGGGACCCTAAAATGTGTATTTTCGTTGAAAACTATGTGTATTTACCATATCTAGGTAAGGGAAAGAAAAATCCATATAATGCCATTATGCCTTCCTCCGGGGAGAACGTAAATTGTTTCTAACCCAGCGCAATTAACATACCTTTTCAATAAACGTAAAAACCTGTATGATATTAAATCTTAAATTTATATATCGATATGGCGAGTTCATTCAAAATCTTTAGGGCTGATTTTAAAAATATGTTACAAATGTTTAAAATACATTCTATAAAGTGGCACTTCTGATTCGTTATCTCATACACATACTATCCTTTCTGGGAGAATAACTTTTTTTTCGGAAGATATCGTTTAAATTTTCACAAATTCAGTAATTTTTCAATAACTTTTTATATATTTTAATTTTTAATGAATGAATTCATATGACAATTAGCATGAGAATGATAAGGATTCTATCCGAACATTTCTTGTAAATAAAGAATCACACCAAGCCAACCATGAAATGCAAGGCTTAAAAAAATAAAATAAATTATAAGAACTATCCGAATGTTTAGATCGTATTTTCAAGGAAGAAGCAATATCCAAATGATTCGCCCTGAAAAGTTCCGATTAAGGTTACGTCGAAAACAGGCGACGTTTCAGTCTGATTCTTAAACTGTTAAATTTCACGGTTGAAGAATTGCTTTTGATTTCACTCGATCGGTCACAGAAAAAAAAAAAAAAAAAGTAATAATAATTTTTTTTTCCGCAATATATAATTCCACTGGATGCTAGAAATCAATAGAAAATACTTAAACTTCCACATCAATAATTCTTCGTTTTCAAGGCACCTTGTTAAGGACTTATCTAAAGTCTGAATCATGGCTGTAAGGATTTAATTCCAGTTTAAGGAGGAGTGCAGTTTGCTAAATTTTTCATGAGATTACTAAACATTTAATAAACAAATTTACTAACCCTTAATACACATACCTTATACAGCCAAGTGAAATATATAAAATATTTGACCGTTTTTTCTTTTCATTTACCTATTTATAGAATATGTACTATGAGAAACTATTCGATTGGAAATGTTTTGAATCCTTGTTTTCAAGAAAAATGCACGTTATAAAATTCGCCTGAGTCTAACTAGCTAAGTCTCCAAAAGAGGTCTGTGGTAGGTATAGCACAAAAACGAAAAATCATGTGCAACTGAAATGACATATCTTAGACAATTATGTTAACTCAATTTTGTCTTCAAAATCACCGAACCAGAAGCCAGTTTATACCAAGTTATCACTTTTTTTGCGATTTTCTCAAAAACGTCTCAAACGATTTTAATTGTAAAATTTGCTTTAATTTCTCGTAGACATTATCTATATTTGAATAGCCTGACGGCGCTAAAATTGCGACTTAATCATAGAATGGATAAATAAAGGCATAGAAGAAGCCCTTGAAAGATTACTAGTGCATCCAGCGCATATAGCGATCCACTTTAGAATACCTCCGGGTAACAGAAGGACAATTGTGACAGCTATGCATACTACATTTGTATTTGTATTTTGTTCGAAAATAAAACCAGAGGGTAAGAAAAAAAAAAAAAAAAAAAAAAAAAAAAAAAAAAGACTTAATCATAAAAGTATGAAAAACTTTTATAATCGGCTAAAGGATAAAAAAACACAAATATTTGTTCATGTTCATGAATTTTCTTCTTTTTAATTTTTTTTTTTTTTTTTTTTTTTTTTTTTTTTTTTTTTTTTTTTTTTTTTTTTTTTTTTTTTTTTTTTTTTACGATAATAGCTTATTTACACGATTTTAATAGTTTTAAGATTAATAGATTTTTGGCTGTCTCAATAGGCTTAGTGAGAAAATAAAACTGTAATTTAACTGTAAACCTCAAAATTCAGATACAATAACATCCAAGAACTTAAGTTAAGTTAAACAAGTGCAACCTTCCTCATGTTTAAACGGTTTAAAATTTTAAATATCTTACTTTCACTTACTATATATATAGTAAGGGGAATGTATTGCGATCGTGAAAATTTTCGAATTCCAGTTTTCAACGGAAATACACGTTTTAGGGTCCCCTGATTCCAAATAACCAAGTCGCGCAAAAAGGTCTATGTGTGTGTGTGTTAACTCTCGGGCGGAAACGGTAAATCCTATGAAACTGAAATTTCATATTTAAGACAAATATATGCCCTAGGCGTTAGGAAAACCTTTTTCATCAATATGAGCTTACCAGAAGATCCACTTTATACCATGCATTTTGCACCTTTTTTCGATTTTCTCAAAAACGGTTACGACGATTTTGATTAAACTCGCTATATCGATGTAAAATTTAATGAGCTTTAATATCACGTAGTTTTTATTCTGATTAAAATGGTCTGACAGGGCTTAAATGCCAATATTTTACATTTTTTTTCCCTGTAAAGTACCTTTAATTTTGTAGATTTTATAAAAATAAATATATAATCTTGTTACCAAAGATAAAAAACACATAAATATATAAGTTGAACGAATTCGATATCCAACTAAAGGAGAAAACTGAAAAGAAATATTTTTTTAATGCATTTTTTTAATTTTGAACATAGCAACAATAATATACACGTATAATATACCGTTGGAGAGCTAAAGCATTTAGAAGAAATATTATCTAATGCACAAACTTGTAAAAGTAATAAAGGGTGATGAAAAGCCGATAAATCTGATTATTTTAGATAATAATATAAACGATTTTTTAATAAAACACATGTCTCTATAGAAATTCAATCTAATTAATTCTTTAATGGTTTCACATATTTTAATCTCTAACTGTATTAGGAAATCCTTTCATTCATTTTAAAAATGGTAAGTGAAAGTCGTGTGTTGCCCGCACCAGATTTTTTATATCTTATATCTATACAGCAGTTTTTTTTTTTTTTTTCTTTTTCTAAAGGACGCATAATTTTCTCTTATTTTTACCGTTATGTTAATTTGTTTGTTTATGTAGAAATTCGTTGATTATACAATAGTCAAGTATAATTGTTTTTCTTATCCCTATGTCGCTTAAAACTAATTTTATTTTTCTCCATTGAATCGAAATTCCCAAATACAACAGGATTTTTTATTCAAAAGAGGGGATTTTCCCACTTTATTTATTATAAATAATTTAATGAGAAATGAGGATATTTAAAAATACCGTTTTAAAAAATGAACAGACCGCTTGCCAGTCTAGCGCATGTTGATAAGTCACTATGGTTACGAAATCGAAGCTTTTACCCCTGCCAAAAATCGCATAACGCTCCTAACGAGGTTTTCACTTAAAAGGGCAAAAAAAAAAAAAAAAAAAAAAAAAAAAAAAAAAAAAAAAAAGAAAGACGTGGACCTTTATAAATGATACATAAGAGATTCCCTCTGTTTCTAGGCCAACAGTCGTGCAATGGGTTGATTAGGCCAAGATCACACTCAATTTTTTTCCACAAGTTTTCCCCATGTTCGTGTAGCCTTTTTATAGAAGCTGTGCATGCCCTTGCTTCTTAATTATATTCTGAATAAATAATATTCTACTAAAGTCGGGATTCAAACGAGGAAGATTTTATAAAACAATTATATTTGCCATAATATGTGCCAAAGATGTTAAAGATTGGCGAGAACATCTTTGAGCTGGTAATAATATACAAATCCATTTTTTCCTGGTTAGAATCTATAATTTCGTTGAAATTGTTTATATACAATATCTGAGAGAATTTTATAACGAATTAAAAGAAGAAAAAAGAGAAATATTTTCTCAGATTAAAAACACATTCCTGGGAACAGGAATAGTAATATTGACGTAAAACATACCATTGCAAAGTTCAAGGACAGAAAAAAAAATTACATTCAACATATTAAGTCGTAGAAACTAATAAAGAGTAGCGAAAAAATTCATAATCTAAGGTAATAACTATCACTTATCTAGGTATGAAATATGTAGTCATCGATCGTGAAAATTTTCGAATTCTAGTTTTCACCCAAAATAAGTGTATAAGGGTGCCAAGGATCAAACCTGCCGGTGGACCTAGGATTTTTTTAATAGGAGTCAAAAATCCTAAGTTGTGCCGTCCTTCGGAGGGGACGTAAAAAGGTGTTCCCGAGCCTGTGCGATGTCAGGTACACGTTAAATATTCCTTTCCTAATAAAACCTGGATAGGCAAAATGTAAGACTCCCCTTGTAGTATCGTCTGATTAGCCATAGTAGCATTAAGTGACGTTCTATGAATGAACACACGTGTATTATTGATCTCTGTGTCCAAACGACCAAGACTAGCAAAATGGTCTTGTGTGGTATGCTCATAAACGGAAAATCTTATGAGAACAAAAATTTATAATTAGGCAGGTATATGTCTGAGAAGTTCCAGCAAGTATTTTTTATCAAAATTCTCTAGCCAGAAGGACCACTTTAAACTTGGATTCAGTAGCTTTATACAATTTTCTCAAAAACGGCTAATAATTAAATACCGATATTTGAAAATTTCTTCACCTAAGTAGCTTTAATTTTCTAGTTTTGAAAAATCCAATTTTCAAAATTGTATGTTTTGTCAGATTATCTCAGCAATGTCGATCTATTAGAAAGTACTGAGAAGTGTATCTGCACCCAAAATATTGAGCCTTAGAAATTATCCTTTCTTGAAAAAAAATTGACTTTGAGTTAACCAATAAATTTGAGTTAGTAAAAAAATGTCAATAAATACATTTAGCTGGGCGACAAGAGTTTTAGTTTGCATAGCCGAATGTGTTGAACTTAATGATTCTTATTTAAATGTTACCCTGGAAATATAATATTTTTCTGAAATGGTCGAGCAAGCAGTGGTACAACTTAGTATGGAATGACCCATCTTCAAAGTATTGCTTCAATGTGCACTCAGTGCAAAAAAATAAAATAAAATAAAAAAATAAATAAAAATATTGTTAATTATTAAATTCAAATTACTTAGCGAGATGTCATCCTCAATACTACCCTATGTCATACATTGCAATTTCCTTCCCTATTTTTAATGATGTATTATCGTTAATGATTGTGTTTTTATATTATTTAATATAAAAACACAATCATCGTGTATATGTATTCCTTACTGATTTTATGTTTATTGCTTCAGTCATTTATTGTTTACTGTATTATTATACTTCTATTGAATCGCAGCAGGTGACTTTCCCACACACGGACTTGCTATGCTGAGATTCTAACTTCTACTTGCAATGTAAAATGTATGTAATTTGATATACTTAAATAAAGAATTTATTTAAAAAGTATTTCTCTTAGTTAATATGAAGTCATAATCAGCTTAACCTTGCTGGAACATTATGTCATTCGTTATATCATAGAGTGTATAGTTTCATTACAAATGCTAAAGGAGGTCTGTCTGTCTGGTGTTATATCGGAAATCTCAATAAAAAGCTTCATCGAGAAATTTCTTTTGATAAAACTCTATTTATCAGAAATATTTATTTAACCCAGTTCGAAGATCATAATATTTGTACAGCCCGTGGTTTTTCATATTAAAAAAGAACCAGGAAGATACAGAGAATAAAAAAGAGGGCTGAGAGAGGTGTTGTGGAGGTGGGGAACACCTGGGCAAACATGAGATACCAGCACAAACAGAGACGGCCTGTCTCTTACTTCTCCCTCTCAGACAGTTGGTATTTATTATTACTCACTCCTTATAAAAAAAAAAATATATATATATATATATATATATATATATATATATATATATATATATATATATATGTACAAAATAAATATATATATATGAAAAAAAACATGCCTGTTTTTATATACCCTGGATATAGATTATTCTCTCCAAAAATAGGGTAATCTAACTCCTTCATAAAAGAAGAGGAATTATAGTAGTGTACACTTTTAGGACTTTTTTAGAGATTAAGATTTTAAGTTTTCAAGAATTTACAAGTCACCACAAGCCTCAGTTTTTATACATGAGGTATAAAACCAATTACTTGTTACTCCAGTTAAGGGTTAGTTGTACTTACCATATAGCCTAATTGATTATTAAAACAGTAGGAAAAATCTGAAAACAAAAACCTACTAATTAAAAAACAATTAATGTAAAAAAACAAACAATTTAAAGTACAAATCAAAACAAAAAATAACAACCTTTTGATTATATGTGAATATTTAAAACTAATAATCATATATTGAAATTTTTTTTCATATATAAAATAGTAGGTTTCTAATTCTTCCCAAAAAAATGTTTATCAAAGTAAAACTTTAACGAGTCAACAGAATATGATGCAATATAAAAGTTAAAATTGTAAGATTTGCATTGTTGACCTATTTAAATAATAATTCAGTGTACCTTTACAGTAAATAGGATGACCCTAATCTATAAGGGGCCAAAGAATATGTGAGGTGGGATGATTGTTGTTCCCTGTTCGTTATAATTTTATTTTCAAAGAACATTTTTAATTAAAAAGGGGTTTTTTACTTTTAGACAACTCAGGTAAAAAAAAAATAAATAAAAATTTTGTTTTTATGTAACATTGTTATTTCAATGTTGTTAAGTTATTATATTAAATATTGTATCTTGATGTTAATTATTAATGTATTTTAGTGAGTCCTGATGATGGGGAAGGACCCTGAAACGTTGACTCGTTTAAGTTTTACTGTGATCAACTTTTTTGGGGGAAGAAATAGAAACCTACTATTTTATTTATATCTTTTTCAATCTTCTTTTAAACCTGTTTCTATTGTAAATATTTATTTTCAATTCTCACAATTAATGCAGTAATACGTGTTTAATACATTTATGTGTGCATCGTTTTAGAGTGGTCTTGTCGTATTCACCTATTTTTTGATCGAGTGGGTTGCCAAGTAGAAGTAACAGAAAAAAAAATTGTGCCAACGAGTACGTATGGTAACTCCTAATCGCAAGAGTTACTCCAGACCAAGGCATAATAGGTCAATATAGGACGGACGACAGTTTTGTATAGAATAAGTTTGTTTTTTGGTGATAGTTTTGAGTATCTATTGAAGTATAGGGACATTTTTAGGAATCTTAAACCATAATATGCTAGAGGTAAAAAAAATATGGGAAAAATCTGGTGCGCACAACATACGACCTTTACGTACGACCGTCACCACTTTCATTTCCTCTCCGTTACAGTATATATAGACATCTTCCGCTTGCCTTCCCCCTTGTAGAATCTTGCTTTTACTGGTATTTATTTTCATTCCTTTTCGGCTAAGCTCTCCATGCCATTCAGTTACCATTCCGTTTCTGTAATTTATCTACGTTGTCCGCCACAAGAACAATGTCGTCCGCGTAGAGGAGAAGTTGAATCACTACTGGGCGAAGGTTTCTACGGCCCAGGAAGGTCCTCTCCGTTCTTCTTTTACATATGGTGGCCACTTCATCCATGTAGAGCAAGAATAGCAAAGGGCTTAAACTGTCCCCTTGTTTGACCCCCCTTGCTATGCTAAAGACATCCGACTCCTGTCCGTTCAGCCGTACTACTCCTTTTGGTTCTTGATATATGGATTTAATGGCTTCCGCCAAGCTCCTTGGGACATTCTTAAATCTGAGAGCCTCCCATCTTTCATTTCTTGAAACGGAGTCGAACGCTGCTTTGATGTCAAGGAAGGCGAGATACATACTTTTGTCTCTATCCCAAGATTTCTGGAGAACATTTCGCAAGGAGAAAATGTGGTCCTGGGTTTGCCATCCTGGTCTGAACCCAGCTTCTTCTTCTCCGGTTAGGTGCTCCATTAGGGTTCTTACCCTTCCCTTCAGAATAAAGTTACTAGATTGTTGGTGAGAGGCATATAGGGCGATAATTCAAGCATTCTGCCTGTGACCCTTTCTTTTGTATCGGAATGATAACGTTGTATTCCCATTCCGTTGGGATCCTCTTCTCATCCCAAGCTTTTTGGAAAAGAACTTGTAAGGCTCTGACTAACTCTGGGCCTCCCGACATAATGTATTCTGCCACTATGTTGTCTCGACCCGGTGCTTTTCCTGTCTTCATTCTCGATATAACCATTTCAATTTCCTCCTCATCTATCACCTCATTAAAATCAACCTCATTGCACGGTTCTTCCTGGTTCACTGGATAGGTATTATCTGCCCAAAATTGCTTCTCGTAATGTTTGCACCAAACATCCAGAATAGCCTTATCCTCCGTGACAACTCTGCCATGCTCATTCTTTATATTTCTTATTGGTTTACTTTTTTGGCCTCTTAAAGCTTTAATCTTTTTCCAGAACTGCTTGATGTTATCTCCATGGTCTTGGTTCAGCTTTTCTCCAAGTTCTTCCCATAACTTCTGTTTAGCTCTTCTCACTTCTTCCTTCGTTCTGTTGCGGACCCCTACATATATCCGCCATTTCTCAGGTGTTTTGTTTTTGCAGTAGTCCTTCCATGCAATTTTCTTTTCTTTTATTTGCGCCCTAAGCTCTTTAGTCCACCAAGAAGTTTGCTTGCCCTTCGTGGATATTTTTCTCCGCACGCTAGAAATGCTGCCTGCAGTATACTATTTTTTATGTGACTCCACAAGATATCTAAGGTAGCATCCGCGTTTAATTCTTGAGGCATTTTTTTCAGTTCTTCCCTGTATTCTTCAACCTTTTGGGGGTCCTGCAACTTCTTCACTTCAATCCTTTCATAGGATTTCGGTATCACTTAACGTTCCCTCAGTACCCGGGTTTCAGCCACCAAAAGTATATGGTCACTTCCTATCTCAGCCCCTCTAATTACCTTCACATCCGTGAAATACCTCCTGATGTCACGACTATAGATAAAGTAGTCTATGACACTATTGGCGTTTCTCTCTGCTGCAGAGAAGGTAATTTTATGCACCTTCTTATGGGGATAGAAGGAGTTTCCTAGCAGCAGATCATTCTCAATGCAGAAATCTATTAAGCGCTGGCCACTTTCATTCATGGTGCTCTCTCCACCATGCAGGCCCATAACTCCATGTGCCCTAATGTGTTCATTGCCTGTTCTCGCATTTAGATCTCCCATTATCAATATGCTTCTGTCGTTACCCCTTGCTTTAACGGTAGCTCGCTCCAAATCACTGTAAAACTGTTCTTTCTCGAGGATATCAGAGTCATTTGTAGGGGCATAAACTTTTATAAGAGCCCAGTCTCCAATACGCAGGTTTATATTTGCCACTAAGATGGGAGGGCTAACTGGCTCCCATTCGACAACCTTCTTGAAAAGCTCATCTTTCATTATGATGCCCACACCTTCTACAGCTCTGTTTCCCGGTGGAACCCCTGAGTAAACTAAAGTGTGCCCACGGTCCATCCTGTACTCGCCAGAGCATTTTATCTTTACCTCACTCAGACCAAGAATATCCAGTCTAATGGTGGCCATCTCCTCTATAATTTCGACTTCTTTGCCGGTGAGTGATCTAACATTCCATGTTCCTAATCGTATATCCTTATCCGTGTCGGGTCGTTTCCTTCTAGACTGTCCAGTTCTGAGGCTATTCACTATGTTCCTTTGAATCAGTTATTCTCCCAAGCGGGTGATTGGCCCAGCTCAGGAGGCCCCGTAGCCTCGGGACTACTGGCTTCCCGAATATTTAGATCTCCTCGGGAAGAAGGGTGGCCGGGCTATACCCCCAGCATTGGTCCACGGGTCTTTATTCTGTATATTCAGACCACCCCTTCTAGGAGGGATCCTCCATCCGCCACCCGACGGACGCGCTCCCTAGCCGAGAGTGATATCCATACAAACTATCTAATTTGTCAAGATGGAAGTAAAAATTAACAAACTTTAAATTGGTTTGTACCAAGTATGATATGAACAACAAAGGACAATTTTTATGAAAAACGATAAAGTTTGCTAGCTATTTCTTAAACTTTTGAAACGAATCAAACTATAAAAAAATCTCTACATAAATATCTGATAATTTTTTTTAAATATTCCTGGAAGTTTAATATTCATTATGGTTTTTAGACTGTAAGGCTACTTGACTGTGGATATGGGACAACTAAAAATAATTTCGACCCGATAGTGTTTTTTTCTGCTAATATAACTGATAAGTGTTTGTGAAGTCAAATTGTGAAATGAAAAAAAATATAGATAAAGAGAACGGAAGTTAAAATTCTTTTATATCACAATATCTGATACTGAAAATTGCCCCATCGATCTACAAACTGATAAAAAACATATTAACATTAAATAAAATTAGGAATAGCGGAAGTCTGATGTATTAGATAGATAGATATGTATTACACCAGTGTAAAACAATATACAATGATCTCGCTATGACAGCTTTAGTTAGTAGCACAAAAAATTATGATTTTTTTTTTTTTGTAAATTGTATTAAAAAAAAAAAAAAACCTGTAGCACTACAATTACATGGAGGGCCTTGGGCTCAGTACATATAGAGATTCGTACTGTTTTTAGACCAACTGCCGTGCAATGAGGTGATTATGTCTTGATCAAGCTCAGCCGCCAGGTTTTTTCAGCAATTTTGGATACCCACTTTAATGAGGCAGGTCTCTATACCCTAGGCTCACCCCTCCGACTGAATTAACAGAATAAATAATATCCTGCCACAGTCGGGATTCGAACCCAGGACCCGGAGAACAATAGACTAGTGATATATCCTCTAGACCACGCCACTCGCAAGTATATATTAATGAAACTAAAATTACTCTGTGGATAAATTCTTCTATGTACTCATTTATAATTTTAAATCGGAAAGTTAATAAATTCAGTTACGAAAGCAGTAACTCTATTAAAATTTCTGTAGCTCCTCATAATCGTAGTCACAGAATAGGAGGAGGATGTCAGACTGATAAATAAGTATAGTAGATAAATGACACAGAAAATACCTATCCTGATTTTGGATTATCTTCAACAAAAAAAGGCTATTATAATCTATAAATATTGTCAGGATAAATAAATAAAAAAAACCTTAAAAATTATTGGAAAATATTTGGTATTTTTAAATAAAGTAGTTGTCGAAATGAGATTGGAAAATAGAATCTAGGTGAGGATCTGACAGTAAAGATATAAAATAGAATCAATCAATGCAAGAAAAAATTGAAAGTATTTATGTCATCAGTTAAATATTAAGATAATCAAATAAATAATAATGATATGTTTTCTTACATATTTGTATTATATAAGGTGTATTTATTTTTTAAATTCAATCGATAGCTACTTCCACTGAGAGACACTGTCCAAAAAGAGGGTTGGAGAGAATAAGTTGAAATATTTTTAAATTTATTGATGGATGTTAAACAATAAAATTAAATAATTAATTAACTTAGAATAATTTTATAATAGTTTGCTTGTTTAGTCATTTAACTTCACTTCATATCTAATCTGACGATACCACAGCAGGAGTCCTAAGTATTTCTATCGCACAGGCTTGGGACCACAATTATACGTTCCCCATAACCAAGGATTTTTCACTACCTTTAAACATTAATAGGCCCGGGTTTGAACACAGGACTGTTTTAGAATAGTTAGTTTTTTAAAATCACATTATCTTCTGAAACAAGCGTTTAAATACAACTAGCATCAAATATTTCATGTATTTGTTTTCTGATTTTGGCAACATTTTTCTTGATTATAGAATCTGGATTATCAGTAAATATCTGAATAATAATAATACTTGACTTAATATTTACAAAGATTTAGGACTTGTTCTGAACTCGCCAGGGATGCGGATACCAGCGTGATGAATTTTATCTAATAGACTTAATATTGTAGGTGAGGCAGAGGAATAGGCGATGCAACCATATTCTAGTAAGGATCTGACTTATGCTATATAAAACAAAAGTAGCGTTGTCCTATCACCTCCCCAGTTGGAGCTATTAAGAACTTTAAGCAAATTTAGAGACTTTTAACATTTTTTAAAAAGATATTTAATGTGGAGAATCCAGGTCAGATTGTGGTCAAATATCATTCCCAAAAATGTAAAGGGTGTGACGTTTGTTATTACTTTTTTATATAATTTTATTTTTGGCACAGATGAATTCCTTTTTCTGCTAAATACTATTACTTTTTTTTCAGCTTTCAAAATCTCCAAACCTCTCATTATAGATTGCAAATGGCCAGTTGTTGATTGGATAAAGTTAGAAGTAAGGTATATTAAGATGGTATATAGGAGTTCCAACTTCATCTCGCAGGCTCAAACCCAGGCTTCTGCAAGACATCTTGTAAATATTGGGTTGATGCAAAATTAATGCAGGTTTCCTCTATTGCAATATCTTAATTCCAATTGTGTAAACAAAGCTAATCCTAACATTGATCATTATTATACCAAAACAAACCTTATCTAATACCCTCTCTTTCACCATGAATTTGTTTAGTAAAATCGTTTTGTTCAGTGTGTTCAAAGGTCTTGAATCGAAAATGTCAAAGTGCGATTTTCGTCAAATTTATTTTTACGAATTTAAATTAGGGCGCAGCGCTGCGCAAACGGCTCGTAATATTAATGAAGTGTGGGGTCAGGGGGCTATTAATGAGTGCACGGTGCAGCGTTGGTTCCAGAAGTTTCACAGAGGAGATTTCGACCTCGAAGACAAGGAAGGTCGGGGCCGTCATCTTGCTCTGGACAACGACCAGCTGAGGTCAAAAGTGGAAGAAGACCCAACCAAAACCACACGAGAAATGGCGGCGGAACTCGGAACTCAAAAATTGCAACGTCTTTGCCCAGCATTGATGAATCGGATGGGGCCGATCCTGCTCCACGATAACGCCAGACCACACGTTGCACAACCAACGCTTCGACGACTGCACGAGTTGGGCTACGAAGTTCTCCAACATCCGCCTTATTCACCTGACCTCTCTCCTACAGACTTCCACTTTTTCAGGCATCTGGACAACTTTTTGAGGGAGAAAAATTTTCAAAACCAGGACGACATTGAAAATTATTTTCGTGATTTCATTGAGTCCAGGGATTCGGATTTTTTTTCTGGTGGAATAAGAAAGCTTGTTGAACGTTGGCAAAAGTGCATTGATTCAGATGTAAATTATTTTGATTAAATGTATATGGTTAAAGTAAAGGTATGGCGTATTTACAATACCTACTAAAAACCTGCATTAATTTTGCATCAACCCAATATTATTATTTAGTTTTATAAGGCTCATATTATTTAACCTTGTTGGCTTATTTTAATTATATTATTATTATTTGTTTATTGTTTATTTCTTTATATATATATATATATATATATATATATATATATATATATATATATATAATTTTTTTTTTTTTTAGACTTTTATAGCTTATATCTTGCAGCAAACTTCATATTATTATGTATATTCATTACTTTTAATTTATATCTTATTATTTTTTTCTTTAATTTGTATTCTTTCTATTCATTCGTTCTGTTATAAATTTAATTCATTAGTCAATTCTTAGGAATAATTATAAATCCATTATCGTTAGGGGTGTCTCGTATATGAGACTATACCCCCACTTTTTTCATTGTTACCAGTTGTAATAATTTATTTTAAAAACCATGCATGGCTCATGCAGCCGATCTGGAAATAAAGAAATAAAAAAAAAAAAAAGTTATATACGAATAACAGCTACTTTAGCTGGTTTAGAGATATAGTCTGTAATTCCGTCAATGGGCATTATAAAAAGAGTTAACACGCATCCTTGCGTCACTCCATTGATTTTTTTTTTTTTTTTCCAGAAAAGGATGTTCCTATACTCATTTGAAATTGCCGGTAAGATAAAAAAAATTAAATATAAGCCAGCCAAGCCAGTAATTTTTAAATTACTAGTCGCTTCCAAACTGTGTCAGAAGCTTTCTTTATGTCAATAGATATAGGTATTGTTAATGAGTTAGACAAAAAGGAATCGGAGACAGCTTGTTGAAGTTTTCGTATATTGTATATTGTGAATCACCGTTGTTGTGGATTGCTTTTATCAACAAAATAAAAAATGAAGATATAGTAACTCTTTTTTATTTTTTTATTTTATTTTATTTATTTATTTTTTTTTTATTTATTTTTTTTTTTTTGACAATTAGCTTTTTACATGAATGTAAATTAGTTTTGAATATTAAACATGGTTCAATTATGTACAAAATAATCTTCCGGTATTTTAAGATTTTTACGTTAGAATTGATTTTCAACACTCAAAAATCTAATACCTTTGATGATGGATTTGATGGATCCTGATGTGGTTTCGAGTAAGTTTTCTCTCTAACGATTACAAGCGGAAGAAAATTGGCTAACCTTTAGAGTTTTTTTTTTCTCTAGTCATCGAAAACCGCTTTCACCTATAATTTTTCAGAGTTGAAACCACTTACACATCCTTACACCTACCGCCTACACGGCTCCGAGCCATAGATCAACGGATGTGTGTGTTGCCCCAAGGCGTTGCCCCGACGTCGAATAAGGGCCTGATGCGGCCTCAAGATGGATACGGGCTCGGAAGAAAGGATCGCTCAATACGAGGCGGTTTCACCCCCGTTTTGTCGGCAACATCGAGAAAGTGCGCTAGCCGAGAGTTGCAGGGTACGATCCGCTCTGCAAAGACCTCAGACTCCCTCACAATTCTACATAATTTACTTTCAAACCTGGTAAGATTTCTAGCACAGACTTTCTCGGTGACGTTTGCATCTTGTTTGCCCCTTTTGATATTGCTCGCGTTGCATTTCCATGTAAAATTTCTCTATATCGATGTATATATACGTAAACTTTTTTTTTTATTATTATTATTTATTACGAGATAATACAATCTGCCGCCTTCTGGGGCAATGAGTATTACAGATATAAGAAATCATTCATTCCATATGTACATTGGAAATAAAATAAAAATAAATAATTAACAAAAACTTGAAGTTATTTTAATTAAAATCAATAACATAAAACAACTCTTTCCTTACTCAAACATAATATTAATATAAAACTACTACTTTAACTGTAATATATTCCTATCTTGTCCGCCCTATTACGATTAGCTTTTACCAAAAATCAACCATGATCCTTCTCTATTTTAATTCAAATCGCTCATATTCATTCAACGAAGAATTAATTTATCCTTTTTATAGCTTATTGTAGACCTATTTTATGTTCATTTAAATTCATACTTATTATGTCTTTTAAACGGATACAGCCATATAAGGTATTCTTAAGGGACATACTCTTACAACCAATTTATTTTTCTTATCTATCCAACCATGAAGTCTTTAGGGAAGTACTTGAATGATTGTTTTCACACCAAAAATTGAGCCGGAAAATTAAAAACAACAAATCCAAGTGTTTATAATTATTTCTCTGAGTTACTCGTAAACCAACGATAAGAACAATGAATATCTCATAATGTCGGATGCATTACGTAATTTTGATGTTATTACCCAATTGTGCAGCTGAGTTGAGCAATAGCGATATATTAATAAAAACAATAATAAAGCCCATGACGTACTACAATTGATTAGGTTGCTCAGTTTTAACCGATCAAGAACTGTATTCGCCGATAGTGGATCTTTTGTGGTTTCTAAGAGAACCAGGAACCAATCAAACTCTTCTGCTCTGGATATGAAGTTTTCTCTCGAACGTAATTACAATCCTAAAACCACAAGCCCGTTCCCTTAAAAAAACACTACTCCTTTCCCTTTTCAATTAAATAACCTTTTTCTATCGAACAGAAAAACATGTTGAAGTTTCCCTGACTTCACTTTACCGTTTACGCACTAATCTGAAATGTGTAAGGTCACTGAGTTCCAATTAGATTTAGCGTATTACTTATTTTTAATTTTGCTTACCTATATATGAAATATATAGTAAGGGAATGAATGTATTGCGATCATGAAAATTTTCTAATTTGAGTTTTCAATGGAAATACAAGTTAGGCTCCCTTGAGTCCAAAACGTAGCGCAAAAAAGTCTGTGAGTTTGAGTGTAACTCCAGGGCGAAAACGAAAAGTCCTATGACACTGAAATTTCATATTTAAGACAACCATATGAGATGTTACAAAAACTTCTTTATCAAAATCAGCTATCCAGAAGAGCCACTTAATGTTATGCATTTTGCATCTTTGATAAATAACTAAATTTTGAAAGTGCAAAAATATTTGTTATAAATTGTAATATAGATGTATAATATACCGTAGGAAAGATTAAGATTTTAGAAAAAATAATATCTAATACACGGAATTGTAAAAGTTAATGGAGACTGATAAAAAGCAAATAAAACTGATAGTTGTAATGTAATTAATTCTTTGATATTTTTTTCATATCTAGGTGTATTTTAAAAAACAAATTAATTTTAACAACGCAGGTAGGCGAATGTCGTGTGTTGGTAGCACCAGATTTTCTATAATTATCCTAAATATTTTATTTTTTTAAATTATTTATTGATATTTACAACTATATTTTACAACACATCTAGTAAATAAACTAAGAGAAAATAGTCATGAAAAAGACATGTAGAGAAGCTTCCAAATGGAAGCACTCTAAAAATATTCTAAAATAGAAGGTCTCGAGACTATCTTCTTTTAAGACGCCTCGGAGGATTATCAGGCATTGAAGTAGAAGAGAGGATTGAAACTAGAGGATTAGAGTGAGAGCGGAGTTTCTCATGAAAGGAATGATATCTAGTTTGGGCCAAATCAGCAACATACGGAATATTAAGGTCTTATCCTAAATATCGAGCAAGAAACAAAAGACTGGAAGAATTAGTCCGGGTGGCGGTCATTAAATGAAACAACTAAATAGTTTCAACTATTTAGTTGTTTCATTTAATGACCGTCACCCGGGCTAATTCCTTCCAGTAATTCTCAACGGTCAACTAATTATATCCACAGTGAAGAAACAAAAGAATGAAAAACCTCAAATTTTTAGCTTAGTAAAAAGTTTTTCACTAGCCCAACGATCAAAATTATAAGATAGTAGAAAAAAAATATTATAGTGTTGCTATTGATATTTCTATAAAGAATTTAACGCATCATTGGTGGTTGAACTAGATTCTACTGATGCACGATGCATTTGGTAGCATTTTCTTACGTTTATCTGACACTCAGTACTAAATGTATCAAATAAATTGAGACATTGATTTCCAAAAGGAACTAAAGAACATTTTTTACGAAATTGATTTTTTGTTTTCACATATTAGTATTTTCACTATTTAGTTTTATCTAAATGTTTTATTTGATTTTTTTTTTCTAATGAACCATCATCATTGATTTTTAAATGCAATTGATTTCTAAAGGTACTAAATTACACATTTAGTTTCATTCCAATCAGCTGATGCGCTCGATGATAACAGTTACACGTTGCTTCGTCTCTCAGATTTTTGCTTTTTACTTTCACTTACTATATATAGTAAGGGAAAGTATTGGGATGGTGAAAATTTTCGAATTCCGGTTTTCAACGGAAATACACATTTAAGGGTCCCCTGAGTCCAAATAACCAAGTCCCGCTAAAAGGTGTGTGTGTGTGTGTGTGTGGTAACTCGCGGGCGGAAACGGTAAGTCCTATGAAATTGAAATTTGATATTTAGGACAAATATACGCCAAAGACGTTACAAAACCTTTTTCATCAAAATGAGCTTACCAGAAGATCCACTTTATACTGTGCATTTTGCACCTTTTTTCGATCTTCTCGAAAACGGTTCTGACGACTTTGATTAAACTCGCTATATCGATGTAAAATTTAATGGGCTTTGATATCATTTAGGTTTCATTCGGATTAAAATGGTCTGACAGGGGTTAAATGCCGATATTTTAAATTTTCTTTCTCTAAAGTACCTTTAATTTTGTCGATTCTATAAAAATAACTATATTATCTTGTTACCACTGATGAAAATTAAGTAAATATATAAACTGAATGAATTCGATACCCAACTAAAGGAGAAAACAGAAAAATATTTTTTTTAATGCAATTTTTTGTTTTTGAACATAAGAGCAGTAATATCCATGTATGATATACCGTTGGAAAGCTAAAGATTTTAGAAAAAATATTATGTTATACTCAAGCTTTTAAAAGTTAATAGAGAGTGATGAAAAGAAGATAAAACTAACTGATTATTTTAGATAATAATATAATAGATTTTTTAATAAAACACATGTTTCTATATAAATTCAATTTAATTAATTCTTTAATAGTTTCACGTATTTTTATCTCTAACTGTATTTGAAAATTCTTTCATTGATTTTAAAAATGGAGGTAAGTGAAAGTCGTGTGTTGCCCGCACCAGATTTTTTCAGTAGGAATTCGCTTGAGTTCAGTCTGGAAAACATCACTAGACTTCAGGAAAACCTTTGATTGATTTTTTTTTGTATAATATTTTTATTGATTTTGTTTTTAATATATGCATACTGTATTATTATTATATAAATTTATTGTTTCTTAGATATGGGGTGAATGTAGTACTTTATCACTATTAAACATGTCCTGAATTGGACTGATTGTAATATTACTCAATAAAGAACTGTTTCATATTAAAAAAAAAGTTTCATTCCAAATGACTCTAAAATAATACTAAGTTTAGCTTTGAAATGATCTCAAAAAACTTTCAATATATTTCAGTATTCACATTCAGAAATAGCAAAATATTTCAATAAGCTATTCCGCCCTCGATTAATCATTAGTTATTCTGTCTTAATTCGCGAGGATCCGAGAGGTCGGTTCGTTCTATTTGACTAATGTAACTTTCTGTTTGTTCCAACGGAGTAACTTTGACTTATTTGATAAATGTTTACAATGAGTTGGAAGGGAGAGAGGGCAGAGGTCCATTAATTTGCTTCTTGTCTTTGCTCAGCCAGCGGGCGCAAAGATGCTTTTGGAAATTGAAATTTTGTATTTTTTCATCCGAATAATTAAACGAATTTAAAATGAACTTGGTGAAGGGTTCATAGTTTGTCGGTAATCAGAATCATACAGAAATTAGTGATTTTTACATTTGGTTTGTTGTTAGATTTTAGTGAAGTTATTCATTCTCTCCGCTCTGTAACAAAAAAAAGTTTCAATGGATAAAGAACATTTTTAATCATTTATTTATTTTTTCTTATTATGAGCAAAATTATATCACAGGAAAAACGTTATAATTGCGAAGTCCTTCTCCAGACTGAGAGTGTTGAGACATAAACGAACTAAGCAACTTCAAGAATTTTTTTTTTTTTTAATTTAGTGAACATGATATTTTTTGAGAATTTGCACAATATTTTAAGGGGTAATATGGTCCCTACCATTTCCAACTATCTGAAACTATAACTATATGAAAAATCTCCGGTAAGAAAATGATTTATTTTTCTATGTAATATAAAGACTTTATCAATGTTTGTTGTATATGCTGTATGAATGTGGTCTCATATCACTGTTACTATTGTTCATTTTCAAACAAATTGTAATATGTCTCAATAAATATATTAAAAAAAGAAAAAAAAAAAGTATGATATTATTATATTATAGGAAATTTTGCAGGAAGGGCGAAAATCTCTCATGATTATATTATTAAACTTGCTAATTTGATTCATTTCTCAATAAGTTCTAGAATTGTTTTTACTTTCACTTACCGATATATGGAATATATAGTAAGGGAAAGTATTGCGATCGTGAAAAGTTTTACGGTTCCCTGAGTCCAAATGACCAAGTCCCGCAAAAAGGTCTGTGTGTTTGCGTATGTGTGTAGTAAGTCTAGCACAAAAATTAAAAGTCGTACGAAACTGAAATTTCATATTTAAGACAACTATACGCCCGAGATGTTACAGCAACCTTTTCATCAAAATCAGCTAACCACAAGTGCCACTTTATATTATGCATTTTGCTCCTAATTATGATTTTCTAAAAAAAGGCTCTAACGAATTTGATTTAACTCGATATATCGATGTAAAATTAGATAGGCTTTAATATCATGTAGGTTTCATTTTGATTAAAATAGTCTGACAGGGATTAAATGCCGATATTTGAAAATTTCTTCCTCTAAAGTACCATTTGTTTTATAGTTTTTATAAAATTTACCATACGGCCTGATTAGCATTGCTATAAAACAGGTAAATATATAAGTTGAACGAATTCGAAATCCAACTAAAGGAGATAACTACAAACTTTTTTTTTTTTTTTTTTTTTTTTTTTTTTTTTTTTTTTAATGCAATGTTTTACATACTATAGTGGGATCACTTGTAGCTGGGTGGCTAGCGTAACAGCCTCCCATGCTAAAGGTCACGGGTTCAAACCCGCAGGTGGTCCTAGGATTTTTTAACGGGAGTAAAAAACCCTTAGTTACGCCGTCCTTCGGAGGGGACGTTAAAAGGTGGTCCCGAGCCTGTGCGATGTCAAGTACTCGTTAAAGATCCCTATCCTAATAAAACCTGGATAGGCAAAATTAAGGACTCCCACTGTAGCATCGTCCGATTAGCCATAGTAGCATAAAGTGACGTTAAACAAATAAACAAAAACAAACTACATACTATAGTCACAGTTAACGGAGAGTGATGAAAAGCCGATAAAAAATAACTGATTGTCGTAGATGACAATACAATAGATTATTTAATAAAGCACATGTTTCAGTTAAAATTCAATGTAAATAATTTATTTATTTTATTGATACAGGCAATCCACAGCATAGGTGATGTTTGTCGACGCAAAATATTGCTATTTCAAATACATTACCAATAACAGTTCATAGTTCATAGATTGGAAAGGTAGATGTATGAAAGGTAGGTAGGCATATGGAGAAGGCTAATTAATGGAGTGATAAACATAATTTAATTGCAATAAAAATACAACTGGAAGAAAAAATCAAAATACTAAGCACAAATTATTCATGATAAAATAAAAATCAGTATACTTCGGGGCATTTCTTTTACAATTTATTTTCGTTTCTAAGTATGTTTAAAAATTCTTAAATTGATATAAATAACGGAGGTGAGTCAATGTCGTGTGTTGCGCGCACCAGATTTTTTTTTTACTATTTTAACAACATCATATTACTATTCTTAAGTTACTTTATTACCTAAAAGAATATTTTTTCTCTTTTCTCCTTTAGTTGGTTAATAAATCCGGTTAACCTGTATATTTATCCGTTTTTTAGCAATTACTTGTTTAGCAATTTGTAGATATTATTAGTACCATGAACTAGCTGCAGATGATCGGAGACTGAAGAATCCTGGAAGGACAAGGGTTTACGTCCCAATGTAAGCATTGTGTGGTTATGATTAAAGAGAGTTGAGCAACTCTCCTCGCTACAAACATTAACTACTAAATTGCTCGGAATTGTGACCAGTGCGGGTAATAGCTTAGACTCTACTAATTAATGCCCATATCAAGAGTCGAGTCCTCCACTTTATTCCACTCTAAGTTATGCCAATCATTGGCTCCAACATTACCGTTAAATATTCATGTACCGCTGTCCACAATAACAGTAAACTTTATTGGGGCAGTTAATTTTTATTGAATCCGCTCAACGATTTATTGCATGTGGTGGTATAAGCAACCATAGGACAATGACCAGCTGACCAGCTTTTATTGTTATTTCTCTTATATAGATAAGATATGTCTACTATTCATATGAGTATGATGAAGTTAAACTTATTCTTACTGTGATGATTCCTTATTTTTATTTTTTTTTAAGTGAAATAAAGAAGTTTACGTTGTGCAATTTTTGGCTTGGGTAAAAGCTTTGAGTTTGTAACAATATGTCTCAAATAATGATTACTTTTGAACTCAGTCTAGGAGTTTATGTATTTGAATGTTGAACTTTGAAAATTGAACTAAAGACAAATATCTTTATAACACCCTGATTGTGAGTGTGTCTTCCTCCAGAATAACCCGTTTTTTTTTTTTTTTATTGAAAAATAAGACTTAATGTGTTCTTCAAACGAAACAAATTTTAGTCATCTTGAATTATTTAAAAAAAACTAATAAAGATTAAACTTGTGTCTATGGGACCCTACACACGAAACAAGGATGCGATCCTCAATATGCTTAAATACATTTGTTATAAATTATTATATATTATCTTTCCTGATACTGGTCATGTTAAGATACCATTGCTTTTATGCAGTTAGGAATTCGATAGTCATTTAAATGAGTAGTTATAGTTTTTCAGGAGACGTATAGTTTTTGAGCTATTCGAAAACCAATTTTGTTATACGTTTTAGAAAAAATATTTTTTTAACCATTTAGAGAAGGATTTTTCTCCAACCCAGCCTTATTGTACATCTAGACAGTAAAGCGAAGCTCCAGCAAAAATTTCATCTTCATGCAAATGGCAGGTCCATAAAAAGAAAATGTGCTATGTGTACCACTAGCTTATACAGTCTACAATCACATTCAGATAACGATGGCAAAATTCAAGCTGACATATCTCTGCTCATAAGGTGATGATGTTTTTCAATTAAATGAAACAATAATAACAAAAAATACATTCTCAACATAATTCACTTTTATGAACGTACCCTTCTTTCCAAATAAATTCCAGTGCAAAGCGCGAATTTAAAAAAAGTTTTACTTCTATCGAGAGTTCCTATGACTGTCAGATTTTTTTTCATAAACAAACGAAAATACTCAAGTATTATTGTGTTATAAAATAAGTTCCTATCGTTTTTTACTGGTGATTCCAATATAAACTTCAGATTCTTGTAAATATTTTTAATTAATTATATGATGTAATTATTTAATCATAAATTCAATATTCATGATCAACTATCTTTGAGGGTGGTCATTATCAACAGTTGAAGGAAGACCCGAGGCCTTGGCGTCTTTCAAGTCAACATTTTCGGTTCTGAACCGAGCAATTCACTTACGGGCTGTGTTTTATCTTAAGGGACCATCGCCATACATACTGCGAATTTCGTTAAATGTCAGTGCAGCGGATTTTCCTTTTCGGAAACAAGAAATTATTAAATGACGAAAATGATTTTTTTTTTTCTTTTCCATTTTGAGAAAGCAAAATACTACTTAATAAAGAATCTAGGTTGAAACTGTTGTATAAAAGCACCTTAACTAATCCTTTTTTTAAATATGTAAACATTATTGACCAAGTAAGCATGATATTATTAATTCATTGAGGATTTTTTTTAAATTATATTTTATTAAAATTTACAACTGTATTGTAGCATCAAGTAAATATGCTGATAAAAGATATGTACATGAAAAAGGTGAAGAGAAACTGTCCATTGGCAGCCCTCTAGTAATCAATCTGAACAAGAATGTCTCGAGGCCATCTTCTCTTCAGAAGCCTCGGTGGATTATCAGGAATATCGTAGAGGAAGCAAGTATTGAAACTAATGGATTAGAGTGGGAATGGAGTTTGTCATGGAAGGAATGATACCTGGTACGGGCCAAATCAGCTACATACGGAACATGGAGGTCTTTATGAATGATTTTGTTCGTGACAATGTAAGAAGTGTTAAGGATTTTACGAAAGATTTTGGATTGTAAGGATTGGATACGGGAAGAATTGTATGGTTTAGTAGAGCCCCATAGCTTAACTCCGTAGGTCACGATAGGCCTTATGATTGTCATGTAAATGAGTGTTTTGTAGCTAAGTGAAAGGTTAGAGCGTCTGTCTAGTAAGTGTTGGAGTAGCCGAAAACGTCGAGCAGTTTCTTGTCTTTTCAGTCTTGTAAGCGGATTCCATGTAGGCGTCTGTCAAGCAGGAGTCCTTAAAAGCGGATCTGTTCAACCGGACCAAGCGGAATATCATTAAAGGAAACAGTAGGGCAGGATGTCATAGGTTTTTGAGGAAGGGTAAAGGTAATTTGATGGGATTTATTGGAATTGATTTTAATTCTCCAATTCTGACACCATACCTCAAGGTCTCTGATGTGGGATTGGAGAGTTTGAGAGGCAATACTAGGATCATTATGAACTGATAGCACGCAAGAGTCATCGGCATAGGTAGAAAGGAATGTGTTAGGATGGGATGGGATATCAGCTGTATAAAGGATGGGTCCCAGAATGCTGCCCTGAGGAACACTAGCAGACTGGGTAAAAAGAGATGAATAGGAGCGATTTTGGTTTATTTTGAAGGATCAGTCGGAGAGATAGGACTGGATGATTAGAAAGTATGTTGGAGGAAGGAATTTACGGATTTGATACAGCAGTCCTGGGTGCCAGACTCGATCGAAGGCCTGTTCTACGTCGAGAAAGGCTCCCGTGCAGTAAAATCCACGAGCCAATGCAGACGAGACCACATCCTCCACACGGTGACATTGATGGATGGTGAAGTGGGAAGTACGGAACCCAAACTGGTGGCCTGGGATTCATTGAGGATTAAATTGAAATATTGAAAAATGCTACAAACTTATTTTACGAACCCGATATATATGAATTGCTTTTCAACATTGAGATTTCACATTTCAAATAACAATAAATATATTTTTTTATAATAATAAAAAAAAAAATCTGTCCATCTACTTTCCGGAAAAAATATTAACCTTCTTCCACTAAAAACTTTTTTGGAATAATAGACACGTTTTCCAATTTAGTTTGAAAGAAAGTTTTAGTTTGAAAGAAAGAAAGAAAAATAAATTTTATTCTGGGACCTCAGTCCCCTAAGAATAACAAAAAAGTACAAGAGTGAGTATTAAGTCTGGCTTAAAAATAAAAACATTACAAAAACAAACTTAAGGTTATACTTATATTATATATAAACATAGTAAATACTGTTGCTTGAACGACATATGACTACTACTTACATTATTTATAGTGTAGTAAATACAACGACAATAGAACATTCATGTATGACTATATAATACTGAAAAAATGTGCATACAGAGATACTATGATTGAACCTCACAGTAATATCGTAAAATCGTAGAAAAAAAAGTTTTTGTTAACTTGAAATATGACTATTATTCTTAATTTTTTATACAATTATTCGGAAAACTGATTACTGAGGAGATGATGGAATAATTTATTTTTAAATGAGGTTAAGGAAGAAGCTTTGCGAATAGAGGTAGGTATGGAATTCCAAAGAGAGGTGGCACGCAAACTAAAGGATGTTTTAAAGAATGATGTTCGATGAGAGGGCAAAAAGAGATTAGTGGGTTGGGATCTTGTGTTAAACGAATGTACTGAAGAACAAGGGATGAGTAGGTCAAGAACGTAGGATGGACTTTGGGTTTTAAAAGTGCGGAATAGGAATACTCCCAGGAAATACTGTCGGCGAGAAACGGAATTGAGCCACTTCAACTCGGCATACCTGTCGGCGACGCTGGAGCGTCTGGGGACTCCGAAGATGAATCTAATAAAACATTTCATTTTCTTTTATTAGTTGTGTTACTTAGTTCATTTTATAGTTATCAAATTGCTTCAAGTTTGCTAAATGTATTACATACCTATCGGATCTGAAAATAATTAATTTGTACTATACACAAATAAATGAGTAATTGCTAATAATAACTAAATTAAGCTAAACAGCAAGCTTTGTATAAAAGTTAGTTATTTCTGTTTAAAATTATTATATTACAATCAGTTTATAAGGAATTAGAATAGACCTGATTTGGAAGTTATCAATTCATTAAAAATAGCTCATGCAAAAATATGTATATGAAATAATTTAATTTTTGTCTTAAATTACATTTTAAGAAGCAATGTGTATGTTATTTATGAATATATTTTTTTAAACCTGAATGTTTTTCACACCTGTCAATTTCACGGACAACCAGAATATAAATTTGCACAACTACACTTATTAATTTTCCTGTATCTTCAAGTTCGTACTTTTTATTATAACCATGTGTTAGCGTTTTAGTAAGTTGGATCTATTATTGAATACTTAATAGTGAGGGGGTTGAATAAAATCTTCATCATAGCTGATCGATTCCTTTTCGAAGATATTTTATTCAAAATGTTCCAAGTCAACGAACCCAACAGGTGACCTCGACTTGTTTCAACTTAGCGTTCAATATCTAGCAATACTTTAGCTTAACTTTCTCACAATTATTTTCCAATGAATAAATTAACTGATAATTACTATTTAATTATCGCAATTATTAATTTTCTGAGTTAATCACCTTACATATTCTGAATTTTAATGCCAAGCCATTAACCGATAATCATAGTATTTAAGTTGTAAGGCACAATATGATATTTAAATACATAGAATAATAAATTAATTCAAAAACTTACACATCATACCAAGATACGTGCATATATACTCGTATATACAAAATATATATAATCTCAAATGTTTCTTGGATTTATTCCAAAAAACATTCTATTAAAATTATTGTTTCTACAATAAATAAGACTCCAGTATAGAAATCCTACTACCCAGTCTTTCAAATACAATTTAGAATAAAAAAGTTTTTGTTTTTTATTTTATAAGTGTAAGTTTACCTCATTACATAAATTAATGTGAAATGAAATCAATCCGTTCTACTTATTTTTGTATAGAATAAAATAAGAAATAATGTACACATATTTTATTTTAATTTAATTTTAAAGACTAGAGTTATGTATGACTGTTGTGGATAAAAATTATTCATAAATATAAAAAAAAAAAAAAAAAAAATATTCATTTATTCATCTCATCATATAATCAAAAATACTTATTGTTGCATTAATTTTATATAGTCATGAACTTCGAATAATAAAATAAATGTTTTATTTATGTTTTATACATATTTTTTTAAAATGTAATGTGTATTATTTTACTCTTTGGTCTGTCGCATAATCACAAATTACTAAATTTGTCAAGAATAGAGACGAAATTGATAAAAAATAAATTTTTTGGGGCGTGTATTTCATAAAAAAATTATTTTTAATTTTTACAGTACCTGGAAAACCCAAAAATCTTCTAACCCATTTACAAAGTCACTCATAATCTTTGACAATGATAATATTCTTAAAATAATACACTACTTCCCACGAACACAATATTTTTACTTTCACTTACTATAATATAGTAAGGGAAAGTATTGCGATCGTGAAAATTTTCGAATTCCAGTTTTCAAGGGAGATACATATTTTACAACCAAGTCCCGCAAAAAGGTCTGTTAGTGTGTGGTAACTCCCGGGCGGAAACGGTAAGTCCTATGAAATTGAAATTTCATATTTAAGACAAATATATGCCTGAGACGTTACAAAACTTTTTTCATCAAAATGAGCTTGCCAGAAGAGCCACTTTATACCATGCATTTTGCACCTTTTTACGATTTTCTCTAAAAAGTTCCGACGATTTTGATTAAACTCGTTATATCGATGTAACATTTAATGGACTTTAATATCATGTAGGTTTCATTCTGATTAAAATGGTCTGACAGGGCTTAAATGCCGATATTTTAAATTTTCTTTCTTTAAAGTACCTTTAATTTTGTTAATTCTATAAAAATAACTATATTATCTTGTTACCACTAATAAAAAACAGCTAAATATGCAAGTTGGCGATTTTGAAAAGCAACTAAAGGAGAAAACAGATAACATATTTTTTAATGCAATTTTTCGTTTTTGAACATAAGAACAGTAATATACATGTATGATATATCGTTGGAAAGCTAAAGATTTTAGAAAAATATTATCTCATACACAAGTATTTCGAAGTTAATAGAGAGTGATGAAAAAAAGATAAAACTGACTGATTATTTTAGATAATAATATAATAGAGTTTTTAATTAAACACGTGTTCCTATAGAAATTCAATTTAATTAATTCTTTAATAGTTTCACGTATTTTTATCTCTAACTTTATTTGAAAATTCTTTCATTGATTTTAAAAATGGAGGTAAGTGAAAGTCGTGTGTTTCCCGCACCATATTTTTTTTTTTTAGATTTTAAAAAGAGACATATTTAAACAGTCGATTTTTCAGCTATCAAAAAAGTTTATTTTTTATAAAAAATATATACAAAGGTATTATTTTTTTTTTTTTAGTTTAAATAATAAAATAAATGTTTGCTTCACCATGACAGACCCCTGACAACCATGCCCTGAATAATAAAAAAATGAAAAAATCAGAGAAACATTCCGCTCACAGCCATTAAATAATTAGAGACGTCAGTAACTCGGAGTAAAGATATCACTTTTGTCCATTAGGCGACCCTACCGACCACTTACTGATCCCTCTCCGTTTCAAAAATCGACCATATGTTGAATTTTTATAACGTTTGTTAATTATATTTATTTCTGTTGTTAATTATAAATAATACCGTAGGATATGCTGATAATGAATATATTTTTAAATTATTACATATTGAAATTTGAAACTGTATTGGACAATGAAACAAGTAAATAAGCTGGAATGGAAGAGGAAGCAAGAATTAAAATTAGTGGATTAAAGTGGAAATAGAATTCATCATTCAAGGAGTGATATCCGGTTAGGACAAACCGCAACATATGAAACATTAAGGCCTTTATGGATGAATTTTTGTTGTCACAATGTAAATAGTGTTGAGGATTTCATGAAGAATTTCGGATAGCATGGGTTCGATGGTTTAGTTAAGCCCCAAAGCTCGACTCCTTTAAGTACAGATGGAGCTTATGACAGTCATGTAAATGAGCCTTTTGCAGTTCAGTAGACGATTAGAGCGTCTTTCTAGTAAGTGTTGAAGTGACCGAAAACGGCAAGCAGTGTCTTGTCATTTAAGTGTTGTATGAGGGTTTAAATTAAGAAGTTTGTCAAGGTAAAGTCCTAGATAAGGGATCTTTTTCACAGAGGCGAGAGGAATATTATTAAAGGTTATTTGCTGTTATCCAGTGCTGAAGTTAAATACAATACTAATCTGATTTTCATAATGTTTAACAAAAATAAAATTCAACCTTTGGGGCTAATTAGTCGAATAAAAAGCTTATGTTAGTGCCATGAAGATAAATAAAAAAACTGAAAATACTTTTTTATCGGCCAGATACAACACACAAAAAATTACACGCTACAGATCGCCTTTAATGTACTGCGATATTTATTTAAAAAAATTGCTCGCAGTCACAGGGATTGCCGGTAGAAGTGATAACTTAAAATCTCAAATATATTCGTCTAATATCTACATCTATTGGTACTCCATGTAATAATTCTCTCCCATTTTATCTTAGCTTTTTGTTAATCGAAATACACAGTATGTACAAAGTAATTTAATAAATAATAGTCACAATACCCTCACGGAGGATGTATGGTCGACTGTTGAAATTCTCATTGGTAGAAATAATTGGGAGCCTAAAACGTTGGAAAAATTAAAATATTTTTCACACGACTTTGTTGTGTTAAATTGTTCGATAGTAATTATTTATGTCGTTTAGTTTAAAATTGAAAGTTAAATTTAATCACGCCCTTAGAAATATATGAAGAATGATAAATACGATATATGTTTCTAAATATTGTTTCACTATATTTTTTTAGATCTTCTATCATACGTCAAAAACTTCTTTCTTTCTTTAGTTACCACCGACCTGTTTTTTCTTTTCTATAATATAGAATGAAATCGTCAAGTACATTAACTTTATATACAGCAAGAGGTAACTTCTAAGCCGCAGTATATCTACGTCTTTACTCATTTTATTCCCAACTGATTTTAATTAAATTAAATACTGAAATACCGATATTATATATATAGATATTTTTTTGTCGATATTACATCAGAATCGATAACGTTTACGGACATTGATATCGATATCCTATATCTAGTGAACAGTCATACACAGACCGCTGCGCATGCGCCAGTCTAGAGCATACTGGTAATGACACCATGATTACGAAATCAAGGCTTTTACTCCTGCCAAAAATCGTATAACACGCCTAAAGAAGTTTTCACTTGAATAAAATAATTTAAATAATGTTTAAAGATAAATTTTATAAAGTTGTGCTTAACAGCTGTCAGATCCATCCTTTAAAAAAATAAGATATAGAAATTTACCTTATCAGTATGTTCACGCCATATGTTATGGCCTGATAAGGTCCTTCATGACTGTTTCATTGAAAATAAAAAACTATAATTTTTATGATATTTATCATAAGATCATTTTTTTGTATTAATCTATATTTTTTATTTCATTTAAAAATAGTTATTTTAAATATAATTAAAAGTTTTTAAAACGAAAGTGAAAAACAGTAGATGAGAAATACAGAAGACGACGGACTCGTTGCGAAGCAAGTACTGAGGTAGCGTTTGAACTGTGAAGCTGTGCCGTATCTAGACTCCTCCCATGACGTTTTGAACGTTTGCAAACGTATTTCTTCATCTTGTCATCGTTCCCCTTGGAATTTGGAAGACCCGCCCTGTGGTCATTTTCTTAACACTCAAGAGGACTTCGTTCAAGCCACCCTGCGGTCGTTTTCTTCGACACTCAACAGGACATATTTACGTGAATATAACCTATCTATATCCATTATTGGAACATTTAATTTTTTAATTATCATTCTTAAAACGGTTTAATTTTTATTCCTATATTTTTTAAATGTTTAAGTATTTAATTAAGAAAGACACCTAATTCTCATATTTTCTTCAATATTTTTAATTAGGTTTTTTTGTTTTCTACATTTTCTTACAGCTGTTTAAGTATATAATTAGGTTAATTTTGTTTATTATCTTTTTTTATATCAATTTTCTTAGGTTAATTTTGTTTCTTATCTAATTTATATGTATTTTAATTTAATTAATGTATTTCGATTCCTCGTTTGCTTCCATTATTTTTATTTTTTAAATCTATGCAGTCCGCAGTTTTGTTTATTATAGAACCACTCTCAATTTTGAGATATCACTTGAAAGTACTGTTCTCCCACAGATAGCTCAGCGTCTACACAGTACCTTATTCGAAATATCAAAACAAAGGAAGCCTGTATTTGTTATTTAGACACACCACTTATTGAAATTCCCTGTATTTCAAACTATAAAGAATATTTAGTTAAAATCAAGACAGAACATGGATGACCAGTGGGTATTCATGTGCGGTACACAAGCGTATTAAGACCTTGTATTAATATTCATAGAGATAAAGATCTTATAAGCAATTAGATTTATTATAACAGGTGTTTTTGTAAGTTTAAGCTGAAATCGGCGCAGCCACCGTGACGAGATACGCATCTCTAAGCAGGGTTCAATTATTATGAAAATTTGAACCTCTCAGTTAAGAAGCTGCGTGTCAGATTTTCAGTCATGGGCGGTTTGTTCTAGAAAATTGAAACGCTTAAGGAAAAGTTAATTAATTAAGAAAGGGGGCTACCTGTTAATTATATTAAATGCGTTTCGTAATTTTGCCTTACGCAGCTTTTAAATTCTTCCTTGGATCTAATATAATTATTTGTTACTTCAGAACACCATTAGGTAGAGTAAACTGTGGTTTGCTGTTCCGTACCCGTGAAGAAATATTAGAAGTACACAATTTTTCCAAATCCTAACAACTTTTAATTACCTTTTTACTAAAGTAAATTAATTAAGAAAAATCACACGACTTTCACTTACCTTCGTTGTTGAAATCAATTGAAGAATTTTTAAATTCATCTAGAGATAAAAATAAATTGTTAAAGAATAAATTAAATTGAATTTCGATAGAAACACGTGTTTTATTAAATAATCTATTATATTTTTATCCACAAAAATCAGTTAGTTTTATCGGCTTTTCATCAGTTGCCATTACCCTTTACAATTCCGTGTATCAGATAAAATTTTTTCTAAAATCTTTAGCTATCCAACGGTATTTATACATCTATATTATCAATTCTTTTGTTCGAAAACCCAAAAAATGCATAAAAAAATATGTTTGCACTTTTCTCCTTTAGTTGTTTATCAAATTCGCTCTACTTTCATATTTTGCCGTTATTTATCTATGCTAATAAGATGATGTACCTAATTCTTAGAAATATGCAAAATTAAATGTACTTTAAAAAAAGAAATTTTAAAATATCTACATTTAAGCCCTGTTAGACTATTTAAATCAGAATGAAACTTAAGTGATATTAAAGCCCACTAAATTTAGCATTCATATAGCGAGGTTAATTAAAATCTTTTGAGCGGTTTTTGAGGAAATCGTAAAAAGGTACAAAATACATGGTATAAAGTGGCTCTTCAAGTTAGCTGATTTCAATGAAAAAGTTACTGTAACATCTCGGACGTATAGTTGTCTTAAATCTGAAATTTCAGTTTCATAGGACTTTCAGTTTTGCCTGGAATTCACCACATATTGACACACACACACACAAAACCTTTTTTCGGAACTTAGTTATTTGGACTCGGGGGACCCTAAAACGTCTATTTCCGTCGAAAACTGGAAATCGAAATTTTTCACGATCGCAATACTTTCCCTTACTATATATTTTATATATAGGTAAGTGAAAGTAAAAATGTAAGTATTATAACTAATTAAAACATATTTTTTTGTTTTTTTCATTGGAAGAGAAACTGATGTGTTGCACATTTATCAGTCTTACACAACTACATACATTCCAAAATATGTCTCAAATAATGATTACTTTTGAACTAATTGAACTTAGTCTAGGAAGTTATGAATTACAATTTTAAGCTTTGGCAATTAAACTTACAAAAAATATCATTATAGTATTAGTTATAGAAATAAATATATTTTAATTATTTTAATTAAATATATATTATAATTATAAAATATATACTTTTTTTTTTTTAATTTATTTTTAAATATTTTCGGTTTTTCATTAAATTATACATAATAAATAAACGGGGGAAGATTTCCTCCTTTGAGTCAAAAATCCTGTTGTATTTACGAATTTCGATTCAAAGGAGAAAAATAAATAAAATAAAATTAGGTTTAAGCGATAAAGGGATGAGAAGAAAAATTATGCAGTGGTCAAAGCAACATAAAAAGGGCAATCTTGGAGCATCTAGTTAGAGAAAAAAAAAAAAGGACACAAGCTCGTGAGACCGACAATTTTTTCACAGGTTTTAGACGCTAGTTATTCTTTGGCCTATCATAGTGGGGGCTTCTCATTGTGTAAAATAAATATTTTGGGGATAATTAAGAACCAATTATCATATCTTTCTTTTTCCTTGTCCATTACAAGCCTAGGACCCTTTCTTTATATAGTCTATACAGCTGATATCCCAAACCGTTTTAACACTTTCCTTTCTACCTATGCTGATGACACGTGTGTGCTATTAGTAGATGATGATCCCGTTACTGCTTCCCACACTCTTCAATCCCAGACCTTAGATCTCCGGTATGATCTAGTGGCTAGGATACCTGGCTTTCACCCAGGAGGCTCGGGTTCGATTCCCGGTACCGGAAAGTTCTTTGGGATAACTTGTAGCTGGGTGGCTAGCATAACAGCCTCCCATGCTAAAGGTCACGGGTTCAAACCCGCAGGTGGTCCTAGGATTTTTTAATGGGAGTAAAAAATCCTTAGTTACGCCGTCCTTCGGAGGGGACGTTAAAAGGTGGTCCCGAGCCTATGCGATGTCAGGTACTCGTTAAAGATCCCTATTCTAATAAAACCTGGATAGGCAAAATTTAGTACTCCCATTGTAGCATCGTCCGATTAGCCATAGTAGCATAAAGTGACGTTAAATAAATAAACAAACAAAGTTATACAAACAATCCGAGACCTTGAAGTATGGTGCCAGAATTGGAGGATTGAAATTAATTCTAACAAATCCCACCAAATAACTTCGTTATAAACCAATGACTTCCTCCCCTACAGTATTATTTCATGACACTCCACTAGCCCCTGTTCAACTGATTCGATAACTTGGACTCCACTTTGACAAACCTCTAACTTGTAATCCACATACAAGACTGAAACGACAAGAAACTGCCCGACGTTTTCGACTACTTCAACACTTACTGGAGCAACATTCCACTTAATTACAAAAGACATATTTATATGACCATCATAAGAGCGATATGGACTTACAGAGAAGAGTTATGGGGCTCTACTAAATCATCGAATTCTTCTCGTATGCAATCCATACAATTCAAAATTCTTCGTAAAATCCTTAACGCTCCTTACTTTGTCATGACCTTAATGTTCCATATGTTACTGAATTAGTCTGAACCAGGTATCAATCATTACATGATAAACTCCATTTCCACTCTACTACACTAGTTTCTACTCTATCATACTCTTCGATTCTTGATAATCCTCTGAGACGTCGAAAAGAGGATAGCTCCGAGACCTTCCAGTTTAGAATATTTATAGAGTACTGCCAACGGGTAGCGTCTCTACATGTATTTCATGTCAGTTTACTATGTCCATTACATTTACTTGATGTATATAATACAGTTGTAAATATCAATAATTATGTTTAATAAAATAAATTTATACAAGCCTATACCTAGGCGTATACCTATACCTAGCGTATATACAATTTTTTTTTTTTTTTTTTTTTTTTTTTTTTTTTTTTTTTTTTTTTTTTTTTTTTTAATGGTGAGAAGCAGGGAATGAGGTCTTAATAAAGTCTCTCAAAGGAATTTATCAGGATCATATTACGGATTCGTTAAACGATTGGAATTTGTATGGAAATATAAAGCTGGAATACTTTATTAATAAAATCTGATGAAAGCAGTTGAAGGGGGATCGGTTTAATTTTGGAAATGGCCCGGGCGAAGCTGGAAAAAGTGAAGCCGTAATCAGAAGTTCTCCCCTTGAGGATGGGACTTTAATATCTTAATTTGCATGAAGCCTCCTCTTTTAGCCTTCCTTTTTGAACTTATTTTTCGCTCTAGGGAGGAAGATGGCCGGACTATTTTATCTTTATTGTCTCCCTCCCGGCGCTACCAACTTCCTCCAGGCTTTAGTCATTTCCTTCCCTTTGATTACTTTAATGAATATAAATAAATAAACGGGATAGGAATTAAGAAAACTTTTTAAGGGCAGTACTTTAAGAGGACTGTTAAGGACTTCGGGGGCTCGGCTCTACTCATTTACATTTTTATACAATTTGGAATGAGAAATACAATCTTAAGTCTGTTTAACCCCTAACTTGTCGCGTAAGGGAAATATGGCGCTCTGCTAACTTTTAAAAGGAAAGGGTAGTTCTTTTAAATAGGAACCGGACCCAACCCATTTACGTTTTTATTATCCGAGTTAGTTTAATGATTTAGATATTTCTTAAACTTTAATCTAATGGGCGGATCCATGGATAGCTATGGAGGTTATTTTATTTTAAGAGGAATTGAGGGGTTTGAGGGGAGCGGTGTGGTCTAGTGGATAGAGCGCTAGTCTGCTGTGCTCCGAGTGCTGGGTTCGAATCCCGGCTATGGCAGAATATTATTTATTCTGTTAATTCAGTCGGGGGGCGACTCTAGGATATGGAGACCCTCCTGGGGCAGACCCAACCTCTTTAAATTGGGTACCCAAAATAATTGGGGAAAAATCTGGCGGCTGAGCGCGATTAGGGCTTAATCACCTCATTGCACTGCCGTTGGCCTAGAAACAGTACGAATCTCTATATGTACTGAGCCCAAGATCCTTCATGGGTTGTAGTGGTACAGCTTTTTTTTTTTTTTTTTATTGAGGGGTTTGACGTCGTTACTTATTTTTAACGAGCCAAACAGTTCATATAAGGGTCAATCCATTTGAAATCGCCCAATTTTCGTTAATTTTACCGCTCGATATTTTAGATTTTCGTGATTTTTTGACCAGTTATTCTGTATCCTTTCTTAAATATAAAACCATAAATCTCGCGCTAACACTATTAGTAGGGTAATTTTGATACCAAAGGTATTTTCATTCTTTCACTTGAACCAGATATGTTAAATAAAATGTGTTGTTCTCATGAAAATTTTCAGACTTAAGGTCTAGTTTTATTTTAAAAATTTATAAAATTAGGAAAAATTAAAAATGTATTACGCATTTGGGATTATTTTATTATAAGTTCTAATGTATATATCTATACACACACACAAATGAAATTGATAAGTAATAGTAGTAAATTTCTCTTCAGTCCTGACAACTACAATGTCGTTAAGAATACAAATGGAAAAAAACATCATTGTTGGGTGTTTTCTGTTATATACGAGTTCCATTAAATACAATGTCTAACATCGGAATACATTTTTTTTTTAAATAATTTTAAAATTTAAGCAAACATTCTTCCAAAATTAAGAACTTATTTGAATGATACAGAAAGGAATTTTAGTTGAGTATATTAAATGATATAAGTTTACTTGATTACCTGTTGGTATTTTCCTTTTCCATTTAAAATGTCACTTGCACTTGTCCAGAAAATATCGTCCAAGGGTAGAGCCGTAAACTGAAAAAAAGAAGAAATTGGACATTAATTCGTACATTGAATCGCCATAATGTATTTAAAAGTATATGTTAATATTTAATTGTATACAGGCGTGTGTAAAATTTAGTCTACCGATTGTAGTACATTCTGATTAATCACAGTAAAATAAATGCAATATAAACAACAAAAACTAAAAAAAAAAAAAATATATATTATATACATAAATATAAATATACATACATATATAATATATATATATATATATATATATATATATATATATATATATATATATCTGTGTGTGTGTGTGTGTGTGTAAATAGCTAATTATGACAAACAGGTGTTACGCTGTTAAGTAATATTGAAAACAATAAATGATAGAATAGATAGTGCCAAACAAAAAATTAAACAAATAGTAGTAGTGGTTACTATAACAGCTTTCAAGGCTCAAGGGCGCGGGATCAAACCTGGCAAATGACTCTAGGATTTTCTAATGAAAGTGAAAAATCCCTGGTTATGCCGTAATTCGGAGGTGACGAAAAATGTGGGTTTCGAACCAGTACAATGTCAGGCACACTAATATAAACTGGGTCGGTAAAATTTAGTACACCGACTGTAGTATCGTCTGATTAGTCCACAGTAACATAACTGAAACATAAACAACAAAAAATAAATTATGTTTCCATTTAAAATTACAGAAAAGGGTAAGATTTATCGTTTTCTAATTATATTTCATTGAAATTTTTTTTTTTTTCCTAAATATTTCTTACTATTCATGATTTCCTTTCACAAAATTGACGAAGAAATATAGTTCTCATTTATTGATAAGAAAAAAAAATATAAATTTCATAATATTATTATACTCATATTATCGAAAGATTATACAACATCAGAGCTAGATTCTAGGACAGATATATTTCTTCCAAACGCTTTATTTATTATTTTTCCATTAAATCAACGTTTCGGGATCTCACTTACATCATCAGCAATCTACAAGTAAAAAATCAGCATTTCCACATTTCATAAAAAAATAATAATAATTCACTACACTAAAGTTTTTTTATTTTATGAAATTGCTGATTTTTACTTGTAAATTCCTGAAGTTGGTAGCGAGATCCCGAAATGTAGATTTGATGGAAAAATAATAGAGAAAGTGTTTGGAAGAAATATATCAGTCCTAATATTCACCTCTAAAAATTAATTTTTTTTAGATATCGAATCTGATTAGAAATTCATCTATTAATTTATATTCCACGAATGGATTTTCAAATTTGAATATTATATTGTTTTGGCTCCTACATTTATGTCATATTAAATGCAAATATACATAAGCTTTCCAGAAAGCTAAACACATATTTAGCAAGCAGGTCCCATGAGTTAAAAATCTCACCATTTAAAGCGGTCAAAGAACTCGAGATAAAGAATCAAGACGAACGGCTACCATTGTCAGTCTGTTTTTGTCTACACAAAGATAGTTTGTAGTTGGGAAAGTGTCGACACTTAAGCCCTATTGCGAGAGGCGAAATTAACATATGAATATGCAACTCATTAATAATTTATGAAGGACGAGCGTGGGCCCGATATCTAGCGGCGACTCCTCAGCCTAGGCAAATATTGGAGATGGATATCTGTCCAAGGACCGAGCCAACAAGCAGTCTCTTCTTATCTTCCCCTATATAACAAGCGCTCGTGTACGGCTTATCTATTTCTTAATTACAATATATAATTATAATGCATACGCTGGAGCATGTTTTAAGGTAGTTAATTGAGGTAGAATTAAAATAAAATCTGGTAAACGCACCTCATAACTTTCACTTGCTCCCTTCTTTTTTTTTTTTTTTTTTATCAACAACATTTTATTGAGTAAAATTACAATCTGTCCCAATACATACTACATTCATACAATCTTTACACGGCATAAAATTACAATAAAATATATATACAATAATGAATCAATACAAAAAGTCAAGAAATCACTCATACCTATATACACATACACACACTCATACATACATCACATTGAGTGGAAAATCTAGCCAGTGCTAGAACTCCAATATAATTACAAAAGCTCGCGGGACCACTACCGTTTCAACCTTCTAGGTGGGTTGTATGGATGAGTGGAGCTGGATAGGGATTAAGCAAGAGGATTAGGATGATGAATGAGGTTCTGGTGGAATTTGGAAAATTCGGATGGAATTAGGTCTGAAATAAATGGAACATTAAGGTCGTGGTGCAAGGTATAGTTGGAGACATAATAAGGAGCATTTACTATTGTACGGAGGACTTTATATTGAATGCGTTTGATGTTAGAACGTTTAGCTGTCCCCCACAGTTTAAGTCCGTAGGTCCAGATAGGCTTCAGTATCGTCTTGTAGATTAATAATTTGTTGTCAACTGTAAGTTCAGATTTTCTGTTAAATAGTCGGTATAACTGTCTGAATCGTCTTGTCTACTCCCTTTTAAAACTCAATGTTACGATTTGAAAAAAAAAAAGAAGTAAAGGTTTATCATAAAAAATTGAAGGTTGAATTAAAATAATTATATTTAGTTTCAATATAAACAGTTTAGGTAAAATAATATAATATTAGAAATTAAAATTATTCAACAATCACTTTAGTTTATGCACTTTTCGCTATACTCTATTAACTTCTACAAGTATATATGTTAGATCTTTTTTTTTTTTTTTTTTTTTTTTTAATCTTACGTAAAATTTGGGTTCCGAGCCTGTACAATATCAGGCACTCTAATAAAACCTTAATCGGTAAAATTTTGTACACCGATGTAGTATAGCCCGATTACTCATAGTAACATAAACAATCAATCATAAACAACAAAAACTAAAAAAAAAAATCATTAATTATAATAAATGTAGATAAAATAATATAATATTACAAAATAATATATTCAACAACCACTTTAGTTTATGCTCGTTTTGCCATTCACTATTAACTAGTTAGATGTATGTTAGATCTTTTTTTTTATTTATTTGAAAATAAATAAATACAAATTTCTTCAGGTTTGTACGTTAGGTAATTTATTTTAATTTTCAACGTTCCCAATATATTCTCTACAATACTAAACGAAAAAAAAAAAAAACTTTAAAATAATTCGCCTTTTTTATGCTTAAGTTGATTATCGATTTTTTTCGATTATCAAACAACTAATAGTAATGTATTTCAACTTTAAATAAGAGTGAGAAACTTCGACTTTTCAGCATCTAAATTAAAAAAAAAAAAAAAAAAACCTGCATAAAAAATAAGTCGCGAGACTTTCGGCGGAATAAGTTTCATGACTCAGGGACGCTCCGTACCTCCACTATAAAAAAAAAAAAAAAAAAAATACAATTATAAACAAAATACATTAATCGTGTATCGATATATAAAGCAATTTTGATTTTTTTTAATGAAAAATTTTTATATAATTCCAACTTTATAAAATGATAAAACACTTCTTTCCAAATATTCTAGAAATGTCGAAATCAAATGAACTTATTTTTATTTTTTTTTTTTTAAACCCAGCATATTTTTCCCCTCTGCTCCTTATGCCTTTAATGAATGGTGCTTCTTATGATGGATGAAATACAAAAAGATGAGTCGACTTTTTTCGTTTGGGAATGACCCTCAAAATCTGAATCTGAATCGACAACGAATAAAACTTGCGTCGCGAAAAACGATAAATTAGCGAATCATATCTACGATGTTCAGAACGTAATATATCTTCTTATATAATTTTTCCTTTTATTTTTATAATATTTCTAACCATCTCTTATGTTTACTCGGACGAAAACAATATTTGATTTTGTTACATGATTACATATCAAAGTCCAGTTATTTTACTTTTTCATCCTTGGAAAAATTTGTTTAAAGGTCTATTGAGTCATAGAAAAATTCTGCAGTTTTTGATTAAAACCTTGTAAAAATAATTATTGAATAAGCAGTGTACAAATAAAATTAATAAAAATGAGTTGAAATAAGTTCTAAAAGGATTTAAAATACCGTATTTGCACATGTTGATTGGGGATCAATAAACTTCAACTGAAAGGTTACCAGTGACATTAAAATTGGTGTTTATGTAATCACGTTTTAATTGCATTAAATAGCAAACATAGAATCGCAATTATGCGATACGATAAGATATATCGCTATTCCTGAATTCAGGAACTCAACTGAAAAAAATATGCTTCTAATACCTTGTAGTAAAGCCACCGATAAAAATAAATGGTTAAGGAATTTAGCAATGAATAATTTTTAGTATGTACTTAACAAAAGTAAATATTTAATAAATATAGGAATCAATTGTGACTTATTGGCTTCCATAACAACCATCTATGCCCATGGTCACGGGTTCAAAACCCACAGCCGGCCGTAGACTTTTCAAATATGTTATTTCGTCTAAAGGTGGGAACATAAAATAGTGGTCCGTAGTCTATGAGATATTAGGTACTCCTTAAAGATCCTTACCCTAATTAAATCTAGATAGGGAAAATTCAGGAATCACACTGTAGCATCGTCCATTAATAATTTAAATTTATAAATTATTTAATAATTAATAACTTATAGGGTTCATTTAACAATTAGAAAACCAAAGTACGAGACTTAAAAATAAAATTAATAAGAAATTAGTAATTACTTTTAATAAAAAAAAGTTATGAAGAACTAAAGATGAATACTTAAGATATGTTACGATCTTTTCGTCAAAATTGAATTACTTAAATGCTAGCATTATTGATTTTACACCTTATTTCGGTTTTCTCGAAAGCGTGTTGAAAGAATTTCTTAAGCTCGTAACTTATCTTCATTGGAAAAAACTGAAAGGGGTCTAATTTTCATAATTTAATTCTAAGTCTAATTTTCAATAGGACCTATTTTTGTGCACCTTAAATTTATCTTATCGTTAGCTGAAAAAAAAAAATAACAATAAAAATACAGACAGCATACACACACAAACTATATATATATATATATATTATATATATATATATATATATATATATATATATATATATATATATTATCACATAACTACTATATAAATATTACTATGGAGTGGATATAGTTATATCCACACAGCCCTGTGTACATAAGACACTTTATTGTCTCAAATCGTAAAAAAAATTTGTAATCATTTCTTTAATGTGCATTAATAACGTTTAAAAAAATTTAAATTCTAATTGAGATGTATATATATATATATATATATATATATATATATATATATTATCTACTGTATTATATTAAATACATTCTTTAATTTATTAAAAAAGCATTTTGTCTCTGTAAGAATAAAATAATCTACAAATCATTGTATACAAATTTTAATTTACTGTTGTTTTTTTCTACTGCGCATGAATATGAGGATAATTAATTCTCGAAACGTAGTCTAAACAGGGATCACCTGTAGCAGGGTGGCTAGCTTAACAGCCTTCTATGCTAAAGGTCACGGGTTCATATCCGCAGGTGGTCCTACGATTTTTTAATGGGAGTAAAAATCCTTAGTCATGCCGTCTTTCGAAGGAGACGTAAAAAAAGGTGGTCCCGAGCCTGCGCAAAGCCAGATAAAGTCCTTAAAGATCCCTATTCTAATTAAATGTGGATAGGTATGTATATGACCAGTAGTTATACTAGTTATAGGAAAATACCTTCAGGGACAACTTTAATTAAATCTAATTAATTTTAGTCAAAACGAAAAAAGATAAATTAAATAAATAAACCGTAAACTACCATACCCATGTTAAATTCTTGACATGCGTTTCTAATTGAACAGGCCGTATACGGCGTTTGATTGTGTCAGATCCCAAGGTCTCTCCGAAACACCTTTTTAAGTCTGTGTAAATTTTGGCTACAACAAACACTCAATCATATTTTGTTATGAGCTTGTGTATTATTTTCTGTCTGTTTTGATCCTTCCACTCGTCGATTGACCTTATTTTCTTGAAATATCGCCTTGCTCGTCTTATCATAATGCCAATACTTATCATAAGCATTCATCTTAGATTTATTTCAAGTAAAATAAAAAAAATAAAAAAATAGGTATATTCATTGATAAGGTTTGCCAGTTCGTCAATAAACCACTTGTCCTCCTCCTGCACGTTATTTAAAGAACAGACTGAACGTAAACATAATTAACGTAGAGTAAATAATTAATCGTCAGTTTTGAGAAAAACAAGAAAACAAGGAAGTCTTGTTTTTGAAAATCCTCCTTGTTAAGGACGCTTTGAAAAACATGTTTGTTCGACATGAGGCGATCCCTGTGCCTTATAGGCCTGGTAATTGATTTTACCTCATTCAATTAACACTCCGCTTCTGGGTAATTGTTTAGCGAATTCAAGTTTTCAATAACAATTATTATCATGATAAGTGTAAAGTGTATATTCACAAGATGGAAAGACAACGTAAGTCTTTGTATTATGAAATTAATTGGTCCTTGAAAGTTTCGGCTTTTATTTTTACCAAGAGCCATTTGCGACTTTTTTTATTTATTAATTATCTAAATTGTGTGGAATAATAATGAATAATCTATTAAAAACCTTGAAATTATCTTTAAACAAAACCTATCCTGGAATAACCTTGTATCTGAAATATCTCGAAAATCCATTTCCAAGCTTAAACACCTCAATTCCGTGAATCCTAACTTTTAAAAACCCGTCAACTACTAGTTACCTCTGAGTATCTTACGGTTGCCTGGTGTATGTGGGATTTACCGATGAACTGGAAATAAAATTATGACGTCTGATGAACTGCCTTATATGATTTGTTTTTGGAGCCAGTAGACGTGAACATGTTTCTGGCTATTATACCGACTTAAACTGGCTTTATCCTGCTGTTTGACGACCATATTTCCATGATCCCTACCTATCTCAAACCTTAAAAAGTAGAAACTTTCCAACATAACTCCACAAACTCCTCACTCTCCGCACTTATGTTTATTCGTTCAACACTAGAACCCAATCAATCAATATTCCTACCTCATCACAAATACACTTTTTCACAGATCGTTTTTCGTTCGATTCTCTTGCACTACCGTTGGCCGTGAAACAGTACGAATCACCGAAAAAAACTGTCAACAATGGTTTCTTATCTTTCGAATTAGTATTCACTTATAATCTTTAATTTTAATTTAAAAATATTGTATAAACGGATAGTAGAACGACAAATATATGAAATCCTTACTTATTGGCAAGTAAGAATATTTTTTTTTTTTTTTATATATAACATTGCGGTGTGTTTAAATACTGTACCTATAAAGTTTTTATTCAAATATTTTAAGTTTTTATTTGATATACTAATCCATCACCCTGATCGTTAGCTCAATCCTAACCATCCCTCTTGAAGGTTGAAACGGTAGTGGCCTCTTGTTCTCCACTCACGTGCTGTATGCTTGAGAATTGTATATAGGTATCAGTGACTTTTGTATATAGTCTTATTGATTCTGTTTTGTATTTGTGTATATTGTATTATCATTTTATAAATTTATTGTTTTGAATATATATTGTGTGAATGTAGTATGAATGCTGTACTTTCTCACTATTAAAATGTCCTCGTATGTTTGTGGCTATTGCGCCTTACCTCAGCCTCAACTGGCTGAGACCAGTGATACGGCTGAGACAGAGGCGCTGGGATCTCTTGGGTTCTGCTTTTTTCCTCCACAAGTGGAGGGAAAAGCCCAGCCTGGAGTCCCCTTAGCAGTTGTATATATTGTATATAGTTACCATTGTTTGTATGATGTTTATTTATTTGCCAACTTAGTATTTCTCTCAATTGTAAGTTGTTTGTTTTGTTTTTTATTATTATTTTATTGTATATATAAATGATTTTTTTTCTATTTTATGTAATTTGACTTTAACATTACTTTCCGTATATATTGTATGGATGTAGTCTCATATCACTATTACTATTGTTCATTCTGAAACAAATTGTAATATTTCTCAATAAATAAATATTTAAAAATTAAAATATCCTAAATTGAACTGATTGTAATATTACCCAATAAAGAATATTATTTGATAATATATTTTTTTAATATATTCAATATGAACCAATGTATTAATCATGACTGTATGTTCCTTTTGACAAAATTAATAGTATTAGGACGTGTTAGTGGTTTTTTATAATTATTTTTAATAATGAGTAATTGTATAAATTACGATTTTCATCGCAACTACAGAGGACTTAGGTATATTTAAAAGAATAAAATCATCATGTAGAATTTTTCATTTTTACTCTACAATAAAATAAACAAATGCAAACTCATTTTATTTATTGCAACGGACTGAAACAGAATGGAATAACATTAACATAAATATCATACAAGAACCCTAAAAACGTCTTCCCATTTCTCTTGGCCTAGATTAGTAATATTTTTGTTGACTGGAAATATCGCTGCTTACGAAGATAAAACATATCTTAACGTGCTTATTTTTCGTCCCGGAACCAGTTGGACGGGTTTTGATCTGGACAAACAAAACTAAAAAAAATTGTTTTCGTCGGAAACAGTACACTGCACCCAAACTGGATTCGGCAGCGGGATTAATTGTTTCTTAATGAAGTAACCAATAAATAATAATTAAAATTAAAATTAATATTTCGAATGGAATTTTGTTTTGTTCGTTACCACCTTCGGTTTGGGCATCGGATGCCTAAAAAAAAAATAATAATAAATACGTGAGTGAATTTACGTCGATCTGGCCCTGCCCTAGTTAGCTGAGGTCTGTGCCAACCCGAACGACTAGTCCAAACAATTTTGAAATTGATTTTGAATACGAATTAAACATAAATAGCTACTAAATAAATTAGCATAGTAATATATTACACATATATAAACAGTTTTATACAGCTCGTAAGGAATAAATAACACGGTTTTCCTAGTTAAAAAGCTATTCTTGTGAGAATATAAATTGTTTATGAAACAAGTATTAAGTACTGGAATTTTGTTTCACAAACGTAATATTAAATTTACCAACTCGTAAAAAAGAACACACCAGGCTTGATTTTATGTTGTATTTTTTTCGTAAATAGTATTTGGTTCCTCCCCATTTTACTTCAACAAAGGCACAAAGCCACCCCACTCCTCAAGCGCATACCGCGCCTAGTGCGAAAGGAACCTTAGAATGCCAACGGGCAATACGAGGCTTGAGCCATGGACTGTATATACCATTGCTGCTGTATATACATAGAATGTTTTTTGTATTTATTTTGTAAATAAAGTTGGAGGATAAGAAAAAAAAAAAAAAAGTAAATAGTATTTGGTTTAATATTGAATTAAATTTGAATGAAGTTTAAAAACGAATTAAAGCATAAAAAACATTCTAGTGGGTTATAGCTTGTTTAATTACGAAATCCAATAGTTGAGTAAAAAGAACCCAAAGGATAGTAGTTAGCACAACAGCCTCCTATGCCCAAGGTCCCGGGTTCAACCCACAGCTGGCCCTAGGATTTTTTAATGGGACACAAAAATCCTTCGTTATGCCGTCCTTCGATGGAGACGTTAAAAGGTGGTCCCGAGCCTGTGCGATGACAGGTACACGCTAAAGATCCCTATCCTAATTAAACCTGGATAGGAAAAAGTAGAACTCCCACCGCATCGTCCGATTAGCCACAGCAGCATAAAGGGACGTTAAATAAACAAACAAAAAACAAATACCCAAATCTATGATAGCATATATTTGAAGTGGATCAAACATTATTGTAACCAGTACTGAGGGTGATTCTGATTTATAATAGGTTAATATTATTTATTTTTAAACAAAGATTGAGAGTGGCGTGGTCTAGTGGATAGAACTAGAGTTTACAGTTCTCCAGGTCCCGGGTTCGAATCCTGGGGCAGAATTATTTATTTTGCTATGACATCCTTAGAGCGACGCTGGGGTATGGAGATACGCCTGGGGGCACACCCAGCCTCTATAAAGTGGGTACCAGAAATTAAGGAATAACCTCAGCGGCTGAAAGTGGTCTAGACTTAATCCCCTCCTTGCTGTTGGCCATGGTTAGTATGAATGTCTATAAGTACTGAACCCAATAAATCATTCCTGGATTTTAGTGGTTCAAGTGGATTTTTTTTTTTAAATAAAATATTACTGTGCTATATTGAAAAAAAAATTACTTACGTTTGTGATAATAAAAAAGGATGAATGTATGCTATCCCGAATACTAAATGTTTAACGAAAATAGTAAAGTCGTTTTATTAAATATCATCATCCATCATAATCAGATAGTTTTTTTTTTTTTCGCTTTTAATCACTTTCCATTAACTTTTACAATTTTGTGTTTAAGTTAATTTTTTTTTTAAATCTTAAGCTTTCAAACGGTATAGTATACATATATATTAATTTTCTTATTTTTTAAAACCACAAAAATACTTTTGTTTCTTTCTCCCATGGTTGGATATCGAATTCGCTGAACATACCCGTTTTATTTCAATTTTGAAAAGATGAAATCGTTATTTTTTTCGAATCTATAAAATTAAAGGTACTTTAAAGAGAAAAATAAAAATAAATCATCAGTATTTAAGCTCTCTCAGACTATTTAAATCAGAATAAAAAAATCTTCAATAATAAATGTTATGAAATATTGCATCGAGATAGCGATTTTAATCAAAATCGTTTAGTTAGTTTTAGAGAAAAACGTAAAAAGATGCAGAATGTAATGTATGAAGTTGCTGTTTTGATACTCCGATTTCGATGGAAAAGTTACTGCGATGTATCGGGCTTATTGTTGTCTTTAATATGAAATTTCACTTTCTTATGACTTTTCGTTTTCGGAGAGACTTACTTCTCACGGACGCACTAAAACGCTTATTTTCGTTAGTTAGTGAATAAAACATTTATATATATTGATGTAAATATATTAATGATATAAATAGGAACATAACATTCTTTCTAATATAACTTTATCATAATGGCATCTTGGAACGGAGTGCTCTGGCTCTAGAATAGAGGAGAAGGGAGAGGTACTTATAGGATAGGATAGAAGGTTAAGGAAGGCGACAGAGATCAACAGAAGGAATAGGAATTGAGGGCATATGGATCAATTATTATCCATAATGTCCAAGCACTTCTTTTAGGTAAGCTGGGCCCAATTAAGGTTCATGGCAAAAGTCCCAGAAGACTATCAGAGGGAGCGCCGTCCTTTATGATAGAGGAAATATTAATATTAATTATTAACAATGGCTATAAATGGCTAGACATACTGATGAGTGAATCTCATTCCATAACTCACTTTATGGGGCACTTTCAATACCCAAAGCCCATTCTACATTCTTGACCTAATCATTCCTTGTCAATCGGTACATTCGTTTAACACAAGATCCCAGCCCACTAAGCTCTATTTTCCTTCTCGTCGTACACCTTCCTTTAAAAAATCCTTTAGTTTACGTGCCACCTCACTTTGGAATTCCATACTTACCTCTATACGCAAATCATCTTCTTTAATCTCATTTAAAAACAAATTATTCCAACATCTCCTAAGTAATCAATATTCTGAATAATTGTATACAAAATTAAGAATAATAGTCATATTTCACTATAAAATGAGGAACAATACATATATGATAACAAAAATTTTTTTTCTTTGTATAATTTAATGATATTAGTGTGAGGTACAACTATAGTATCTCTGCATGCACAAGCATTTAGTATTTATTATATAGTCATACATGAATGTACTATTCTCGTTGTATTTACTACTCTATAACTAATGCAAGTAGTAGTTATATGTCTTTCAAGCAATCGTTTTTACTACTTTTAGAAATAATATAAGTATTACCTTAAGTTTGTTTTTTTAATGTTTATATTTTTATGCCAGATACAAGACTCAGTTCTTGTACTTTATTGTTATTCGTAGAGGTCAGAAGGTCCCAGAAGAAAATTTACTTTTCGAAAAAACTATTGAAAACTAGAATTCGAATATTTTCACGATCCCAATAATATATATCTCATAATGTACATTGTGGAGTGAATGTAAAAATAACCTCCACGGGCCCCGTGGCACGGGGTAATATATTACCATATTGTACCATCAACACCTCTCCTTCTTGCTCAGATCAGATGTTCCATTCCCTTAATTCACTTTGCTGGTTACAATCCTCTCGCTTATTCAGCTTCGGCAGGCGAAGATTCCTGGAATAGATTAAAGCCCCACCGAACCGTGAATCGTAGGTGAAAGCAAATTGGAGCGCGAGCTAGCACTTACGTAACTACGTGGCACCGCATTAATTTCATGCCCCTGTAAGAAGAGCCCCAATGAAGAAAAATAAATCTTTTAAAGAAATTTCCACAGTGGGAAGGCTAAAGAAGGCTTGAGGATTATTCAGTAGCTGTATCTTTTTTACATGACCCATTATCACGAATTAAGCCACTTCTCAGAACTCGCGCCCTCTTTCCCCATAATCTGATTAAGGCTGAATGAGATTCATCAGGTGGAGGATAAGTAAGATGCGCGTTGTTGCACGCAATGTTGCTGCGCGCCATGCGTTGAGCATCTTCATGTTGCGGCTCGTTATCTAGGCTTTGTATGTTAATGACCGCTTTGGGACCTAACGCCTCATAGTTACATGAGCACATTACCATCAGCCTCTTTTCCCATTTCGGGCATAGACACGGTGATGTTAAAGATAACAAAACATCAGATCCTTGGTATCTAAACCATGTCCATGGTGTTCAATACAAGCATATATCCTTATATATTAAAAACACTACTTATATATTAAAATAATTGATCGAGATTATTGGAGAGACGGAGTGCTGAGGACCGGGATGTGATATCATTGCAGAACCCCGGAGAGAAAAAAAAACTACACATGAAGATTATAAATTTATCATTACAATTAAATTAGAACTATTCTCCACTATTATTTTTAAGGAAGTTCATTTAATGTTATTAAACCTTCTAATTTAAATTAATTCAATGTACGTAATTTAACATATATTACTCGTACTGTCTAAAACATCTAGTATAAGAAATAATTAGACGGAGACTTAACGAATTCATAACATATTGGGCACTTTATTTCTCTTAATAATTTTAGCATCATTAAAATAAACTCTCTTCTATATGTAATATATATATGATAGATATATGATTGTTGATTGTGAGTAAGGGGTACATATCTGGCCAAAATTGATAAAAATAATATTATATATATATATTTTTTAAAACAAATTTTATTGGTTTTTACAAATGTTTATACAAATAAGTAAAATGGATGAATTAAAATAATAGGCATGAATAGACACAGGTCTCAAGGCCACCGACTTTTCAGGCGCTTCGGAGAAAATACTATATATAAGATATAAAATGAATACATGCTATATTATATTTAAATTAAAATATTCTCTTCTAAAACACTATATTAACTATCACATTATTTATATAATATATAAATAATGATAATATAATAATATTATTATCATTGACGTTTCGAAGTCTTTTGTTTAATCTTCAAAATATTGCTATCCATAAAAAACAATAATATAACATTAAAAATAAGCATACATTAAACACCAACATTAAAAGTAACCATACATTAATGTCCAACATTAAAAAACAGCTATATAAAACTTACACCTGTATCCTATTTTATTAGTTGTTTTTAAACGTTTTAGTTTAATGAATGCTTATTTAAATATTTTAATGACGAAGCTATCAGCTATCTAGTACTATACATTACTTCTGGTATGATTAATAGAATAAACGGCGAAAAAATAACAATAATCTGTAGATATATATATATATATATATATATATATATATATATATATATAATATATATATATATATATATATATATATATATATTATGAGCGGCGTGGTCTAGAGGGTAGAGCGCTAGCCTGATGTGCTCCGGGTCCTGGGTTCGAATCCCGGCAGATGCGGAATATTCTGTTATTTCACGCGGGGGACGATCCTCCTGGGGCACACCCAGCCCCAATCAAGCGGGCACCCAAAAATACGGGAAAAACCTGCCGAATCACCTAATTGCACGGCCGTTGGCCTAGAAACGGTACGAATCTATACAATGTACTGAGCCCAAAACTCTTCATGGTTATAAGAGTTATATTTCATATTATTATATCATAATAATAATAATATCATATTATTATTCCAGAAGAATAACATTAAGGTAAGGTAATAATTACAACTGCATTGGTTAATACATCATGTATAGATGTAATAGATGAAAAAGACATGAAGAGAAACTGTCTATTGGCAGCACTCTAGTCCACTAGGTATTCTAAACTAGAAGGTTTCGAGGCCATCTTATTTTCAGACGCCTCGGAGGATTGTCAGGAATAGAAGAGGAAGCAGAGATTGAAACTAGTGGGTAAGAGTGGGAGTCGAGTTTGTAATGGAAAGATTGATACCTGGTTCAGGCAAAATCTGATACATGTAAAACATTAATGGGTGAGTTTATTAGTGAAGAAGTAAGGAGCGTTGGGGAATTTTCAAAGGATTTGGATTGTAAGGATTGAAGACGGGAAGAATTTGATAGTATAGTTGAGCCCCAAAGCTCAACTCCGTATTCTTTTATATTTCCATCATATTTACTTGATGTATTTTACAATATATATGTTAATATCAATAAATATGTTTAAATAAATATATATATAAAAGAATTTACTATAAATTTACTAACAATTTTAAGCAGTATAGTGTCTTACAAACAAATCTTGGAGATTTGTGGATATTACAATCTTTAAATGAAACTAAACAAAGATAAAGGCAGGGAAGTATTTTGCTGATTATCGCGGTCTGAGAATTGGGTTTTCAAGAATGTAATTTATGACTATATTATTATTGATACTTATTGTTGGTACGAATTTATTAAACATTAAAACACGATCAATAATTTCTTGTTTGATAAATATTTCCTTTTTATATTTCGTTTGAAACATTTGTTTTTCCATTATTAATCATTTATTATTTACAAAAGAGTAGAGCAAAACTGGTTAATGTGAGTTTTTTGTTATGGGAGTGCCGTATTTGTGTTGTCTTCTTAATATATAAATACTCCTCTTCTCTAATAATCTAGAGCACGTATCATGCATAACAGTACGTGAAAAACCTTCCTCATCAACAGTTTTTAAACTCTGCATTTAGCTTCCATATGTACGACTGTTTTCATAAAATACTGTAAAAAAAAAGAAAGTATTAATTACAATAATAGCTTATGCTATGGGTTTCTCGTCATTCCCCCTTAACTTTCACGACATAATTACTAATATATTAATGTCTCTAATATCTTGAGCTTTCCCGTTGTAAAACCGTAATAAATGTGTAGTACCGTTTTATAATATACATTTATATTACTACTTTTATTTCTGGTTAACTCAAGAAACCTTAAAACATGCATTTTTCTTTTTCTAGTTTCGCAAGTATTATAATGTTCTAGTAATAATTAAATTGAGCATAGCATTATTTTAAATCCAACCTAATTATTGAAGTAGAAAAAAATATTCTTTAGCAGTGAAGAAGTTACTTTCCTTACAAATACATCAATATTAATCGAAGCCGATATAAATATACATTTTATGAAATGTATGATTTTCCTTATAACATCATTGTTTTTTGGTAGTGTCCCCATTATCAGAAGTACACTGTATTTTGCGCTTCAACATAAGTAGATTATATTCATCAAATATATAACAAAGATAATCCACGTCATTTAGTTACTAGTTCTATGTTAAATGACATAATTTATAAGATGAGCTAATAACTATATATATATATATTTTAATATACAAACCGGTAGATGGTCCGAAGTATAAACAAGAGAGTGAAAATTCCTTAGCTATACCGATCTTTGGGGAAGACGGGGAATAGTAGTCCAGAGTCTGTCAAAATTTAGAACTTTCACTGATGTCGCGTCCTATTAGACATAGTCGCATAAAGTGACATTAAATGAATTTTAAAATCTATCATAATACATGGCTATATAAAGTGTAGTATAAGGATCACCTGTGATGTAGTAGCTTATATCATAAAATCCTTCTTTCCCTAAGGTCGCGGATTCAAACCGTGTAGATAGGATTATTAAAAGGCAGTTAAAATTTCTTTACGTACTTCAGAGGGAAAGCAAAATGATGCCCCCGAGCTAGTCGTTAAAAGTCACTATTCTAATTGAACCTAAATCTGATTAGCAACAGTAGCACAAAGTGATGTTAATAAAAAACAAACAAAGTGTAGTATAATGTGAACTAATCTTTAAACAAAGATGGTTTAAGAAATATAAAATATATATGCTGATTATAAGAACCCTCAATTATAAATTTAATATAAAGTGTATTTCTATTGAAGTATCTGATTCGAATATTATCGATATATTTCACTCAGGTGTAAAAAAAAAAGGTAGGAACGAGCGGTTTCCTTCTGTTCCGTTTAATAAAATATTGGTATCATGGCTTCCTTCTGGACAAAAGACTAACTTGGAACCCGCATACTAGACTTAAACGACAAGAACTTAATCGACGATTTGGACAATTATACAGACTACTGAACAGAAATTCAAAACTATCTATCGAGAACAAACTGTTAATATACAAGACAGTACTGAAACCTATCTGGACCTACGGACTTGAACTGTGGGGGACAGCCAAATTTTCTAACATCAAACGCATTCAATCCTTCCAATCTAAAGTCCTCCGAACAATAGTTAATGCCCCTTTTATGTACCCAACCATACCTTACACCGCGACCTAAATATTCCATTTATTTTAGACCTTATACCATTAAAATTCTCTAAATTTCATCAGAACCTTATCCATCACCCTAATCCCCTAGCTCAATCTTATCCAGCTCCACACATCCTTACCATCCTCCAGAAAGTTGAAACGGCAGTGGCCTCCGAGACCTCTTGTAACATGTATATTGGAGTTCTAGCGTTGGCTAGATTCTCCACTCACGTGCTGTATGCTTGTGAATTGTATATAGGTAATGAGTGACTTTTGTTTATATTTTTTTATTGATTTTGTTTTGTATATATGTATATTGTATTATTATTATATAAATTTATTGTTTTTATATATCGTGTGAATGTAGTATGAATGTTGTACTTCATCACTATTAAAAATATCCTAAATTGGACAGATTGTAATATTACTCAATAAAGAATTGTTTCGAAAAAAAAAAAAAAAAAAAAAAAAAAAAGCAATTATTTCTACAATAGTTGAAAAGTACCAACCAATGTGTTTTTTTTCTGTACCTACTCGACCAAATTGGTGATAGAATATTGTTTTTGAATTTGTTAAATTGATTTTCGTCCATTCATTAGCAAGAAGATTTACAAATTTTGAACTTGAAACTGAAAATATTTTTTTTCTGGAAGACACATCGTACATGAAGTGTATAATCGGGAGTCAGTCTTTTTCTAATATTTAAACATTGCCGACGTTTCAGCTGAAACGTGTGAGCCATCATCAGTACATTACTGTGCCATGTCAAGCATAAACTCATACAAATAAAATCAAGTAGTTTATGGTTGAAATTACTCAGTAATGCCCTGATGATGGTTCATATGTTTAAGCCGAAACGTAGGCAAAATTAAAATTTTCGACATCCTCAGTATATCCTAGACTTCCATTTTTAATCTAACATAATAGTATTTAAGGCACTGTGTGAGACAACTAATATGTAAATGTTTTATAAACAATATCAATTTTTAAAAAAAAATCGAGCTGACTGCAGTTCCATTTTCAATCTAACAAATTCGAACTCGTAAAAATCGCTGTTTGGCTCGAAATATCAGCAGCTCGCGGGCTAGACTAGAATAATGAGGTCATTATTACTGGATTCAAGTCCCAACCAAAAAAACGTTACGAAACGATAAAGGCTAGACGGGAAATTTCCGCTGAAATAAGTCAAGGTCCGGAGATAGGTTCCTTTCGCCGAGAGACGGCAGCGAACTGAACTAGTATCGCCTGATCCACGAACTAGATAGGAACTAACAGCTGTGGGTATCTCATCCAGGCTATTAGTGATGGATTAGTTCTCCGTATCTCGGATTACAAAGAACTAAAACTTGGTCAAATTAGCCGGTGAATTGCTTATCATCTGGGGATTAACATATCTGAGTGGCGGGGCCACATGGGTGGATAAAATCACCCAGATAAAAGTGGACGTGGGACAAACGTGCTAAATCGAAAACAATGGTGTATCAAGTATGTGCTACGATTTTAACCATGATTGTATGTTTATATATTATAATCTTCATTCTAGTTTCCTTAGTATTGGCAAGTTATTATACAATTATATTAAATAGATCGCTTTTAACTTCCATAAAATATTATTATTTTTTTTAATCTAAGCATAGTTCTCCAGCGTTTCGGTATTGTGCTTCTATTATCAGTACTGTTTATTGGACTGAAACTACTTAGCAAAATCCTTCATATAGGAATCCTAATATTAAATGATATAACTTCATAATTCTTTGAAATATTGTTTAATTTACATTTTACATTTCAGCTTTGGTAATATTAATAAATAAATCATTATTTACAAATCTAAAGAATCTATTATTAAATTGTCTCATAGTATAAAATTAATTGTTTCCATCATTATCTGCATTATATCCATTATTATCAATGAAAGATGCTTAATAATTAGGAAAAAAAAGTTGATTAAAGACACCTAAAATTACAATAATTCTAAATGGGCATATTAAATATATGATAAGACATTAAGACCTAAAATTGGTCTTTGAATATTTTAATTCTAAAAAAGAAGTCATTTATATGCTTCTACAAACTGAAAAGCTCGAAAAATTCTGGATAGGCAAGGAATGTGAACAAAAATTGATAAAGGATTACTGATGTATTTTGTCTTGATGAAATATACCAAGCTTCGCAATTTTTGGCTTTTAGTACAAAATATTCATTTATGATTTCTTACTAAATTTAATATAATTGTAATCGGGCTTACAGTCATTAATATTCCATTCCCCATGTCCTATAATTTATCGGTTTATCATTTATTCCCCAAAATATCGCTCTTGGTCGTCCTGTTTGTATAGAGCCGGCGAACGAAGATTCAGTATTCCATAGATCTTTCCTTACCCGATCCAACAGAACTCTAGCCCTTTTTCAAACCGCCGCTCCGACTCCCTTTTAAATCCCGCCTATATAATCATCTCTTGGATTTTCATTCATAACGAAAATTGATATTTTTAATGCTATTTAATCGTTAGCAAAAATAAAATTAAACTCTCAAGTTTTTTAGCTATTAGAAATAAAATCTACTACACTCTAATAACAATTTTTTGTTTCGTCACTTGAAATTCTTTTTAAAAACCCAAAACATGGTAGTATTTAGTATCTTTGCTAATTCTTGTCAGATTTAGATCATTTTGCGCTCGTATGGTTAGAAATGTCATTATATTCCAAATCAGTACTTTTATTTTTCAGGATATGTATTGTTTTTTGAGTTATTTGAAAAATAATTTTGTAAAACGTATTAGAAATAAATTTTATTTTAACTACTTAGAGGACGAATTGCTTCAAACCCAGCCTTATTGCATATCTAGACGGTTAGGGAAACATTCGGGAAAAATTTCAGCTTCACTAAAAGACATTTTTGAGATACTGCAATGACCGCAAAACTAAAGAAATCTGAAAACCCGTTACTACTATTAAGTACTGATACTTCTCCCCGCCATATCCTTTATAAGATGAAGTGAATAGGAGCCGAGAGACAGATGTCGGATCTCGGATGGGAGTACAATTGCTATCGACCGCCCGGCCTAATTAGAACTGGAAGCTGAAGGACCCGCCACTTCTGGTGACTATCTCATTATGTGTCCTCCTCCGAGCCTGATTGGAGGGCGGGGGCTTACTGGAGATTACGTCGAGTTCTTTATTTCGAGTGCGAGGGGAGTTGGAGGAGTGTCTTCTAGTGGCTCCTGCCGCCCTCCTCGGATTTAAAAGTTCGATCCGCTAGGAAGTAAAGAAGTTGAAAAAACATGATGGATATTAGCAGCAATAGGCATACATTCACTCTCGAATGGTTCCAATACTTTCGGTTTCATACTCTCCACATTAAAAATAAAGAAGCTGGTGTTAATTCATTTTACACCACTTTCATGCTAAACGGACTATGTTGCACATTTTGCTAAACCAGTTTTGAAATAAAAAATATTATTCTGGGACTATTCGTCCCATAAGAATTATATACAGTGAACAGAGAATGTCCAATTAGTCTGGCTTCATTTGATACTTGTTGTTTAGTCAAATAGTTAATCGAATAAAGTTTTCTTATTTTTTTATTATTTATTGATATTTACAACTGTATTAGTTAATACATTAAGTAAATTAGCTGTCAGATTAACTACATGAAGAGAAAATGCCCATTAGCATCACTCCACTAGGTACTCTAAACTAGAAGGTCTCTTCTCTTCAGACTCCTTAGAGGATTGTCAGGAATAGAAGAGGAAGCAAGGATTGAAAATGGTGGATTAGAGTGGAAGTGGAGTTTGTCATGGAAGGATTGATACCTGGTTCGAGTTAAATCAGCAACATAAGGAACATTAAGGTCTTTTTGAACGAGTTTGTTCGTGACAAAGTAAGGTGCATTGAGGACTTTCCGAAGGATTTCGGATTGTAAGAATTGAATACGGGAAGAATTGGATGGTTTAGTTGAGTCCCAAAGCTCAACTCCGTAAGTCCAGATAGGCCTTATGATGGTCATGTAGATGAGCCTTTTATAGATACGTGGAAGTATGGAGCGTTTTGCCAGTGAGTGTTGTAGTAAGCGGGCAGTTCCTTGTCGTTTCAGTCTTTTGTGCAGATTCAATATTAGACGTTTGTCAAGTAGAAGTCCTAGATAAGAATATAATTAAAGGACACTGTCGGAAAGGATGTCATAGGTTTACGACAAAGACTAAAGGTGATTTGATGGAATTTGTTGGAATTTGATTAAATAAAGTTAAAACAAAGAAGTTTTCTGGCTGGCAAGGATTGGAATAGGAAGATCCCAAGTAACTATTTTCTTCGGGATTCAGGATGAAGCCACCTTCAACCAGAATACCTGTGAGAAACGTGTATTTAAATCTTATAATCCTATTCATTAATATTCTTTGACTCATCTCGTTTTCGCCCCTGCGTTTTCCATCTACAAGTCATCCGTAGTCAAAGTGTGGGAGTTTGAAAGAAGATACTAAGACATGACGGGTACTACACCAGGATTTGTAGTTTCATGCGCAAATACAAGCCCTCAAGTTGAACTGCTTATTAAACTCAACTAACAACGTATAGATCTTCAATTGTACGATAACGTAGAAATTCCGTTACCTGCCGCAAACTGACCACAGAGAACGAGCAGAAGCATAAATTATCTAAAAATTCCATGTGCTCAAAAAGGTCAGATATCTGTCTCTACGCCTCCTTGTTTTGTCACTAATTCTTAGCACGTTCATGATAGTCCCTTCTAAAAGCAAATTTATATTTAAATGGCTTAGTTCACGTAGTTAATTACAGGATACAAATTTGTTGATGAAGCACTTATTAGAAGCTTTCCAGGATATTTCAATTGGTTCAGACTTAGGTCAGTATTCGCAAGCTAAACAAATCAATAGTCACATATTCAATTTCATTTAAATTGACTTAAATGTGAAGGCATCTTCATAAAAGGTTTCTTTTTTTTTGGGGCGTAAAATTAAAAATTCCATAGGTTTATTCTTATCCTTAATGATTTTCTGAACTTTATCTCGTTTGTTAACCATTCGCACCATTTTCTGTACGTCCAACTTAACAAAGTTCATTTAGTAGAGTCAAGTAGAATTAAGATCAGGTTTGCCAATTGATTTCTTATTTCATTGTTGATCGAAGGTCAAGATCCAGATTGTAATATGGATTTGGTGAAATGCATCAAATGTTGTTGGCTGAATGCCAGCCACAGACCAGGAACGCCCGGAGAGCCACGTAGGGCCCGGGATAGAGAAGGCTCATGCCAACTGTGCCGGCTGACGGGAATAGCTCCTGCCTCTTTAATAGGATAACGCACCGCACGCACGTTCATTTCTGCAACCGTGCCTTACGCAAGTCCTATCTACCTCCAGGCCCCGGACGTCGGTTCTTACGCCATTAGTTTCCTATAATAACTGAACTCCAGGCGTGTACTGAATTTCTATAAACCAATTAGTTTAAAGAAAAAAATAAATTATATTTTTTCTAGTTCAGATTAACTTAGACTTTAAAAGGCAAAAAATATAGAAAACCCAATTAAACTTATTGAAAGTAATTGGTTGGTTGGCTCTCAGAAATGGGAGAGGAAAGTAGGCTATTTGAATCCGAACCCAAACCACACAAAGCTAAAATATCCTAAGTTCTATCATCATATATGCAATATTTACATAGCTAAGAACTACAACACCTTACGGTATCGAAGTTCAATTCCATTTATGACAAAATATTTACTAATAATGCTGATACCCAACCATATTTAACAATAAAGTAACCAGTGAAAATCACTAAAACTCTTGCTCAGTCTTTCAAATAAACAAGTTATAAAAATAACAGCCAATAACCAAAAACATTTAATTAAACCGCTAAACAAGTGTACTAGTATGCTAATATAAATTACCGGAAGATCTTTTTTATTTACTACTACAATATCCATTGTATCATGATCACAGATAGCATAACCTACCTGACATAAAACAATTTTAATAGTTTACTCATCACCTAATTATTGTCCACATCAAATACCGAATCTATAGGAAATATGTATTTATATATAACTAACATTTTAAGAATAAGATACTTTATTATCGAAAGTTAATCTTGAACATACAATTTATATACATTCAAATTACATATTTCTTCTTCTCTAGCACTCCTATCTTGACTTTTGGATTTTAATTTTATTGTACTTTAATTAAAACTACTTTTCTATCATATATTTTTTTTTGTTTATTTTGAACAAAATATGGTGTAAAAATGTATTATTATTGTCAGAAAATACCTGTTTATGTTTATTTTCATTTTAAAATCAATGGCAGAAGCAAATGTCTCTTGAAAACTTCTCTTTCTTCTTATATGGTTTCTTATCCAAATTTTTCTGAATTTATATTTAATTAATATAAATTTGTAAAAATCTTTAAGTATAATTTTATAATGATATTCTCAGTTATATAATTATATCATGGCAATGTATAACTTTTTATTATAAGCAATGACCAACTTTATTTGTATGGGGGATTTTCCCAAAGACAAATAAATAAAATAATAAATAATAATGAAAGTATATAAAATACATAGAGATATTTATGACTGTATTAAGAAATAAATCAAGTAAATGTGGAGGAATATAACACAGGCACACAGCATTGGCGGTAAATTAGTCAATTGGCGATTAACTAGAGGCAGTGAATTCCTCTACCCATAATAGGAATTTTGAGTCAGAGGGTCCGGCGGCCATCTTCTTCTCAGAAGCCTTGGAAGATTATCAGTAATAGAAGAGGAAGGACTGGATGAGAGAAGAAGTACATAACTTAGTAGAGCCCCATAGCTCTACGTAGTAAGTTCAGATCGGTCTATTGATGGCCATGTAGATAAGCCTTTTATAGTTCATAGGTTTGTCCGTTTGTCTAGTAAATGTTTAAGTAACAGTAAACGGCGAGCCATGAATTTAAAAGAAAATCTAATGAATGATGCATACATTAGGGCAATTCAGTGGGTTAGGCCTATCTCCAAGAAAACTATCTTTGCACGGCAACTTCTATCGCCATAGTTACTATCACACTATCGTGCAAATTATGTAGTATTGTCTCTCTTTCAGGTTTTGTGCGATAATTTATAGTACAACCACGACACAAACAATTGACCGACGAGTATAACTTCAACTTCTAGAAACATATATTTTCAGCTTTATCATGCATTATAGTAATTCGATAGTTTTAACTATTTAGTTACTCTGGGACAGGGTACCTTAAGAACAATTTATATGTACAATTAAGATATACGATGTGTCTGACCAAAAGACCCAAGGATTATAATTAATTTTTATTTACAGTGATATCAGAAAAAAAAATGAAAGTATACAATAAGATAAAAGACTAAAATAAATAACTTCTTATAGATTATAGTGTCGAATAAAACTCATTCATTAACTAAGTTTAATATGAACAATAAATTTTCTTCATGAATTGATATTTGATTTGAAATATCAGGCTGGTTGAGCGTCTGTTTGAGATGACAGGAGATACTGGAACAGCTGGGACATGAATGATGGTACAGAAGAATCGTGGCGGATATGAGCGGAGAAGGAATTCCAGCGAGTAGTGGAGCGGACAAGAAAGGAATGATCAAAAGTTTTAGTTCTATGGATAGGAATATAAAGGTCAGAATGGCGCAATCTTGTTACGAGGTAGTGGATTGACGATTTAAATTGCAGAAGACTGTGGACATAGGGAGGAAGCTGGGAGTGGATGGTTTGGTAAAGGTGTGATCCTAGGAAATATTGACTGGGATAGAGTGAATGAGCCACCTTAACTCGCTGTATAAATGGGTCTCATGAGACCTCTTCGGTGTGTCGAGGACAAATCATAAAAATATGTTCACAATCGAGAGGCCACCATATACCCCACCGTAGTAGTTAAAGTGAGGGAAAATGAGTGAGGAGACAAGGAGTTTACGGGTGGATGATGGAAGAAGATGGCGGGAGCAATGGAAGCATTTAAGGGTACTTATTGTTCTTCGGGAGATTAGGGTAATATGGAGTTTCCAGGAGAGGATTTGGACAATGGTAATACCCATGTTTTAGACAGAAAGTCTACAATAAAGACAATAAAGTCTTGCTAGCGTTTCAATCCACATTGCGAATCATCATGAGGGCTCCGTTCGGTATTATATCTAAGGCAAGCTTATCCTATACTGTCTTCTAGGATACATAGAGATATTACTAATCGAAAACAATTAACTTCTAAATTTTTGGATTAAGATTTGAGTTTAAGCTAAGGTATTTGTCATAGTATAAAGTATAAACATAAGCGTTATTTTAAACCTATCTTTTTTGCTATTTTTATGGGTATGCACCATTAAATCATTGGTTTTAAATTTTAGCTGTTCAATCTCATGACACTATTGCCCGACATATTTCCGCAAAGCCCTTATATTTTAATCCTGCGTGCTTATTCCGTTTGATATGTAAATGTCATCATTCAAGTTTTAATCTGCAAGCCAGCGGTAGTAAATTCTCTTTGAACGGCTGATTTCTACGGATACAGCCATTACACAAACAGACTAGGAGATCACCTGTGAACTATAGCATTCATGGAATATTCTAGTGGAAAGCAATCTAGCCCTTCGGTGTATATCAGGGCTACACATCATGTAGGGCACAGGGCAATCAATGGTAATAGCGACCTGAAGGGTGAAGAGAAATTTTAAAAATAGATCATATAAAGGTACCCGACAGGCATAGGGATGATAGTCATAAAGTTATTTAAAAAAATCTGGTGCGCGCAGCACATGACATTTACTTACCTCCGTTGTTAAAATCAATTTAAGAATTTTGAAATAAATTTAGAGGTAAAAATTAATTGTTAACGTCCGATTAGCCACAGCAGCATAAAGCGGCGTTAAATCAATAAACAAAGAAACAAACAATAAATTGTTAAAGAATTAATTAAATTTAATTTCAATAAAAACATGTTTTTTATTAAATAATCTTTCATATTTCTATTTACAACAATCAGTTAGTTTCATTGGCTTTTTATCACTCTCCACTAACTTTTACAATTCCGTGTGTTTGATAATAATTTTTCTAAAATATTTAGCAATCCAACGGTATAAATTATACATCTATACTACTCTTCTTATGTTCAAAAAACAATAATTGCATACAAAAATATTGGTGCACTTCTCTCCTTTAGTTATTTATCAAATGTTTTATGTTTCATTAATGCTTACAAGATGACATGCCTATTTTTTTTAAATCTACTAAATTATAGGTACTTTAGAGAAAAAAAAATTAAAATATCGGCATTTTACCCCTATCAGCCAATTTCAATCAGAATGAAACCTGTATCATATTAAATCACATTCATACAATATATACAGAAAATAATAATAATAGTCAAATTACATAAAATAGAAAATAAATAAATTCACATGTGTGTCATATGGAAGTGTGTGTCAGGTGATGGCACAACTGAACATAAAAAATAACTGAGTTATATTGAATTAAATTACTTTTGATCAGCCGTCATTCTTAATATAAACAGCTGATATCAACGTCTAGGTGTTAGGATCATCGTTGCATGCCTCAGTATTTTTGTGGCGAATTTTAAAAAAATTGGTCAAGTAGTTTAGGAGAACTAGTCGTGGACAAACGGATTTTCTCTTATTAGTTATGCGGGTTTCAGGTATGTTAAAACGTAAGCCTTCAAATTTTGAGGGGGGGGAGTAAAACTTTTTTTTTTGTCTATTGAAAATAATAAAGCAAAAAGATATAATAATTGGATATATATGACGCGGGACACGATATATTTCGATTTATTGATACAAATTAAATTTATAATCGGTTAAAATATTTATGAATAGTTTGTCATTTTTTATCCAACCATGATCTTGTATTCCTAAAACAAAAAAAGATTCTACATGTAAAAAAAAAAAAAAAAAAAAGAAATGTATGTTTAAAACTGGACATTACGAAATTAACGAAAAGAAAATTCTAAAAATTGAAATTTCGTCAATGGACGGAAATAGAAGTTAGAGCAACGTACAGGTTGGACTCTTGGCTTTCATTTCAGATTTCATAATACTTGGCCAACACCTCTTCAGTGTCACCGCTACAAAAAGTTCATGGAAAAGATGGCAAAAGTAGAACATTAACGAAGTTTATTAATATTAGATGGAGAAAAAAGTAAGGAAATCGAGTTAAAGAAAGCAAGTAAAACAAAGATGTTGGAGGAAAAAATAAATTCTATATGTTTGTAAGTACTTTTTCTGGAAATGTTGAAAAATATCCGGGAATATATTTTGACTTCATAGTACCTGCGGACCATTGGCAACATGATAAAGAATATTTTATAACCTAAAAGAATTCAAATTTAAAAAAGTTTATTTATTAGGATAAGTTGAATGGTATTTTAATTTTAAACTTAAAAAATCCTTCACACCTCACATCCTTAAACAACTTCCTCGCAAAACCGTACTTTTCCTTACCTATATATACAATGCAACTCTTAGATCCACGTATTTTCCTACTTCTTGGAAACTTTCAATAATAAAAATGATACAAAAACCCAATAAGCCTCCTGAACATCCGTTTTCCTATCGTCCTATCTCTCTTTTGCCCATTATGGGCAAAATCCTAGAAAAACTCCTCCTAAAACGCTTTTATCCTATCCTAGAAAAGAATCACGTTATCCCTGACCACCAGTTTGGATTTCGAACATCCAATTCTACAATACAGCAATGTCACCGCGTGGTGGATGTAGTGTCCTCTACATTGGAGCGCGGAATGTACTGCACTGGAGCCTTTCTTGATGTAGAACAAGCATTTGATCGAGTCTGGCACCAGGGACTGCTTTACAAACTCCGTCAATTCCTCATCCCTACATATTTCCTATTAATGCGTTCCTACCTTACTGGCAGAACCTTTAAGGTTAACCATAACTTTTCCTACTCATCCATATTTTCCCAATCTGCTGGAGTGCCTCAAGGTAGTATCTTAGGTCCTATCCTCTATTCCCTTTATACAGCTGACATTCCACTCCATCCTCATACTGTCCTCAATACTTACGCTGACGACACGTGTGTCTTATCTGTCCATAATGATCCAACTACTGCATCCCAAACCCTTCAGTCCCACATCACATTCATTGAAGAATGGTGTCAAAATTGGAGGATTAAAATAAACCCTAACAAATCCCACCAAATCACCTTTACCCTTCGTCGCAAACCGATGAGTTCCTGCCCCCCAGTATCCTTTAATAACATTATCCTTACTCCTGTTGAGCAAATCCGATACCTAGGTCTCCATCTTGACAAGCGCCTTACTTGGAATCCTCACACCAGACTGAAACGACAAGAAACTGCTCGAAGATATCGATTACTACAACACTTACTAGACAAACGTTCAAAACTTCCAGTATATTACAAAAGACTCATTTACACCACTATTATCAGACCTATTTGGACGTATGGAATCGAGCTTTGGGGCTCTACGAAACCATCTAATTCCTCCCGCATCCAGTCCTTACAATCCAAAATCCTTCGAAAAATCCTGAATGCTCCTTACTTTGTTACAAATCAACTCATTCATAATGACCTTAACATCCCATTTGTTGCAGACATAGCCCGTGATAGATACTCCTCTTTTCATTCTAAACTCCCTGCCCATACAAATCCACTTGTCCGTAATTTATCTTCCTTAGATATTCCAGATAATCCTCCAAGGCGACTGAAAAGAAGGTGGCCTCGGGACCTACTGAGTTAAAATAGTTAGTGAAGTTCTACCACTGGGTTGTTCTTTCTCAAGACATTTTCTTTTTTCCTCATATTTACTTATTGTGTTCTTTAATACAGTTGTAAATTACAATAAATAAAAAAAAAAAAAAAAAAAAAAAAATCCTTAATGCTCCTTATTTTGTCACAAATCAACTCATCCATAAAGACCTAAATATTCCCTATGTTGCTGACCTGGCCTGAACCAGGTACCACTCCTTTTATGACGAACTCCATTCCAACTCTAATCCACTAGTTTCAAACCTAGCCACCTCAACAATCCCTAATAATCCTCCAAGGCGTCTGAAAAGCAGATGGCCCCGAGACCTTCTGGCTTAGCATAGTTTTTGGAGATCTGCTAATGGGTAGTATCTCTACGTGTGTATCATGACAGTATAGTCTTGTATCACATTTACTAAATGTATTTTATTATACACCTGTAAATATCAATAAATATATATTTTTTTTTTTCACGATGCTTGATTTTTATTTATTTTTTCACGGAAGGAGGGGAATTATTAGGTTATAAGTAATGTTATTTTTGTTTATACTGGTTAATTAAAAATTTAAGGGAATCGAAAAATTGTGAGCAATAATAAGTTAAGGTTTGCAGATGGAAAATAAAACTTTATCTTTCTCCATTCTCCCCCAAAGCCATTAAAGGCTAAATAATTTATTTATTAACAATTATTTTGGCCTGGAAAATTAGTATTGGGCATCTGCCGAAGAAACTGTTTGCAATAAGCAGATATGTTAACTTCCGAATAATAGTTTAATTCAAAGGCATCTCTATGCTACCTCCTCAAAAGTCGTCGGGGTTGGTTGTACGGGTCACTACCAACCCTTAAGTGTTTATCGTGAAAATTTGTTTAATATTCTGGGGCAGTATCCGAAACTGTAAGTCCAAGTCATTGTGAAGTACTTCGTTTGTAACATAAAATGGTGCATCCACTACTTTTCGTAATATTTTGGATTGGAAGGACTATTATTTGGATGTTGGAGGTTTTGGCATAGCCCCACAGCTCTATCCTGTAAGGGTTTGATCAGTACTTTGTTAATAGTAATTTTGGTTTTCAATGATAATTTGTCAAGTATAATAGTTGTTCAGTAAAAATCGTCTGTTCAGCTGTTCTCTTAAGTCTAATGTGGGTTGTCCATGTCACTCTTTTGTGTGAATACAGTCCCAAATATCGTACTTCTGAAGCTGGTATATTCTGAAAATAAACTGTTGGACATACACCAAATAATAAATACACTGTTAGTTTGGTTCATATTTACTTTGCAAATTTTAGCCCATTAGATAAATTGTCAAGTTGGTGTTGCAACATGAAATATGCAAAATATAAAATAATAAAGCTATGTTTCTCTTTTTAATTTCGTGCTAAATCTAATTCTCCTTAACTTGGACTTAAATGAGGACAAGAATATTCTTAATGGTCGTTTTGAATCAAATAACGTAACTATAATGAAAAGGTGGAATAAATTGCGATAATTAATAAACAAATTGAATTGAAAATGTTTTTATAAACACTTTAGAATCAAATTCAAAATTTTTAACAGGAATTCAGGAATTGGTCTTGTTAGTGGGATCGCGTAAACTTCAATAACATCTCATATATTCTACAAATGCGTAAAACAAGGTCTAACATAATTTTTTTCTGTTTTCTCAGTACAAGAAAAGTGGGCCACCAATTTTTCTGCCCAGAAAAAAAAAATTCTGTAGTACGATAAACAATCACTATTACATTGATTGACGTTCATTGCTTTATTTAATTATTTATTTTGTTTTAAACTATATAATTTACTTTATTCTAACAATGTTTGTTGGTGTGTTTATTATGATTCAGAAAAAAACATCAATAATTCTTAAAATCCATGTTCATTATACAGGAATTTGACAGTATGAATAATGTCGCTTGTTAGAAGTCACCAAACTTTCATATTAGAAAACAAACGAACTTCTGCGTTCATAAATATATTTCAACTTAGCAAACGAATTTAATTTTTAAAATGAGGGATGTTTCTACTATAATATATTTATATAAACATTGAATTTGTCAATTCATGTTTTATTCAAGATCAGGTTTTATTTTCGTAGCGCTTAATCATGTTAAAAATGGTTTAGGTCCCAAGCAAAGATTTACCGGTCGATAACTTACTTGGAATTTATTGGCTGATGCTGGGATCGGGTCCTAACGGTATTTCTAAAATGTGCATATTAAAAATAAATCATTAAGTTATGATATCGCAATATTGTAACAACACAAACACTTTTTCAAATTCACAACCCTCCAAAAGATAATTTATAAGCTGCATCTTGAAATTTATAACCACTCCCTTTATCTCTTCGTGTTATTTGAATCTTGTTAATATAGGATCAACTTTTCGGTGTTGTTTCCCCATTCTCATGACTTATTTTTTGAAAACACTTTCTCATATATGATTCATTACTTCATTCCATAGCTTACTGCTATTCCTCTACATGGGTGTTCATTGGCTTAGACCACACCCAACGAACACCCATAGTTGATAAATGATGTAAACAATTATGAAATAAAATAAATAATTAACAAAAGGAAGTTCAGGTGTGCTCATTTAAGTGTGTAATAAAAAAATACCATTTGACGTTGATAAAAAATATCCGATACTATGCGGGGAAAAATTGTATGGTCATCTTCTCAGAATAAATTCTAAAGTATTAAGAAGATAAATTGCTGATTTCATGCATAACTGAAAAAGAAAACCCTATCAGTTTACAGAGGCTGTAAAAGGCATGGTAGATTTAAAAATTACAGAAATATCATTTTCAAGTCTACCAAATAGAAAAAATAATTATTGAAACTGAACTGTTAATATCCTAGAATAAATATAGGCCAACCCAATCAAAGTCAAATCCCCTCCCCCATCAAAAAAAATAAAAATAAAAATAAAAATGAATAAATAAAATTAAAGTAGAAAAATTTCAGAGAGAAATACTGTACACAAACGGAAATACAGTTCGAAAATAATTCATACAATATACTCTAGAGAGGGGAAAAATGTCTATATTAATAGCAATTCACTTTTTGATTTATAATTATACACTATCTGTATTGCATAACTTACATATTTAATAGAAATATTTAAAACCTATTTATATGCAAAAAGATTTTGGTACTAACATTCTAGTCGCATTTCTTAAAATCAGAAATAAAATTTTCAATTGATTAATTTTAGTTCATAGTTTATTCTGAATTGGTTTTTATTAATCATAGTGCAACTAATTTTTACTCTGATTTGTTTTACAACGAAATTATTGAAGGCTTTCCTTTCACAAGAAATCAAATCGCCAACCACTTCATGCATTCCTTAAAATATACCAAATATGAATTGTTTTCACAGCAGAAATAATCCTGACTAACATATAAACATATCTTACCCATAATTCAATGTTTCATACCTACTTAGAGTAAATGTAAGTGAATTTGTATTGATGATGGGGTTAAAGGGGTTACTAATAATTTTTATTAGGGGAGTCTGTGGCTGAGTGGCTAGTTTCTCACGCTAAAGGTGGTGAGTTTGAATCCCAGGTCTGGAGGGACTTTTTCAAGCATTTAATAAATGGGGATTCACTTACAACCTTTCTCTCAAAGTACACGTATATGAGACCTTTCATGGAAAAGGTGGCCACTCACAAAATTAGGAGTAGGCGGTGATAACCTTACCCATTAAAATATCTCCCAGGAGGTTACACCACGATACCAAGGTTCTATAAGGCCTGTCGCGCCACTGGTAGAAGATTTTTTTTATTAGTACGTTGACTATTTAAAACCAATTTTATTAAACTTTTAATGTGTATTTAAAAAAAAAAAGAGGAAGTAGGTATTAATAAGAGGTAGGATATGTAGTATTAGATTCTTTTGTAAAAAAATATTTATAATAAATATGCTCTAAAAAATATATATATTTATCTATATTAAAATTTGATCTATGCAGTTACAAAAAAAAAGTTATTATTATATATATTGTCTATAATTACTTAAATTTAGGGTAGTAATAATTTGTATCAGTTTATTGACTGTTAAATTAAAACAAGAAGAAATTAAGAAAAAGATCATTGAAAAACTATCTAAAAGTACCTGAAAATGGTTTGATAATGCCTGTATTGGAATAAAGGATTTGATGTAAGAATATACTTGAATTAAAGATTAAAAAACAATTCGAATCAACTTTATAAAGCTGACTCGTAGTTATAACATAAATATAACAGCAGGACATATACGTAAATAAATTTTGTCTCGAGAAGTTTAAATTGCGGTGTATAAAGTTTCCTTAGCGAGAACAAAGTTATTATTAACATATCCGTTACCTCGGAAAACATAGCTCCCTCATAACCATATATAAACAGGACCCTCCTTCCCCAGAAGCCAAACACACGAGGGGAGGATTTATAGCGAGAAAAGCGTTCGAATTTTCTGGCGGCTATTTCTGAGCAGTTGTCATATTTCCAGCTTGCCGGCATTCAAGTTAAAATTGGGCATTGCCCACGCTTTACAAACGGTTATTTTCGTTGGTACTTAAAAATAAAATGGTTCAATAGCCCTGAAGTCCGAATCTCACGTATTTTAAATTACCAGTAATCATATTCACGATCAGTTCCGTTATAACCATTTATTCAAAATTCTGGATCTTCTTATGTCTTTAAATCCATAGATTTAATTTATTCTCAAAATTTATATATTTAATAAAAATGATACAATTTGCCTTTGATAAAATTTTATATATATACATATATATATATATATATATATATATATATATATATATATATATATATATATATATATATATATATTTTTTTTTTTTTTTTTTTTTTTTTTTTTTTTTTTTTTTTTTTTTTTTTTTTTTTTTTTTTTTTTGTAAAAGTATGGATAGCTGGAATAAAATATTAATATTAATGAATATATATTTTGTTATTATATACATTATTTTAACATATATTTTTACGTAATTAGAATTTTACGTAATATTGTATGAATGTGATCTCAAAGAACTCTTATTATTGTCCATATTGAAACAAATCGTAATATATCTAAATAAAAATGCTTAGAAAAAAAAAAAATATATATATATATATATATATATATATATATATTTACATTAATTAACTTAATTACTGATTAAAACAAATGAGCGTTATCACAATAGACACCTTATAGAATAAGAAAAATCAGTATATTAGAAAGCTACTCGGTCAATTTTCTCTATTTCGACAGTTATGAATAAATAGTTACTACTAAAAATAATACATTCATTATGAACGATGGATAATAAAATAACTGTGTCAACTATGGCCCAATGGAAGCCTTCTATGCCCAAGGTTGCAGGTTCAAACCTAGCAGGTGGCCCTAGGATTTGTTAAGGGGCGTAAAAATTCCTTAGTGCTGCTTAACTTCGTAGGGAACGTAAAAAGTTGGTCCCGAGCCTGACGATGTCAAGTACTCATTAACGATCCATATCCTAATTAAATCTGGAAAGGCCAAATTTAGGACTCCCACTGAAGCAACTTCCGACAAGCATCTATTAATTAAGGAAAAGACCACGTATGTATAACCTACGTAGATGTATGTATAACCTATTATTCATTTCTCTGAATCGATATTTCATAAATGGATCAGTCATTAATGGCTAATGAAAAGATGAATAATTGTTATTGAATTTTTAATTTTTTATTTTGCGTTGGTGTACGTACTCACGTCCCAATATAGGAGCTTGAGAAACTTCAACCAAGGTTACCTGAGGTGCTATTGAAAAACAACACGTGGAACATCAAACCGTGTTTTTGAAATGACATAATTCCGCCTAATGACACTATTGAATTTTGGCAGGAGGACAACCCGTGTAAGAAAATAACAATAACACCGGTTTAGTTTCACACCTTTCTGTAGTTTGCCCAATCCATGTTGGAGCTGGCTGGCTCGCGGCCAATGAGATGCCTTATAGCAGCCAATCTCACAACCTTTCAACCTATCCTTCTTAGATCTCACTTTCGCATACTATATCTGTAATCAGGAGTAGGTGTTACCTGGTACAACTCCATATTCAGATTAATGAATCAAAATATGAATAATTTCCGTTGAGTATTGATTATTTAATAAAAAAAAACTATTTAGCAATCGTTTTCACAGAACACATTGAAAGTTAGCCATGAGAGGTTATTCTATTTTTGTTTTTAAATGTGGTTCGCACAAAACCAAACTTTCAGCAACCTCCCTGTTTGTTTGGTTTGTTTGTTTATTTAACGTCCCTTTATGCTGCTGTGGCTAATCGGACGATGCTACAGTGGGAGTCCTACATTTTGACTATCCAGGTTTAATTAGGATAGGAATCTTTAACAGGTACCTGCCATCGCACTGACTCGGGACCAACTTTTAACTTCACCTCCAAAGGACGGTATAACTAAGGATTTTTTACTCCCATTAAAAAATCCTAGGGCTACCCGGGACCTTTGGTATAGGAGGCTGTTATGCTCACCACCATGCAACATGTATACCATGTGCTGCAGTCTTCCTCTGACTACTTCATCTTCTATCCACATTTTGTGCCCTCATCGCCGGGCAGTACCTAATCAGCTAAGTGACCAACGCGTCTCGTCCATCCTCATGATTCTTACCACATTAGTCTTTTCTTTGTAACTTCGCTGAAAATGTTTAGATCAACACCCACATTTTTCCTTATTTCCACATTTGGAATTATTTTCAGCCTAGATAACCCACAGTATCTTCTCCACAAGTCCATCTTCGCTTCTAATAATTTATTTGTAGATGATTTTAACACATGTATGCCCCATATATCGTGGTCCCTACAACGAAGGAATGGCATACTTTGTTTTTAGAGAACGATACCTTTTTTATCGTACTCCATTTAAGAGATATGTGATCCTTGTACTATTCATTATTTATTTTCGGTGTTTTCATACTTCCAAAGTTATCTATTGTTAAGCCAATATACTTAAAGATTGTACTTTGTCGAATCGTCCAATCATTCACACAAATGGCTGAGACGGATGACTTTCAAGGCATATACTCTGTTTTTTTTAAACGCCACTCGGAATATGCTTTATTTAGTTTCCTCATCGTATATTTGAGATCAAAGTTACCTTATAAAAGGACTGCCTGGTCGTCGCACAGTGAAAAATATGACCGATTTAGATGGACAAAATTCTAAAACTTGTCTATAATTAACATTCGGGGTCCCAGCTTACGGAAAAAATATAAGAAAAAATAATAAAAACTAATTAATTTTTTGACACGATTGACGAGCGCACAGTGATCAAACATCAAATTTATTTGCTAAAATATAAAACTTCCCCACATTTTATGTTTGAAGAATATGGGAAAAATAATACAAAAATCTAATTATGGCTCTCAGTTGCTTAAACCTGCTAATAGATGTATTTTATATCGTTTAGGGAAACTCTTCAAATTATAGACCGTACAACTTTTGATTCTGAGTGTTGTGTCTGAAAAAAAATTATGTATCACCCAAAACGCAAAAAATTGCAAAAATTCTTAGTAACATTTAAAGACTAGAAGGATTGATGAAACAAATCCCTGGGGTAAATTGGGGATTATACAGTTTTTCGTTATTGGATTGGGACATACCTTTACAAATTGCTAAACTAACTGTACAGGTAAATTGCAATGTATATTCAATAACGAGTTTGGAAATATAATTTCTTACCTGTCTCAGCAATGTTCATCGTTAAATAAAAGCAAAATGACTGTGCGCTACACACAACTTGAACATAATAAATGCCGTCGAATAAAGATAATCCCAATCCCGGTTATTAGGCACTTGTGTGAACAGGAATGATTCACTCATTTTCTATTTATTTGTAAACACGGTATGGCGGGAAATATTGGGATGGTTTCCGACTAATAATAAAAATTTCAAGCACTGGAAAATTCCAAACTTTTCACATGACTTTTGTCCACCAAAATTGCTGATTATGCCCTGTGTGCACCAGTGTTCCCTATCCCTGCAGTCTTCCTCTGGCTATCTCGTCCTCCCTCACATCTCCTATCAGCTAAGTGACCAACGCTTCACGTCCATCTTCATGATCCTTACCTCATCATTCTTTTCTTTGTTATTTCACTTAGGATGTTTATATCAGCCCCCGACATTTTTCCTTATTTCCACGTTCTGAATTATTTTCAGCCTAGATATACAATACCACAATATCTTCTCCAGTCCAAAGTCCAAAGTCCATTTCCAGTTCCAATAATTTATTTTTAGATGATTTTAACGCTTATCTCTGCCCCATATACCGTGGTCTTTCGTTGTAGGAGGAGTGGTATACTTTTTGTTTCGACGAGAACGATAGCTTTTTGAACGCGATTACCCCATTTAAGAGATCTGAGATCCTTGTACTATTCATTATCTTATTTTCGATGTCTATTTTCACACTTTCAATGTTATCTATTGTTAAGCCAAGATATTTAAAGACTGTACTTTGTCGGATCGTCCAATCTTTTACACAAACGTCGGAGACTGATGGGTTGCAAGGCATATACTCAGTATTTTCTAAGCCCCACTCCAAGTTTATTTACTTCCCTCATCTTATTTGTCATATTTGAGATCAAAGTTACTTTATGAAAGAACTACCTGATCGTCGGCGAACTGAAGGTTATAAAATACATCATCACCTTCCTCCACACTCACTCCTCGACACTTCTGCTTCCACGTTCTTAAGGCTTGTATAATATTGCCTGAACTATTTTTTTTTTCTAATATATACTTACTCAAAAAAGTTTCCATACACCCAGAAATAAATTCTTAGTTTTGAAAGCTGAGGTTGATTTCCTCTACACTTTTGACCTTTTTATGTGGCCCAAAAATATTAAATTTGGATTCCTAAGAGAATATGACACGTTCCCAAAAATTTTTGGGTTTATTTACAAACTCCCTAGCAAATTGCAGCCGCTTCTTCTAGTTTAACTTACTGAAGAAGCGCTTTATTCTTGCGACTCGACTACTGTATCCTTCCCTTCTAAGTATATTTTTAACTGGTTCAGGGTGGACTTGAATCCCATAGTACCTATTTATTGTGATAGTTATCGACACCTCGGTAGTGTGAGGATTTGCATAGACTTCAGCAAGGATGGCTCGCCTCAGGCAATCCATCTCCTGTCTTCCAGAACGTGTTTTATCCTTCAATGATTTTAACTGTCTATGTCTTTTTAGTATGTACAGTGACATGTGACTTATTCAACAGATATGCAATTTTTCTTTGAGATAAGCCCTACGAACCATTAGCTCTCTTAAATCACAAGAAACGCGCATATGGAAAAGAAACCAGTTTCCCAGTACCAAGTAAAGTTAATACTGAGCTAAAATTTAATTATCGAGACGAGATTTATACATATAACACTAAAAAGATGGTCATAGTACAACAAATAGGATTGAAAGTGTATAGAAACATTTTTGACCTACAAATGATATCCTGTCTCGTTTTATATTAATGATGAAATGAAAATAAATAGAAAAATATTTCAATCTAATATAAATCTTAATAATTTGTACATTAGGATTTTTTTTGTTGTAAATATAGCTATGCAAAATAAAAGCATGCTGTATGGAAACTTTTTTGAGTGAGTGTAGGTAGGCATTTACATACAGCCTTATTTTATTTCTGCAAAAACACTCCTTGGCTGTAGGATAATGGATGGCTGAACCCTCACACACGAACTCCACATCCAAGAGAGGCGAGAGTACCTCTTCGTACGTGCCCGCGAGACACGTGGCCGCAAAGGTGAAGAAAATGTTGGCCAACGGAGAGCGGGAATAGGTCGCGGGAGGTGAGGGGACAGTCACGACCAACCACGTCCTGCCTCTTCCGATCTCCTGATGGTTCGGGGTCCGAGTACTTCTTCAATATTATTCTTGTTATTCCAGAGAAATAAACCTAAAATTCGCGATTTGTGGGAATTAATTCGGATAAAGCTGGAAATCGTTTTAACAAATTTTACCCCTACCAGAGTCTGCACAATCGTAGACAGTAAGCAGAACTTAAAACTCCAATTTTTCGTCTATAACCCTAAAACGTTGCCTCCTACTGAAAATTTCTTCCTTTCTAAAACTATATTTAAGAAACCGCTTTAGTTATTTAATTCGACCCAGTAATATCATTCGATAAATTAATACCCCTTCCACTCAAAAGCAAAACCCAGTGCACAGAAGGTTTACAAAATTGGCAGTGTGCATAGTGATGATGCCTTAGGGGAAAGCACCATCTGTGAGTGGTTTGCTCGGTTCAGGAACGGAAATTATGACTTGGAAGTGCAAAGCGCTCTGGTCGACCTTCAACTGTTGATGATGACCAAATTTCAAAAAATATCTGAAAGATCAAAATGGGTCTTATATAATTGATTTAAAATATTTACAAGAATCTAAAGTTTTAATTGAAATCACCAGTAAAAAAAGAAAACGCTACGAAGTTATTTCACAACACAATAATAGAACGGATGTGGTAAAGCGAATCATCAAATTCCACACTAATTTAATACAGACGACCCAGATATTTCGGCTCTAAACTAAAAAGAAATCTCTCAGAGAAATCCTAGAAAACCTAATTATTCATTATTTTTTTCCGTAGAATTAAGGAATGCCTGTCATGTCCTAAATGATCTGATAGAAGGGGCACCTGGTTTCCACGGACGGCCTCCCCTCACGTGGAGATATCTCAGAAGACAGCGAGCGCCTTGCGGTCTGCCGGCTCCTGCCAAAACCCGGGACCATCTGTTTCCTTTGTATTCTAATTCTGGCCGGGATTGTTAATGGGTAATTTACCAAGGCGGACATCTTGCCAGGTCGATGCCTGTACATCACAGGCCTAATTAAAAATTCCGAAGCGGTCGTTGTACTGGAAGCCCTCTGCCAGCAAGATAAGTAGCGAAAGTAGGGAGTGGGAGAAGGTGGAGGTTCAGAGCATAATAATCTTTCAAAATTAGGTTGAGCTATAAATAGAGAAAAACTAATTCATTTGGTGAATATTTTATCCTATAAAGAAAAAGCAATCGATCATGGATATACACGTGTGCCTTAATAAAAACTTTTAGAAAAAAAGTTCCAATAATTAATTTTTAGATGATTTTAACGCTAATCTCTGCCCCATATACCGTGGTCCTTCGTTGTAGGAGGAGTGGTATACTTTTTGTTTCGAAGAGAACGATAGCTTTTTGAACGCGATTACCTCATTTAAAAGATCTGAGACCTTTGTAATATTCATTATCTTATTTTCGATGTCTATTTTCACACTTCCAATGTTATATATTGTTAAGCCAAGATATTTAAAGACTGTACTTTGTCGGATCGTCCAATCTTTTACACAAACGGCGGAGACTGATGGGTTGCAAGGCTCTTTTTTTTCTAAGCCCCACTCCAAGTTTATTACTCCTCATCTGATTTGGTATATTTGAGATGAAAGTTACCTTATGAAAGAACTACCTGATCGTCGGCGAACTGAAGGCTAAATAGGACATCATCACCGACCCCCACGCTTCGACGTTCTTAAGGCTTGTATAATATTGACTGAACTATATATTTTTTTTCTCGTAAAATATATACTTACCAGAAATAAATTCTTAGTTGGATATTCACGTGTGCCTTAATAAAAACTGTTGAAAGTTGGTAATGAAACTATGATACATACGCCCTACTCTCCGAACCTCTTTTATTGTCACTTTTTTACTTTTACTTAACTATATATGGAATTTATAGTAAGGGAAAGTATTGCGATCGTAAAAATTTTCTAACTCCAGTTTTCACGGGAAATGTACGTTTTAGGGTCCCCTGAGTCCAACTAACCAAGTCTGAAAAGGTCAGTGTGTGAAAGGAAAAGTCCTATGAAACTGAAGTTTCAGAAACTTTTTCATCAAAATCAGCTAACCAGAAGAGCTACTTTATACCATGCATTTTGCACCTTTTTACGATTTTGTCAAAAATGGCTCTAACGATTTTTATTAAACTCTATTAATCGATGTAAAATTTGATAGGCTTTAATATCATGTAAGTTTCATTCTGATTGTAATAGTCTGACAGGGCTTTAATTTTCTTTCTCTATAGTACCTTTAATTTTCCAGATTTCGAAAAATTAGGTTCATCATCATGTTAGCATTGATCAATATGCTTGTTGAGCGAATTCGATAAATAAACAAAAGAGAAAAGTGCAAGCATATTTTTCGTTTTTGAACATAAGAACAGTAATATAGATACATAATATACCGTTGGAAAGCTGAAAAAATATTGTCTTATACACAATCTTGTAAAAGTTAATAAAGAGTGGTGAAAAGCCGATAAAACTAACTGATTATTTTAGATAATAAAATAATAGAATTTTTAATAAACCATGTCTCTATAGAAATTCAATTTAATTAATTGTTTATTAGTTTCACTCATTTTTATGTCTAACTGTATTTGAAAATTCTTTAATTGATTTTAACAACGGCGGTAAGTGAATGTCGTATGTTGTCTGCACCAGATCTTTTTAAACATCTGGACCTTAAGTAACAAAAAAAAAAATGTACAAAGGGAATTAGATAAGGCGTTTTGGAGTTGTTTAATTCAGAAGATCTGGAATTCTAATTAGAAGAAATGGAAAAACTGCCAACACGTAGGCTAAATGTAAGCTTCTTCCTGAGTGGGAAAATCAATAGATCATGGATATGACTGTCCATAATTTATTGCCTTTCCCAGTCAGGGGGAATCGAGTTTACTAACACGTAAAGAAAGAAAGAAATAGTTCACTAATAAAATTTATTTTTAATCATCTATTTATTGTACATTCAGACAAAACAGTAGGTCCTAGCCACAAATGCTATCTAACAAAACATGTTCTCTTCTAAATATCAGATTTGGAAAACGTCGCAAAATTTTGGTTCGAACAACACCAACAGATTAAGGGTAGATTATATTAGGTGAAGGTCTAAGTTTATATTTGTAAGATAAAATTTGTCGCTATGACCTACTGTTTAGTAGCTATATCGTTTTTAATGAAAAGGCCGCGTTCTTCCTACTTTTTTTATTGTTGACGCTTTTTTGACACCTTCAATCTCTGTTGGTGTTAAACATAAAGTTGGAGGCTGATAATTAACTTTACTACTATTTTATTTAACTCTGATGCACTACGTTTCGGCTATAATACCATCTCCTGGTGCAAGAACAATTTTTATCTTAAGGTGAGTGGGTAACTGACACCAATTCAGACATGAGACTTTTGCGTGTAAATACCCTCTCACCTTATGATGAAAATTGTCCTCGAACCAGAAGATGGCATTATAGCCAAAATGTAGTGCATCATAATTAAATAAAATAGTGGTGAAGTATAATTATCAGCCTGCAACTTTATATTTAACACCAACAGAGATTGAAGGTGTCAAAAAAGCGTCAACACTAAAAAAAGTAGGCAGAACGCGGCCTTTTCATTAAAAACGATATAGCCACTAAACAGTAGGTCATAGCGACAAATTTTATCCTAAAAATTTTTAACTTCAGATTTGTAATGAGGGTAATCAATGTAGAAAAACATGACTTTCATCCGAACCAATATAGCTCAAACAAAACTTCGGGATCCTTGCGACATATGTTCCTAACACAAAATATTCCTTAATACATTTCTGACATAGTAAATGTCGTCAAATTTTTTATCTGAGAAGCACTAACAGAGGTAGAGAGTGTCAAACTGAGGGCGCAAAAAATGTCACACAATGAAAGTTACAGACCTCAAGCCAATAGACATGTTCATGTAAAAAAAAAAAAAAAAAATTGAAGTGAAATAAAAAAATTAGAACAACTCACAACGATAGTCTAGAACAGATATGTGTAACTCGGCGGGTGTATATCACGCATTTCATTTATTTATTAATACAGATGCAAATATCAATATTTTTTTTTTTTTAAATTGTCTGGAATAATTTATTTTTAAAAATTACAAGACTTTTATTCACACCACCTCACGGACTACTCATATTTGCATGATTGAATCTGATATTTTTCCTCGGTCTGGTTACTGCTTTACGCGGTTTTGAGCCAGAAAACATCACCCTAATTCCAAGGTTACTCACCTCTGCTTTCTCCATCTCATTAATTTTTTTATTTATATTTTTTCCCCTATCTTATATTATTAGATTTTATGAAATTCTAGAAAAACAAATATTGTATAACTGCAAATATTAGTTTTAAAAAGAGTACAAAGATAAGGATGAATGAATCCTTATCTTTGCACTTTTTTTTTATTTTAATTTTACTCTTTGTTGCGAGATCCCGTTTAAAATGCAGTAAGTATTTTCCATTATTCTTAGATTCCGTACGCACTCTTCTATCTATCTACCTAGATTCCGTTCTACCAAATTTTACCTAGTTTCCATTCGCCAACAATAAGGTACGTATCTCCACTCTACGCCATATTACAATCTTATTTCATGTAATATTTAATAGCTTTGTACATTATCTTTACTCATTAACTGTTCGGTATAGCCCTCTCATTATTATACCTTAGTCAGCAGTTTATGATTGGACATGGTTCAGTAATGCCCTGATGATGGCTCACATGCTTGGCATAATTAAAAATTTTCAAAAAATGACTGATTCCTGATTATTCCACCTATTATAGTTTCTACAGTCGACTATACATCCTCAATATATACCTTTGTCTTTGTAATTTCATTAATCGATTTCTTTACGCATCTAGTTCTTTTTTATGTTTTAATATTGACATCCTCTAGCTCAATAGTTTATAGAATAGTGTATTTAATCTTATTTTAAATGTATTTCTTTAGCATCCTTTTAGCCCTGATGATGACAAACGATGGGGTTCGAAAGGTTGGCAGAAAATAAATGATTGAAACTCCTTAATTGTTTCATTCACTGACCGCCACCCGAACCAATAAAAAAAATTTTTTTTTCAACAAAATACAATTAAATTATATTTAAATAATATATAAGAAATTTTATTGAGAAATTATATAAGAAATTAATAATATTTTATATAAGAAATTATTAATATTATAATAATATGATAATGAAAATTTTCTTCTGAATGTAGTGACAATGATAACATTTGAAATAAAACAGAAAATATACCAACATACTTAAATATTATAGATACAAATAATGATAATATGATACATAATCTGATGATGATAAGCATAACTAATTTTACAGAACTTTAGACTTTAATATAAAAGTAAAAAAAAACAAAAAAAAACAAAAAAAACATATATATATATATATATATATATATATATATAAACGTACCATTACTGAGCCTTGTCCAAGCATAAACTGAGGAAAACCATAAACATAGGTAGTATGGGGAGGGGTTCGTGTAAAGAAATTTTAAGTTACAAATTCCACAGTATGAGTAAAACGACAGTCATTAGCCTAAGTTGGATATTTCTAGAACTAAATTTATGTTTGAATATGAATCGAGGAGAAAATGGCAGAATGCCTAGGCCTTTTATCCTGTTTTCTAGTTCAATCTTTTATTTCCTTTCGGCATCAACTTCAGGCTCGGTTAGTGGGCCTCTCTCTTCTCTCTCCCCTGTCAACTCCTATCCTTTGCTCCTCTATGCAACTCTTTCTATTTTCTCTTCTCGTTAGTCCAGCTGAATTCGCTCCCGGTCGTTGGAAGAATCCAATTAGGAACAGTCTCCAGAACATAATGATCGTTTATAAATATATAAATTTTAAAAATTCTTATAAGCTTATGGAATTATTAAAAAAATCCAAGATTAAAAAGCAGAAATGTTTAATTATAAAAAATCAATAACTAATAGCCCCTGGCTGTTTAGAGATACTTTTATCCCTATTTAGATTTTTAAAATGACATTAAAATATTTTATATCTGAGTTTTCTATTAATTGATTTTAAATTTTATGAATATTTACTTCTTTCTTTTTTTTTAAGATTTTAGTCATTTTTATTGGGATGAGGAAGATTGTTGGTGGTTATAATTAAAAAAAGTATACACTACTAAGTAATACTTATTTTAATTGTGCCGACGTTTAGGCCTACATTGTGGAAATTCATCACGGCTAATAGAAACAAGATAACCACAACTACATATGCAATAATTGCTACATATGCAAATAATTGGACTAAGCCCGAATATTTCAGCGGTGCTGGGTGATAAACTAACCATTGAATTAGTTTTTGATTTTCTTAAGGAGTAGTCATTATTATCGAAATTATAAAGACCATTCCTAGTCAGTTAGCATTACTAGTATTAGCTTTTTAAACTATAGTTTACATAAAAATATATTTTTTTTTTCTTTCTTTATTTTATTTTTTTATTATTTTTTTTATTTATGTATTATTTATTTATTTATTTTATTTTATTTTTTTTCTTTCTTTCTCTCAATCACCCATTACCTAATAGTTCTTTCTTATAAAGGTTGAATATGCATATAGTGTCTAGGCGTTGATGACCTTAGGGTTTTACGCCTCAAAACCTAAACAAACAAACAGACAAACAAACCACAAATGCAATTAGAACATTAATAATAAGTTAGGTACTATAATAAAATAGGTAATATAATATATATCATTATATAATAATAATTGTATAAAAATATTATTACTGTCATCTTATTATCATTTTAATTTTATGTTTGTTTTCAAATTGTCATCATATTATTGTACATAACTTATTATTAATTTGCTAATTGCATTGGTTGTTATCTTGTTTCTCTCAACCCTGATGAATGCCCAAAATGTAGGCCGAAACGTCGTGTGTAATTTTTCTGATGACCGCAGCCCCAATCATCTTCCTCATCTAATATTCTCAACGTTTATCTAAACTCCATCATTATCAATTCTTATTGATTGATATTACAAACCGTCCTAGTTATGGTGTTAATAATAGAGATATTACAACTTACAAATACATTTATACAGTATATACAAAGCAAACAATTTATAAAATAATAATAAAATATATAATATTTTATAAATTTAATTTAAATTACCAAAGTACACTCACTGCACTTACTATTGATCGATAAAAAAAAAAAAGGAATTGTTTATTTTTTATATTTTGAATATTTTCTATGACATTTCAAAAAGCGCTGCAAATTATTAAACAACTATTTATTATTTCCAAATGATTATATTATTGTATAACTGTTTACAGGCAATTAAATAATATGAAAAGCAATAAATTATTCAAAAGAAAATAGCCTGTCACCACCGCTAATTTTTCTTTTTCTTTTTTTACTTTGTAGGAAATAAGATTCTCTATGGAATATCACTTATCATCACTAGCACATTTTTTTCACCTATCACTAGCACATCGGGTTTTTAACAAGTTATTAACCTACTACATATCTTATATATAATACAAATTTGAAAAACAGAAATAACAACGGTCCAATTTTATTTGGTTATTGATTTTTTTTCAAAATATTTAAAATACATTTAAAAAATTTAATTTAGTTTTCACAAATTTTCTATTTAGTTTAAGTGAAACATCTGATTACATAAAATAGTCTTTAAATTAGAAATAAACAATGGCAAAGTGTTTAGGAATTTATAAAAAAATTCTTTTTATTTTAATTATTTACGTACATTTTAAAACATAATATTATTTCTAAAATCGTGAGTACTATACGGAAGATGTAACTTGTACGATGATGTACGGTGACAACTCTGAATTACCATAACCTCTATGATTACAAATTGCATATTTAACTTAATGGGCTTATAACAACATTTTGTAAACTTTAACGACTTATTTTATTGCACATTAGCTTATCCAAAATCTTGCGCTTTCCAACTGTATATAATAAATCTACATTACAATACCACTTATCTTTCAGGAGAGATTTTTTAATGTCTTTATTACAAAAAATTTAATTTTTCCATCTGAAATATAACTTAATTGCAATTTATTTTAATCATAAATCATCAGGAAAGAATGCCCTAAATATCGAAATCAGTCGCGTGTTTTATGAGGTTTTCACTAAAACCAAGAATCGCTTTATCATTATATATATAAGTTAACGAACGCCGCTATACAGGTATAAAATAAAAGGGGATCGACAAATACACTGATCTAGACTCAGAACAGAACTGACTTTATTGTATCTTAATACAAACAAATAGTACGTTGTTTACTAGGAATAGTATTAAGCCTAATACAGTCGTACTCGGGATCTTAACTTATATATATATAATATATATATATATATATATATATATATATATATATATATATATATATATAGAGAGAGAGAGAGAGAGAGAGAGAGAGAGAGAGAGAGAGATTGATTGATTGATTGATTGATTTTTATTGTCTTAGGGCCAGAGGCCCTTTCTTACAGACAAAATTATAAACCTTTTACATACAAATGTGCTATTTAAAATATAATTTAATTACTTATCTACTAATTTTTACAATGTTATGTTTATAATTAACAGAAAAATTGTTACATATTATCTTTTCCAAATTTTAGAAAAATATGAAATAAAATATAGGCAATATGCTGAAGGAAGATAAAAAAAAAAAAAGAAAAAAAAAAAGGAATGATGCTAATAATAAAGGATAATGAATAGGAATAATTAAGTAGAAGGAATATCAGGAAAGGGATAGGAAATGGCAACTGGTTTACAGAGAGCATAAGGCTTCAAGGCGCACTCGTCGAGTCCCCGTCTAGAAATAGTCGAATGCATGCCCTGCGGAAGGAGGATGCGAACCTGATCTCCACCGGTAGCATGTTGAGCTCTCTCGCGGCCGCAGCGTGGAAAGCATTTCTGAAGGTCTCGGTTCTGCAAGCAGGTAATTGGAATAGACCCTGCATTCTCTCGCTCCGCACCTCCACGAATTCACTTCTTAGTGCCTCCGGAATCCCTGTATCTAGTATTTTACGTGCTAGGCACATTAGGTTGATTCGGCGATATTCTTTGACACGCAGCCAGCCTAATTCTTTCATTAATGGAGTTATATGCTCATCCCATTTAGCGCTAAAGATAAATCGGATTGCGGTGTTAAGGGCTCTCTGAATCCTGCTGTCCTCCGCGTCAGTAATGTCCAAGTAGACCGAATCGCAATACCATACTAGAGGGCATATAAGAGCTGATACTATCCTTCTTTTGACCTCGGCTGGCAACAAACGTTTCCATCGAGAGAGGGAATGCATCACACCATGGACTCTGCTCACGACTTGACTTGCGTGGTCTCGCCAAGACAAGGTACTGTTGATAACTACACCTAAGACCCTCATCCTCACACAACGCGGAATAATTTGGTCAAGTATCGTCAGTGGAGGCAGCAATGCACCCTTTTCAGCTTTAACCATCAGTTTAGGGCTGCCGATCAGCATCCAGCTTGATTTCTTGCTGTTGAGGTAAAGCCTGTTTTTAGTTGCCCAGAGCCGAACTTCTTCTAATTCAGTGTTCACTCGCTGCAAGCTCGAGACTACGTCCTCAGGAAATGCAGAAGCCCAAATAAACACGTCATCTGCAAATATATGTACTCTGCAGTTTCTGAGTGTATTTGCTAAGTCGTTGATGTAACATAGGAACAGTAATGGTCCCAAAACTGAACCCTGTGGTACACCTGCACTGCATTCTAACCATCCCGACGCGTCACTTAGAGTCCTTACTTGTTGTGGCCGCTTGCTAAGATACGACTGGAGCCATTGCAAGACCGGCTCCAATACTCAATCCAATGTAAATCTTCATATTTATTTATTCTTTATATTCCAAATATTATCGCATATTTATAAGCTCGTAAAATAGTCATTTTAAAGGAGATTATGACGAAATACTTTAATTTATTTTTCTTTTTCATTTTTTTTCAGTATACCTTATTTTTAACGAAATGTTTCCAAATATTTCTGTTAAAAGCCGTTGTCCGATGAAATTATGTGACCGAGCGGATGTTTACGAAGCTTTGAGAACCAGTTTTTGTTTTCAGAAAGCAAAAATATTTCTGTTTTGGAACTAGTTCTACAGACACGTCTGGTTCCGTCCAGACAGTATATTTTCTTTTTCTGTCCATGTTCTCATGTAAAAAAGTGTTTAACACAGGATAGCTTATTTGGAATAATACTGAGAACAAACATATTCTAAACGGGTTTTAATTAATTCTAGTAACTAATTAAGCATTTCTAGATTATAGTTTTTACCGTCTGCGTACTCATTACACTACTGAAATTTAAAAGATAGCCCTGAAACGCACTATGAATTAATACTTTGGAAAATTAATTATCTAATAAATGGTGATGAACTGACAAGAGACATGGCATTATTGATTCATTGACATTATGCAAAACTCTTTTTAAAGTGAACTTAAAAATGAGAACGGAAAATTTCCTTTATCGTTAGGGTAAATCAATAGATTTTCTTTTTTGTACTTTTTATCATTTATCTTTTGTACACTTAACTGTATAAATGCACATATACAACCACATTTTTACAATTAAATTAACTTTAACAAATTTGAGTACAATATGATAAATATTTTTCTACAATATTTAGCTTTCCAACGGTATATTATAAGTCTATATTACAGTTTTTATGTTCAAAAATACAAACATTAAATAAAAGAAATATTTTTGCTCCTTTCTCCTTTAGTTGGGTATTGAATTCGTCTAACGTTTACATTTAGCCGCTTTTTGTCAGCCCTAATAAGATGATACGGGCAATTCTTCTGAATCTATAAAATTAAAGGTAGTTTAGAGGATTTAGAAAAAAAATTTAAAGTATCGGTATTTAAGTCTTGTTAGGCTACATGATATTAAAGCTCATTAAATTTTACATTGATACGGCGAGTTTAATCAAAATCGTTAGGGTCGTTTTTGAGAAAATCGTAATAAGGTTCAAAATTCATAGTATAAAGTAGCACTTCCGGTCAGCCGATTTTAGTATAAAATTTATTATAACATTGGGCGTATAGTTTCTTAAATATTAAATTTTAGTTTTGGACGTCTTTTCGTTTTCGCTCTAGACTTACGTAATACGTTCACACACACAGACCTTTATCGGGACATAAGGACTCTGGGGACCCAAAATAAACGCACATTTCCGTGTATATATGTGTATTTCCGTTGAAAACTGGAATTCGAAAATTGTCACAAACGCAATACTTTCCCCTACTATATATTTCATATATAGGTAAGTGAAAATAAAAATAAATTTGGTATATGAATTGTTTCTTTCTTTTTTTACCTTCTGTACTTAAACAACCCAACCGTCCATCCCCTTACTCAATTTCACCATGACTGGGAAAAACAGTAAATTGTACATAAACATATCCTTAGTGTATTTTTTTCCCAAGTCGGGGAGAAATACTTAAACCATATTTTAATATTTTTTATGATAATTTTTTCCCTACATGTAAATGACAGATGAGAAAAGGCCCAGCTGATTCGAGATAGGAATGACAGTTGGCCTAGTCGTGTGACGATGAACCTTGGGAGTAAGGTCACACGTGATTTGGCTTCATAGGCTGTTCCTTATTAGGGTTCTGTATTGCCCCCTGTACACATTAGCTAGAAGCAAAATTTAAAAAATAATAATTATCGTCATCTAAGAGCTTATAAATGAAAATTGGCAAAATTTCAAAGGGGAGATTGGCAAGTCAAAAAATCACCGAGTTCTGAGAAAAGTGGAGCTAAATTTAATGTTTCTTTTTTTTTTAGATGTTGGATGAAACTTTATTTTATATTAGCTACTTGGCAACGACTTTTTACAGTACTTTTCGAAAGTCACTGAACTTGTAGTATCAGTTTGGCAAGTTATCCAATCTTAAAAAAAAACTAAAATTAGAAAGGTAAAATGAATCTATAATTTAAAAAATTAGAGAAAAGTGTAATGCTAAAAAAAAAAAACACGCAAATTATTGCACAATGGTTTATTATTTTTAAATAACTATATCAGGATATAATTGTTTATAGCTGCTAATAATTTTATTAATATTTCTTTATTTGTGAGTTTATCGCGCTTTACTCATTCTGAAACTCTAAGCATATTTTTCTTTATCTTCAAAAATAACTGAGTTATAGGCGAGTTTATAATTGATAATTTCAATTTTTTTTAACGTCACTTAAAGCCCACAGTAGCTAATCGGACAATGCTACAGTCAGAATCATAAACTTTACCTATCCAGGTTTTATTAGGATAGGGATCTTTAACAAGTACCTGACCACCTTCAGGGATGAGGCTTCATTCATACGTTCTTACGCTTCCTCCGAGGGACGCCAAAACTAAGGATTATTTACTCCCATTAAAAAATCCTATACTATACTACTTGTTAAACTCTTCTTCTTCTTCTTTCTCTTCGACCCATTTGCCTTTCAGCGTGGACGAGCTCCCAGCCATTGGTACCAACTGTCTCTGTTCCTGGCAAGGTTTTTAATCTCGCCCAGAGTTTTTCCTCTACGCATCCCTATTCGCTCCATGTGGGTGATATAAGAGGTCCTAGGGCGTCCTCTAGGTCTTCGTCCTAAGGGCCTTACCTCCATTGTTTTAATTGGGTTCCGGTGGTGGTCCATTCGGCAGACATGCCCGTACCATCCCAATTGCTTCTTTTCTAGGACTTCCAGAACAGAGCATACATTAAGCTCTTCTCTGATCCTTTCATTTCGGACACAGTCTCTCCGTGTCTTCCCCACAATTCTTCTTAGAAACTTCATTTCTGAGGCAGTGATGCGACTTTGTAGCCTTTCATTCATTATCCAGCTCTCTGCTCCATAGAGAAGCACTGGTAGAAAGATGGACTTGAACAGGTGTAACTTCACGTTCCGTGCTATTTCTCTTTTTCCGATAACCGTGTTGCAGATATGGTAATAGACGGAATTAGCTTTGGAAATTCTACTTGAGATTTCAGAATCCAATTTACCAGATCTACTGATCACTGTGCCTAGATACGTGAAATCTGTCACCACCTCCATCAATTCTCCACCACATGAGATCTGTACATCTTCTTGAGCTCTACCAACTTGAAGAACCTTGCTTTTTCTGGAATTGATAGTCATTCCCTTTCTCTTCAGTTCCTCATTCCACTCCGTCACTGCCTGCTGAAGCTGCTCTGGGGATTCCGCTATAAGGACTATATCGTCAGCAAACAAGAGGAACTGTATAACAGGATACAGGTTCCATTGGCCCATGTGCATTCTGGCTGTGCGTCTTTTGCAAATTGAGGCAATCTCATCTATGTAAACAATAAACAAAAGGGGACTTAGCGAATCGCCCTGTTTTACTCCCTTTTCCATAGTAAACACTTTAGATTCTTGCCCATTTAAGCGCACTACACCCTTTGGCTCTTGATATGTTGAATTTATAGCCCTCAGCAACTTTTGAGGAATGTTCTTTGCCCTCAAGGCTTCCCAAATTTCTTTCCTAGGTACCGAATCTAATGCCGCCTTCAAGTCTAAGAACGCCAGATATACGTTTCGGCCATGGTTCCAGGACTTCTCGATCACGTTCCGCAGGGTGAAAATCTGATCCTGAGTTTGTCTGTTGGGTCTAAATGCACTCTGCTCTTCCTGCAGAATAGGCTCCACTATTGGCCTCAACCGGCTCTCGAGAATAGAGGTATACACTTTATAGATCACGGGAGACAGGCAAATAGGTCTGTAGTTCGAGCAGTCACTTTGACCTCCTTTCTTGTAGATGGGGACTATAACATTGTACTCCCATTCCTGAGGGATTTTTTCATCTTCCCAAACTCTTTGGAAGAATTTTTGTAATGTCCCTATCAACTCTGGTCCTCCGCATTTAAGAAATTCTGGGACTATGTTGTCTCGCCCTGCTGCTTTTCCTATCTTCATCTTCGCAATGGCCCTTTCAACCTCTTCCTCCTCAATCGGGTCATTTCCTTCATCTTCGATTTCGGATTCCCCGTTGAGATGATCGATTTCTTCTTGTTGGTTGCCCTCGAACTGTCTTGCATAGTGCCTACGCCAGGTCTCCAAGACCTCTTTCTCCTCAGATACCACCTCTCCTTTTTTATTCTTTATGTTTCTTATTTGTTTGGGCTTTCTGCCTCTGAGGGTTTTTATTTTCCTCCAAAAGAGTTTCATATTCTCCCTATGGTCATTATCTAGAGATCGGTCGAACTCTTCCCAAGCCTTTCTCTTTGCCTCTCTCACTGCCATCTTCACTCTGTTTCTCGCGTCTTTGTACAGATCATAGTTTCTTCTGCTGTTTTCTCTGCAATACCTTTTACAGAAGTTCTTCTTTTCCTGGATAACAACCCGAAGCTCCTCACTCCACCAATCTGAACGCTTCCACTTAGCTGATACCTTCTTAACACCACATATCTTTGATGCGGACTCTAGTATGGCTACTTTCAGGTCCAGCCAAAGATCATCCAGGTCTTTATGAAAGTTCAGCTCTCCTAGTAGAATCCTCAGCTCGTCCTCGTACTCCATCTGTCTTTGGGGTTCCCGCATCTTCTTTATTTCGATCCTTTCAAAGGATTTGAATCTAGTCTTTTTCACAGACGGAATTCTGGTATCGGCGATCAGAAGCATGTGATCGCTTCCTATTTCCGCCCCACGTATGACCTTAACGTCCGTAAAGTAGCTCATTATTTCCTTGGTGTAAAGAAAGTAATCTATCACGCTGTTAGCATTTCTTTCCAGGGCTGAAAAGGTTATCTTGTGGACCTGTTTATGAGGATAAAATGAATTGCCTATGACAAGGTCATTATCAATGCAGAAATCCAATAAGCGCCTTCCGTTATTGTTTAAAGTTCTTTCTCCTCCATGATAACCCATACATCCGTAGGCTCTTCTGTGGTCTCTTCCGGTCCTTGCATTGAGGTCTCCCATTATAATTAAATTTCTATTTCTACTTTTCTCAATTACACGGGTTAAGTCGTTGTAGAATTGTTCTACCTCTATCACAGAAGAGTCCTCAGTTGGTGCATAAACCTGCTTGTTAAACTCCCACCATCCATTTTATGTCTACAGCATTTTGGTGTTTTAAATCCTCAACCCATCACCAGGAAACAAGATCCCGTCTGTCCGACCTCCACACTCCTTTCCATAGAACCAAAAAATATGACTGCTCCTTTTTAGCCCGGTCCTCTTCCTTATGGAATACTCTCCCTTCAAACATCCGTCATGCTCCTTCCCTCTCATCGTTTAAATCCCTCCTCTTTCAATACTTCCTTTCTCTTCAATCAGATGTAAGCTAATTTTTATCATGCCAACTTATGTAAGGTGAATTTTACTTTGATGAGATGTAAAAGTTACATTTTATGTTTATTCTTATTTATTTATTTCTAGAATTTGTAAATAGAGATGACACTATGACCCTTTATTTTTTTATTATTGTTATTATTATTTTATTTATTTTTTCACTCTTGTGTTATCTAATTGTATTTATATATTGTTTTTGGCCAGTTATAATTTATTATTTAGTTCATAATTGTTATTCTTTAGGGACATTGTCCCAGAATAAAGTTTTGTTTTCTATTCTATTCTATTCTACTTGCAGATGAGAAGTCATTGAACTCCTACAAGGATACAGGACTTAGCACTTTAAAGTTTTGTTTAACTATGTCCTCATGACAAATTTTGATCTGGTAAGGCCATTTAATACAGTAGGTAAATGTTCAGATGAATAGAAGTTAGTTATATAAAATGAAATAACCAGTTATAATTAATGATCATTTCCCATTTTAGTATGGCGGTATTAAGGTAATGCATGCATATTTATGAATACATTTTTGTTTTCCATTGCTTTTTGATGTTTCGCCGCTCCTGCCAGCAATGCCTACCTCGCCTTGTTGTTTTCCAATTTGCATTATGGTCCTCAGTTGTTTACTTTGGTTCCCGCTCTTGCACGAGGTACCCTTCCAACTACTGTTGCATTAATTAACGTTCAATAGACTGCTTGGGGCTCAGCTTCATTTATTCAATTCACTTTCTGAAGAGTCTGTGAGAAAACATTACAATCCCATATACAAAAATGCTATGAAATACATAAGTAATAATACTATATGCTGATAATACAGTCACATGATAAAACGAAATATCAGATAACAAACACATATAATGATGTGAAGATCAAAGAGGCTGCAGCGTACACCCTTTAGAATCGTCAATGTAATATAATTAATTAGTGAAACTGAAAATCAGACATTGATTCAATCATCTGTGGAATTATAATACATGTCGATACGTCATTTCATCTCGTTTCGACAAATTAACATGGTTTGGTTGTTTTGTGAAACATAATATAACAATGGAAGGAATTAGTCCTGGCGGCGGTCAGTGAATGAAACGATTAATTAGTTTCAACCATTTATTTTCTGACAAAGTTTGGACCCCCATCGTCGGTCATCATTAGGGCTAAAAAAATACAAGTTGGTTGGGAGGTAGTTTATGTTTAGGTACTTTACTCCATATACTTTTTTTCTTGTTATAATAATTTTTCTTCTATTATATAGGTTTTTACTTTACGAAATTTGTTAAAACATTTTCTAGTACCTAGTAGTCATTTTATGTTAGTGTTAATATTTTACTCATTGTTATCAGATCCCTTCTAAAATGCGGTACGTATTTTCCATTCTACCTGCCTACATTCCATTCTACCAAATTGTACCTAGTTTTCATTCACCTACAATACGGTACGTGTCTCCTCTCTTCTCCATATTTGAATATCTCTCATTTTATGTCATTTTTTACATATTATTTTATAGCCCCCTCATTATTATACCTTAGTCATTGTAATTTAATTAATCGATTTTTTGACACATCTAGTTCCTTTTTATGTTTTAATATTGACATCCTCTAGCTCAATAGCTCTTAAAATAGCTTATTTAATCTTATTGTAAAAGTATCTCTTTTGTATCTTCTTAGCCCTGTTCATCATCACAGTGGGGGTCGAAATGTTGGCATAAAATAAATGGTTGAAGCTACTTAAGTTTTTCATTTACTGACCGTCATCCGGACTAATTCTCAACGGTCAACTAATTATATCCACTATAATATAACAGGTTGTGTTTTCCATAGATTTGAGAAATCTCATACTTCCATTTTCCATATAATTAGGGTAATTTTGTTTTTTATCGTTCTCTTATCAATTTGTTAGGTTAATTTTGTTTCTTATTATGTTTATATGTATTTTAGTCTATTAAATGTGTTGCGATTCGTCGTTTGCTTTCATTATTTTTAATTTTTAAATCTATACAGTCCACTACTTTTTTTATCGAACCACCCTTACAATTTGAGTTATCTCTTGAAAGTACTGTTCTTTCACGGATAGCTCAGCATATACAGCACATTTTCTTGTTGTTAAGTTTTCTTATTTGTTACTGTTATTTCCGACTTCAATTAGATGATCACTGTTTCGTGCCTAACACCGCAGCACTAATGGAACAACGAATCCACGCAATTCTTCTGAGGGAGGCTTCATTGATTCTATATAGACAGTCTAGTCGTTACAATATGCATTGAATACAATTAAAACCCCATAGTTGGTACTCACTGGTGGTCCAATGGTTCTAACCATGAGGAGAGCAGTGCATTAAAAAGCTGAGACACGGCCTACTTTATAAACTACACCTCATTAGAGACGACATCTACGCAGCAGCAGAAGGAGTTGAACAAAGCTAATAAAAGAGGAACAATTGACTGTTAACACCGACTGGGCAAGATGTCAATTAGCTCAAGTGGCCTCTGAGCTCGGTACTCACTCTTCCTTGGCGTCATCCACTCCACTATGTGTTCCCTTCTATCTTCCTATAGCCCTGTACCAAACCTAACCCACATCATTAATTATAGTCACATCAAATCCATAAGTAATATAAATTAAAAGTAATGCGGTACGTTCACATTCAATTGCCTCACTTTTTAAAATCAAATTGAGAAATTCAAAACGAAGTTTAAGTTTAAGAAACATAGAAGTATAGCATTATGTATTCATAGAAATGTTTATCTTAAGATAAAGATTGTATTTTCATATAAAACTTGAATTCGAAAATTTACACGATAGCAAAACGATCCCTAAGTATAATTTCATAAAAAGTAAAACGCTAGTTCTTTGGATTTATCACTTTAATACATTTAGTTCCTTGGACAACTATCTTACCAGAAAGATAAGTTATCATAGGTAAAAATTATCGGGAATCAATCGTTTAAAAATATTTTAATTTTGCCGACGTTTCGGCTCAAACATGGCTGCAAACATCAGAGCAGCAAAAGAGATAATAATAGGCTTACCGAACCCGAAGGTTCGATACCCATACCACCAAACTCCGCCTGCACAGGCTCGTCCAATGTTCACCGTTCAAGCCCAAGCCCCCGAGATCAGCCTTAACGCAATCCTCCCATCGACGTTTCGGCTTGCCAGTCGGATCAGCGAATACCAACTTTCTCGGAATCCGATCCTTACCGAACCCAACAACTTTACTCGCCCATTTGAGTTTCCGCGATGCTATCAACTCAACAAAAGAGATACATATCAATATAATATGACAATAAAAAATTATGCAAAAATTAGTGACTATAAAAGTAATAAAAAATACAAATAATAATAAAATGATGATGATAGGTGTGAAATTTAAATTTAGAAGTACCTAAATAGAGAGATCAATAAAAATAAATTAATGAAATTTAAAAAAACTAAAATATATATATATAGCATTTCCAAGTCAAATTCAACCTTTTCCAAGTCAAATTCAACCTTTTCCAAGTCAAATTCAACCTTTTCCAAATCAAATTCAACCTTTTCCAAGTCAAATTCAACCTTTTCCAAGTCAAATTCAACCTTTTCCATTTCAAATTCAACCTTTTTCGATTTCAATAAAATAATAAAAATCAAATTAACATGATTTTATGTTTTAATGGTTATTTTAATTACACCTTGTGTTTTTAACCCTTGTGGCTTGTTAAATGTTCCCAGGGGCCTTTCTACATATAATTAGAAAATATAATATAACTACACTATTAATTTCAATCGCGCTCGCTCAAATATGGGTTTATTATAACTTTTTCGTATTTATTGGATACAAGGCTCAGTAGCTGCGTTCCCAAAGGTTCGTTACCGACTACACTATTAATTTCAATCGCGCTCGCTCAAATATCGGTTTATTATAACTTTTTCGTATTTATTGGATACTAGGCTCAGTAGCTGCGTTCCCAAAGGTTCGTTACCGACTACACTATTAATTTCAATCGCGCTCGCTCAAATATCGGTTTATTATAACTTTTTCGTATTTATTGGATACTAATATAAGACTGGTCGGGAAAGAACCCCCCGTAACGCAGCAACTGAGCCTTGCATCCAATAAATACGAAAAAGTCATAATAAAACCATAATTGAGCGAGCGCGATTAAAATTAATAGTGCAATCGGTAACGAACCTTTGGGAACGCAGCTACTGAGCCTTGTATCCAATAAATACGAAAAAGTTATAATAAACCCATATTTGAGCGAGCGCGATTAAAATTAATATTATAATCGGTAACGAACCTTTGGGAACGCATCTGCTTAGCCTACTATCAAATAAATACGAAAAAGTTAAAATAAACCTCTAATGATACTATTTTCGCCCGCGATTATAAAACTAAAATAAAACGAATCCCGCTAATCCGACTACCAGACCTTGTATCGCAAATGTCTTAAAATTAATGTATCGGTTATACTTATTATTATAATCGTGACTAATTATATGTAAAAAGGCCCCTGGGAACATTTAACAAGCCACAAGGGCTAAAAACATAATGTGTAATTAAAATAACCATAAAAACATAAAATTATGTTAATTTGATTTTTATTATTTTATTGAAATCGAAAAAGGTTGAATTTGAAATGGAAAAGGTTGAATTTGACTTGGAAAAGGTTGAATTTGACTTGGAAAAGGTTGAATTTGACTTGGAAAAGGTTGAATTTGACTTGGAAAAGGTTGAATTTGACTTGGAAAAGGTTGAATTTGACTTGGAAAAGGTTGAATTTGACTTGGAAAAGGTTGAATTTGACTTGGAAAAGGTTGAATTTGACTTGGAAAAGGTTGAATTTGACTTGGAAAAGGTTGAATTTGACTTGGAAAAGGTTGAATTTGACTTGGAAAAGGTTGAATTTGACTTGGAAAAGGTTGAATTTGACTTGGAAATGCTATACATATATACACGTACTATCAATAAGATATATCAAGCATAAACTGAGGAAAAATATCAGTAGGTAGTATAGAGGGGCTCGATGTAAAAACCCCTAAGGTTCCCTTCAAATATAAGTACTACATCCTCAATATATAAAGATAAATTCTTAGTCTTTCGTGCACAATAAACGATGGATATAACCTCTAATTCAATGAAATACAAGGTGCCAACCTGATGGAGGCTGGATTTGAAATCATCATAATGAAACCAACAAAGATTGTATATTGAAATTAAGTAAATAAATTTTATTCTGGTACGAATAATAGCAAAACATGTACAAATGTATGGTAATGACTTCTGTCTAGCATTTTGGAGATGTCAGTAATACATTTGAACAGATATGATAGCAACAACTATAGAAATCAATAACTTCAAGTTGTAAATATTGTCCAACTGGTCTCAGCATATAACAATATAATTATTTCTGGTGACTTCAATACTAATATGTTATCTGAGTCCAGTGACAAATCCTTCCTTACAGATCTAATATACTCCCTCAATCTTTATCTTGTTCCTTACTATCCTACCCACCACACACAACACTCAGATACCTGGTTAGACCTCCATATTTCTGATTCTCCTACAAAAATTATTTCCTCCTCACAGCACCCCGTTCCGTTTCTTTCATCACACGACCTTATCAATATCGCATATAACCTACCTGTCAAATCCTTTACACCAAAAATTATATCATATCGTAATTTGGACCTTCTTTCCCAGGAATCCCTTCAACCTGATCTTGACTCCATCCACTGGGACTATCTATACTCCTACAACTCCATTGATCTTAAGGTCTCCTTTCTCACCTCAAACCTACGATCCATATTAGACACCCATGCTCCGTTAAAAACCAGAACCTTACGCCGTCCTACTGCGCCTTGGCTGACCCCAGAAATAAAGACAATGATGAAAAGAAGAGAAGCGGCAAGACGCAAATTTCGACGTCAGCAAGATGATTATGCGTCTTTCAAGAGACTTCGGAACGAAACCCAATCCGCAGTACGTCGTGCTAAATCTCTCCATGTCCATTCTGTCCTTTCCGAAGCTCCCGATTCTAGATCTAAATGGAAAATTCTTCGTAAATTGTCCTTCCCTGAATCCAATAACCTTAGTTCTTTCCAAATCACGCCTGACGAACTCAATAATCATTACATTTCCTCAGCTTCTAATTCCTCAATAGCTCCTGACATTACTTACCGAAGGTTTAATCCTGACAGTTTCTTTTTTTCTCATGTTTCATACGACGAGCTGCTTGCTACAATCTCAAAATCCCATACCAATGACTATGGACCTGACAATATTCCTGTAAAATTAATAAATTCCAGCCTCCCATCCCTCATACCCATACTCTATCATATATATAATTTCTCTCTACAAAATTCAATTTTTTCTTCTTCCTGGAAAACTGCCCTCGTCCGACCACAAAATAAAGTTCCAAATCCTACCTCACCGCAAGATTTCCGTCCTATTTCTCTTCTCTCCAATCTTTCAAAACCGCTCGAACGCCTTGTTCAAACCCAACTCTCAAATTTCCTAGAAGAAAACTCCCTTCTTAGTCCTCTCCAATCCGGTCTCCTTAAAATAACACAAGACCTCCAAACTGCCATTGATCGCCAACAAATAACAATTCTTATCCTTCTCGATTTCTCAAAGGCGTTTGACACCGTTGACCATAGCATCCTTCTTACCAAACTCCAAAATCTTCCAGTATCCAACAGTGCTTTGCGCTGGTTTCAATCCTTTCTCTCCGATCGTTCTCAGTACGTAGTAGTGCCAGACCAGCCCCCATCCTCAACCTTGCCCCTTTCCTGCGGTGTCCCACAGGGGTCGTCTCTATCTCCTACCCTATTTGCTATTTATATTAATGACCTGCCTCTCCATATTAATCACGTTAAATACCACCTCTATGCAGACGATTTTCAAATTTACCTTTTCTTCCCACCTCCCGACCTATTACCAGCAACAAAAAGACTACAAGAGGACTTAGATCGAATAAGTCACTGGGCTGTAGTCAACAAACTAAAACTAAATATTGAAAAAACAAAGGCCATTGTAATAGGATCCCATCACTTCTTGAAAACTGTTCTACATATCCCAACCCTCTTCCTAAATGGTAACCCTATAAAGTTTTATCCGACCGTCAGGAATCTGGGAGTAACCTTTGATCAAACCCTCTCTTTCAAGAACCATATTTCCGAAATTTCCCGCCGCACCTTTTACACCTTAAAGCGACTGAATTCCCTTCGTCACCTATTCCCGTATGAAACCCGGAAGCTCCTCGTTACCTCTCTAATATTCCCCCACTTCGACTACTGCTGTACCGTATACGGTTGTGTTTCTGGGGATCTCGAAGTAAAAATAAAACGCCTAATTAATTGCTTTGTTCGATTTATCTTCGGGGTCCCGAGATACACCTCCGTCTCCGAATTTTATAGCGAGTTGAAGTGGCTTTATCCTTCCAATCGTCGGAAGTATTTCCTTGCATCATTCCTATACCAAGTTATTCAATCCCGGCGTCCATCATACATTTTCAACCTTTTACAATTCAAATCCTCTGTCCATTCCCGCTGTACACGCTCTAGGCCTTCAGATTTATACACAACGGCCCACCAATCTGCACATTTTGACAGATCGTTCCTTATCCGATCCTCAATCCTATGGAATTCTATTCCTCTTTCTATCCGTCACTCCAACTCTCTTCCTGTATTCAAATCCCGCTTATTCATTCATCTCATGACCATCCAGTCAGAACAAAATTGTAATTGACTCTATTTTATTCTATTTTCAACATATTTGCATATGTCTGTTTTCTGTTAGTTCTAGTCAAATTGTTTATAAATAATTAATTTCTCTAAGACTCTTAAGTCCAATTTACATGTTATGTAGATGTTATTCTAAAGGGACTTGTCCCAGAATAATAAAGAATTTATTATTTATTTATTTAAATATGTCGGTAAGATAGATTGTTCAGAAGGGGTAGGTTAGTAAAAATAGTTGATGTTGGAAGAAATTCATGATAAGGAATACGAACGGAGATATGCTTAGCCTCTATAAAGTGGGTACCAAAACATGGAAGAAAAGTGTGATCTCATCCTAACCTCATTACATGGCAGAAGGCGAAAAGTACGAATCTCTATATTTACTGAGCCCAAAACCCTTCAGGAATTTGTTTTTGAGTAGTCAACCTAAAATGGATTAAAAAAATAATACTGAGTGTTTTCTGTATCCTTTGTCAACATTAAGTAACTAATAATCCTTTCTACTTGCTATCATTCCTAATTAATTTCGATAGACTAAATGAATATTTCAAATAATACTGTTTGTTGGTTCAAATTTATTACGTTTTCTATCAGAATGATTCATTAGACTATTTTATTTTTTATTTTATCGTGTCATTACGGTAATTTTTTTTTTTTCTAAGCCCCATGGGATTTGGGGTTGAAATCAGGAAAGGATAGGGGAGGAATCATGGATCTCATCATCATTACTTTAAATACGGCCCAATTTAATAAATATGTCTAGTTGTAAGATATAATATTAAAATAGCGAGATGGGATATTTAAACTAATTCTATTTTTTTCAAGTTGTTGACTAAAGGCGTGAACCTAGCGAGAACAGGTTATGTTAATGACCTTATTCTAAAACAAACACCACAAGGAACTTACGTCAATGTGAAGTTGTACACTGCAATAAAACTGCATATAATTAATTTTATTACTCTTCCAATAAAAACAATGTGTGTTGAACAGAATACTGTCACTACTGGAAAGGATTTAGTTTTAGGCAAAATATTACATTTTCTAGGGATTAATGGGCGATTTTAAATAACCATAGCTACTTTATTCGACTATTCTGGAAAGAAAATTAGGTAAAATAATTGTGAAGAAAAAATTTAATGAAAGGAACAGGCGATCGTTTATTTATGTCGAGATAAAAACTCAAGTGCTTTAAAAATAGTTATCATGTTCATTTTCTCTTCATTTATTGCTCAGATGAGACAGTTAATATCAAATGTAGGTTATCTCAGTCCATTGAAGAGTAGTAACCCGAGATCATTGTCCACAATTACGCAGGATCCATAATGTCTGGGTTACAGGAATATTGCTGTTAATTAATATCAACGCATTTCATTATAAATTCATAGAATAATAAAAAAAAAAAAAGTTTATTATATAGAAAGCAATTGTGAAGGAGTGTGTTCGACTGTTGTTGTAACCTTAGGTAGTAAAACTCAGTCTTGACTTTCTTTGGCAACGTTTCGACAATGTTTCGATGCAATCATGACAATCCTAGCCTATCCATCATCTAGGACAAAACAGAAATATCAAAGGGATACAAATATTTTCCTGTAGTTAAAGAAGTAATTTGGGACAATACACAGAATGAAGTAAAATATTTAAAAAAAAAATAAATAAAAAAAACAAAGCCTCTTCAATCAACCCTTAAAGTATTTATTTAATTTAATTAATTTATTTAAGTCTCAAGTACTTATAAACATTCGTAACGTGTGTAGGCCAAGGGCCGTGAAATTAGTTGATTAGGGCGAGATCACACTCAGCCGCCGAGTTTTTCCCCATTTCTGGATACCCAACCTTATGAAGGTTGGGTGTGCCCCCAGGAGGTTCTCCTTATCCCAGGATTGCCCTCGGCTGAAATACAGTTAAAATGATATTCTGCCACAGCCACATTCGAACCTGGTACCTAGAGAATAATAGACTACTGCTAAAAAAATTAAAACTTACTTTCATAGTTATGTTTATCATGTTTTGTTAATAACAAATTAAATTCCTATTTCAAAAATATTTATTTTTTACTAGAACAATTAGATAGTTTTAACCATTTATTTTCTGCCAAAGTTTCGACCCACATTGCGGGTCCATCACCAGGATTAAAAAGATACAAAAGAGATACATTTACCATATGATTAAATATACTATTTTTAAAAAAAAAATATTGAGCTAAAGGATGTCAATGTTAAAACATAAAAAGGAAAATCAATTAATTAAATTACAATGACAAGTTATAATAATGAGAGGGCGGAAGTGTGTGTCAGGTGATGGCACAACTGAACATTGATCGTACAATGATAATGAGAGGGCTATACAGAACAGATAATGACTAAAGATAATGTACAAAGGTATAAAAAATTAAATGAAATAAGAAACGTTGAAATGTGGAGTAGAGTGAAGATCTTACCGTATGGTAAGCGAATGGAAACTAGGTGCAGTTTGTTGGAATGGGATGTAGGTAGGTAGATAAAAGAGTACCGGCGAAAGGTAAGTATAATGGAAAATACGTATTGCATTTTTGACCGGACCCGACAACAATCAGTAAAATTGTAATACTTACATAAAAAGAAGTAATCAGATTAAACGTATATAGTAATAATATCATAATAGTACTAGAAAATGTTTACTGTAACTTAACACTAATTCTCAACGGTCAACTAATTATATCCAATATGATAAAATAATTAATAAACAAAAAAAATGTACTTCCACGATTAACCCTCGAAGGGTCTTAGACTTAGTATTTATAGAGATTCGTATCACACTCAGCCGCCAAGTTTTCCCCATTTCTGGTTACCCAACTTTATGGAGGCTGGGTGTGCCCCAGGCGAGTCTCCTGCTGAAATAACAGGATATATAATAATCTACCACAGCCGGCAATCGAACCCGGTACCTAGAGAATAATAGACTAGTGCTTAAAAAATATTAAAACTTACTTTCATAGTTATGTTCATAGTGTTATATAAATAACAAATTTAAAATCCTAATTCAAATATAATTATTTTTTAAATATTAAAATAATGATCGAGGCAGATAAACTTAAAAAAAAAACAACTTTTAGTTTCAGATCTCTAATTATGAAGAATATACACATAAATATTCATCACTATCCAAAATTGTGAGGGAGAATAGGAGTAAAGGTCAATTTTAGTCTACTTCATACTTGTTAGTCCAAGAATGTACAAATATTTTAATTGGTCGTTGTATGTGACAATTGAGACGTTGATTTCCAAAAGGTAATAAAGGACATTTTTTATGAAATTGATATTATTACATATTTATATTCTCCTCATTTAGTTTTATCTGAATCTTAAATTTTATTGTATCTCATGAACACTCAAGTCTTTTAATAACGCGATTTAGAAATACTATTAATTTCTTAAGGTACTAATATACATTTAGTTTCGTTCTAAATCATACTAAAAAATTTCATTTCATAACTTTAATATGGTTTTACTAATATAGTAAAAAAAAAAAAAATTCTATATTTTGATGCGAAAAGAATCAAATTAGCAGGTTTAATAATATGATAAAGAGAGATTTTGGCGCTTCCTGTAAAATTTCCTAGAATGGATATAGTACTTTTGGAAATCAACGTCTCAATTAAGTAAATATTACCAAATAGTGGCAATGTTAATTAAGATGACGAATATGAAATATACATAAAAGAAAATTTGATGATTATTACCTGTATTATTTTAATATAAAAATTTCCAAGTATAAAAAAAATACAAATGATTTTTTTAAAAAATTTAGGATTGATATAAAATATTTACATGATTAAGATTCTAAATGTTAGTAATATGTTGAAAATGTAATTCTAATGATGTATTGTTGTTTTTACTATTTAATTAATATTTCTGAAGATGAGACATTCATGGACCTCGAAACATTAAGGGATATGAATTGATTTATTAATGTAATAATAAATAAATTTAAATAGAAAAGAAAGTTCTAATCAATTATATAATAAAAAAAACTCCTCTCAAACTCAATCTCAATCCTTTATTGTTGAAAATAAATCTAAAATAAACTTATAAGGTGAGAAGTACATAATCCATCCGTTTTAATTTAGAACAATACTTTCAGTATAAGTATTAACAGTATCCGCCTCCAAGTTAGCAATTTACAACAATAATTATATTATAGTGTTTTTCCTTTAAAACATTATAACTGAACAGATGGTGCAGTAATAAATAAAAGGTTAGTGGTATTAGACTATTAACAACTGTAGCTTGCTGGAGAGGCAGCCTGGAGAGCACACAGTAGCTGGAGGCTGTAATTGCACTGCGGCGAGATCAAACGGAAGCGGCAGATATCAAAGCCAATCCCTCCAGAGATTGTTTCACCTCTACTCTAGCTACCATCTACCACTCATATGTATATATATTATATATATTTTATATATATATATATATATATATAAATATTTTCGTACTATATACATATACATACTCAGTTCCTTATTATAGTCATGAATATATTATGTGGATTACTAAGTTGTAGGTTTTTAAAATTTATTTCCTCATAGTTTTGTTTAAAAAAAAAAAAAAGTAGGTTTGTCTATTGGTTTGGTGTGCAATGAGGTTCGAGAAAATTCGCTCTCCAAGTTTAGTAAAAGAAAAAAATAACAAGGTTTCCTAACAGCTTTAGTTGAACTGTTTTTGAATAAATCAAAAACTAAACATCTCGGTCATATCAAATTTCTAACCACATGAAATCAAAATCGTTATAATCTAACATGTGTTAGAGAATATACTAAATTTATAACAAATATATTTAAGCATATCGAGCTCATTATCCATGTTTTTTGCAAGATTTAATTATTCAATTGCTGAAGTATAATTATATATTTTTAAGCGACTACAAAAATTTCGCTATTAGAAAATAGAAGAAAGTACTTCTGAAACCAATTCTGAAAGTCTGAAACAGTCGTTTTGTTTTTTTAAAGCGAAAAGCTTGCAGTAATAGGCTTAATTCACATTCAAGTTGCAAACGAGTTGTGATGATATCTATAAAAAAAAATAAAAAAACCGAGATCAGGCTCGGTCGCCAGGGTTTTTCCCCATTTTTCTGTACCCACTTATTGAGGCTGGGTCTGCCCCGGAGGGTCTCCATACCCCAGGATCGCCCCCTGGCCGTTATAACAGAATAAATAATATTCTGTCACAATCGGGATTGGAATCCAGGATGTTATTATATACATGTTTTACTACCACATTCAGGACGAAACCACCAACTTGGACCTAACCACCTTCATGCACAGCACATAGTAAGACGAACCTCCAGGAAAAATGTCAACTCCACAAACATAGCCATTTTTGAGATACTGTGATGACCAGAAAATTGAGCAGTGTGTGTGAGGTAAATCTAAAAAAAATCTTTAAAAAAAAAATAAAAGTCATACGAAAATGAAATTTTATATTTAAGGTGACTATTCCTGAAACGTTAGAGCAACTTTTTTTTTCAAAATCAGTAAACCAGAACAGTTATACCAAGCATTTTGCACCTGTCTGACAGAGTTTAAATGCCGAAATTTTAAATTCTCATCCTCAATAGTATTTTTAATTCTTATATTCGAAAAAATTAACCTAAAAAAATGTTTGAATTTATAAAAAAGCGTTTCAATATATAAGTAAAACGAATCCGAGAGAAGAAAAGAATAAACCTTTTTTTTTTTTTTAAATGGAATTTAGGTGTTTTTGAATATAAGAGCAGTAACATGGATGTGTTGGTTGTAAATCTAAAGATTTCAGAAGAAAATTTTATATATAATAATATTTATTTCAGACTTAATTCCATCCAAATTTAACAAATTCCACCAGAACCTCCATTCATCATCCTAATCCTGTAGCACGATCCTTATCCAGCTCCACTCAACCATACAACACACCTAGAAGGTTGAAACGGCAGTGGCCCCGAGATATTTTGTAAATACTTATGCCGGAGTTCTGAAATTGGTCAGATTCTCTTCTCAAGTGCGGTGTGATTGTGGCTATGGCGCCCTCACTTAGCTTCCGCTGGCTCTCACCAGTGATGCGGCTGAGAGGGAGGCGCTGGGATCCTTTGGACTCTGCCTAAGCCCCGTCCAGGGTTCCCTAGCGGATTGTAAATATTGTACATACGTATGAATGTGACATGTTTTGTTTATTTATTTTTAACTTCATTTATTTGTATTTATTTTATCTACAAATTTTGTTATTGTATACGTTTATTTAGTTTGGTTTCATTTTATGTACACGTAATTTGTTTTTCCTTTTTGTTTATATTGCATATATTGTAAGAATGTGATCCTTAAGCGATATTATTATTGTCCATTGTGACAAATTGTAATACATACAAATACAAAAAAAAAAAAAAAAAAAAAAAAAAAAAAAAAAAAAAAAAAAAAAAAAAAAATAATATATATATATATATATATATATAAAATACAATAGATTGATTAATTAAACACATGTTTCTATCTAATCTCAATGTAATTAATTCTTTAACCTATTTTCGCCTCTATTTAAAAATTCTTAGATCGATTTTAACAACGGAGGTAAGTGAAAGTCTTGTGTTGTGCACAATTTCTTTTTTTTTTTTTTTTTAATACGGCAGTAATGTTGCATTAATCTAATATAACTTATCTTCAATATAAAATATATGACAGACATTGTTTAGATTAAAATTAATTGTTCATTATACGTTAATTTCCATGTAGATAATAACATAAAATAATTTTTATAAAAAATCACAAAATATTTCAGATAATTTTATATATATATATATATATATCTATTAACAGATAATGTAATCTAATATTTTCCCTTTTTCTTCCCAACCATAATGTTAATATGAAGAAAATATAAGCTGGAACCTCTGGAGAAAGCGTTTCAAATTAAAAAATGAAAAACGTAATGTAAAGCACTTCAAATAAATTACAATAATTATTAGGAGAGAAAAAGAACAATGCGTGTAGTTTCTAGAGGCTTGCAAGAACCAGTTTTTCCTTTACGTAATCTCAAGCTGAAGTGCATTTATTATTTCTTTAACAGAGCTTACGCACTTTTTCCAAGGAAATTATCTTCAAAGGCACCTTTATCCAGTTAATTGCATCTCTGGTTTATTACTTTGTTGTATTGCAAATAAGAAAAAAACTAATTTATTTTTTATTATGATTATTTTGTTTCAACTTTCAATTTTGAATTATCTTTTACATCCCTGATTTTAGTTTTCTAGTCATCTTTCTTCCTGGTCTAGAGATAATAATGTTTAGCAATTTATCTACTGGCTACTGAAAATTCTTACCTCCCTCTATACTAATTACATATGTTCAATAATTGTATTATACTGTGTGTTATATTACATTAGTTTATAGGCTTACAAAAATTTTATATTAACTTGAACAACGTTGATCAAGATTTCCTTTATTGCAAATTGACTTTTCTGAAATTTAGCGCTTTCCAACGGTATATTATCCTTCTATATTACTACTCATATTTCAAGAATAATTTTTTGATGACTTTATTACAGAAAATTTATTTTTTCCTCCTAAATAAAAGCTAAATTGCAATTTATTTTACTTAAAAACCTTTAGGAAATAATGCTCTGAATTATATAAAAAATCCAGTGTTTTAGAAGGAGTTCTTGGAAAACAAGAATAGTGGTATCATTTTATATAAGTGTATATGAGTGGACCCACCCCTGTTTTACAGGGGTGCTATTTGAATGGGGTGTCATTATGTTTAATTAAATTAATTTTAATATGAATGTTATGTTTATATCTGACCGATTTAGAGTTTATTACTTTAGGAGTTTTAGTTTACCGCAAGGAAAAGTGCAATTAGCAAAAAGATATGTTTATTTTATAATGTCTATATATTATTATATTTAATCATCGGCAGAAATGAAAATCATAAATAAAAAATGATCAATTTTCTTTGTTTAAAATTTTAAGTATATCATAGATAACTGAAAATAAAATTATATAAAGAAAACCTGATCGCTATACAATAGAAATAACTAAGGTTCCTATCCTATTAGGTTTATAACTATTTTATATCACAAATAAACTATTTGTTCAAATGAACTATTCATTTTAAAAGTTAAATTAAATTTCTTTAGGAATCCCATTTAGTTTACAGGAAAATATATTTTTTCATGAAATAGAAATAAATTTGAAATAATTAATAGCAATATTTGTTTGTAGATTTATAACAACTTACCATTTATGTTAACAACTTAGTCACAATTCATTATGTAATATTGTTTCTAAAATTTTGCGCACTAAATGGAAGAATATAACTTGCACGATCCTGTTCAACGGTGTTTAATATAACTGTAATAACCTCCCATTTTACCAATAAAATATATCATAAGTCCATGGACTAACAGAAACTTTATATTACCTTGTAAGATTTATTTTATCGCATATTAACTTTTCTTAAATCTTACGCTTTCCGGTATATTATTCGTTTCTATTATTACTCATATTTCGGGAATAATTTTTTGATGACTTAGTTAAAGAAAATTTATTTTCCGGTTTTAAGAGAAGTTAAATTGCAATGCATTTTACTTTTAAGCCATCAGATAATAACGCTCTAAATGGTAGTAAAAAACATCAAAATCCGTCCAGTGGTTTAGAAGGAGTTCGTCGAAACCAAGAATCGTGGTATCATTTTATCATTACATATATATATATATATATATATATATATATATATATATATATATATATATATATATATATATATATATATACATATATAAGATAAGAGAAGATCGAAAAAAAAAACTACAGAAGTAACAACGGATCCTATTTTATTCGGTTTATTAGTATTTTATCGTTCGCTGTGGTGTAGAATTTTCTAACCTTTATCCCGTTGAGGCCGGTGTTCCTCAAGGCAGCGTCTTGGGACCCGTCCTCTACATCCTTTACACTGCTGATATTCCTACACATCCTGATACCTTTCTGGCAACTTTTGCAGATGACACCGCTATCTTATCATCCAGTTCCAATCCTAAACAGCATCCTTAAACCTGCAAGACACCTTTCTCTTATCGAAGACTGGTGTAATGCTTGGTGCATAAAGGTGAACGAAGCCAAATGAAACACGTAACCTTCACTCTTCGACGAAATCCTGTCCGCCAGTTTATTTCAACTCATTACTAATTCCTCTCTCAGATACAGTCCGGTATCTTGGCTTACTGTTAGACAAAAGATTGACTTGGAACCCACATACAAGACTTAAAAGACAAGAACTCAACCGACGATTCGGACAGTTATACCGACTACTCAACAGAAAATCTGAACTTACAGTTGACAACAAATTATTAATCTACAAGACAATACTGAAGCCTATTTGGACCTACGGACTTGAACTGTGGGGGACAGCTAAACGTACTAACATCAAACGCATTCAATCCTTTCAATCCAAAGTCCTCCGTACAATAGTAAATACTCCTTATTATGTCTCCAACTATACCTTGCACCACGACCTTAATGTTCCATTTATTTCAGACCTAATTCCATCCAAATTTTCCAAATTCCACACCATGAAACCTATTTCATCACTCATATCCTCTACCCCGCGACCTTTTGTAAATATATATTGGAGTTCTAGCACTGGCTAGATTCTCCACTCAATGTGATGTATGTGTGGGTGTGTGTATGTGTATATAGGTATAAGTGAATTTTTGACTATTGTATTGATTCATTATTGTGTATATATTTTATTGTAATTTTATGCCGTGTAAATATTGTATGAATGTAGTATGTATGATATTTTTCAGCACTACTATTAATGTCCAAATTGGGACAGATTGTAATTTTACTCAATAAAAATTGTTGTTGAAAAAAAAAAAAAAAGTATTTTATATTTCAAATGAACTATTTTTATTACATTTTAAAAGTTTGTTTGTTTGTTTATTTAACGTCACTTTATGCTACTACAGCTAATGCTACAGTGGGAGTCCTAAATTTTGCCTATCCAGGTTTTATTAGGATAGGGATCTTTAACGAGTACCTGACATCGCACAGGCTTGGGACCACCTTTTAACGTTCCCTCCAAAGGACGGCATACATTTTAAAAGTTAAATTAAGTATACATAGGATTACCTTTTAGTTTGCAGTGAAACATTTGTTTTCATGAAATAGTAATAAATTTAAAATCATTAATTACAATGTTAGACTATAGATTTAAGATAAGAGAAGATGCATAGAAATAAATAAATGAAATACAAAAATAACAACGGTTCCTATTTTATTCGGTTTATAAAATATTTAAGTTTATAGATTTATTACAACTTACTATTAATGTTAACAACTTAGTTCCAATTCGGTAGGTAATAGTGTTTCTAAATCTTTCTTACTGAATAGAACATAACTTGCACGATCCTGTACGAGGCTGGTCATCTTCAACTATTATAAAATCCTGCTTTCCCAATAACACATGTTCATAAGTTAATATGCTATCAACCACTTTTTATTACCACGTATGATTTTATTGCATATTAACTTTTCTAAAATCTGGTGCTTTTCAACGGTATAATATAATATACGTCAATATTTCAACTTATATTTCAGGAATAATTTTTTGATGACTTTTTTTCAGAAAATTGAATTTCCGATTCAAAAGAAAAACTTAATTGCAATATACTTTACTTATAATCCTTCAGTAGAGAATGCCCTAAATGATGGTGAAAACTGTATCAAATTCTGTTTCCTGTTTTAGGAGTTCGTGGAAACAAAAATTGCTTTACGATTTTATGTATATATGGGGATAAGGATATGTATAATTTATTAACTGTTCATAATATTCAGATAGTAATTGTGATTATTATTTTTGTGTAAAGTTTAATCGCGTTTGAAAGCATTAGCTCATGGTATAGTGTTGATGTATTTCGCTGCCATAAATCCGTTCGGGAGCCCAGATTGCACAACAGAAAGCAGAATTAATCGTGAACGTTTTTTATTACAGCCTACTTTCGACTGTCGAAAATGAAAGTTACGATCTCAAAGCCAGCTAGAGAACGGCCCATATAAAAGGGTAACTCGGCCGGCAATTCCAAGCATGACCGCAGTAAATCCCCGGATCCCCTAATTATTGGCCGACCGATTCTTTAAATTAGCCGACCCGTTTGGCAGAGTTAAGTATCTTCCCACTCGGGGATACACTGTTTTCTAATTACAGGGCCATTAGAAGCACCAAGAGCAGTAATATCAGAGGAGGGACCAGTTCTCGACAAACAGGTTAGCCAGGGCTTTCTGATATATTTCAGCTGGAGGAGGTGGGGTAGCGGTACCTCGCCTTATCCAGAACTGAAGGATGAAGAACAGTAACTGTTATAACTAGCCGACACTTCACCGCCAGCATTCTTCAATGTTTAATCTTCCCTAAATGACCACCATCTATCACTTCCAGTTTGTGTATAAGGCTACTGATCAGCCAGGGCGTCTAACAGATCGGTGTAAAGAAACCGCTTTCTAGTCCAGCTTTTGTTAGGGACAGTATTGTTTAATGATAAATAAAACCTGTATCTCTACATGTGAGGATTTTGCTTTGATGGCACCACAAAGCTCCACTGTTGATAAAGAACGCTCAAAACTATCAGGACGATATTTTGGAACCTGTCGTGAAGCCTCTAAATGATACTTTGTTCCCTCGGAGTTATTGGGTTATCCAGCATAATTCCACTTCTGCCAGCAAGGCTAGGTCAACCCTGGCTGCAAATGAACATTCCAGCGTTCATCTCTGGCTCGGATTGGCCCTTTGGAAACCCTGATCTCAACCCAATATGTTACTGGCTTTGGTCCGAACTGGAGAGGATGGCATGCCATAGAGCACACCATATCATATAGCGTACCTTGAAATGCCTTAAATAATATTATGTCCTTGCAGTTGAGCTCTTACCTCAAGATTTGCTGCTATTGATGTCTGTCCAAGGATATTAATTGCCCGTGTCAAGTCAAAAGGAGCGTTTTGAGTAATTTCGTTTTTGTTTTAGTATCTATAAATATACATTTAATTTTCTAATAATGTTTTAAAAAAGTTAATTTTTCTGTTGAAATATGTATATCTTTCAAGGTAATAATACATATGGCAGAACTAGGTACAAACTATGAAGGGTCTTGGGATCAGTAAGTATATAGCATTTCCAAGTCAATTGTAACCTTTTCCAAGTCAAATGTAACTTTTTCCAAGTCAAATGTAACCTTTTCCAAGTCAAATGTAACCCTTTCCATTTCAAATGTCACCTTATCCAAGTCAAATGTAACCATTTCCATTTCAAATGTCACCTTTTCCATTTCAAATGTTACCTTTTCCAAGTCAAATGTCACCTTTTTCTTCACTTCTAGCCTTAAATATTCCGTTTTATTTATTGAAAAATAATTAGTTTAATTTAAATTATGACTTTTTTAATAATTTTGCATATCATATCACTGTTTTTTTTTAGATATTTGATATCAAGTTCTGTTTTTTACGAACTAATATTTTAAAAAATATTTAGTTTTAAAATAGTTGTTGATTTTGAATTTTTAGAGGGGAGGGATGGTTTTTGGGAATAATTAATGTGTTTTCGGGTATTATAATTACGTTTTTCGAGATGTCTTTTTTATCGCTCGCGTGTATATTAACTCGCATTTACTTTTAATGTTTTTTATTGATATAGGGATTAATTAATGTGCTTTCGGGTGGTTATGATTACGTTTTTTGAGCTCTATCTTTTATAGCTCATGGGCATTTCAACTCGCATTTACATTTTATGTTTTTTATTGATATGGACATTAATTGTTGTGCTTTCGGGTGGTTATGATTACGTTTTTCGAACTGTATTTTTTATTGCTTATGGGTATTTCAACTCGCATTTACTTTTTATGTTTTTTATTGATATAGGGATTAATTAATGTGTTTTCGGGTATTATAATTACGTTTTTCGAGATGTATTTTTTATCGCTCGCGTGCATATTAATTCGCATTTATGTTTAATGATTTTTTATTGATATAAGGATTAATTAATGTGCTTTCGGGTGGTTATGATTACGTTTTTCGAGCTGTATTTTTTATCGCTCATGCGTATTTCAACACGCATTTACTTTTAATGTTTTTTATTGATATAAGGATTAATTAATGTGCTTTCGGGTGGTTATGATTACGTTTTTCGAGCTGTATTTTTTATCACTCATGGATATTTCAACTCGTATTAACTTTTTATGTTTTTTATGGATATAGGGATTAATTATTGTGCTTTCGGGTGGTCATGATTATGTTTTTGATTGATATTGGGATTGATTTTTTTGTTTTTAGTTCTCATTATAACGTTGCTGGAATATACATTATTTAGTTTTTTTATTTATTTATTTATTTTTATTTAAAATTTTTATTATTATTTTTTTATAAAAGAATCAGTTATAGTTCCTTTTTTAGCTTCCTGAGTAAGTTTTTTCAACTAAATATTTTATAATGGACTCACCTTCTCACTTGTTCTTACAATTATTTGATAATTTAATTGAGGAATCGTTTATTCTATTTTCGGGTGTTCTTATAACATTATTTGGACCTTATTTGTTATCGCTTTTACTCATTTTAAGTTACTGTTCATATTTCATAAATATTTGATGGATGGATCGTTTATAGTGTTTTGGGGAATACTAATAGAGTTTATGACATTTTTTTATAGCTAGTGCACATTTTAACTTAAATAAAAAGTGATCTAGAACAATGCGCAATTGCGATGTAACATCCAGTTAAAAAAAGTAATCAGAACGAGCAAAAACGCAACAAATAATTTTTACTTCAAATTATAACATAATATCTACGGTAGAAATTCCCAAGCGCATGAAAGAATAATGTTCAAAACACGTAATCAGAATCCCCTAAAACAAAAACAAAGAAAGACCACTCTATCAAAATATAAAATGATATTAGCACTAAGTTTAAAGGCGCGCGCACTATAGAATAAGCAGTCCAAAAAAAGTTTTTTCATAACCACCCAAAAACACAAGTATAGATCCCTATAACAATAAAAAGATTAGAAGTAAATGCAAGTTGAAATCTTGCATCCCCCTCCCCCCATTTTCGGATACCCTCGCTCCTCTAATAAAAAAACAGAATAAATAATTGTTCTACAACAGCCAAGTTTCGAACCCAGGACTCGAAACGTATTAATCTAGTGTACCAAGAAAACAGCAATTGTTAGCACAGCCCCTAAAATTAAATTTATATTTATATATAGTCAGTCCTGAGGCCTCTATACATCGGATATTATACTACAAATTGATATAGGATTTCTGGTTTTTATTAGTTGCTTTCAGTGCTATTTCCTTCTCCCCCCAGTTTATGAGATTTTCCTACACTAGGGGTACTCACTACGTTTGCTATAGCATGCTATTTGTGCTATTGTGCTAAACCCATCAATTTTAGACAGGAAATAACTGTAGAAACTCGACGGGTTTAGCAAAATAACACAAATAGCATGCTTTAGCAAACGTAGTGAGTACCCCTAATATAACCGTTGGTTTTGTTTGCTGACCTAAGCTGGCTCACTATTCCATGCTTGCTATTTTTTTTTTTTAATTTGAGGTATTCTTTACTTTGGAGAAAGCTGCTAATGTTTCTGAATTTATTATCGTGTTTGGAATTGAGCGCTGAGTTAATATCAATACCAGGGAATGTGCATACTATCTATTAATGAGTATAATGAACTACCTTATAAAACATTTGAATAGATCTAATAATTACCAAAACATAATAATTAGTTCTAATAAAATAGTTATTACAATATTTATTTTATTATACGACTTTAACAACAGTCATCAGAAATAAGATTATGCGTTATTCTACCATTCTACTAGTCAACTTCTTGTACACCCATATTCATCATACTATCGTTTAAACCTTCACGTCAGCGTTCACTCCAACGACACTTTTTCCGTATCCCCCCTGTATACTCTTAGGACATAAGTATTTTATCTTTTAAAAAAACAACACTCAAGTCCTCGAAAAACACTATTACACATTTAATTTCATTCTAAATCATACTAAAACATTTCTTTACAGAACGTATATGTAATAATAATATAGTAAAACCCCAATACTATATTTTAATAATATACAATATTAATGAGATAATTCTGCGCTTCCTGTAAAAATTCATAGATTGGATACGGTACCTTTTAGGAGTAACATCACAATCGTGTTATATAGTTTTTATGATATGAATCATCAGCACACATTGCGGTCTTAGTCAGCATTGGTATCAGAATTTTTGCAAGGGGAGCATGCTTTATTTTCCTCTTCCTCCTATCACCCCCTCGCCAATCCAAAAACGAACACAGTATTATCGTTAATATATTTCGGAATAAATATCATTAATTTATTCTTTGTCTGGGAAGTTAAAAACAATAAAAAAGAATAGACTAAAATGTTTAATTAAAAAAAAATCATATTAACACATTGCAAGTACTACAAAATAGATGCCTAAGAATAATTATTAATTACCCAACATACACGAAAATAACTACCATGCACAAATAACTGGACATACTTACAATACAAGACTTAATACAGCAACAAACACAATCATTTTTCTCAAAATGCCAACTGACTGACGATACCCTTTTAAAACAAATTGGTAATTATACTAAGCTATCAACCTCTAAATATAGACATAAGAGAACTAAAAATATACTGTTATAAAATTCTCAGTTACTAAATCCTATCTTATGATTTTAATAACTGTAGTTTTTTTATTTTTATTTATATATTTTTATTTTTTGTTTTGTTTCTCTAAAAGTAAAATGATAATAAGATGACATTTTTCATTTTACACTTAATTTTATTTATGTTCCAATATTACATTACTGTCATATTATTATTATATACCTAACGCATTATTAAGTCTATAATTACATTGGTTGTTATCTTGTTTCTTTTAGTCCCGATGAAGGCCCACATTGTAGGCCGAAACGTCGGCACATAATTAAAATAGCACATGCTTTAAATGTGTGTTTCTAATTTATGACCGCACCCACAACCATCTTCCTCATCTAATTTCTCAACGGTCAACAAAAACTCCATCATTAAAAAAATTACGTCATATTTATACTTGGTTACATTTATCAAAAAAAAAAAAACGTAAGAGAGATGTACAAAGGTATAAACAAATCGCGAAAAAGACTTGAACCTCTATTGAATGGGGTTAAAGATGCGAATAACAACATAATTGCGGATCCGACTGAGATATTAAATAAATTTAAACAACACTTTGACGGCATTCTAAATACGTAAAATAATAATCCATCTCCTCCCTCTGAATACCAGAGCGCTGAATCATGGATAGACGCACCGAGTAAAGAGGAAGTTGAAATGGCAATAGGAAAATTAAAACGGTATAAAGCTGCAGGAAATGATAATACAACGAGTGAATTAATCAAGGCGTGTGGAGAAGCGGGCGTTTCCAAATTACATGTTTTAGTTAAAAAGATCTGGGAAAATGAAAAAATACCCGAAGAATGGAAAGAATCAATACTTATTCCGATTCACAAAAAAGGACCGAGGACGGATTGTAACAACTATCGTGGTATTTCTCTTCTCCCAGTATGATATAAAATATTCTCGTCAATACTAACTAACCGAATCACGGAATACGCTGAGGAAATTATTAGAGACTACCAATGTGGTTTTAGGCGGAATCGCTCGACTATTGATCAAATATTTTCCTTACGTCAAATATTAGAGAAGAAGCTGGAATACAACGGTGTAGTCCATCAACTCTATATCGATTTTAAAAAGGCTTAAGATTCCATAGACCGTCAGAAGCTATATGACATCATGATTGAACAGGGGATACCTAAAAAGTTAGTAAATCTAGTAGAGATGTGTTTGTTGGAAACATTTCGTAAAGTTAGAATCGGTCATAATTACTCCGAAAGATTTGAGGTGCGATCGGGTTTGATACAGGGTGACTCCCTTTCACCTGTTTTGTTTAATATAGCTTTAGAATATGTCATAGAAAAGGTGATGTATACCGAGAAAGGCTTAAATATGGGTGACAAGATTTCGGTTTTGGGGTATGCCGATGATTTGGTACTGCTAGGTGAAGACACGGAAACCATACAACTAAATACAAGTGTGTTGATAAAAACCGGTAAACAAATAGGTCTCGAATTAAATACCGATAAGACGAAATATATGATTTGTAGCAGAAATGGTGGCGATCTTGATGATATTAATATTTCAGGTCATACTTTTGAAAACGTAGAGAAATTCAAGTATTTAGGTTCAATGATAACAAGAAAAAATGAAATCCAGGAAGAAATAAAGTCCCGGTTAAAGGTGGAAAATACGTGTTATTATTCAGTACTTAATTACTTAGCTCGAGGCTTCTGTCTAAAAACATAAAGGTTAAAATTTATAAAACTATTATTCTTCCGACGGTTCTTTACGGATGTGAAACGTGGCCGCTTACTTTGAAGGATGAACAACGGCTTAAGGTTTTCGAAAACAAGGTACTGCGTAAAATATTTGGTCCGAAGAGAGATGAGGGCACTGGGGAGTTTAGAAGGTTGCAGAACGCGGAATTGCGGAGTTTGTACCCTGTGAATATAATTGAGTTGATAGCATCGCGGAGACTCAAATGGGCGCGTAAAGTTGTTGGGCTCGGTGAGGAACGGATTCCGAGAAAGTTGGTATTTGCTGATCCGACTGGTAGGCGTCCGAAAGGTAGGCCGAATCGTCGATGGGAAGATTGTATTAAGGCTGATCTCGGGGGCTTGGGCTTGACCGGTGAACATTGGACGAGTCTGTGCAAGCGAAGTTGGTGGTAACGGCATCGAACCTTCTGGTTCGGTAAGCCTATTATTATTATTATTAAATTTATAAATAACTGAAAAAAAAACATTCCTAAAAATCGTTAATGTAGTATTCACGGAAGTATTCGAAAATCTATTATTAGCTTTAAACGAGACAAAGATTCATCGTTTTTACATATTCATGAGTAGAAAACAAACATTACAATGACACATTTGTTTGCTATTGTTCGCTCATAGTTTATTGCTACTATATCATGCGGTGGCATTTGGTATTCATTATCCCTTACACGTGTTGAAATCGTATTATTCATTTCCGAAGAGAAGGGAAAAGAGTTTCATGCAGAAAACTTAATTACCCCTCTAATTACCATGTAAAACGATCTTGATTATGTATAATATCGGTTGATTGTTCAATTTCCTCCGTATCATAGAGATTGATTATTCTTCTGTTCGACTTGAAATGAAGTATTACTTTTTTTTTTCTTATTTCCATTCTATAGCATCCAATAGTGTATTTATAAACATTACTGGTGTTTGTAAATGTCGCAGAGCTCATACCATTTGTACAGTGATATTTTAAAATAAAAATTAATTTTAAAACAGTAAGAAGAAAACGAAAATATTAATTTTATTTATTTTACATTTAGGTGCCGTGTACCACAACATTAGGTTAGAGGCAACGTTCGTTGGATAAATTACAATAGTTTGTACAACTTTAATGAATTCGATAACGTTATTGTGGAATTTCGTTTCATTTCCTGGTAGTTGTAGTAGCTCGAGACCATCAATTCCATTCTTTCTTCTTTCTCGTTGGTATCTGTCGCACTCCACCATTTTGTGTTTTGTTGTGATTATTTCCTTACAGTGTATAAGATCATCAAAAAACATAATAGAAATATGAAATAAAGAAAAAATAAAATAAAATCTGCAACATAAAACAGAAGGAAAATATTTTTATAAATAAATAATTCAGTAGTAGTGATTATTAAACCGGTTCGTAATAGTATACTGCAGCAATATATAATATCGAAAACAATGGAATATTAAATTAAATTAAATAATTATACCGATAAAAAAAGTGAAATATCAGACAAATAATTAAATATCAAACAGAATAAGCTTATATGGGAGAAATTAGTTCAAGATGCAGCCTTATTATTAACTCTTTTTCTCATACTGTAAAAATTATCTTTTTTTTAAATTTATGTTTCACATTTTTCATAATGTAAAAATTTTAATTACCTATTATCTTAGTATTCAGAGAGATGAGGCCACTGGGGAGTTTAGAAGGTTGCACAACGCGGAGTTGCGGAACTTGTATCCTGTGAATATAATTTAGTTGATAGCATCGCGGAGACTCAAGTGGGCGAGTAAAGTTGTTGGGCTCGATGAGGAGCGTATTCCGAGAAAGTTGGTATTCGCTGATCCGACTGCTATGCGTCCGAAAGGTAGGCCGAAGCGTCAATGGGAGGATTGCGTTAATGCTGATCTCGGGGGCTTGGGCCTGAACGGTGAACATTGGACGAGTCTGTGTAGGCGGAATTTGGTGGTATCGGCATCGAACCTTCGGGTTCGGTAAGCCTATTATTATTATTATCTTATTATTCACCTTTTATTAATGTTCTTTTGCTCTTTTTGTTTCTAATTATTATTATATTAGTCAATCGTCATAACTGCTATTTCACTTCTTTTTTTTTATTAGTATAATTTCTTTTACTTATCATCTTTATACACGGTATTCTACTGCTTGTTATTATCTTTTGTTTTTTATAGCCCTGAAGAAGACCTATAATTTAGGCCAAAAAGTCGGCACCAGTAAATTAAGTATATACTTAATTGTGTGTTCTTTTGACTGCACCCTGAACTAACTTCTCCCATATATCCACACAATCAACCATTCTCACTTAAGAATAAGTTTATGTTCAAAGTTTTTTTCCCATAAAATTGTTTTATAAATCTATATATGTGATCATCGGAGTACGCAGAGATGTCTCTAAAATTATTATTGGGCCGCACCATACGAAATATTTGATTTTATTATTTCAGTAATTCGAAGTAGGATTAGTGGATTTATGTTTCTCATTACATTTATGTTCACAGACGAGTCCTTATTAGGTGTCATTTTTGATTTATTATTTTCAATATTAATGAGTAATGTATAACGAAATTCATAGGAAAATATAGATATAGAGTAATTGAAATGCATATATGATTAAAATTTATATTGCTACTTAAGGTGAGAGAACACCCACTGGTGGAGAATTGGAATAATGATGGATCTGACATAATAGAAGTTTTAATTTAATCATGATAAGTGCTTCAGTGCTTAAGCGTTTCTAAGTAACATACATTATTCCTAAAATATCTGAGATTATAATTTTAAAAACTGTATCCATGGCGAGGTAAGGATCAGGTAATGTAAACGGTATATTTGTATTCCATTATCCAAACCTGAGACAAAGAGTTCTCAATTTAGGATCTTTAAAGTGTCAACTTGAAAGCGTGGGACACGAAATTGTGGAGGAATTTTCCAACTCATTTGTCAAAGCTTATCAGTCACCTGTCCCGGCTAAGGCTTGACATATCTTCTGAGTCAGAGAGAAAATACACTTATCAGGAGTTAGTTTATAGGGATATGTACTCAGTACTCACCTTTCATACTTTATCAACCTTAGACCGAAAATTATTCAAATATTAGATTATTTAATGAGCATTATAGGATAGTTATTTACTTTAGTTTGGGATGGTTATCTTTCATGACCAATTCTTGCATATTTCTAAGGTGGATTTGCTTCTGAATCACTTAATTTATTCGTTTTGTTTTTTTAACGATTTTCAAAAATAATTTTCATTTCTAATCATTCTGCCAACCTTTTCTTATGAAGTTATTTTTCTGAAAAGATACCTCTAAAGAAAATTAGCTACCTCATGTCTAACACGTATAACTAATTTAATTTTATATTATTATTTTTACATTTTTCTTCCTTAATATCAAAGACTTGTATTCGTGAAATAGCTTAGCAATCAGACATTTACCTCCACATGTGAACAGACTTGCTATCCAGATTCTTTGCAAAAATATTTTTATGCCTTTACAGTTATTTTCTCCTGTTTAATTATTATATATTATTAGTTTAATTTATTATATATTAAAGAGCAATCATAGACAAAAATAGTCTCTAATCGACAACAAATCCAATTTTCAAAACCTAATAGAATTGGAAAGAAAAACAAATAGACAGAAGGAAACTTAATGGTCTCTAAAAAATCCCATCCTTCCACCCCTACATTTTCCACTTATCAACACGCACACATCTCTAGGGTAAACAAATATCAATTCCACCCACCTTTATTCTCTTACATTATTAATCAAACCAAAAAAACCCGACATTGATAGAGAACCTAAATTTCTCCAATTTAGAATTGAATAGAAAATGACTTTATTCTGGGCACATTAAAAAATAATAAAGAATAAGAATGAAATGCACCTGTATTTTATGTAAAAATTGTGCCCACTAACAACACAAGAAAAATGCAACTTCTTATAATGCAGCACGATACAGAAAATGAAGTCCTATCAAAGAATATTGAAGAAATAATATTCTTTTTTCTGCAGGTACAGGAAGCAATTGGTTTCATTCACAGTTTTTGATATTAATTAAAATTGTTCTGATATTTTCGTTAGATTTTAATGCGTTTATTATTATTATTTTTTAAATTTAATAAGTTTATTAGATATTTATTTCATGTTGTTGCTATTAATATGTTATTTTTAGGTGACCTAGTCCCAAAAAAAAACATTTTTTTTTTTTCATACTGTTCTATTACACATTGATGCGCTCGATGATAACAGTCATACGTTACATCGTCTCTCAGATTTTTGCTTTTTTCAGTAGGAATTCGCTAGAATTCAGTCTGGAGAACATCACTAGACCTCAGGAATATTACGGCAGTGAATATTGGAGAAGTTTCGGTAAGCAAAGTTATAATTTACTTTGTACAATCACGAAGAAGTGAAAGAAGGGTCACTGATCAGCTGATTGCCGCTAGCTCGGCAAGCTCGGGCTTGCTTTTCTTTTAATTATCTTTCTTTTATCTTTAATTCTTATCTCATTATTTATTTATTATTATTATTTTCTTAATCAATGAGATATTTTCATCAAGTCATGTCCTCAAAGTCTGCAAGTAAAAGATCTAGATCTGCAGGTTCTAACTCGTCTCCCACAAAACAGAGACCCCGCCGTGAACAAAATAAAAAAAATGATTCCACCAGCGACCGCGTCAGCTACCTCAATAGGTTCTGAACCAAAGCCCAGCACATCATCACAAGGAATAACTGATGAATCTCCGTTTTTTACACCGAATCCATTTCAGATCCTCCAAAATGAAAAAGAAACCATGGAATCTTCTCCTATACCCAGAGAACCACTACCTCCACCAATATTTGTTAAAAATATTAAAAATTTTAAACTGATGTGTGCGCATTTAAACAAAGTAACAGATCCTAATAGTTATTATTGTATAAGTAGAACCAATGATACTAAAATATCTCCGACTACTGCTGAAACCTACAGAAAGATTGTAAAATATCTGACTGAGACCAAAGCTGACTTTCATACTTATCAGCTGCGCCAGGAGAGAGCATTAAGGGTCGTTATCAGAAACCTACATTCCTCAACACCCGTTGAAGCAATCAAAGAAGAACTGACAGAATTAGGATTCCAAGTGAGGCAAGTCACCAACGTTCTAAAAGATAAAAGTCCACTGCCTCTATTCTTCGTGGACTTGGAACCATCAGCAGGAGTCGAAAAAATCTATGACCTCAGCAGACTGTACTATACCCGTGTAAAAGTTGAAAAACCTTACACAAAGAAAGAAATAGTCCAGTGCCATAACTGTCAGGCATATGGTCATACCAAAAGTTATTGCCATCACATACCACGCTGTGTGAAATGCGGTGAACAGCATAAAACAGAAGAATGTACAAGATCAAGATCAGCACCCGCTGTATGTGCTCTGTGCCTCAAGGACCACCCGGCTAACTACAAGGGATGTGAAATCTACAAGAAATTCAGAACCAGATACCAAAAACCTCAGGATCCGAATGAAACAGCTGTACCAACCAGAAGCAGAAGAGAACCATCAAAACTTGTAAATTCTAACGTGTCATTTGCCCACTTGCTTGGAGGTGGTAACCAGAATCATGAAGTCGAGGCACTGCCGGAACAACATTTTCCTCAACATTCTCAATCTATTGTACAAGAATCTATCCCTCAAAGTTTACCTAATCTTCAAAAAACTCCTCAACATCAAATTTCTCATATCCCTCCACCATCAAACGTCACAGATCTTACCAGTCTAATGACATCGTTCATCTCCGAAATCAAATCTCTTGTTATGCCGCTTATATCACTCCTTACAAATCTAGTATCGAATCTAATCCCTGCCTTGAAAAATCCTTAAATGACTTCACCTAACTCCTTATCCATTCTCCTTTGGAATGCGAATGGTGTTAGAAATCATACTGACGAACTGACAGCGTTGTTGCAAGACAAAACAATCGATGTTGCACTTATAACTGAAACAAGACTAACGACTAAACAGTACTTCAAAATACCGCAATACATGACATACCGTACTGACCACCCAGACGGTAAAGCCCATGCCGGTTCTGCTATCATTGTCCACCAATCCCTCTCTCATCATTTACTCCCACTTCCCACCTATGATTTCCTACAAGCCACATCCATAGTAATCAAGACTTTTTCATTTCCGGTAACCCTCACATCTGCATATTGCCCTCCTAAACATTCCATTTCCAATTCTGAATTTGTATCCTTCCTGGATTCCTTAGGAAATCGTTTCATTCTGGGTGCAGACTTAAACGCCAAGCATCAGCAGTGGGGTTCCAGAACCACGAATTCTCGGGGACGAAATTTGCTGTCTGCACTCAACTCCCGAAATTTTAATATCCTGCCTCCTGACTCCCCTACCTACTGGCCAACCGATCCTAACCGCAATCCTGACATCCTCGACTTCTTTATCCACAGCGGATTAGGCTCTCTCAACTTGTCTTTAACTCGCCTTGATGAACTATCCTCAGACCATAGTCCACTGATCCTAAAAGTATCTCTCACTCCAATTCCAAAACCCATTCCACCATCATTCATCCGAGGCCCTGTCAACTGGAACCTTTTCCGCCAAATCCTGACCGATAATATTGACCTCAGAGTAACCCTCAAAACCCAAGATGACCTAGATAATTCCGTCTATTCCGTTACCACCGCCATCCAACAAGCTGTCTGGACTGCTTCCTCTCCTAAACACTCCAATATAAATCCAGACCAAAATCATTTTCCACAACCTATTATAGACCTTATCCACACCAAACGCCGAGCAAGATCATTATGGCAGCGCACCCGACACCCAACAGATCGCCGCTCCTATAACTTCTATTGTAGACAATTGAAGAGGGAGTTGGCGAACTTCCGTTCCCAGTCCTTTAATTCCTACCTCTCCTCTCTATCAGCTCGTGATAATTCCCTGTGGAATGTCACGAAAAAGATCCTAAAATACCATCATGTTTCCCATCCTCTCCGACGTGGTGATGACTCCTGGGCTGCGTCTGATGAAGATAAAGCCGAGGAATTCGCCACACACCTCTCCAAAGTATTCACTCCTCACCCGGAATCCCACATCAATCACACCGCAAAAGTGCAAGACTTTCTTATGTCACCGATTCCACTTTCCCTACCTCCTAAAGCTATTAATCCCTCTGAGGTCAAATATCTTCTCCAAAAACTGACTCCCCGTAAATCTCCTGGACACGACCTCCTTACTCCCCAGATCCTCCGACAACTTCCGCAGAAAGCTATTATATTCCTTACTTATATTTATAACTGCATCCTCCGCACCACCTATTTTCCTCTGTTATGGAAACATTCCACCATCATCCTTTTTTTAAAACCAGGTAAACCTTCCAACAACACTTCATCCTACAGGCCTATTAGTCTACTCCCCATCCTCTCAAAAATTTTCGAAAGGCTTCTTCTTAAACGTATCCTACCCATATTAGAATCTCAAAATCTTCCTTCCCATCAGTTTGGATTCCGTCCTCAGCATTCCACAGTTCAACAGGGGCTCCGAGTTGTAGACCATACTTCCTCAGCTCTTGAATGCAAAGAGTATTGTTCTGGTGCGTTTCTGGACATTGCGCAAGCTTTTGACCGGGTATGGCACACTGGATTACTCTTCAAGCTGAAAACCCATTTACCCCAGTCCCTATACCTCATTCTCCGATCCTATCTCTCGAACCGTTCCTTCCGAGTTCGCTGTGGTGAAGAATTTTCTAACCTTTATCCCGTTGAGGCCGGTGTTCCTCAAGGCAGCGTCTTGGGACCCATCCTCTACATCCTTTACACTGCTGATATTCCTACACATCCTGATACCTTTCTGGCAACTTTTGCAGACGACACCGCCATCCTATCATCCAGTTCCAATCCTGAAACAGCATCCTTAAACCTTCAGAGACACCTTTTCCTTATCGAACACTGGTGTAATAACTGGCGTGTAAAGGTGAACGAAGCCAAATGTAAACACATAACCTTTACTCTTAGACGAAAATCCTGTCCGCCAGTTTATTTCAACTCATTACCGATTCCTCTCTCAGATACAGTCCGGTATCTTGGCTTACTGTTAGACAAAAGATTGACTTGGAACCCACATACAAGACTTAAAAGACAAGAACTCAACTGACGATTCGGACAGTTATACCGACTACTCAACAGAAAATCTGAACTTACAGTTGAAAACAAATTATTAATCTACAAGACAATACTGAAGCCCATCTGGACCTACGGACTTGAACTGTGGGGGACAGCTAAACGTTCTAACATCAAACGCATTCAATCCTTTCAATCCAAAGTCCTCCGTACAATAGTAAATGCTCCTTATTATGTCTCCAATTATACCTTGCACCACGACCTTAATGTTCCATTTATTTCAGACCTAATTCCATCCAAATTTTCCAAATTCCACCAGAACCTCATTCATCATCCTAATCCTTTAGCTCAATCCCTATCCAGCTCCACTCATCCATACAACCCACCTAGAAGGTTGAAACGGCAGTGGCCCCGCGACCTTTTGTAAATATATTGGAGTTCTAGCACTGGCTAGATTCTCCACTCAATGTGATGTATGTATGAGTGTGTGTATGTGTATATAGGTATAAGTGAATTATTGACTTTTGTATTGATTCATTATTGTGTATATATTTTATTGTAATTTTATGTTGTGTAAATATTGTATGAATGTAGTATGTTTGATATCATTCAGCAATACTATTAATGTCCAAATTGGGACAGATTGTAAAATTTTCTCAATAAAAAATTGTTATTACTATTACACATTGATTGTGATAATATGATAATATAATATTAAATCGATTTTTATCGAGGCTTTGGAAAAAGAAAATAACATTATATCAATATATTCTAAACAAGGAAGAGCTCATTTAATTATTAAGGTTGATATACAAGTTAAAAATTGGTCTAATCCTTAATCCAGTTGAGCAATACTCTTGCTCAGATCTGATGTATTTAGATATTGACTTCGTTTTTACTTTTTTACCTGGCTCAATGTGTGATTAGTGAAAATGTTGGGATTACAGAATATATAACGAGGTAACTTTATAATATTTATTTATTTATTTAACTAAGTACTATGTAACATTGTTAAATTTTTGCTTTTAATGCCTCCTTATGATTTTAAAATTTGTTATTTAATAGTTTTAAAATTTTTGTTATCAATTGACACCTAATTTATAAAAATTTTTAAACCATTCACTTCATTATAGTGATTTTTAATGTGATGGTAAATTGCTTAATATAATTTTTGTAGGCTTCTGAAGATGGGAGAATATCCCGAAACGTCATGAAATAAAAGAATGAGTATTAATGGAAGAATTATTCAGCCCAAAATCAATCTTAATAAAATAACATGTTAATATATTATCAATAAGGTTTTATTTTTAAAACTGGTTATAATTCTAAAATATTAGATTATTTAATAACGACATATCTGATTGTGTTTGAATGTAAATGACAATGGAAGGCTGTACTCACCTGAATAAATATAGTTACTCATTCCGCTCACAGTTGTCTGCTGTCTGCTGCAAAATATTTTGTTTTTAGAGGTAGAAGTATTACTAAAATAAGAATTGATTAGACGAGGAAGGCAGACTGTAAATACATGATGAATATTTTAGTACGCTTAAGGACAAGAGCGTCCAGCGAGGACTGGCTTTACTGTAAGCAGCTTTCTTCCTCTCCGATGTCCTTCCTTTATTTTTTTCTCTTGTTTTTCCTTTTTTTTTAATTCCTCTTTGGCCAAGTGTTGTTTACAAGGGCCTAGGTCAGGCTCAATGTGAATTCGCTGATTCAGCTCCGAACAGACGAATAAGCCTCATGCCCAGATTTAATAGTTGTTTTTCTCACCCCAAGGTCTTTCGCGAGTGCTATGTATAGGCTCAGGAAATGAATAAAAATAAAGCTTATGTTAAGTTTATGAATTTTTTGTAGTTTATGTGACATATTTACTACCTGCAATATTCTTTCATGTATTTTTTCGCAGCGTAATATGCCTAAGAATAGTATGAAAATGCTTTATCTAATATCCTATGATTTTGTCTGTAGGTATCACTATATATTTTTAAAATATGTGGTACATTGTAGCATATAGATTCACTAGATGAATTTCTATTATAGTAACTGTTTATATACCAATATTCATTATTCATAGATATTTAAAAAATAAAAATGCCAATTATTAGAGAATGGTTTATTATTTAGCAAAATTAAATAGCAAAATTATTTTATACCATATATTAATGTCTTATTATTCTGTTATACTTGACTTTGTAGGAAATATAAAAAAAGTAGTAAGGGAAAGTATTGCTATGTATACGCCCGAAATGTTATATCAACTTTTTCTTCACAATCGGCTATCAGAAGAGCCGTATTAACCATGCAATTTCCACCTTTATACGATATTCTAAAAAACAACTATAACGATTTTGATAAAGCTCGCTATATCGATTTTAAATTTAATGGGCTTTAATATCTTATAGATTTCAACATGACTGAAAAAGTCTGACAGGACTTAAATGGTTATATTTTAATTTTTTTTTCCTCTAAAGTAACTTTACTTTGAAGATTTAAAAAAAGTAACTATATAATATGTTTAGCGATTATAACGGGTAAATATATAATTTGAACGGATTCGATATCCAACTAAAGGCGAAAAGAGAAAAAAGATTTGTTCATGCAATTTTTATGTTTTTGAACATAAGAACAGTAATTCGCACTGTCCTCAATACTTATGCTGATGGCACGTGTGTCTTATCCGTCCATGATAATGATCCAACTACTGCATCCCAAACCCTTCAGTCCCACATCACAACCATTGAAGAATGGTGTCAAAATTGGAGGATTAAAATAAATCCGAACATATTCCACCAAATCACCTTTACCCTTCGTCGCAAACCGATAACTTCCTGCCCTCCCTCTCCCCCTCCCCCAATATCCTTTAATAATATTACCCTTACTTCTGTAGAACAAATCCGATACCTAGGTCTCCATCTTGACAAGCGCCTTACTTGGAATCCTCACACAATACTGAAAGGACAAGAAACTGCTCGAAGCTATCGATTACTACAACAATTACTAGACAAACGTTTATAATTTCCAGTATATTACAAACGACTCATCTACATCACAATTATCAGACTTATTTGGACATATGGGATCGAGCTTTGAGGCTCTACGAAACCATCTAATTCCTCTCGCATCCAGTCCTTACAATCCAAAATCCTTCGCAAAATCCTGAATGCTCCTTATTTTGTCACAAATCAACTCCTCCATAATGACCTAAACATCCTATTTGTTGCAGACATAGCCCGTGATAGATACTCCTCTTTCCATTCTAAACCCCCAGCCCATACAAACCCATTTGTCCGTAATTTATCTTCCTCAGATATCCCTGATAACCCTCCAAGGCGACTGAAAAGAAGGTGGCTTCGGGACCTACTGTCTTAAAATAGTTAGTGAAGTGCTACCACTGGGTAGTTCTTTCTCAAGACATTTTCATGACTTTTTATATTCATTCTATATATTTAATTATTGTATTCTTTAGTACAGTTGTAAATTACTATAAATAAAAAAAAGAGAACAGTAATATAAAAGTATAATACACCCTTGGAAGGCTAAAGATTTTAGAAAAAATATTATATTATAAGCAAAATTGTAAAAGTTAATGGAGAGTGATGAAAAGCCGATAAAAGTAACTGATTTTTTTTGTAATAATAATACGTAATTAATTCTTTAACCATTTTAATTTCAATATGCGGAGGTAAATAATTCACTAATCATAAACATAGACATTCGGATTCAATGTAAAAACTTCGAATTTCGTGAGGGTTAACTGTTTATGTATTGTTTATTCACTTAACGTCTTATGCACCTGTGGTTGATCAGATGACGCTGCAGTGGGCAACTAAAGTGTTCACTATTTAGTTTTAATGACTATAGGAATCTTTAACGAGTACTTGACATCTTAAAAGCTCGGGACCACTATTTTACGGTCCCTCCGAAGGACAGCATAACTAAGGATGTTTATACTCCCATTAAAAAATCCTAGGGCCACCTGCAGTTTTGAACCTGCGACCTTTAGCATAGAAAGCTGTTATGCTCGCCACTACACCACGGTTGTCCAAAAACTTAATAAATGACCCCAAACCAAAGATAATTTATTTATTTTTTATTATATGACTAATCAATGAGCATCGATACTATTACGTTGAATAGGAGAACGTAGATTCTCGGAAAGATAAACAGAAGTACAAATCATTTATTCTTGTACCACAATAAACTGTAATATTTAGGTTGGCTAAAGTTTGACATCAAAATAATGTGGTAACCCCATCCCTACTCCAACCCAATAGTTTCTATCCTACGATTCTCTTATATTCCTGGTAATCATCCAAGGTGTCTGAAAAGAAGATGGCTTCGAGTCCTTTAGTTGTGCTAGTCACTTCATTGTAAGTGACCAAAGATCAAAATTGTGTTTTCAAGGACCATTAGAATGGTTTGCTGATTTTAATTTTGATATTTTAGAGCCATGAAATAATGGTATCGCAACTGTAGGGTTAAAATGAAGTCTATTAACATACCACTTAGTCCTGCAAACTTGATAATCTATCTATTTAACAGAAGTTTACAAGCCGAATGTTGGACGAATCTTACAGGTGGAAAAATACTAGTACAAAGATTAGAAAATGAAACAAAGAGAAGAGGAAAGAAGAGATAATGATGCCTGATGAGCAATAACAATCGAAATAAGACAAATCGTTTACTCGTAGCCTTGGAATAACTAATCTCCCAGGTGACTCCTATCCAATAATGGGGTATTATTCCGGAAACGAGGAAAAGGAGATAGCATTTGACAAGGGAAAAGCGGACAAAGAAAATGACTCAGTCCTATCTAGAAATAATAGCCACCATAACCCCATCCCGAGCAGTAAAACTTATCTAAAAAGAAATTGGAATAAGTACGGGCCTCAGGGTCTGAATACAAATCAAGCCCATTTAGGACTTGGACTTTGCATATTGACCTCGGTGACTTCATCTCGGCTTCGGACTCTTGTTTGAATTAAAATGAGCTGGTCCGAGTCGTTATCTCTAGTACCTGCTCTCACGTAGCTCCAGATGTTTCCACTCTCTTCCTTCATGTCTTCTACTAAGTAATTCCTCGGTAAAGTTGATGCAATGCTACTTAGCTCAACCTAAAATTTCTGCCTGTTCGCGCTCCTCTTGATCAGGTCAATGAGAAAAAAAGCTAATGCGATTCTATTTGTCAATGTTACTCCTGTTCACTAAAAATGTTTTGTGTTCGCTTTCTTCTTACGATGGTTTATTTATTTAACGTCACTTTATGTTGCTGTGGCTAATCGAACAATGCCATAATTTAATTTTGCCTTTACATGTTTAATTAGATTGCGCAGGCATCACCATTCTACATCCAGTCCTAAGGACGACAAAGCCAAGGATTATTTACTCCCATTAACAAATCTTAAGGCCACTTGCAAGGTTTGCACTTGCAACCTGCGACCTCGGGCATAGAAGGTAGTAATGCTAGCCACTACACCACTGGTGATCCACTTTCTCAATATAGGTAAGGTAATAATTAAGAACAAACCGAAGATTCAGATAACGCAAATCTTTCCTACACAATTCCCTCTAACGCTCCCAATCAACACAATCTTCCAACTAAGCTTTAGCTCTACCTCTTTGACGCCTATCAGCACTTATAAACATTTTATCAATTTGTTTGTAACTAAGCTTAACAACTTTATACAACTCGTTGAGCCTCCACGATGCTATAATCCCAATTATACTGAATGGATTCAACTCTTCCATTTTTTAAAGAAATTGTATAACCTTATAAAATTCAAATTGTTCTCATTCCTTTTTGGACAGATATTCGGCTAAGATGAATCCAGATCTCTTCAAATAATTACTGTATTGTTTTATTGACTTGAAGATAAATTATTTTAATATAGTTTATCCTAAAAACATTTGCATATTGGTAAATCAGGATCTAATTCTGGACCAAAACGTAAAGAAAAATTCAATTTTTTTAATTAGAGTTATCCCGTACGTATGTGGGAGGCTCATATTGTATCATTATCATGATCTAGGGGTCGGATGGTTTTTAAAGTTATTTATTCATTAAAAAATAAATTTCAAATTAAAAATGTAGATTTTTTCCTAGAATAAGTGTATCCTCATCCTGTCAGGAACATATTCAGAGGAATAGGAGTAAAAGAGGAAAGACCCTTGCAGAAATGAAGCGACTCAGTAGAGAACTGGATAACTGGCAGCGCTGGATCGAGGCCCCTCGACGCCAATAATGGCTCGAAGAGAAAAGAAGAAGAAGTATCTATTTTTATTTTGTTTAATTCCACACTATTCTAAGCACTATAAAATCACGTTTTTATTCTTAAAATATTGGTATAGGATCTAATAAATGGTATGCATTTATAAATATATGTAAAAGATGAAATGTACATAGGCTATTAGTTAGTGAATGATCCTTTTTAAAAATAATCACAAAATATTGTCTCCTTTGCAAATAATATATTAAAAATATTCGTTTGTCAGTTGTGGTGTAGAGTCTAGCATTGCAGTCTTCTGTGCCCAAGATCTCGGATTCAAACCTTATTTATGCCATATTTCGGAGGGGATTGTCCCAAAGGTTGTCCCAAGACTATGGGATGTCAGGTACTCGTTAAAGATCCCAATCCTAATTAAGCATGGATTGGCAAAATTTAGGACTCCCGCAGTGGGATTATGTAACGTTAAACAAATAAATACATATATTCCTAAGTTTGCTGTCGCATTTAACGTAGATTCACAATTTTTTGAGATATACAAAAGATAATATACTTATGTAAATTATAACATAAATATTAAATCATTTAAATTTTTTTCAAGTGACCTTGAACGATTCCTCGGAAAAAAGATTTATGAGCGGAGTCATTTGTACCAATATGGACAGGTGAAAATTGCAGGCCGAAACTATGCAGTCAGGTAACAACTGTTCTTCAAGGTTGTATGTACAGTACAAATATTGAATAAATATGATTATATGTATTACACAGCCTGTTTGATAAGAGAATTTTAAATGCTGACCAGTCTGAAGTGTTACAAGCATATACATATATTTGCAAACCCTTTCTTACATACATTTATGTAATATTTTAATTTTCTGAAGCATAAAATTTATGTATATTTTTAAATGAAATTAACAGTCAGTGTTATCAAAAATTAATTCTCACTTTATATACTTCTGAATCTTAATAATTTAAAAAACCGTTAAGCGAATTTAATCGTTTTAAAATCGTCTTTAGCAGCTAGTGCTATGTCTGTTAAATACCTCCTATCCTAAATAAACATAAAATGGCAAAATGTATTGACACTAACATTTGATAGCAAAAAGTTTAAGGTACCATTAACATGTTACAACATCTGTATGGTAGACTTGTAGGTTGAATCCTTGAATTGGCTAATCCTGGATTATTTCATCGAGCTTGAATATTATAGAAACCTGGATCCATGGATGCTGTAGTTGACCGTATCTGATGAGGAGATGAAAGACTGTTGTTGTATTATAGCCCGTTAGCCACAGACCGACAAGGCTAGTGAGCAGCTGTTTTCAGGGCTTGGGAAATAATATATAACATACACAAATTTTTCCTACAATCGCAAAGTAACCTCAATTTTTCACCATATGTTTGCCATTAGGCTAATGTACTATAATCACAAAAAACAAAAATATTTTCTGATTGTAAGGATGACTCATCCAAAATCATTGTTAACATTTTGTCAAAATGTAAATATGTGAATAAAGTTTATTTTTATTTTTTTTTTTATATAACATACACACCTATCATGGAAGCAAAAATAATAATACTAAAGTCTGATGTATTTTGTATATAGAATGGAATAGAAATAATTTTTATTTTGGGACTGGGTCCCTTACGAATAACAGGATTGTACAGTTGAAATATACAGTATGTCTGGCCAACAGACAAAATATACATAATTAACGACTATTTACAATTATGGATGAATATATATACAACACAAAAAAATAAAATAAATAAAAACAATCTTCAGAAAATAATTGTGTTGCACAAAACTCCGCCTGCACAGACTCGTCCAATGTTCACCTTTCAAGCCCAAGCCCCCAAGATCAGCCTTAGCGCAATCCACCCATCGACGCTTCAGCCAACCTTTCGGACGCCTACCAGTCAGGTTAGTGAATACTTACTTTCTTGGAATCCGTTCCTCAGGGAGCCCAACAACTTTAATCGCCCATTTGAGTCTCCGCGATGCTATCTACTCAATTATATTCACAGGGTACAAGCTCCGCGATTCCGCGTTGTGCAACCTTCTAAACTCCCCAGCGGCATTATCTCTCTTCGGACCAAATATTTTTCGCAGTTAAGCCATTGTTCATCCTTCAAAGTAAGCGGCCACGTCTCACATCAGTAAAGAACAGTAGGAAGAATAATAGTTTAATAAATTCTGACCTTTAAGTTTTTAGACAGAAGCCGCGAGCTAAGTAATTTAGTAACTGAATAATATCAGGCATTAATTATTTTTATGCTCGAATATTTTTATTTTTTATACTCGAATATTTATTTTTTAAACTCGAATATTTTTTTAAAATAATTACTAATAAAAAAAAACCTTATTCATATTCAATTAGTAATTTATTAAAATGAATTCTTCTGTTCACGTTTCGCAACCATTCTTTATTATTTACATTGTGTATTAAGGACTTAACAACAAAACCATAAAGTTACATTGAAATCTAAATATTCTCTCCTTCGCTTCGGAATTTTCCCATCGTATTTATTTAACAATCTTTTAGAATTTACGAGGCATTGTCGGGGAGTTAAAAATAGCCTAGCTAATTAAACTCGATGGTTTTCCGATCCGCTAACAATAGACTTTTCTGTTTTAAAATTATCGTTACTTATTAAGTACTGGTTGTAAAGAGATAGGGATGTAAGATAAAACAAAATCATTACACAATATTATAAACATTTAAAAAATAAAAATAAATACTACTAGTAAGAGGAAAAAGAAAATTAAGCGTCCTACATAAACAAAAGAAGAAAAAAAACACACACAAAAAAATTTAATTTAATTTTTTACTAATGGATTAATCATCTAATTGAGAATTATTTTAATTATAATGATGAAATTCAAGATGAAGAGAAAATTAAGGATCGTCAGGATATCAACACAGGCAAAAAAGTCATCGACAAAGAAAAAAAAGAGCAATTAATTTAATTCATTCACAGATAGATCAATCTTTTGAAACAGTTATATATTCCATATTCCAAAATATCCGAATTTCTGTGATACGAATGGCAGGTTCATAAAAAAAAATTGTGCTACGTATACCGCCGACTCATACAGTCTACACTCACATTCAGATAACGATGGCATAATTCAAGATGATATTTCTCTACAAAGTGATGATGTTTTACAATTAAATGAAACAATCATAGCAAAACATCAATTTTCAATATAATCTACTTTTAAAAACGTACTCTTCTTTCCTACGAAATTCCATTGCAAATCGCGAATTTAAAATAGTTCTCACTTTTGTCGGGCAGTCCCTTTGACTGCCTGAATTTAATTTCTTTTTTTTAAGGTCTTATGAACAATGTTTTAACTGCTTGTTGTTAATAATAAAAAAATATCAATACACAATGATTTTATTTAGAAATAACTATATTAGGGTAAAACAGTTCATATAGCTTTTTACAGGCAATTAGCTGCTAATTTCAAAATGCTATATCGCTAAAGTTTCCAAACCAATTTTAATGATTCTTTTTTTGTTTTGTACAGGATTTAATTATGTACCACTAACGACATCGGACAGACGGGTCAAGTTCTTGAAACGTAATCCCTTTAAGTTTGAGGGAGGGATTTTTTTTCTGTCGATTAAAAAGATACGATACTGAAAATAAACCAAACATGCAATTACTACATTTAAGATGTAGCTGATAATTTATGGGTTGGAGAATTTAGTACGCAAATCACTGTTGTTGTTTTTTTTTATTCATATATTTCATTTTTAGAATTGATTTCTTAATTAAGAACAATAAGAATAAGAACACGAAGTTTGTGGCAAAATCTAGCCTGATTCCTTATCTTGAGTTGAAATATTCAGCTTCACAATTATTGTCATTTAGGGAACATAGCTTCATGACCGAGTAATTCGTAAATTCTATTGTTTTTTATTTTATTAATTTATGGCTGTATAAAAAGTGAAAGGATTACATCAGCAAAATGAAAATACTCTTCAATGACTCTGCTATAAATTAAGTTGCAATGAATACTTTCACTTATATTTGTTGTTTATTCGTTTGTCACTTTATGATACTGTGGCTAATCGGGTTATAATACAGGGAGAGTCCTACATTTAATAAAGATAGGGATCTTTATTCAGTACCTGTCGTCGCACAGACTCCAGACCACCTTTTCACGTACCATTCGAAGGACGAAAAAACTATGCATTTTTACTCCCAGAATTTAATGTTCCATCTACCAGGTTTGAACCCGAGACCTTGGGCATAGAAACTGTTATGCTAGCCACTACACCACCGGTGAATCCCTAGTGCTCATATTTATATGAAACATAAAGTATCGGAAGCTATGAATTAGAACTTTCATCAAGAAAATACGTTTCATGTTCCTCTGGGTCGTAATGCAGTTTATACATTAAACTGACAATATTTTAAAGTATTAAAAAAAAAAGATTATTAAAGAAGGGAATGTGGAAGTTCTGTGATGTTTTATTCTGGACCAGATATTTATAAATAATCCTAAACAGATATAAACTCGCTTACGTAGGAGTTGGAAGGCTAAATGAATTCTTTATTGGACGTTGTTTGGATTCATAACGTTCCTTCCGCTTACGTCTGATTCGTATTCGCCTTGTTATCTTCCCATCCAGAAACCGAATCAAGGCCAAATGGATAGGCAGTAAGAGATACAAGAATTCATGCATGCATTCAACGTAGTGTCAATGAATTTAATTTATTAATTTAAGTACTATTTCACCTGCTTTCCTGTTGCTCAGAGTATCTCAGATAAACGATTATGGTTGTAAACTGAAATCTTCCCTGGAGGTTTGTCTTACCGTTAAGATGTATGATAAGACCGGCTGGGTTTGGAAACATTCGTCCTCTAAATGGTCAAAAAAACAATATATTTCTGAAACTATCGTTCATATACGATTTTATTTCTAAAACCATAAAAACAAGGTCTATAAGGACCATAAAAAAGTCTATTCTTTTTCTGTCAGGTGAAAATTTTCACATGAGAATGGGATTAATACACCTTTATGTTGCAAAAGAGACATGATCATATTTAATGATAATTTTCAATAGCTAAAACATAATAAGTAATGACGGGCATGCTTGTTTGAGCTGGCTTGCTATTATAAATTTGTTAGAATAAAATTTATCTAAAATAAATATATAAATATAAAAATTTAGAATAAAAAGGATCTAACACAGGACAATTTATAGTGCATAATAGTGTAATAATACTTTATTCATAGTGAATAATTGCGGGGGTGGCTCATTGACTGAAAGCAAAGATATACTTACTTTTAACAAATATAGGGTTGCAAAATAAGTTGGTAGCGTTTTTCAATATTTCTATTTAATCCTCTCCGTGCTTATAAAATGATGTTTACTTGGTCAGTGCTTATATTCATCAATTTCAACCGAGATTTCTTATCTTTAAAAGGTATTTTGCTTGCTCAAAATGAAAAAAAAAAAAAAAAAAAATTTTTATCATTTAATGATTATTTATTTCCAAAAAGGAAAATCCGCTGCAAAGTTTGTTAACCAAGACGGTTAATAAAATTAGGAGTGTGTTTAGCGATGATGAGTTAGAAGACAGCACCGTCAGTAAGTAGTTTGCTCGGTTCAGAAAGCCGCAAATGGGATCACTTGCAACTGGGTGGCTAGCATAACAGCCTCGTATGCGGAAGAGCACGGGTTCGAACCCGCAGGTGGTCCTAGTTATGCCGTCCTTCGGAGGGGATATAAAAAGGTGGTCCCGAGCCTGTGCGATGTCAGGCACTCGTTAAAGATCCCTATCCTAATAAAACCTGGATAGGCAAAATTTAGGACTCCCACTGTGACATCGTCTGATTACCTATAGTAGCATACAGTGACGTTAAAAAAAAAAATAAACAAAGAAAGCCCCAAATCAGAAAATTTGAAGATGCAAAGCGCTCGGATAGTTATTTTCGACGGATTGGAAAGGTGTCCTTATTTCGAGTTCATCCCACCCAACCAGACCATTAATTCTGGGCCCAGTTGGAACAATTAAAGGCATCAGTTAAACAAAAGCGTCCAGCATTGGCTAATCACAAAAGGAATAGTTTTCAATCACGGTAACGCCCCTCCTTACGTGTCTTGGCAAACACGGCAAAAATTATTGGAGATTCGCTGGGATGTGATATCACGCCCTTCCTATTCATCAGACCTTGCCTCAACAGATTTTCACTTATTTCGGGCCCTTTAAATCGCTCGAGGACTGCAAAACGAACATAGAGGAGTTCCTCAAACATTTGAGAAGTACTATGAGGACAAAATAAAAAAATTACCTGAAAGATAGCAATATCTAATTGATGAAAACGGGTCATATATAAGTAATTGATTATAAGTATGTACAAGAATCTGAAGTTTTTATTGAAATCAGCAGTAAAAAAAACATACACGCTAAGAACTTGTTTTACAAACCAATATATGTAAATCAACAAAACATGAAGCATTGGTCAGCAAATCCGAGGGATACAGCTAGTCGTGTTTATAAAGCTCATTAATGAACATTCCGCAATGACGAAATATCTAATTTATGTTTGTTTTTCATCTCTACTCAGTTGAAGCTGATCGAAATCAATAATTATCTCGTTATTAGGGCCGTTAAATTGCCGTCCAAACCTCACACACCCACAGAAACGTAAGGGGAAAACGCCCACATACGTAAGAGTCGAATCTCGAGAGAACTGCGTCGAAAATACACAAACCAGTCAGCGTTTTCGCCATGAATTTAATCGCAGTCTTGTTTTATCGTCTATTCCTTTTCAAGGACGACTTTTTTGCTCTCTTTCTTTTGCAACGGGCCAAAAGCGAGACGAGAAAAGTAAACAAGCAATAAAAGAAGCTTTTCCTCGATCCCCATTGATCAAGTCGGCCCTGCCTTCTCTGTCTTTATCGACTTACCTTTCCACTTCCGAGGGCTCGGCTGTTCGCTGAAGGTGACACCGAGGAGGTGGCTCTCACTTGTTAATTCAGTGTCAGAGCTCATTAGGGTAGGCGGCATACATTGGGAAAATCAAACTGTCAGTTGAATAATTGACTTCAAGGTGAGGCCGAATTTTATTATTTTTTTTTTTTAACCTCTATATTTTTCTTAAGATAATAATAACGTTTTATAAACATTTTTTACTTATGTTAACACCTAGTAGAAGTAAATACTAGACCTCATGAGGAACAGTTTATATGATCCATAGTCTGATTCTCAACAGTTAGAGAGAAAAATCAAATTTTGTGTTTTTGGAAGTTATCCGCGGTTTTTATCTTTTAAAAAAAAAGTATCTACTAGATGTGCATGCACAGAAAAATAAGTGGTACTGAATGAAAGACGAGACAATATTGAAATTTTAGAAGTCAAACACTCCAAATAAGAGAATAATTGTCGCACAAAGTCATGCGAAAAATTGAAGTTTAATATTTCTAAGAATATTCAGAAATTGGAGGGAGCTATTATTCATCTATCGTTAGGTTGTAAATTTTCCGGATCTCAAAAATACTTCATTAATTAATTAGCTAACAAATAGTGCAAATCAAACATACTTTCATAGGGCAATGAAGGAGGCGAGGAAGCAAGATTAAAAAAAAAAAAGGACCAAACAGAAAATTTGTTCTTAATATATGTCTAGTGAATTTTAGGAGCCTTTAGTAGACATCAAGATAAACAAAGAAGTCTATATGACCCATAGTCCAAACGTCAACGATTAAGGAGGAAATTTGAGCGTAAAATGTCTTTGGTTTGTAGTCCTTCAGAGCAGTCGTAAAAGGTCAGTCCGGTACTCATAAAATATCCCTTTCCTAATTAAACATTATTAGGTAAAGTTAGGACTCCCACTGTAGCATCTTCCATTTGGCAGCTGTTGCATAAAGTGACATTATAAAAAATTAAATTTTTATTGACTAAATACAGTAATTACGTTCTTCCATGGATATTCCTTACCTTAGAAAGGTAAAACGGCCCTAGGAAATTCCTCTACCTCAACCTTTGAAGCAGATCACTGGTGTGGAAACTGAGTAGGTTATTATTTTGGCACTCAAGAAACGGTATGAGAAGGAAATCCGGATAAATCTCATTTCGTGCTCCGCAAGCAGTTTTGCATTCATTGTTCATCCGGAACCAAAGAAGAGAGGACGACCGTTTCACATCCAATCTCTCAAAGAACGCAGATCATTGAGTAAAACCCGGCAGTTGGGCGTGATCTCAGCCAAATCATCTCTATACATTCATTGACCTAGAAACAGTGTCTTACCGTGTACTGGACCGAAAACCCAAAGAAGTGTGCTAATATATCGTTAAAAGTAGGAGAGAAATAAAAAAAGTTACAAGATTGATGTATACACACCAATAAACTCCATGTAAATTGGAATCCAAGTCAATGGTATGTGAGAGCCGATGGTGAGGAGAGTGTAAGATGCAGCAGCCTCTTGGTGCGGACCACTGGCTACTCCTTGGCGATATGATCCAGTAAGCTTATTTCCTCGACTCCACTCCGGCGAATCGAAAAGGATATTCCAGCTATATCTTACCAGAGGAAGGGCTGGCTCCTCCTCATCAGATAAAGTTTACTGCGGATTGCTGTTGTCCTGTTTACTAGCGCCTCGGCGTCCTTTCGTGCTTCGCTGGCTATATCGGGCTATAGCAAATAGGGTTTATGATGGGAATAACATTTTTTATGGAAGGGCGGTTTATCACAGTTTTATTAGGGATGGTCTGCAGTCCGGGGTATAATGGTCGAAGTAAAAGTCACTGTAAGACAATGTAAAGAACAATGCGTTGATAAAAATAATGAAATCCCAATAAACCGTTGTATTATTTTTAGTGATTGATAAATTTTGTGTTTTATTTTATAATTGTATTATTTATTGCAGGAGAGGAGTTAATTAGGGGAATAAATGATACTTGTTGTGTCGCGGCTCACAGCAGGTTGAGGAAACAAAGGACTGCGGAACCGATAAGTTTTGTATGATTAGTCGGTTGGCTGTTTTACTGTTATTACCTAAAAAACATTTCACTCATCAGGTTTTTTCATTTTAGACAATTAACTTAAATTAATAAAAAAAATTATTTATTAAATAAAAAAATCTGGTGCTGGCAACCCACGATTTTCTCTTACCACGACTGTTAAAATTAATTTAAGTATTATTAACTATACTTAAATTTAAAAAAAAAAGTTTAATTTAATTTTAATAAAACGTGATTTTATTTTCGTAGGAAACATATGATTTAGATTTAATAATGTAACTATATTAAATTGTTAATCAGTTATAAGTTAATTTCCATTCGTCACTTTATATTACCTTTTACATCTTTTTGTATTGGATAATAGTTTCTCTAAAATCTTTATCTTTTCAACGGTAAATTATACGTCTATATTACTGTTCTTATTATCAATAAACGAAAATTACATAAAAAAATAGTTTTGCTCTTTTATCCTTTCGTTGGTTATCAAATTGTGTATTTAGAATCCGTCCTTCGTCAATACTAAGATGAGATATGGTTAATGTTTTGGAATGTACAAAAGTAAAGTTGGTGTTAGAGAAAGAAAACTTTAAAAAATCGGCATCTAAGCCCTATCAGACTATTTTAATGTGAATGAAACCTACATCATATTAAAACCCATTAAATTTTACCATATAGCGAGTTTGATCAAAATCGTTTGTGCCGTTTTTGAGAAAATCGTAAAAAGGTGCAAAATACATGGTATAAAGTGGCCCTGGTTAGCCGATTTTGATGAAAAAGTTGCTGTAATATTTCGGGCATATATTTGTAAAAAAAGATATGAAATTTCATTTTCATACACCTTTTCGTTTTCGTGCTGGACTTAACCAAAAACACAAGTATACCCGAGTATCTTTTTGCGGGACTTGGTTATTTTGACATAGATGACCCTAAAACGTTCATTAGTTCTACACATTTTCGAGAATTGAATTATCGGCAAGAATGAGATACTTTATATTATTTCATGGGTTGTTAAAGGAGTATTCAGAAATTTTGATTATTTTTATTGCTCATTCCTATACCACGTGCTAATTGCTTTTCTTAGGGGACTGAGAGTCCCGGAATACAACTTACTTTTTTTTTTTTTTTTTTTTTTAATAAACTTTGTTGTTTAGCTATGTAAAACGACTAGTTGGTCCCCTGTAAATTCTTGTCAGTTTAATTTAAATTACAAAGAAATTTCTACCTTCCCATTGGAATTTCTACATTATTAAATAACGGATCTTACTAAAATGAAGAATGCTGTTATAGATACATGCGTTTGAAATCCATCTATCCTCTAAACATTTTTTTTATTATCATATTATTCAATAAACGAGGTAATGTGGAATGTAGGATAAGAAATGTTTATGCTATGTATCAGTGTAATAGGGGAGCCCGTGGCTGAGTGGCTAGCGCGCTAGTCTCTCATGCTACAGGTTGTAAGTTCGAATCCCAGTCCCGGCGGGGCTTTTATAATGATGTAATATAATGGGGATTCATTCGCAGCCTCTCTCCCGGGTATGTGAGATCCGTCAGCCAAATGGTGGCCACTCACAAAACTAGTCGTAGGGAGTGATGACCCTACACTATAAATTACATCGTGAAACGCGAATGTAAACTCCCAGGAGATTACACCGCGAGGTCCAGGGCTGCACGGCCTGTCGCGCCAATGAAAGAATTAATGTAATGAGCATATAATTAAAGTATAATGAACTTTTACAATAAGTAATACAGGATACGCAGGTTGTTCATTGGTTTAATATAGTCAAACGTCTTAATATTCTTCCTTTTTATTTTTAATGCAAGAAAAATATTAAAATTGGCAGATCGATGGTTGTGAAAACTCTTGTTGAAACAATCCTATTCCAAAAAAACGCCTCAAATCATTACACGATGGTTTATAATTTCCATATATGGTAAAACTATTTATATAGCTATTTAAAGGCAATTAACTTACATGAAAAGCAATAGATAACTCAGAAGAAATGTCTATCACCGTGCTAACTTCAAAACGCTATAACTCTGCTATTTCTAAACCGATTTCTATTATTGGTTTTATTTGATTTATTAATTTGTACAGTGGAAAATCGGATTTTTTTTTATTCGTTATTCGGATTATAATTTTTTTTATTGGTCGGTTACAATGGTTCATTGTTGAAAATAATAATCCAAAAGTATTTATACTAAACGTCTTTACTATTTCCTTTTCTTTTCCCTTCGATTTTTATTCATATAAAATTCCCTGATTCTAGAACATTATATATTTTTTCTTTATCTTCAATGATAACCGAGTTATCGGGAAACACATCTTTTATAAGTTGTGGTTTGACCATATAAGAATAATTTTTTGTTTGTTTATCGCGGTGACTAGATCTCGAAAATCTCTTCGATTTTTCTTTATCCCAAAAATAACCGAACTTTGGGAAAATCTCATCTCTTCTAAATTGTGACTTCAATATATGGATCTTCTTTTATTTTTTTTTCTCAAAGGTTCATTATTGAATTGAAAGAATAAACCAAAACTATTAGATATCCCTAACGGTATTTGGCCGTTTATATCTTTGACATTGTGCCTACCGGCAGGTAACAACTTAACAACCCGTGATGCCACCTCGAACCACTTTTTTTTTTTTATTTCATCTTATCAATTTTTAAAATATAAATTATTATACTAACACACACATTAAACATTGTGAAATTTGTTTGTCAGCATATAATACGTAAAATGGTGTGCTTACAGTTTGGCCTACTTCAGAGAAGCTGATCACACCCTACACAGCAAGTGGAGGCCATAAAACCTTGTATAATTAACTCAAACAACAATAAAAGTTATATTTACAGTATCTGAGTCTTTTTTAGCCTCGCAAACATTTGATCAATGATAGCCCGCGTCCTTTACAATGTCGGTGGTTATACACTTTTGGGAACTTGGCAAGGATTCCGTTATTCAGTCAGTTTTATTTTTTATTCAAAAGCTGTGGTTAGTTTCAAATATGCTGACGGGGATGATAATTAATGGATTCGGAAGAATTCTATCAATAACAGAAGCACTAATTTGGCATTTGTCTGTATATTTTGTTTTAATTTAGATCTAACAGTCCTTCCTGTTTCAGCCATTCGTTTATCTTTAAAATAATACTGATGTTACCCATTGCTGTATGTATTGTATTGTATTGTTAATAGCTATTTCTCTTGGGGCTCACACAGGTGACTCAGGTGGCACCAGTGAATTATTAATTGTTAAGGCAAAACATAACAAGAAATTGGATTTTTTTAAATTAAAAGGTAAATCATTTGGAATCATTGGGATGCGAGGTTAATTTCCCCCGTTTTTTCCCACATTTTTCTCTGATTCTTCGCTCCTATGGGTTGCAGAGTAATGTTATATAGCCTAAAGCCTTCCTCAAAAAATGGACTATCTAGCACAAAAAGAATCTTTCAATTCGAAACATTAGTTTCTGAAATTAGTGCGTTCAAACAAACAAACAAACTCTTGTGCTTCTGTTGTTGTTGTTCATTCGTTTAACGTCGCTTTTATGCTACTATGGCTAATTGGACGATGCTACGGTGGGAGTCTTAAATTTCGCCTATCCCGAGTTTTGTGTTTTTTAATATTAGATTAGATAGCGTTTAATTTTTTAAATTGTATTGTCTATTTTTTATAAAAAAACAAGTTTTTATAATTTATATATTACAAGTGTTTTTGTATACCTTTGTGATTTAGTTTTGTTATATTGCTTTTAAACAACATTTATTGATATTTAAGGATTTTTCAAAAAGTAATATTTGATGTTATTTATTATCCAAATTTATTTGAAAAAAGTATCGTTTCCCCTCTCCCGTTACTTTCGAGAACTATTAGATACAAAATTATTTCGATTTAAGTGGAATTCAGTTAAATCTGCAGCCCGGTGGGAGGCTGAAAAAATATTAATAAGCAAAGCGAGATTTCAAAGAAACATGAACTTTTCGCAATTGGCATAATCTGTCCTAACTCCCCTCACAATAAATTTAGTTAAGACAAACTTTTCTTATATAAAATATGTTAAAAATCATTTGTGGGTTTCATAGGCACTTAATTACCTCGGATAGCACAGACATAAAAACATTTTTAGTAGACTTTCCATATACAAAGAAATCTGACACTTTCCCTGACATGGGAACGAAACAGGATGTGAACTTAATTGTTGTCAGACTTCGGACTGATCATGATATGATTCTGATAATGACCTGAAGTTTCCTAGTTATTTTATAATACATCCTGTATAGAATTTAACTATTTATTACATAATTTTACTTTACTGCTTATTATTTATATTACTAGCCATTTAGTTGTTTTTCCTGACTTTAACTATCCAGGAAGGACGCAGTACTCTGGTAAATAAGATAAAGCACGTAATTATCAATCCATAACAACCTGTTCCTCAGCGAAGGTACATGGAATACTGAGTACATTCATTACGCGACTTCTCGGTAATATTTACAGAGTCCAGTCTGAGGGAGCCGTAAGCCCAAGATGTAGTAAGTGTAAAAATATGAACTTCAAAGCATAACTGCGTGTGCATATATTGTAACTTAATGCTCAGATTTCATCTCGACGACTTCCAAGTTACTTTCCAAGAGACATACAAGAATAACCGTTATACGTATTAGCTCAGATTTTCTCATTACGAAAATACTTCACAGATGGCAAATTTCTCTTTATTTATAACATGTTTTAAAATAAATGCCTATACAATTTATGTTGTGGAATTAAGAAACAATATAGTGTAGCAGATGCTTCACACGCTTCGGGTAGCGCTAGTGGCGCCTACAATTAACTCAGGGCCTGAGAAAAGAAGACTATTCAATATTTTTTTATACTGTAGCTTAGTAATAAAATTGAAAATATCTTAGTTCATGCTTCTGTCTTATGATAAACAAACCTTGTAAGATATATTTATCATGGGCCAAGACACTAGTCTGGTAGAGAAGCTCTCACCATTAATAAACATAGCTCAGCTATTCAGATATCCATCCTGCTTCTACCAGGTGGGGTCTCCATTGGCCAAAATATTTCTGCGTTTGTATATCCTAAAAGTGATCCACTTTTATTTATCTCCCTTTAGATACTTAACGCTCTTAATCATTATCTACCCCCCTCATAGGACTTATCTCCCACCCTTCACACCTATGAAGTGTCCTATACGATACTGATAGCTTCTACCTCTCGAAGCAATCCTTCCTAACCCTAAGTCCTCTAAGTGGTAAGCGCAGTCTCGCCCCCTACCTAACAGAGTAACTTAGATCCTGGCGGTGCGATTGATTCATTTAGCTCTTGTACATATATATCAATAAAGTAACATTATAATTTATTTTCGTTAATTTTGTATGTCATAAATTTAAATAATTTATAAGCCTAAATTATCCAAACTCTGTTATTGTTTTTAATTATCAACTTATGATTTTATCTCCCTCCATTGTAAATTAATTCTAAACTCGCAAAAGTCAGAAAGGCCTTTTTAAACTATTTTCAATGGTGCCTCGCAACAAATATTGCATGATTGAGTATGGATGTTTCACAATAATTTCCCTTTTCAGTTACTTATTTGTATGAATAAACAATATCATTTTAGAATTTTTTTTCGCTTATACAGGTGTACTTTTTTTTGTATCACCTAAAATCTGGATAACATACTACGACGGAATTTGAGGCGGTGGCTTAGAGATTAGTTATTTCTTGAATAAATAACGATCATGATTTAACAGTGAAAAAAAAAAAGTAGAAACATTAAAAAAGCAGAAGTCGACCCAAACTAATTAATCCTGTCGGATCTAAAACGTTTAGCACAGTAAAACCGAAATCAACCCATTCTTCTTAGTTTCTCATTTAACAATACTTCAATAACCATTTCAACAGAATTCGGTCTACTTCGGAAACTTTGAAATTTCTTACGCTCAAGTATCTTTTTACTTTAATTTTTTTTTTTTTTATTTATATAAGTTTTCTTTATTAATTAAAACAGTACAATAGTTCAACAATGATGGGACGTTACCCTTACACTGTAAATAATTTGTTGTTACCACTTTTTTTTTTATAATCTTACTATGATTATTTTTGTTGGTAAAAATTTAAAAAAAACCAACAGAAAAAAGAAAGAAATAAAATACAAGGAAAATAAATTACTACTTATAGAATGACTCCTAATCTGGAAATTAAGTACATAACAGAGAAATAGATTCATAAATAAATACTATGATAAAGAAAATATAACGACAATATTTTTAGTTTGATATTTTTTTAGAGTAATATATGATTGTTTCTTTTATGCCTGTATTTAGGAGTTGAAGTTTTACTGTAGTTACCTATTTCTTGAATGAAATGTTATTACTTAGATGGCATGAGTTGAAGAATTTAAAAGTTTGTTCGTGGATGTAATCATGAGTTGTGAGTATGTCCAATTCATTATGCATTTTAGTAATGCTGGTGTGTATAGGGTAGTTGTTTACAATTTTTAGGCATCTGTTCTGGAGGATCTGTAATTAATTGATATGTGTTCTGCTGGAAAAACTCCAGGCTGGGCACCCATATGAAATTATAAGTCTTATAACCGATTTGTACAACATTAATTTCTTTTTTGATGAATGTTTCGACTTTTATTAAAATATGGGTACATCTTATATCACAATTTACGGGCATAATAAATTTATTGCTGATATGTAGGTTAAAAAGTAGTTTGCGATCTAATGTGATTCCTAGGTATTTGACATGGTTTGATATAGGAATTTTGGTATAATTCAATAGGATGGTGGAAGGTAGCTTTGGTCTTCGTTTTGTAAAATTATAGCTTCTGTTTGTTCAGTATTGCATTTTGGTCCCTATCGTTTAAAATATTTGAATATCAATTATTATTATAGAAAGAAAATATAATTTTGAATTTAGTAGTTGGAACTATCTCTTCTCTTTCTTTATATTTTTATTTATTATAACATAAATAAAACTTGATTATAACGTTTAGAGGTAATTTCTGTGCCTCATCTTCAGATTATTAAAAAATCATTAAAATTTCCATATTGCACTATAATATTGGTCATATAATCATGCACTCTTATTTCACATAGCACTTATATAAGTATCATTACGTCAATTTTGTTAAAAAATATTCTCTATTCAATATCACATTTAAAATATTTTTCAATATTTTCAATATTTCTGGACCTACGGAGTTGAGCTCTGGGGCTCTACTAAACCATCAAACGCTTCCCGTATCCAATCCTTAAAATCCAAAATTCTTCGCAAAATCCCTTAACGCTCCTTACTTCGTCACGAATAAAATCATCCACAATCACCTTAATGTTCATATGTCGCTGATTTGGCCCGTACTAAGTATCACTCCTTCCATGAAAAACTCCACTCTCGTACTAATTCATTAGTTACAATCCTTTCTCCTCTTCAATTCCTGATAATTCTCCAATGCGTCTGAAAAGAAGATGGCCTCGAGACCTTCTTGTTTAGACTCACTACTAAAGAGTGCTGCCAATGGGCAGTTTCTCTTCATGTTTATTTCATATATTTTATCATTTCAGCATATTTACTTATTGTATTTTATACAGTTGTGAATTTCAATAAAAAAAGATTACAAAAAAATGTTTCAAGTTTACTTTGTTCTTTAGTTCTTTAATTGATATTAACAATCCAGGTAAGTGAATGTCCGGTGTTGGCCTCACAAGATTTTTTTTTTTCGTTATGTTCTTTTCAATTCTGAAAATAAATTTATCAACGGGATATCTCATGTCGAGAGCACATGAGAGATCGATCCTCGCACATTATTATTGTAAATGACGTACACATATAACACAGCAATTTTCCCAAGCCAACAACAGCATATTACTCACACGAAACAGCTATTTTCACAAGGCACGCACATCTCACACAGACTTCACTCGCTCTTCTACATGACTTAAATAATTTATAAGGATTAAAAAAAGAACGTGAATGCACGGAACTTTTCACGTACCAATAAAAAAATTAATTGTTTTAAAGACAATATTACGAAATTCAAACATAAGAACTGACTTATCGTTTAAACATATAGAAATAAATAGCGAATTATGGAATGTAGAAAATATTGTGAATGTTTTCTTCTATATATTTAAACGCAGGCATCGCTTATATGGTGCATAGATATGATATTGATTTTTAACCTTATATTGCCATATCTAATTTTTAAGTTGTTATTGTATGAATGTAGTATGTATGATATCATTCAGCACTACTATTGATGTCCAAATTGGGACAGATTGTAATTTTACTCAATAAAATAATAAATAGAATAAGATGACGATATTTGCATTCAAAAATTTCAAATTCACAGTTTTGTACAATGAATTATTTTAAATATTAAGGTATGTGTAATTAATATAACTTTGGCTGCTTATAGCAATTTCGTTATTTAACAGTAGGTAGGAGTAGAAGTATGGGGCTCTTCTAAACTAACGAATTCTTCTCGTATCTAATCTTTACAATCCAAAATCCTTCGCAAAATCTTTAACGCTCCTTACTTTTTCACGTATAAGCTCATCCATAAAAACCTTGTGTTCCATATGTTACTGAATTAGCCCGAACTAGGTATCAATCGTTCAGTGAAAAGCTTATTTCCACTAAAACCGATCAATTTCTTTCCTATCATCCTCTTCGATTCTTTTGATAATCCTCTAAGTGTCTGAAAAGTAGATGGCCCCGAAACCTTCAAGTTTAAAATATTTTAGAGTGTTGCCAATGGGTAGCGTCTCTACTTGTATTTCATGTCAGTTTACTGTGTTCATCACATTTACTTGATGTAATAAAGTTGTAAATATCAATAGATATGTTTAGAAAAGCAAAAACAAAAAAAAACAGGAAAAATCACAACAAAAACCTACATAATTTACAAGGATAAATACTTAATAAATAAAACCAGAGGTTTCAACTATAAAATACAAGAGAATTTACATATATACTATATCTTATTATATATCTTCTTTTCAGGCCCATCAGGGATTATTAGAAATTTAAGAGGAAGCCAGGATTGAAAAAAGGGCTAGAGAGGGAATAGAGTTTTTCAGGAAAGAGTGGTACTTGACCGAACCAAATTAGCAACATGATTAGTTTATTTTATTTTGGTTTATTATTTTCAATAATCAACCTTTGTAATCGACCACAAAAAAAAAAAAAAAAAAAAAAAAAAAAAAAAAGATTACCCCTGCTAAAATTTGAGAGCTTACTGTCAAGATGCGTAGAATCCGAATAACGAATAAAAAAAAAATCCGTTTGTCCGCCGTCTGCGGCATTTCTGCGAAACTGCTGGACCGATTTTTATGAAATTCGCCACAAAAATACTAGTCCATTCAACTATGATCACAACCCCTAGACGTTGATATCAGCTGGTTAGTTTTAAAATGGCGGCCGATTAAGGATTTTATCAATAACTCAGTTATTTTTGAAAATAGGAAAAAAAATGTATTTATTAACCAAAAAAAAAGAATAATTATATAAAAAAGAAAAGAAAAAAAATTTGATAATTTTCTCATAAAAACGCTCATAACTCAGTTAGTTTTACGATAGAGAAAAGTATGTATAGAGTTTTAGAATCAGTAAAGCGCGATAAACAAAAAAAAAAAAAAAAAAAAAATGAAATATGCTTATATATATACGCTTGTAACTTCGTAGTTTTCAAAGATAGAAAAAAAATCTACTATAGTTTTTTAACCGAAAAACCGCGAATCATTATATGAAAGAGAAAAAAGAAACTTAAAAAAATTGAAATCTCATTTATACATACGCTTTTAACTACTTTATTTTCGAAGATCGAAAAAAAATTCATTATTGTTTTTTAATAATTATATAAAAGAGAAAAAAGAAAAGAAAAAAAATTTATATTTTTCACATAAATACGCTTATTACTCAGTTACTTTTGAAGATAGATAGAAGTGTGTACATAGTTTTAAAATCAGTAAAGCGCGATAGATAAAAAAATTCATATGTATCATCAAGTAACAAATTATAATAGACGTAATTACACAAAAAATTGGTTATTATTGAAAATAGAGAAAAATCAAAAAAAAAAAAAAATTCGTATGAAGACAACGCGATGAACAAAGTGAAAAAAAAAATAAAATTAAAAAAATCATCTTATATGGTCAGGCCACAACTTATTAGACATGAGATTCCCTGATAACTCGGTTATTATTGATGATAACGATAAAATGTAAGGTTTTCTAGAATCAGGAAATTTTATTTGAAAGAAAAGAAAAGGAAATAGTAACGCAGTACTGTATAAATGCTTTTGGTTTATTATTTTCAAAAATCAACCTTTGTAATAAAAAAAAAAAATTACCCCTGCTCAAAAGTTGAGATATTACGTTTCAAGATGCGTGTAATCCTAACAGCGAATAAAAAAAGATTCGTTTCTTCTAATAAATAAATGAATAATTACCAAAAATACTTAATTGCCTATCAACAGTTATACCCTAATATTGTTATTTGGAAATAATAAACTATTATCTAATAATTTGCAGCGTTTTTTTAATCTTTAAATTACAATATTTTTGCATTATAAGGATAATAATGAATATATCTGTGGGTAGGATATTTTTTTAGAAATTATTGAAATAATAGACTAGTTGGCTTTATTAGCCAAATGGCCGACATATTATTTTCATGAGCCCTATTATTATTTTTCCATATTCCACATTCTTCCTTATTATTATTATCTTCTTATATTTTTCCATTCCATATTCTTCCATATTATTATTTATATTATTTTTCCATATTCCTTATTCTTCCTTATTATTATTATCTTCTTATATTTTTCCATTCCATATTCTTCCATATTATTATTTATATTATTTTTCCATATTCCTTATTCTTCCTTATTATTATTATCTTCTTATATTTTTCCATTCCATATTATTATTTATATTATTTTTCCATATTCCTTATTCTTCCTTATTATTGTTATCTTCTTATATTTTTCCATTCCATATTCTTCCATATTATTATTTATATTATTTTTCCATATTCCTTATTCTTCCTTATTATTATTATCTTCTTATATTTTTCCATTCCATATTCTTCCATATTATTATTTATATTATTTTTCCATATTCCTTATTCTTCCTTATTATTATTATCTTCTTATATTTTTCCATTCCATATTATTATTTATATTATTTTTCCATATTCCTTATTCTTCCTTATTATTATTATCTTCTTATATTTTTCCATTCCATATTCTTCCATATTATTATTTATATTATTTTTCCATATTCCTTATTCTTCCTTATTATTATTATCTTCTTATATTTTTCCATTCCATATTCTTCCATATTATTATTTATATTATTTTTCCATATTCCTTATTCTTCCTTATTATTATTATCTTCTTATATTTTTCCATTCCATATTATTATTTATATTATTTTTCCATATTCCTTATTCTTCCTTATTATTGTTATCTTCTTATATTTTTCCATTCCATATTCTTCCATATTATTATTTATATTATTTTTCCATATTCCTTATTCTTCCTTATTATTATTATCTTCTTATATTTTTCCATTCCATATTCTTCCATATTATTATTTATATTATTTTTCCATATTCCTTATTCTTCCTTATTATTATTATCTTCTTATATTTTTCCATTCCATATTCTTCCATATTATTATTTATATTATTTTTCCATATTCCTTATTCTTCCTTATTATTATTATCTTCTTATATTTTTCCATTCCATATTCTTCCATATTATTATTTATATTATTTTTCCATATTCCTTATTCTTCCTTATTATTATTATCTTCTTATATTTTTCCATTCCATATTCTTCCATATTATTATTTATATTATTTTTCCATATTCCATTCACAGTGTGACGTAGGTTCGAACGCCCGACTCACATATTTTACTACACGTAAATAATAGTTCTACGATAATAAGAAAGTTCATTAAGCTAAAGGTACTTTAATTATAAAAACAAAACAGAAAACAATAAGGTGAAAATGTTTTTCAAATTCACATTTGAATGTATGGTGGTCACCCGTGGTGTAATGGCAGGCCTCTTATGCCCAATGTCGAGGGGAAGGATCTTGGAGGCAGTTCTAGGAGTTTTTTGTAAGGGAGTAAAGAAGAACCCTTGGTTATGCTGTCCTTTGGAGAGGACGTGAAATGGTGGTCCCGAGCCTTTTGCAACGTCAGGTTAAAGATCCCTAGCCTAATTAAAATTCAGTAGGCAAATTTTATGATTCCTACTGTAGCATCGTCCGATTAGTGACAATATTAAGTGATGTTAAATAAATAAACATATTGTGAAGTAACAACATGTACTAGCAAAGATGTAGTAGCAATTGTATATAGTGATTAGTAACAATATGTTTGATAACTCAACGACCAAAACATTCACATATTTTTTCCACGACAGGGACCGTCTTATCTCAGTTGTTCTTTTTCAAAGTAAGGTCGTTACAAGACAAGATAAAGGCCCCACCACGCATCCCATAATTTGCACTGTTGTTGTTGTTGTTGTTGTTGATAATTAACAAGAGGGATAAATAAAAAAGAGATATACAACATAAATAAATCCTCGGGTCTAATTTATGTCGCTTGATTAAGCGCCGTTGCCTTTGTGGAGGATAGCCTTCGACACCCACGCTTAGCTATGAATTTCAAATTCTGCTCAAGAGCTCGTCTCCTTAACCCAGAAACTGAAAATGTGATGCGGCCCAAAAGCCTACTTTTCAGGAAGTTCGATTTCCATTGTGCTATGTCCTGGAAAGAAAGAAAATAAACTTTATTTACATTTTTACATATTGACAAACAATTTATAAATGATTTCGGATGAGACATCCTTACAATCATCAAATGTTTGGTTCATTTGGTAGTTATAATCTAATTATCTAATCTATAATTAGAGGTAAAATTAAATTGATATTAACTATGGTAGTAGGAAAAACTAAATAAAAAACCTACATATAAAAAAAACAAAAAAAAAACAGATAACACAATTGATAATATAAAATTAGAAATTAAGATAAACTAGTTTAAGTTAGCAACACATGTTTAGTTCTTTTATGAGTGTAGCGTTTTAGAGATGCTTTATTATAGTTACCGATTTCCTTTATTAAAGGATTTTTGGAGACTGGTGTTTTACTGAAGTAAGAAGCTGTTTGAGTATGGACAAAATGTTTAATTGTTGGAAGCTGTAAGTCCTGGAGCATAGATGATATTTTAGTGTAGCGGGGGTAGTTGTTAATTATCCGCATTGATAGATTTTGAATTCTTTCAAGTTTTTGGTAGTTAGTCAAGCAGGTTGAGCTCCAGACTGGCGAGGCGTATGTGATTAACGGGCGAATAACTGATTTGTATATTATTAATTTGTTATGAGAGCTCAAATGGGATTTTTTGTTGAAGTATGGGAACATTTTAAATATTAATTTTTTGGCTTTATCGATTTTTCTATTGATATGGTCTGTGAATGTAAGAGATTTGTCTAGTGTTATGCTTAGGTACTGTACGGATTTTGACCAAGGGATGAGAGCCGAATTTATCTTGATTTGGTGGTTGATTTGTGGGCGACGTTTAGTGAAAAGAATTGCTTCGGATTTGGTGGGATTAATTTTCAATTTCCATTTTATGCAATATTTGTGAAATTTTTTAAAATATTGTTGAAGGCGATTCACTATTGTATCGATGCGATATGATGAGGTATACAATGCTGTATCATCAGCGTATAATGACCTCGTCACAAATGGATGGGCTGGTAAGTCAGAAATGAATAAATTAAATAGGATTGGAGATAGGCAAGAGCCTTGAGGAAGACCCGCTGAGATGGGGAGGATGTCGGAAGTAGATGTGTGCTATGTCCTTGTAATAAATTACACTATTACCTTTAAGTTAATTTAGAAATTATAAATTTACTCCTACTACTTCTAAATATATGCTCATTTTTGCCAAAGGTCACGGGTTCAAACCCGCAAGTAGTCCTAGGATTTTTTAATGGGAGTAAAAAATCCTTAGTTATGCCGTCCTTCGGAAGGGACGTTAAGAGGTGGTCCCGAGCCTGTGCGATGTCAGGTACTCGTTAAAGATCCTTATCCTAATAAAACCTGGATAGGCAAAATTTAGCACTCCCACTGTAGCATCGTCCGATTAGCCATAGTAGCATAAAGTGACGTTAAATAAATAAACAAACAAATATGCTAATTTTTCCAATCCCTTACTTTAAGAAAATTTAAACCACATTGTTACTTTCCTTTTTCCTTTCCCTTTTCTATAAATCAAATTTACATAGTATGGGGAAAGTATTGCGTTCGTGAAATTCTATGAAGTTTTCACCGAAAATACACGTTTTAGGACCCCCAAAGTCTAAATGACCAAGTCGCGCGTTACAACTATACGCCAGAGATATTACAAAAACTTGTTCACTTAAACCGGCTCACCTAAACTGTTACTTAATACATGCATTTTGTACCTTATTATAATTTTCTCTATAACGGCTCAAACAATTTTTATTAAATTCTCTACATCAGATGTAAAATTTAATAGACCTTAATATGATTTAAGATTCATTCTAACTGAATTTGAAGGTACCATATAAACATATAGAATTCGCAAATAGAATTGGTGCGCACAACAAACGACTTTCACTTACCTCCATTATTTAAATATATTCAAGAATTTTTAAACAATATATAAACGAAAAAGATCAGCTGTTTGGGACCCATTCGAAGCAGACGCACTTCAGGTCAGTCTTACAGTTTCATTAATTTATTAGTGTTTTTCTTGAAAAAATAGACATTATTTTGTGCAGTTTAGACAATTTAAGGATGCGTGTTCCATCACGAAAGTGAGAATTGGTATTTCAATAAGAAATTGGGCGAATATACGCCTATTATAGGTGCTCAGAGCTTTTGGCTCTGTAGCGATGTCAGCTACCCCCATTAAATCCTCAGTTAAATCTAATGTCATGAAAATAAACAGTAATAGTCAAAAAGAGATGGAAAACCGACAAACAACCAATAAAGTAACACCTAACCTCAAACCTACAGAAATCAGCTATGCCAAAGCCACCGCATCAGAAAAGTTTTCAAAGCGAGAAAACGCTATAATATTACACACTGTTCCGGGCATAAAACAGAAAGAGTACGTAATCAAAATCGCAGCCCTAATCGACCCAAAATTCATCCGATACACATCAAGAATTTCCAATTCCCGGTTTTGCATTCACTTCAGTAACAAAGAGGCAGTAGATAATATCATTAGGAATCATAAATCAATAGTTATTAACGACAAAGAAATTCACATAAAACGGTTAATCAATCCAGCAAAACGAGCCCTTCCATACCTCATGATACTATAGAAAACGAACTGAAAAAACTAGGGTTGAGGTTAGTTTCACCAATGCACTTTCTCAGGGCCGGGTACCAAGACCCACGGTTGGCTCATGTTTTAAGTTTTAGAAGACATGTCTACATCCCACCTGAGGACCTAACCAAACTCCCATCTTCATTGTTAATTAAACACGATAATGTAGCTTACCGAATTTTTTTAGGTGAAGACATTGTCACCTGTTTTATTTGCAAACAGCCAGGGTATATCTCTACCGATTGCCCAGAGTGTGAGAATGATATAGATATCTCTGAGCCCCAAAACAAAGAAAACGAGGCTACACTAATTAATTTCAATCCAGAAATAATTAGTAGCGTCAGTGAAGAAACAAACACCGATCGCTCGCTACTCGATACGCCTAATCATGTTTTACCCAGCACTGGTAACATTGTAGAGGCCACGCTAGCCAGTAGCCATGACAACGCTAGCACTTCACCAGTGCCTAAGGCTGCCAGAGGCGGTCCAGTGGAGCTGTTGTCTGGTAGTCATGACAACCAGCTTACTAGCGGTGGCGCCTTAGATAACCCTACTCAATCGACTGCTCTCAATAATTTAATATTACTACCTACCGTGGTGTCCGGGGTCAAACGATGCCATTCTAGCTCTACCCCTTCTACTGTATCAACAACCGAATTGAACCTCACCATAGATTCCCAGGAAGACTCTGAAAATATTATCAATTTTGAAGACTACCCATTGATGACCCCAGTTCAACCCGTAGGTAAAAAATTGAAGAAACTAAAAAAAGCTGAAAAAATTAATTCTTCGGTTAACTTTGAAAGTGCTCGACAGGCAATTGAAGGAAATAAAGAAAAGTACCCTATATCATTTGAAGACATGATCAAGTTAATCGACATATACCCCAATACTAAAAACATCAGTGAATTTGTCCAGGAATTTACTACTAATACGGAGGGTCTTAGGGGCATGCTAAAAGATACTAAAGCATTAATAACTGATCGGAGAACCAAACTTAAAATCACAAAACTTCTTAAAAAACAGTGGGAAGCAACAGATTTTATAAGTAACACAGACGATAGTACGGATAATTAATTGGTAACAACGCAGCTGATCTCTTGGAAACATTTTTATAAAATTTTACATTATGGTTAACAATTCCAATTCTTTTATTATACAGTGGAACTGTAATGGGTTTTACAAACACTTTGAATACTTTAAACTACTGTTAAATGAAGAGAAACCGTATTGCTGGTGTTTACAAGAGACTCATTTTTCACAATCTCAGGTAGTAAATTTAAAAAATCACGAAATTTACCTGAAAGACAGAACAGATTGTAAATCCGCTTGAGGAGGTGTAGCTATATTAGTTAATAAAGAAGTGCATTCAGAACCAGTTAAAATCCATTCCAGTCTAGAAGTTGTAGCCGCAAAAATGTTTAAACCTGAACCGATTACAGTTTGCAATATATATATCCCACCGAATCAAGATTTCACTGCAAATGATCTTCAAGAAATAGTAGATCAACTCCCAAGACCTGTCATCCTTGTTGGAGATCTAAATGGACACAGCAAATTATGGGGCTCCTCATTATTTGACTATAGAAATAGGGGGAGTGAAATCGAGAAATTTATTGACTCTAATGATTTTTTGACTCTAATTAACGACGGTTCTCCAACTCATTTCTGTGGTGATGGCTCTCTTTCTGCCATCGATTTATCATTAATAGATGTCAGACTGCTACACAAAGTGCATTGGGAAGTAAAGGACATGTTGTACGGAAGCGATCACTTCCCAATCACTATAAAATTTGATACTAATACTGAATTCAAGACTGACAAAACTCCGAGATGGTCATTCAAAAGAGCCGACTGGGAAAAGTTTTCTACATTAATGGAAAGGGAAATAGAAAACAAGGGAAGCTCGTTGACTGAAGTAGAGGAACAAATATCATTCCTTAATCTCACCATTCTAGATGCAGCAAAGAAGAGTATTCCTCACAAGATGGCATATAATGATAGGCGCTTAGTTCCTTGGTGGAATGAAGAGTGCCACATCGCAATAATGAACAAAAAGAAAGCTTTCAACAAATTCAAAAAAAACAAAACAACCTGAAGATTTAAACAACTTCAAAAAACTTAGATCTATTGCGAAGAAGGTATTAAGGGCAAGCAAAGAAAATTCATGGAAAAACTATGTTAATTCCATTAATAGTAGCAGTTGCCTACAAGAAGTCTGGAAAAAAGTGAATGCCATTCAAGGATCTAAAAAAAGTGAGGCTATATCTACAATAAAAACGGAAAATGAAACTATTACTGATCCATCTAAAATAGTTGAAGCTTTTGGAACACATTTCTCATCTATGTCGAAAACAGGCAACTACACTCCAGATTTCCAGCTATATAAAATCGAACAGGAGAAAAATACTATTCAATTCCACACACAAGATTCAGAAATTTACAATCACCTGTTCAGTTTATCTGAGATGCAAAACTCCTTAAGTAAGTGCAAAGATAAATCCACTGCAGGACCCGATCAGATTCCATATTTATTTTTGAAAAAAATGCCCCTAAACGCACAAATATTTTTAGTTTCCATTTATAATAGGATATGGAGCTCAGGACTTTTTCCTGAAACGTGGAAGAACGCTACAGTTATACCTATCAAGAAAAATCACAAAGACATTAGTATCAATAACTATCGACCTATTTCTCTCCTTTCATGTGTATCGAAACTACTTGAAAAAATGGTCAACAATCGATTGACATATTATTTAGAAAAACGAAACTTTTTTTCAGCTCCGCAGTACGGCTTCAGAAAAAACCGCTCAACCATTGACCAAATAATGAAGTTTGAATACGAAATACAGACCGCCTTTTCTAACAAAGAGCACTTAGTTGCTGTCTCCATTGATATCCAAAAAGCATACGACACTATGTGGAGATACAATGTCCTAAGCACTCTTTCAAAAGAAGGCCTCACGGGGAGATTACTGCTATTCATCAATAACTTCCTCAAAGAAAGAAAATTCAAGGTTAAAGTTGGTCATAATCTTTCTCAAACGTTCCTCCAAGAGAACGGTACGCCGCAAGGATCCCCACTGAGTGTAACTTTATTCCTAATAGCAATAAACAGCATAGCACAGACAACACCACCTGAAGTAAGATGTTCTTTGTTTGCTGACGATTTTACAATTTATATAAGAAACAAGTCGTTAGAGTATATTGAATGGAAGTTACAAAAAACATTGAAGAACCTTGAAGCATGGTCTAGGACCACAGGTTTTAGCTTTTCAAGCTCCAAAAAATAGCTGAACACTTTTGCAAAAAAACAAAATGTCAAACACACCCGTCACTGACACTTTTAAATGAACCCATTTCCTACGCCAGCACTATCAAGTTCTTAGGCGTCTACTTTGACCAAAAACTAAACTGGTCCCAACACATTCGTCATATAAAATTAAAATGTCAAAAAGGCTTAAATTTACTTAAAGTACTAGCCAACACTCAGTGGGGATCTGATCGGCGAACGTTATTAACGATATACCGAGTCCTTTTCAGACCTATAATTGACTATGGAGCTGTCGGTTATGGTTCAGCTAGCGCTTCGACTTTGAGGTTACTGGATCCAATTCACAATCAAGCTCTTCGCCTCTGTATCGGAGCATTCAGAACAACACCTGTCGGAAGCTTGTACGTGGAGAGTGGTGAGCCCTCATTAGAAACAAGAAGGAAATACCTGCTACTGGCATACGTGGGCACGTTGATGTCAAGAAAAAAACTTTTTTCTTCTAAACCACGGCATATCCAATTGCAAGCGAAGAACCCCACGAATCGTGTAATTGTTTCTACATCAGGTTCAAAAAACTGACAAACGATTTACAAATAGTAATCCCAGAAATCTTTACGATGCCAAATAGCTCAGTACCAAATGGATGGAAATGGAAAATCAGATCGATTACAGTTTAACTGCATTCCCAAAGCTCACAACACCTCAACATGTATATGACCAGCTGTATAAAGAGCGAGAAGAACAATATTCCGATTACCGCTTTGGTTCACGGATGCTTCTAAATCGAACTCCGAAGTTGGTTGTGCTGTTCTCATGGGCTCTATTTGTAGCAAAAATGTTTTACCAGAACCAAATAGTGTATACACTGGAGAGCTCTACTCGATCTGGAAAGCCTTGAAAATCATAGTAAAACACGACCACCAACATCACCTGATTGTAACTGATTCTCTAAGTTCTCTAAAGTCAATAGAGAATAGGTACTCAAAAGAAGCCTTGGTTCAAAGAATCCAGATTCTCAAGGAAGAATGCGAAAGTGAAGGAAAAACAATAAAATTTTTGTGTGTCCCATCTCACTTGGGCATAGGAAGCAATGAGGACGCTGATCGAGCGGCTAATAATGCAAGGATGGACTGTGGAAGGGAAGTGACACGTGTCAACAAGACAACTGCATCGGACTGGCGAAAATACGCCAAGAAAATGATGTTTACTACATGGGCTGCTGAGTGGAGTAAAACTAAAGACAAATTAGGAAAAATTAAAGAGACTCCAGGGATATGGGAAACGTCAGAGAGGAAAAACCGGCGCGAAGAAGTGGTTCTGGCCAGGATAAGAAGCGGACACACAGCACTGACACATAGTTACCTACTGAAGGATTGTACCCACCGACTTGCAGGACTTGTGAGGCACCTCTGACGGTGGAGCACATCGTACTGTACTGCGGGGCCTTCAGCGTTGCAAGAACGGAGTGCGGAATAGACACCAGGCTGGAAATAGCACTAGGTGACAGTGAAGTGTGTGTTCAAAAAGTATTTAAGTTTTTAAAAAATGTAAAGTCTTCAATGTGATTTAAGATATAATGTCCTTCTACCAAACATTCACCATTATTGTCTTGTAAATGAAATTATTTTAAGAAAAAAAAACAATTATGTTATATCAGCTAATGACCCTTAATGGGTAGATGCTCTGTATAAATAAATAAATAAAAGAAAAAACAATTGTTAAAAAATTATTTAAATTTAATTTTAATAGAAACATGTGTTTTATTAAATAATCTATTATATTATTATATACGACAATCAGTTTGTTTCATCGGTTTTTCATCTCTCTCCGTTAACTTTTACATTAGTATATATAAGAAATATTTTTTCTAAAAACTTTAGCATTCCCAACTGTCTATTATACAAGTGTATTACCGTTATTAAGTTCAAAAACAAAAAATTGCGTTAAAAAATATTTTTGCAGTTTTCTTGTTTAGTTGGATATCGAATTCGTTCAACTTATATATTTACCTTTTTTTTAGTAATGCTAATCCGATGATATGGTTATTTTTTTTTCGAATCTACAAAATAAAAGGTACTTTAGAGGAAGAAATTTTGAAATATCGGCTATTTCAATCAGAATTAAACCTACATGATATTAAAGCCCGTTCAATTTTACACCAACATAGCGAGTTGAATCAAAATCGTTTGATTGAATAAATCGTGAAAAGGTGTAAAATGTATAATAAAAAGTGGCTCTTCTGGTTAGCTGATTTTGATGAATAAGTTTTTGTAACATATGTCCTATGGAATTTCAGTTTCATAGGATTTTTCGTTTACGCGCGGTAGTGACCACACGACACACACAGACCTTTTTGCGGGACATGGTAATTCGGACTCAGGAGACCCTAAAACGTATATTTCCGTTGAAAACTGGAATTTTAAAATTTTAACGATCAATATTGTATTTTAATACTTTTTTTTTTTTTTCCTTTGTAAATCTTAACGCAGTACTTTCCCTTACTATATATTTCATTTATACGTAAGTGAATGTAAAAATGGACACCCAAACAAATCTGTCGATTTGCCTTCACATCTTGGCTCCAAAAGGACTGAACAGGAGAAAAAAAATGATAAATAGGAAAAAACGCACTACCTCTCACATCAACAGAATAAGAACTGATCAGTTGTTACTAGTTTTTTTTTTTTTTTTTGTTTTGTTTTCTAAAATCGAGCTTAAGCTTGAGGAACTTTCAATTTGTATCATATCAACTTTTTTATTTATCTTTTTAGTTCAGAAAGAAGTGACTGAAAAATTCTAAACATTTTTTACTTTTGAATAAATCGAAAATTTTAAACTGCTTAAATACATCAGACAATGAAACTGAAATGATCAGAAACCAATCATCCTGAAGAGATTAATTTTTAATTTATACCTAAATATTAAATAATAGTTTTATCGAGGTAAATAACAATTTATAAGTTAGCGGTAGATTTTCTTAATGAGGATAACACACATATAAATTTCAGTGTTGAGTAATATAAAATATTTTATGCAAATAATTTGAAAAACATTATACCTGTTAAACATTATTATTCTTTGTAACGATGTTTAAATATTCATAAAATAAAATAATAAAAAGCCCATTGTTGTCTATTCTGATTAATAGAATGTGAGAAGGGGGAAAGATTGATTTATATCTCCTCATTATTTCCTTACATCCTGTTGCTCAAGAAATGTATTGTAATATTATCAAACAGGGAAAGGAAAAATATAAATCGTTAATGGAATAATTTTTAAAAACAGTAAACAAAAAATTATTCTTACACACAGTATAACATGAGACAGCTAAATAGATTTGCAATCACTGTTTATCATTATTATTTGTTTTTTTTTGGAGGAGGAGGGAGAGAGAAGGTTTATATATATATATTATATATATATATATATAATATATATATATATATATACATATATTAAGGATGTAGTCGATGTAGGACTGTGATGTTTATTTGCACAACAACTGAAGACACATGTAGACATACTTCATGTATGTACCTGCTTCTTGTTCTTCATAATTTCTTAGAATGGGCCTAGCAGAAGCAGCTCACCTAAAATTGTAGAATTAAATACAATATAATATATATATATATATATATATATATATGTAAATTATAATCATAATTTAGTTTTAGATAGTGTTGCCATTTATCATAGTGACAAAGTGTGATCACATGTAATTTTAAAGATTGGGTAGGTTACATATGATCTCTGACTGTTAGCTTCTAGATAGAGTAGAAAGGGACTTTTTATTCAATTCTACTATTTTAGGTAAGTTGTTTATATGTTCATTCTGTTTGTATGTATCTACTTTTGTTTATTGTTATTAATAATAAACTACTATTTTAGAATCGTCTAAAGTCTACTTTCTTTAAGAATTACAAATTGAATAAAAGTCTACTCAACTATGGCTTCAAGTAAGAAACTTCATGTCCATATTGTCAAGAGAGGAGAAGCAAAATATGAGTTAACTGCTCTGTCTGTGGACAAGGTTGTATGGTACAGTTTACCAGAGCAGTTAAAGGATTTGGACTTGCACAAAGAACTATTAGCAAGTAAAACAATTGTGAGTATGAAAAATTCTATCACTAAATTAGGAGGTTATAGAAAAGTTGCTATTGCTTTTAAACCGGAATTGAAAAATAAATATTTAGATGAAGATGATAACTTCGGTATTAGTGATCACTATTTAGAAGAATATAATGTAGATGAAGCTAGTGCTATGGATATTGCATTAGGAGAAACAAAAACAGCCAACGAGGTTTTTTTGATCAAACGTATTAAGGAATTAGAGGACCGTATTTCAACTACTTATGCAGTAACTTTAAGTGAAATAGAACACAAATTTCTTTTAAGCAAGTTTAATGGAAAGCAAGAAGCTTTAAATTGGATAACCTCTTTTGAGAAGGAATGTATCAGATTTAAGATATTTGATGGATCCACCAAGGTAGAAGCTTTAAAGTTGTTTATGGATGGTAATGCAAAAGAATGGTACGGTTCAAGTTTAATTAAATTACCAATAGCTGATTGGGAAGTTTGGAAAAATTCATTTTTATTAGTTTATGGCAGAAGGGGTTGGACGGCGATTCGCACAGCATTCAATTACAAGTATATGTTCGGTTCGCTGATCGATTATGTTCTCAAGAAAGAACGTTTGCTTTTGGAAGCTGACAAAGATATGCCCGAAATGTATAGAGTATATCAAATAGTGTATAATTTACCCCTAGATGTTGAGGATAGGCTTAATAGGGATAATATAGAGACAGTAAATGATATTTTGAGAGAAATGAAAAATTTTAATGATTCTTACGTGATGAAGAAAATATTGGAAAAAAAACAAAATGTAGAGACGAAGAAGACTGACATGGTGAAAAGAAAAACGGAAAAAGTAAATGCTATGGAGAGAAGACCATGCACCATATGCGAGGAACTTGGTTTTAAAAATCGTTTTCATCCAACGTCAGTATGCAGAAATAAACCGTATCAAAATAAAAATGTAGTTAATATGACGGAACTGGATGACGGCTTTAAAACTGATCTTTCGGGAATTGAAATTCAAAATGAAGAGAGTTCAAAAAACTAAATTGCCCGGAAAAGCTCACACCATGTACATTAATCAAGATTAACGTAGAAGTGGACAGAAATAAAGTAGTAACAGCTGTTTATGATAACGGTTCTACTTGTTCATTGGTTAATGAAAAGCTTGTTCGTTTATTGAAATCGAAATTGCTCTCTAATAGAAGTATTTTGAAAACTATCAGTGGTGTGAATTTTTGCAAAAGCCGGGCTAGCCTTCGTTTAAAAATAGGGGAAATAGAAGATACACTTAACCTATATGTTGTTAAAAATAGTAACTTCAATTACGATTTATTACTTGGTTTAGATGCTATAAAGAAGTTTAAACTTATACAAGATGAAAATCTAAGAATTAAACAGAAAACAAAGGACAGCATAATCGAAGTGAAAAGCGCGAGAATTGACAAGGATTCTTCGAAAGTTGTAACCAGAGAAGATAAATCAATATTGAATGATGAATCATTCGGAAATGATAAGAATTCCTTAGAAGTAAATTTAGAATATTTGGATGAAAATAAAAAGCATGACATTATGAAGATGTTAAATGAATACGAAAGGTGTTTTGCCAATAATAAGTTTGACGTGGGTATAGTTGGAGATAGCGAAGCTCACATTAAATTGAAAGAGGACAGATATATTTCACGGAAACCATATAGATGTTCTTACCCTGATCAAGAGGAAATAGACTCACAAATTTTCAAATTATTAGAAAATGATTTGATTGAAGAATCGAGTTCACCTTTTGCATCACCTGTAACATTAGCATTCAAGAAAGAAGATGGGAAAAGAACGCGGCTATGTGTTGATTTTCGCGAACTAAACAAGTTAGTAGTGCCTGAGCCCCAACCATTTCCCAGAATCGATGATCTAGTAGTGAATGTCGGTGACTGCAGCTGGTTTACTGCTTTAGATATCAACTCGGCTTTTTGGTCTATACCTCTTCGAATGAAAGATCGGAAAAAGACAGCATTTATAACGCAAAAAGGCCATTGGCAATGGAAAGTCCTACCGTTTGGTTTTAAAAATTCACCAGCTATCTTTCAACGAATTTTGGCAGGTATTTTACGTAAACACAGTTTAAGTAGTTTTTGTGTAAATTACATTGATGACATTTTGATTTTTTCACAATCTTATGAAGAACATCTGAAACATTTGGGCTTAGTCTTTGAAGCAGTTAAGAAAGAAGGGCTTAAATTAAAGCTAGTGAAATGTGGTTTCGCTATGCGTTCAGTGAAATACTTAGGCCACGTAATAGAATATGGCAAGGTTCGTCCGATCAATGATAATTTGATTGCAATAAAAGAATTTCAACGTCCTACGACAAGAAAAATGGTTCGTCAACTTCTGGGGAAAATTAATTTTTATCGAAAATTCATCGATCATTGTACAGAGAGATTAGCCCCATTACATAATCTGTTGAAGAAAGACGAAAAATTTATATGGTCTGATAAATGTGAATCGTGTTTTCAAGAATTAAAGTTATATCTATGTACAGCACCAGTCTTAGCAATCTATGACCATGAAAAAGATATAGTTATCGAAGTTGATGCAAGCCGTACGGGTCTGGGTGCAGTTCTGAAGCAGCCACAAGCAGATGGTATCCTACATCCGGTTGGTTATTTTTCTAAGAAATTGACCCCTGGTCAAATGAAGAAAGAGATAATGTATTTGGAATGCCTAGCAATAAAAGAAGCAATTGTTTATTGGCAACATTATCTCATTGGTAAGGCTTTTACTGTGACATCGGATCATAAACCGCTTATAAATTTAAAATGTAAATCCCGAACAGATGAGGCGTTAGGTGATTTGATGTTGTATCTGTCTCAGTACAACTTCAAAGTCATTTATAAAGAAGGCAAGGACAATATAGAAGCGGATGCGTTATCCAGAAACCCAGTTCTAGAAAGCTTTGAAGATGAAAATGACTGTTTGAAGGTGATTAACATGATTCAAATCGATGACATCATAAATGATCAAGAAACAATTAAAGATGAAATTGCAGCTTCGAAGAAGGTTTTTAAAGATGACAAAATTAGCTTTAAGAGGCTAAACAATAGGAAACGAATATATGTGTCAATGGGATTAGGACTCAACTTGATTGACAAAATTCACAAATTTTACGGGCATATTGGCACCAGCCAAATAGCTGAAAAATTGAGACCCTTCTATTATTTTAAAAACATGGATAAACTTATAAATCAGTTTTGTAGAGCTTGTGAGATCTGTGCTAAAAATAAATCTAGATCGGGAAGACCAATCGGACTCCTTTCTCAGTTAGGTCCAGCAGAATATCCCTATCATATCATGTCCATCTACACAATAGGTGGTTTTGCTAGAAATAACTCAACAAAGAAATACCTTCACTTACTGGTAGATCATTTTTCTAGGTATGCCTGGATCCGTACTTCCAGTGGGCAAAGTGTTACTGATTTCATCAAACTGATCAACCCAGTGGCAGAAGGAAACAAAATAAAAATGTTGCTAGTTGATCAATATGGGGCGTTCAATGCAAGGAAGTTCAGAACATACCTACAAAACAAGAGAATTGATCTGCTCTATACAGCAGTAGACAACCCACAATCCAATGGACTGAATGAACGGTTAAATCAAACATTGGTAAACAGAATCCGTTGTCGAATAAATGAGACTGATGATGAGGTGTCTTGGACCACTGTGGCTGAGTCTTGTGCCAAGGAGTACAACAACACACCTCACGGAACGACTAAATTTTCACCCGCTTATCTGTTATATGGAATGACATCCGAAATAGTTCCTGAAGAATTGAAACGTGAAACTGATTTGAGTGCAGATCGTCAGAAAGCATTTGAAAATTCAAGAATAAGTTTTGAAAGAAATAAGAAGCGGGTAGATCAAACGAGGAAGGAACATGAATTTCAGGAAGGAGATTTGGTGTACGTTTCGAATGGCAATAGATTGAATAGAGATAAGTTGGATGAAGTTAGGAAAGGACCTTTTATCATAAAACGTAGAGTTTCGTCATCTATATATGAAGTTGACTGCAATACGAGACATAGGGCAGCCAATTTCTTCCATAGCTCTAAGCTGGTACCATACTCTTTTCCTGCGGAAAAAGAGTCTTCGACCAACGGAGGTGTAAATTATAATCATAATTTAGTTTTAGATAGTGTTGCCATTTATCATAGTGACAAAGTGTGATCACATGTGTTTTTAAAGATTGGGTAGGTTACATATGATCTCTGACTGTTAGCTTCTAGATAGAGTAGAAAGGGACTTTTTATTCAATTCTACTATTTTAGGTAAGTTGTTTATATGTTCATTCTGTTTGTATGTATCTACTTTTGTTTATTGTTATTAATAATAAACTACTATTTTAGAATCGTCTAAAGTCTACTTTCTTTAAGAATTACATATATATATATATATATATATATATATATATATATATATATATATATATATATATATATATTTAACTCTACAATTTTAGGTGAGCTGCTTCTGGCTAGGCCCATTCTAAGAAATATTATGAAGAACAAGAAGCAGGTACATACATGTGTCTTCAGTTGTTGTGCAAAAAAACATATAATAAATATAAAAATAGAGCTGAATTTTCATATTGATCTTTTAAAAAAATACTTCACATGACGTAAATGGATAAGAATAAATAACAATATGCCATATCTATGTTATCGTGAATCATGTATACATTAAGAACGATTTATTTTTTATTACATGAAACTATGAAAAGAATAAGTATAACTTAATTTATTAGCTAATAAAATAGGTTTTAAGCACGGCAGTTTCTAAATATCAAGGTATACTTATGAGTTTATTACTGTACCTAATATGGTCTGCAATTAATCAGACAACCCCGCACGACCTGAGGCAACTGATAGTTCCTTTATTTATTGGCAACCTTCGTGAAAGCTGCATTTTTTCGCTTTATTAAGATTATTCTCAGGCACCTTCCGACCTCTTGTTGACGCAACCTCCGTGAGAATATGATAGGCTTTGCACCTAACGCTTCATCGAGTTTTTTAATTAAAACTCTTTCCTGGATGAATGCTCTTAGAACATTAAAACATTTCAAGCATAAGCTATATTTAAAAAAGTTAAAAAATAGGTCACCAAGTATTCATTCAAGTGATCTTGCTAGGTTCAAAATTGGTTCGTATCAAATATATTTATTTACTAATCCATTCATGTTCAAAATGGCACTGCAACAAACTAAAAGGATCATCGTGGATGTAATTAGTTGACCGTTGAGAATTACTGGAAGGAATTAGTCCGGGTGGCGGTCATTAAATGAAACAACTAAATAGTTTCAACTATTTTAATGTTTGCCAACGTTTCGACCCCCTTTAAACAGAATTAGGGATAATTAAGTTGGTAGGTACAGTCAGTTTTTCTCAATATACATCTTCCATCACTGTTCTTACTATTATATAGGTGATATTTCAAGAATTTTTTTATCCTGTATCATTATTATAATCATAAGTTAAATTTCATTGATTCTTTGTATGGTAGTATTAAGAATTTTAGTCATTGTTGTCAGACCCTGTCCATAAATCAGTACGTACTTTCCATACTACCTTTTTTCTTACGCCTTTTCCATCCTAGCTACCCCCCATCTACCAAACAGTACCTAGTTTCCATTCTCCCACCATGCGGTACGTATCTCCACTCTACTTCATATTTTTATATTTCATATTTCATGTAAATTATTGATACCTGTGTAAATTTTGTTTAGTGAACATTTTTATTTTTTCTGTATAACACTTTCATTATTGTACTATGGTCATTGTATTTTAATTAAGTTTTTTTTACATATACAGTTCTTCTGTTATTTTTTAATACCGACGTTCTCTAGCTAAATAGGTTATATAATATTGTATGTAATGTCATTGAAATTATATTCTTTTGTATCTTTTTAGCCCTGATGATGACCCACAAAGGGGGTCGAAACGTTGGCAAACAATAAAATAGTTGAAACTATTTAGTTGTTTCATTTAATGACCGCCACCCGGACTAATTCCTTCCAGTAAAAGGATCATCTATTGAGTACTTAAGTTATTGTTCTTTTGACCGAATTAGGCACTCGGGAATGCTTTACGAACTCCGACAATTTCTCTCTTTTACATATTTCCTCATTATCCAGTCCTACCTCGATGATTGATCCTTTAAAGTAAATCATCATAGTTCCTATTCTTCTCTTTTTCTCAGTCTTCTGGTGTTTCTCATGGCAGGATCGTCGGACCCATTCTTTACACAGTTTATACAGCTGATATCTCAACCCATCCTAACAATTTCCTTTTTATCTATACCAATGCACCTGAGTACTACAAGTAGATAATGATCCGGTTATTGCCTCTCATATTCTTCAATCCCACATCCGAGACCTTGAAATATGGTGTCAGAATTACAGAATAAGAATTAATTCCGCCAAATCCCACCAAATAACCTTTACCCTACGTCGTAAACATATGACTTCCTGCCCTACAGTATCCTTTAATGACATTCCGCTAGTACCTGTTGAGCAGATTCGATACCCAGGAATCCATCTCGACAAACTTCTAACTTGGAATCCTCATACAAGACTAAAACGACAAGAAACTGCCCGACGACTACTTCAACACTTACTGGGCAAACGTTCAAAGCTTCCACATAACCACAAAAGGCTCATTTATATGACCATCAAAGAATATGGACCATATAGATATGGAGAAACGGAGTAGAGCTGCGGGGCTCAACTAAGCTATCGAACTCTTCTAGTCTCCAATCCTTACAATCAAATATTCTTCGGAAAAATCAATACTTCTTACTTTGTCACTAATAAACTCATCCATAAAGACCTTAATCTTCCATATGTTGCTAACTTAGCCCGAAACAGATACCATTCATTCCATGACAAACTCCATTTTTCCTCCAACCATCCAGTATCAATCCTTGCTTCCTATTTGGTTCCTGATAATCCTCCCAGGTGTCTGAAAAGAAGATGGCCCCAAGACCTTGTAGTTTAAAGTCTAAGAGGGCTGCCAACGGGTAGAGTCTCTACATGTATTTCATGCCATTTTCTTAACTCCCATCACATTTAATTGATATATATCTTTATACAGTTGTAAATATCAATAAATATGTTTTAAAAAAAAAAGAAGAAAGATATTATTCTCATTAAGGAATTGTTCTACAGACGTCATGAGTTCAGATTACATATACTGGATACATACTCGTACTATCAAGGTGGCATTGGTTTCCAAGAATTATAAAAGTAAAATCTATTTTTACTTTCACTTACTTTATGTAGTAAGGGAAAGTATTGCGATCGTGAAAATTGTCGAATTCTAGTTTTCAACGGAAATACACATTTTAGGGTCCCCTGAGTCCAAATAACCAAGTCCCGCAAAAATGTCTGTGTGCGTGTGTGTCTGTGTGTGTGTGTGTGTGTGTGTGTGTGTGTGTGTGTGTGTGTGTTTTGTGTGGTAACTCCCGGGCGGAAACGGTAAGTCCTACGAAACTGAAATTTCATATTCAAGACAAATATACACCTGAGACGTTACAAAATCTTTTTAATCAAAATGAGCTAACCAGAAGAGCCACTTAATAACATGCATTTTGCACCTTTTTTCAATTTTCTCGAAAACGGTTTTGACGATTTTGATTAAACTCGCTATATCGATGTACAACTTAATGGGCTTTAATATCATGTAGGTTTCATTCTGATTAAAATGGTCTGACAGGGCTTAAATGCCGATATTTTAAATTTTCTTACTCTAAAGTACCTTTAATTTTGTTAATTCTATAAAAATAACTATATTATTTTGTTACAACTGATAAAAAACAGCTAAATATGCAAGTTGGGCGATTTTGAAAAGCAACTAAAGGAGAAAACAGAAAAAATATTGTTTTAATGCAATTTTTTATTTTTGAACATAAGAGCAGTAATATACATGTATGATATACCGTTGGAAAGCTAAAGATTTGAGAAAAAATATTGTCTTATACTCAAGCTTTTAAAAGTTAATTGAGAGTGATAAAAAGCAGATAAAACTAACTGATTATTTTAGATAATAATAATAGATTTTTTAATAAAACACATGTTTATATATTAATTCGATTTAATTAATTCTTTAATAGTTTCACAAATTTTTATCTCTAACTGTATTTGAAAATTCTTTTATAGATTTTAACAACGGTAAGTGAAAGTCGTGTGTTGCCCGCACCAGATTTTGAGTGATTTTTGAACTCAACACTTACAGCCATCCTTATACAAAAAAAAAAAAAAAAAAACGGTGTCTGATAAAAATTAATATAGATACATTCAATACATCAATCATATTTCAATCAACTGTTAGTAATTTCAGAGGACCTATTCGGAAATTCAGAAGTTTATTTCCAAAAGGCAATAAATCCATTATAGGAACATCGGTACTGGATGAATAATTTTATTCCATTAAATTTACTGTCGCTTTTACTAGACAGAAGTCAAACTGTTTTTATATATTTTAATTAATATACAATGTTATTTACTAGAACTGCTATGTGTTTTTTCATGAGCTATACGAAAGATTTTTACTTAATAAACCAGATGTAAGATTGATTTTTTTTTTATATACGCTGTATACCTCTATATCCTACAAAAGATCATACAAACGAATAAATGAGCCTTTTTAACCTTTTGGGCTGGACTTTCTTATCCCATCACATAATTAAGAGAACTCTTATAATCTTTCTATAGCTGACGACTTTCTTAGTAATAACAATTTTTATTGAGAAAATTTTACAATCTGTCCCAATTTGGACATTAATAGTATTGCTGAATGATATCAAACATACTACATTCATACAATATTTACACAACATAAAATTACAATAAAATATATACACAATAATGAATCAATACAAAAGTCAATAATTCACTTATACCTATATACACATACACACACTCATACATACATCACATTGAGTGGAGAATCTAGCCAGTGCTAGAACTCCAATATATTTACAAAAGGTCGCGGGGCCACTGCCGTTTCAACCTTCTAGGTGGGTTGTATGGATGAGTGGAGCTGGATAGGGATTGAGCTAAAAAATTAGGATGATGAATGAGGTTCTGGTGGAATTTGGAAAATTTGGATGGAATTAGGTCTGAAATAAATGGAACATTAAGGTCGTGGTGCAAGGTATAATTGGAGACATAATAAGGAGCATTTACTATTGTACGGAGGACTTTGGAGACGACTTTCTAATCAAGATCTTTTAGCTACAGCTACCCTTTAAAATTCACCTTCCTAAATATTTGAATATTGGCAGAGTGGCTAGCGCTCTAGTCGTGAGTTTGAATCCCAGTCCTGGAGGGACTTTTATAAGCATATAATTAAATGGGAATTCACTCACGACCTCTTCCTGGGTATGTGAGACCCGTCAGTCTACTGGTGGCCACTAACAAAAATAGGTGTAGGGAGTGATGAACCCACCTTATTAAATTTCGTCGAGAAACGTGGTAAGAGTATTCTTCCAGGAAATTACACCACGCGGGCAAAGGCCTACACGGCATGTCGAGCCAGAGACAGAAAAATATATATATTTGAAGTGCTGAATTGAAGTCAAATCTCTACTATTTGAAATTAAAATCTGTTAATCAATTCTTAAATCCATTTTATATATGATTAAAGTACCATTGTCGATTATCCTTTTGATTAAGTGCACTAACATAGTGTTTTCTTTAGAAATAGGTAGTTTGGTTCTTTTATAAATTAAGAACTAAATCAAGTCCGAGATCATTGCGTTAATGTGATTTATGAATCCAATATCCACCTAAAACTCCAATTCTTCTGAACCGATGCAGCTATACCTCCTTCTTGCCTTTCTCCAACATTGACGGCTACTAGCAATAGAACTGCCCTGTACTCCCGAGATAAATGGAAGGGAAGACTAAAAGGTAACAAAAGGATTTGATCGCTCCCCTCGGACCTGGAGAGTAATTGGAGCCTGGAGCTGGAAGGACAGATAGCTTTATACCCCGCGCTGGAGCAATAAAACTAACAGATAGTGATCGCTTCCAGGGCTCTCTCGTCTCGGCCAATCGTCTCCTTTCTAACGGTGGCCCTCCTCTGCTAAGTGGCAACCCGTTTTAAGGTTACTTTCAGGAAACAGCAAGAATTAAAACAAAAAAATGTTTAATCATATTTACTCCTAAAATATAATTCATTTGCATTTCCTCTGCCTTTCCTAATCCATAAAAAAGTTGAACTTTCTGGAGTGCCCGTAATACATACAGGTTTGTGAATAAATTAACGACTAGATTTATTTCCGGCCTTTATCCTGATCACCGAAGAAAATACTCACTTATTCCAATCCCTTCGAGCCAGAAAACCTTCCGATATATATGACCTCCTCACTCCTTGCCCTTCTGTGCATACCCAAAATACAAGTTCTATCCATTGTTTTTCTTCCTCTGGCCGCCACATAGACTAAAATTCTCCTGTATTATTTTTGTTGACTTTTAGTTATATTATTAGAGTTGCAAGATTATAAAAAACAAATATTTCAAACGCAACTACCATTTTCCTTCAGTTTGCCAACATCAAATAAATTTTGTTAAATGAGAAAAAAATCCATATTGAACTATTAAGCTATTCATCATTTTTAATTTAAATTTAAAATTTTTCATTGAAAAACAAATTCAGTCATACCTCAGGACTAACTAATATTATTAAACACAGTAGCAAGTTCATTAATAGGAAATGCTAAGTAAGCCTTGCCTCCAACTGGATGGCTTCAGGAGATCCCAACGCTTTTCCTCAAATTGGTTTATGGCATTGAAAGCTGATTAGATATATTGAAGAACAATACACGCGTATAATTTAGAATAAGAACAGGTATTTGTAACGAATAAACAATAGTTTAAATTATATAAAGAGATCAAAAAAACTTATTAGCCATATTTGAATACCGGGAAGTTCCGCCATGTAACGGCGACATTTTCTTATCTGCCAACGCTGTGGCCAACATTATAGAAAATTACTTGCTTATGATAATCTGTATATAAAATAGCTTTAGAAATGAACATGTGGGCTGCTTCTGCCTCAAACTCGTTGGGTTACGTAAAACTGAGACGGTTGCTACGATAACGTTTCAGTGATCATGTAACAACCATATCAAGTTAAATTGTTCTATAGTCTGCTGTTCTTATTATAATTACATAATTTGATGATGGAATACAACAAAGAAATTTACGATTGATATTTACATGTTTGACAGTAACGTCTTTGGTGCATTAATTAATAATTATGTGCCTGATATGTATTTGGTAATTTATCACATATAAATAAGAACTATATTCTTACTTTTTATTAAATTAACAATGATAGGAATATTGCTGAAAACATTTTGTCTTATATTGCGTAAAAACTCTTTTGAAATTCTGTTAACATTTTGCTAACGTTCCTTGCATAATTAAATTTTTACATGAAAACGATTGACAATCGAACTAAACTGAAAAAAAAATATCCTACAAACTAAAAAAATTTCTGACGGGGCATGGAGAAGCTAAAAGCTATTTATTTTGATTCAAACTAACAGACGACAAAATTAACAAGTGTGATGGTCGGTGTGACATATGATGAAGTTTTATTCGACTGCATGAAACTGGACAGACATGGACACAAACTAATTTCTTCAGTCCTACTAAACGGAGATCAATGGTCGCCTTATTGGGACCTTACAAAATATTTTTCAAAATTTGATGAATTTGTGGACCGAGTGGACTATGAAGAATTATATAAATATCAATACGCATGTAGATATTGTACATAGCGAGGTGATATCTATATAATTTAAATTTTAAATAATTTGTTATCTATTTTCATTTTTTTATTTTTTTTTATTTTACTGTTATTTTTATTTTCTTTAAATTTGATTATTATTGTTTACATACTCTTGATCAAAATATGTTATGTAATGTAACTTATGTAATTTAATTATAATACGCGTTGTATTGTAAGATGGTACGTGTAGAAATAAATGCACCCATTGCAGGGTTAATGTAAAGTGGAAAAATATTACATAAAACATGCATTTGATTATTTGAATTACAAAAATTAAAGCAGATTAATTACTTTTATTTACCCAGGTATGAAATATATAGCGATCGGAAAAAAATTTGAATACGTGTTTTCACCGGAAATACACGTTTTAGGGTCCTACGAGTCCAAATAAAGTCAAAGAAGAAAGGTTCTATGTGTCTGTCAGTGTGTGTGGCCTAGCTACAAAACGGTGTAAATTATTACACAATGGTTGATTATTTCCGAATTTCAATATTAAGGTATAACTGTTTATCTTTTGATATTTCTCTATCTTTTGTAATAACCAAGCTTTGGTTGAATTACATCTATTATAATATTATAAGAAGATAAGTAAGTGAAAGTTGAGTGTTTCGCGCACCAGAATTTTTCGGAGCATGAAAGTTTCATGATACAAAATAATCTATGTCATAAATGTATTCATACTTTATATATAACATGAAGAAGTGATTAACAAATAGAAATAAAGTCATAGATAAATTAAAAAACACTGATTTGAGTAAAAAACCCACATAGACATTATTTAAATAAAATAATATTATAACATACATATTTGATACTTGCATTTAGCAAAGACAACTCAGAATTCTTACATATGGTTGGTTGTAAAAGCAGGAATCCAGAGGATCTCAGCCCTTTCATTTTAAAAACAAGAAAAATTTAATTTTAGAAATATCATTTTAAAATTGATTAGCTGTAATTTATAAGATAATTGACCGCTTCTCTATTCAAATTAAACTATAGAATGGACCAATTACTATTCTAAGTAATTATTTATTAATTTTCTAAAATATTTGTAGTTAAAACAAATTTTATTTATAACTTAACAGCTATGTTACCCATTTTTGATTTTTTATATATATTTTTTAGGACCATATTATGCCGTATATATTATTATTTATTTTTTAATTTTTGAAGGTGCCTACTATTAACTCTTATAGGTATATCATTAAATACTACGACAAATAAAAGATAATTTATAAATATATTTGTAATTAATTTAATAATAGGTTAATAAATGTATATTATTAAAATATTTTATTGATTCAGGTGTTGTTATTTGTAAATTGTATGAATATATATATAATATTATTTTTTTTTTTATTTTGAATATTAAATATTTAAGATATAAATAAAAAAAGAAGGATGGTTAATTACTCTTCAAATTGTACATTTAAATCATAAACAAATAAAGCTACACACTTACGTAATAACAAAAAATTATTTTCAAAGCTTTATTTTGTGAACTAAAAATTTGTTTTCATATTTTCCGATAGTTTTCAAGGTCCCTGTACTAATTCTAAATCAGTCATTCTGATGTAGTATTCCATTATTCCACTAGTTTCCAGGAACAACGCAATTTTTACATCGGATTTAAATTTAAAATTTCTTTTCCACGCTACAATGCTGAATAAGGCAGGAGCTTCTCATAAATAGGTTAAGACGTTTCCAGTCAAAACATCTTAAAAAAAAAAAATAATGATGAAAAACAGGAAAAGGAGAAAGGGGGATAAGAAAAATAAAGGAGAGAAAATTCTAAAAGTGTCTAGGGAAGGTCTGTAAAGATAGGAGTCAGTTGAAGGTGAGCAAATATTTTGTTAGCACTGTCTCTTTATGTAACTTGTTTGCGAGACCTGCCTTCCTTTACAAAGAGCTCTCAATTTTTTGCTTTGAGTCGACAAGAGTGTATTTATAATACATTGGGAGGCTATCAAGTTCCTTCCTTTCCTTAGGATATTACATATGTTATTTATTTTTAACATAAAGAAATATATACTACACCGAAATTTCGTTTTGTTCCGCCTAGGAAGCAGGGTACAACACTACCAAATTCAAGTAGTGGTACGAGTAGGTAATAACATTTAAAAAAATATATTTTATAGTTGTAAACTATTCTTATAGTTAATACAATAAGTAAAAGGGATAATCTACATTTAAGGACATAAAAATTCCTTGTGAAGAAACTAACCAGCGGTAGAACTTCAATGTTAATTTAATTTGGTATGAGATCAGCTGATGCGCTCGATGATAACAGTCATACGTTACATCGTCTCTCAGATTTTTGCTTTTTTCAGTAGTAATTCGCTAGAATTCAGTCTGGAGAACATCACTAGACCTCAGGAATATTACGGCAGTGAATATTGGAGAAGTTTCGGTAAGCAAAATTATAATTTACTTTGTACAATCAAGAAAAAGTGAAAGAAGGGTCACTGATCAGCTGATTGCCGCTAGCTCGGCAAGCTCGGGCTTGCTTTTCTTTTAATTATCTTTCTTTTATCTTTAATTCTTATCTCATTATTTATTTATTATTATTATTTTCTTAATCAATGAGATATTTTCATCAAGTCATGTCCTCAAAGTCTGCAAGTAAAAGATCTAGATCTGCAGGTTCTAACTCGTCTCCCACAAAACAGAGACCCCGCCGTGAACAAAATAAAAAAATGATTCCACCAGCGACCGCGTCAGCTACCTCATTAGGTTCTGAACCACAGCCCAGCACATCATCACAAGGAATAACTGATGAATCTCCGTTTTTTACACCGAATCCATTTCAGATCCTCCAAAATGAAAAAGAAACCATGGAATCTTCTCCTATACCCAGAGAACCACTACCTCCACCAATATTTGTTAAAAATATTAAAAATTTTAAACTGATGTGTGCGCATTTAAACAAAGTAACAGATCCTAATAGTTATTATTGTATAAGTAGAACCAATGATACTAAAATATCTCCGACTACTGCTGAAACCTACAGAAAGATTGTAAAATATCTGACTGAGACCAAAGCTGACTTTCATACTTATCAGCTGCGCCAAGAGAGAGCACTAAGGGTCGTAATCAGAAACCTACATTCCTCAACACCCGTTGAAGCAATCAAAGAAGAACTGACAGAATTAGGATTCCAAGTGAGGCAAGTCACCAACGTTCTAAAAGATAAAAGTCCACTGCCTCTATTCTTCGTGGACTTGGAACCATCAGCAGGAGTCGAAAAAATCTATGACCTCAGCAGACTGTACTATACCCGTGTAAAAGTTGAAAAACCTTACACAAAGAAAGAAATAGTCCAGTGCCATAACTGTCAGGCATATGGTCATACCAAAAGTTATTGCCATCACATACCACGCTGTGTGAAATGCGGTGAACAGCATAAAACAGAACAATGTACAAGATCAAGATCAGCACCCGCTGTATGTGCTCTGTGCCTCAAGGACCACCCGGCTAACTACAAGGGATGTGAAATCTACAAGAAACTCAGAACCAGATACCAAAAACCTCAGGATCCGAATGAAACAGCTGTACCAACCAGAAGCAGAAGAGAACCATCAAAACTTGTAAATTCTAACGTGTCATTTGCCCACTTGCTTGGAGGTGGTAACCAGAATCATGAAGTCGAGGCACTGCCGGAACAACATTTTCCTCAACATTCTCAATCTATTGTACAAGAATCTATCCCTCAAAGTTTACCTAATCTTCAAAAAACTCCTCAACATCAAATATCTCATATCCCTCCACCATCAAACGTCACAGATCTTACCAGTCTAATGACATCGTTCATCTCCGAAATCAAATCTCTTGTTATGCCGCTTATATCACTCCTTACAAATCTAGTATCGAATCTAATCCCTGCCTTGAAAAATCCTTAAATGACTTCACCTAACTCCTTATCCATTCTCCTTTGGAATGCGAATGGTGTTAGAAATCATACTGACGAACTGACAGCGTTGTTGCAAGACAAAACAATCGATGTTGCACTTATAACTGAAACAAGACTAACGACTAAACAGTACTTCAAAATACCGCAATACATGACATACCGTACTGACCACCCAGACGGTAAAGCCCATGCCGGTTCTGCTATCATTGTCCACCAATCCCTCTCTCATTATTTACTCCCACTTCCCACCTATGATTTCCTACAAGCCACATCCATAGTAATCAAGACTTTTTCCTTTCCGATAACCCTCACATCTGCATATTGCCCTCCTAAACATTCCATTTCCAATTCTGAATTTGTATCCTTCCTGGATTCCTTAGGAAATCGTTTCATTCTGGGTGCAGACTTAAACGCCAAGCATCAGCAGTGGGGTTCCAGAACCACAAATTCTCGGGGACGAAATTTGCTGTCTGCACTCAACTCCCGAAATTTTAATATCCTGCCTCCTGACTCCCCTACCTACTGGCCAACCGATCCTAACCGCAATCCTGACATCCTCGACTTCTTTATCCACAGCGGATTAGGCTCTCTCAACTTGTCTTTAACTCGCCTTGATGAACTATCCTCAGACCATAGTCCACTGATCCTAAAAGTATCTCTCACACCAATTCCAAAACCCATTCCACCATCATTCATCCGAGGCCCTGTCAACTGGAACCTTTTCCGCCAAATCCTGACCGATAATATTGACCTCAGAGTAACCCTCAAAACCCAAGATGACCTAGATAATTCCGTCTATTCCTTTACCACCGCCATCCAACAAGCTGTCTGGAAAGCTTCCTCTCCTAAACACTCCAATATAAATCCAGACCAAAATCATTTTCCACAACCTATTATAGACCTTATCCACACCAAACGCCGAGCAAGATCATTGTGGCAGCGCACCCGACACCCAACAGATCGCCGCTCCTATAACTTCTATTGTAGACAATTGAAGAGGGAGTTGGCGAACTTCCGTTCCCAGTCCTTTAATTCCTACCTCTCCTCTCTACCAGCTCGTGATAATTCACTGTGGAATGTCACGAAAAAGATCCTAAAATACCATCATGTTTCCCATCCTCTCCGACGTGGTGATGACTCCTGGGCTGCGTCTGATGAAGATAAAGCCGAGGAATTCGCCACACACCTCTCCAAAGTATTCACTCCTCACACGGAATCCCACATCAATCACACCGCAAAAGTGCAAGACTTTCTTATGTCACCGATTCCACTTTCCCTACCTCCTAAAGCTATTAATCCCTCTGAGGTCAAATATCTTCTCCAAAAACTGACTCTCCGTAAATCTCCTGGACACGATCTCCTTACTCCCCAGATCCTCCGACAACTTCCGCAGAAAGCTATTATATTCCTTACTTATATTTATAACTGCATCCTCCGCACCACCTATTTTCCTCTGTTATGGAAACATTCCACCATCATCCTTTTTTTAAAACCAGGTAAACCTTCCAACAACACTTCATCCTACAGGCCTATTAGTCTACTCCCCATCCTCTCAAAAATCTTCGAAAGGCTTCTTCTTAAACGTATCCTACCCATATTAGAATCTCAAAATCTTCCTTCCCATCAGTTTGGATTCCGTCCTCAGCATTCCACAGTTCAACAGGGGCTCCGAGTTGTAGACCATATTTCCTCAGCTCTTGAATGCAAAGAGTATTGTTCTGGTGCGTTTCTGGACATTGCGCAAGCTTTTGACCGGGTATGGCACACTGGATTACTCTTCAAGCTGAAAACCCTTTTACCCCAGTCCCTATACCTCATTCTCCGATCCTATCTCTCGAACCGTTCCTTCCGAGTTCGCTGTGGTGAAGAATTTTCTAACCTTTATCCCGTTGAGGCCGGTGTTCCTCAAGGCAGCGTCTTGGGACCCATCCTCTACATCCTTTACACTGCTGATATTCCTACACATCCTGATACCTTTCTGGCAACTTTTGCAGACGACACCGCCATCCTATCATCCAGTTCCAATCCTGAAACAGCATCCTTAAACCTTCAGAGACACCTTTTCCTTATCGAACACTGGTGTAATAACTGGCGTGTAAAGGTGAACGAAATGTAAACAAATGTAAACACATAACCTTTACTCTTAGACGAAAATCCTGTCCGCCAGTTTATTTCAACTCATTACCGATTCCTCTCTCAGATACAGTCCGGTATCTTGGCTTACTGTTAGACAAAAGATTGACTTGGAACCCACATACAAGACTTAAAAGACAAGAACTCAACCGACGATTCGGACAGTTATACCGACTACTCAACAGAAAATCTGAACTTACAGTTGAAAACAAATTATTAATCTACAAGACAATACTGAAGCCCATCTGGACCTACGGACTTGAACTGTGGGGGACAGCTAAACGTTCTAACATCAAACGCATTCAATCCTTTCAATCCAAAGTCCTCCGTACAATAGTAAATGCTCCTTATTATGTCTCCAATTATACCTTGCACCACGACCTTAATGTTCCATTTATTTCAGACCTAATTCCATCCAAATTTTCCAAATTCCACCAGAACCTCATTCATCATCCTAATCCTTTAGCTCAATCCCTATCCAGCTCCACTCATCCATACAACCCACCTAGAAGGTTGAAACGGCAGTGGCCCCGCGACCTTTTGTAAATAAATTGGAGTTCTAGCACTGGCTAGATTCTCCACTCAATGTGATGTATGTATGAGTGTGTGTATGTGTATATAGGTATAAGTGAATTATTGACTTTTGTATTGATTCATTATTGTGTATATATTTTATTGTAATTTTATGTTGTGTAAATATTGTATGAATGTAGTATGTTTGATATCATTCAGCAATACTATTAATGTCCAAATTGGGACAGATTGTAAAATTTTCTCAATAAAAATTGTTATTATTGAAAAAAATTTGGTATGTCTCGAGACCAACGTCTTTTCAATCGCCTGGAGAGTAATCAGAAGTTGTTGAGAATGTTAAGTTGCCGACAAGGGGATTCGTGTGGGTTGGGAGTTTAGAAATAAAAGAGGTATATCTATTTCGGTATAGGTCTGCGACAAAAGGGACATTTAGGTCATTATAGACGATTTTATAAATTTTATACGAACTAAGGAGCATTTAGCATTTTAAGAAGGATTTCGGATTGTAAAGATATAATGCGAGAGGAATTAGACAGTTAAGTAGGCTCGATTCCATATGTCCTGGGTCTGATAATGGTAACATAAATGAGATTTTTGTAATGGATTGAAAATTTCGAACGTTTGTCGAATGAAAGTTGTAGTAAGCGGTATCTACGGACAGTTTCTTGTCGTTTCAGTTTTTCGAGAATATTCCAAGTAAGACGTTTGTCAAATCCTAGGTTTCGGATTTTTTCTACAGTTATGTGCGGGGTAATTAAGAAAATTATTTTGAATTGCTCATCAGCCTTACATCGATTCTTGGAATACACCCATTGGTTTTGAATAGGTACTCTTAAATGTGGAAAGCCTTTTGGGCAGGTGAGATCTCAGTTAAATCCTTTTCTGGTTGAGCTCTTGGTTTAGTAATTACCGTTGCTATCAACGACTGCAAAACATTTTAGGATTAACGAAATGTTTCCAAAATTAAACAACCGCATCTTATGAAGATCAATGACTAAAATATAAAAGTGTAAGTTCTTTCGTAAAATGAATTATAATATTAATTGAGAACAGGCCTTTGATAGAGTCTGGCACCCAGAACTGTTGTACAAACTCCGTAAATTCCTTCCTCCCACATATTTCCTGATTCTTCAATCCTACCTCTCTGATAGATCCTTCAAAATTAATCACAATAGTTCCTATTCATCCCTTTTTACACAGACTGCTGGTGTTCCTCAAGGCAGTATTCTAGGATCCATTCTATACACAGTATATACAGCTGATATCCTAACCCATCCTAACACTTTCCTTTCTACCTATGCTGATGACACCTGCGTGTTATCAGTTCATAAAGATCCATTTGTTGCTTCAAATACCCTTCAAGCCCACATCAAAGACCTAGAAGTATGGTGTCAGAACTGGAGAATAAAAATAAATTCCAACAAATCCCATCAAATAACCTTTAACCTTCGCCGTAAACCTTTGACTTCCTGCCCTAAAGTATCCTTTAATAACACTCAACTAGTTCCTGTTGAACAGGTCCGATACCTAGGACTTCTTGACAAACGCCTACTTTGGAATCCACATACACGACTAAAACGACAAGAAACTGCTCGCCGCTTTAGGCTACTTCAACACTTACTAGACAAACGATCTAACCTTCCTCTTAACTACAAAAGGCTCATCTACATGACTATTATAAGACCAATCTGGACTTACGGAGTAGAGCTTTGGGGCTCTACTAAACCATCAAATTCTTCCCGCATCCAATCCTTACAATCCAAAATCCTTCGTAAAATCCTCAACGCTCCTTACTTTGTCACGAATAAACTTATCCATAGAGACCTTAATGTTCCCTATGTTACTGATTTGGCCCGGACCAGGTATCGATCCTTTCATGACAAACTCCATTCTCACTCTAACCCACTAGTTTCAATCCTTTCTTCCTCTTCAATTCCGGATAATCCTCCGAGGCGCCTGAAAAGGAAATGGCCCCGGGACCTTCTAGTTTAAAATATTTTTAGAGTGCTGCCACTGGGTAGTGTCTCTACGTGTTTTTCATGACAGTTTTGTATATTACTACCATCACATTTACTAGATGTATTTTTATTTAATACAGTTGTAAATATCAATAAATATGTTTAAAAAAAAAAAAATATATTAATTGATTTTTGTCACCACTGTTTTCTCTTAAAATTGGTTTACTTTACGTAATCTCACAATGTGAAATGTTTCTAATAGCAAAATACTTAAAATTCAGCATAATTAAATTGTTTATTCTGGTAGAATTAAAAACTACTAACTAAGAATTACGGAAATTTTTTTTCTTCTTTATTTCATTTATAGTATGATATAAATAATTAGACAAAAACAAAAATATTCGATTACATAAAATTCATTACGATAAAAAATTAAAAGCATAGGTGGTGCATGTCTGTTCCTATCTCTCCTATGTAGTTCTTGAACTGATTATGAAGTTATTTTCCACTAAAAACAACATTTAAAATCCGCTACAAAAGAGAGGAGAAAATGAGTTTTTATAAGGAGCCTAGGGGAATATCGAAGCGAATGGTTGACAATGGCGGGGCTGGAGTGACCCATTTGTGTCCATTGTGGTCCGCTCAGTGAAAGCCCTGGGCTGCACAATTAGAGGAGAGCCTCAATGCTAATGTCCACTTGTCTGCTATATCTAGTGCTTGCGTATCTTGAAGGATTGCCAATCTGAAAATACGTATTTGGTTGTAATGAAGTCGATATTTTTATAAATTAAATCAATAACGACAAGCCAACAGGAGAAGCATGTGCGTCATCAGAGTCGTAGGCAAAATATTCGAACAAGTAGAAAAGTTCAAAAAGTAGCGAAGTAACCAAAGAAATCTTTATAAACAGGCGAGAGTTAGAAACGAAAACAAAAGTGGCAGTTCAGATCGACGTTTCTTCCCATTTTAACGTACTCTTCGGAATCATAGACGCTGGACAAAGATACATCAATCAAGAATACAAGCGTCAAAAATGAGATTCCTTCGTAAGTCGAAGGTAAAACAAGAAGAGACAGCAACACCATCAGGTCGAACCTCAATGTTAAACCGGCCAGCAATTTGATAGGGGTTCTCCAACTGAGATGTTTAGGACATCTTCTCCGAATAGAATAGGATAGCCATGAAAGTCTACTGAGCAAAAGTGGAGGGAAAGAGAGGAAGAGGACGTCTTAGAAGGAAATGGGAAGATGAGTTAAAGAGAGACTTCCAAAGAAGGAATGACAAAAGGCGCCTAGCGGAAGATCGGCAGAAATGAAGAAGGCTGTTCAAGAAGATGGACTTTGATAATGATGAATCAAAAGCCATGGGGTTGTTCAGATGATGGAGGCTAGAGGGTCGCTCAAAGGTTTTCACGTTCAATACAAAGCTGTTGAAGAAGCTAATTGTTTTTCAGATTGTTATGTTAATTCTCAGGAGTTGGAAGGTACATTCAGCAGAAATTACTATTCACTGAAAAATCTGGACTTCGTTCAGATTATAACAATGAAAATAATTACATATCATATGTTAGCTTGAAATTAACTGTGAATGCATAATAACTGTGATGCATTTAATCATTAAGTATTGATATAAAAACTTCTCATGAAAAAAAATCCCAATCTGTTTGAGCCCACTTTTCATTTATTTCCAGTCATTTTTATATAAACATTCCAATATCGAGGGTGTCACCTGTGTATTGGCTAACACGACAGCTTCTTATACACAAGGTTCAAAGCCGGTGGATGGTCCTAGGACCTTTATAGGAGTAGGAAATCGTTGGTTATGCCATTCATATGATGGTAGTCTCGAGGTACTCGTTACAAGTTCCCTACCCTAATTAAACCGTGATTGACAAAATTTAGGACTCCTATTGTTGCACTGTCCGATTTCTTGACAATAGCATAGTTTTACTGTTGATGGTACTTTTAAGAAAAGTAATAAAGAGAACAATTTAAGAAAGAAAATGTGTTGAGGTAGTTGTCTATCATAGTATGCGCCTTCAGTAGCCTTGTCATATCAAATACTACAATCATACTGCCATATTAAAAGAAAATCTTGACGATAGCTCATATTTTCGAAGAGTGTCCTTATATTACCTCATAAAGTTGAACCAAAATGGAATACCGCTGTTGCTTTGGGAAATGATTATGATAATAACATAGTACTAATCAAAATAACTATCATGTCACTGAACAGATAATTCCTATTTAGATACTTTAGAAAAAACAAAATTGGGGATCCCAGGGATATAAAAGCACTACCTGGGGCATGGCATTAAAAGTTGAAGAAATGTAAAACTGAATTCAATGGCCTAATTAAAAAAATAGCTTATAGAATATTTTTTTAAAATTAATCAGCATAGATAGTTTTACGAGGTGTATTCAAAAATTAAGGTATATATTGATTTTTTAAATTCTAAAATTGAATTTCAGGCCAATGTTTTACACTGCGGTGAGAATTTGACACGTCAAAAAAATTTTTTTTTTTTTTTTTTTTGCAAACCAGGACTATTTTTATTCACGTACTTTCCTCACGAATCACAACACCGCTACAAATGCCTTTCACGGAAACGGTTCCAGAGTTTATTAAAGGAAAGGTTTTTAACAATAAGAGACAACAAAAACGACAAGAACTGAGTTTTTCGATATATTTCTTTTATACTCAGGCTACCTTCAAACGTGTAATTTAAAAAAAGACGTTTGGACAAATCGAATAAAACATTTATGACCTATAACTGTTTCTACACGACATAATAAGTTGAATAACATTTTTATTTCTCGATTCTTTAGCTTTCTAACAGTATATCATACATACTAGCATACTGGAATTATTAATAATAATAATAATAATTTATTAATAATAGTAATTACTCGAAGTTTCGCTGCCTATACTATCAAATGTTGCCTAAACAGATTCGTCCAGATGAACAACAACATTACATGTCCATTTGAGTCTGCACAATACGATTAACTCAACTATACTAACAGAGCAAAAGCTTCTCAATTTCGCATTGTGTTACCTCCGGAATTCCTCAGTGGCCTCATCTATCTTTGGACCAAATATTTTTCGTATTACCTGATTACCGAAAACTTTAAGGCTTTATTCATCCTTCAAAGCAAGCGACTACGTTGTACGACTATACAGAACCGTCAAGAGAATAATAGTTTTATAAATTCTAATTTTTTCTAAGTTTTTTGATAGATACCGGGAGCTAAGGAATTTAGCAACTAAATAATAACACGCATTTCCCACGACTTTATTTCTTCCTGGATTCCACTTTCTCAAGTTATCATAGAACCTAAAACTGAAATTTCTCTAAGTGCTCAAACATAATATTGCAACTATTATTTCCTGAAAAGCTTTTCAATCTAAGGAAATAATTCTTCTCTAGGTTACCATAATAAAAAAACCGAATAATGAAAAATACAAGTATATCAAAATGAATAGAGCATTTTATTTAATTTAATACCATACTATGATATATCCAACCGAAATATAAATGTAAAGTAGTTAACAAAGTAATAAAACTCTAACTTTAGATTTTAGATTAGGGAAAGGAACTCAAGCTTGGATATCTGGATTCAGAAGCATTGTTGAATTTTTAGATTCGAAAAATTTAGCGATAACCATACTTCTTCCGTATATTACATTAATGGGTAAAATATTTTTTTCCACACGGGGGTGTACTCTTCCAACTGAATAAGCTCGCATTTTTTTTAGGATTCAGAACTAAATTCTATAAACTTTTCAAAACTTAAACGTTTTTCAGCCTTTTGATCATTTTAAATAACCAACAACAATGAAACGAAATATATTTGCGATAAGTATTTTAGAATCTTGGCTACTATAGATAGGATTAAGACGATTTTGTTTCTAGGTAGTAGCACTATCATTACTTTCCTAATTGAGACAAATTGTAATGTTACTGAATAAAGCTGTTTGAAATACAGTTAAACTTTAAAATCTTACAAGTTCATCATGCATTATTTCTTCAGCACATATATTTCGATTGTTATGGCTATGTAAAACTCTTTCTCAATTGAATAAGATCATTCTAAAAAAGAAATGATGCTACTTCAAGAACGCTTTTTCATTCATAAAAAAAATTTTTTTTTTTCATCTTCAATTTTTTATTCTTTCTTTTTCATATTAATTGCGGCGTCCTGAGTCTAAAACTGTAAAAAAAAAAAATATATCTTCAAACATAACTGAGTTATTGAATTTCTAATCGGACACTACTGTAAAACTAATCGGCTGATATCAACTTTGATATGTTAGAATCGTTGTCGTACGCCCTGGCTCTAGAGCCGCATGTGGCTCCTTAAGTGCGGCTCTAGTGCAAATAAGTCGCAATAATATTGTCATAAAAAAATAAATAAAAATTTGCTAAGAAAAAAATCACATCTTATTTACCTAAGGGTTTACTTTTATTAGATATGAAATTTACTTTTCATTAGTTTAGTACTTATTTAGTGCAATAAAAGTTAACTATACAAGCAGATTTGGCTCACTTTTTTTTCCTTTTTTTTTTTATTGTTGTAATCTTCATATTCGAGTCTTTGGCCAAAGGGTTTGCCGACCATTGCCTTTCTCTATATTACATTTATAAGTTTAATTGTAATATAAATGAACAAATAAAAAAAATGATAATTTTCAAAAATCTGTTTGCAGTTAAATCGGACGGTATTCATCCCCGACAGCTGCCTGCTATCGCCCCAGAGGTCGCTGACCATTGATAAAATATTTTTTCGACTCAAAAGCATGATGGATGGGCGAGGAGGCAGAAGGCTTTATTATTCCTTTGATCAATGGCTCGGATCCAGTACTGCCTCTGATTAAGCTTCAATTCTTTTTTATAAATGAAAAAGAGTTCTTGAAGTAGCATCAATCCTTTTTTTGGAATGATCTTATTCAATTGAGAATGAGTTGCATCAGAGACATGACAATCTAAATATATGTGCTGAAGAAATAATGCATGATGAACTTACAAGATTTTAAAGTTTAACTGAATTTCAAACAGCTTTATTCGGTAACGTTACAATTAGTCTCAATTAGGACAGTAATGATAGTGCTACAATATCGCATTAATACAATATACACAGAATAATCTATATTTATAAAAGGAAGTGTCATTTCACTCGATTTTCTGGTCATCGCAATATTCAAAAATGACTGTGAAGCTGGAATTTTTCTTGGATGTGCAAGTCGGCTTGGTCTGGAAATTTTCGTGCTATAAATTGTTGATTTTTTTTTTCTAAAACGTAAAAAAAAAAAAAAATATTGGTTATCGAATAACTCAAAAACTATACGTCTCCTTAAAAATTATTAGTACTTATTTGAACGAAAATCGAATTTCTAACTACTTAGAACAAAATCTTCTTAATCCTATCAGTAACAGCCAAGATCCTAAAATATTTATAGCAAATATATTTAAGTACATTTTACACTCAAATATGCACACCTTCCTCTTATTATATATTATATCAAGACTTTTTTTTAAAACACTTTTAAATATATCACTCATTATTTTTCATTTATAGCTTGCTGCTATTCGCCTACATCAGCCAATAAACTTCGCTGTAGACGAATAGCAGTAGGCTATAAATGTGAAATAATGAGTGATATATTTAAAAGTGTTTTAAAAAAGTCTTGATAATGGGGAAAGAACCCCGAAACGTTAAAAAACGATGTAACAAATTGTGAAAGAACATAAATATATAATAAAAGGAAGTTAAGGAGTGCATATTTGAGTGTGAAATAACTTCTTAAAAAAAAATTAAAAGAAAAGAAACTAAGTATATTTTATTTCATGACGATGTTTTGTGTGCAGATTTCTACCAAATTTATATGATTCATTGTTGTTGGTTTTTTAAAATGATCAATAGGCTGAAAAACGTTCAAGTTTTGAAAAAGTTTATAGAACTTAGTCCTGAACCCTAAAAAACATGCCAGCTTATTCAGGTGTATGGGTACACCCTCGTGTGGAAAAAAATATAAACCAAAAATGTCGGTATTAGATAATCACGGATGTGGCCACATGCTAGTGGTATGTTATTTGTAGATTAAACTGAATAAATTAATATCTGACAATCAACAATAATCTTTAAATTCTTATATATAGACATAGTTACAAGTTTAACTCACTCTATCTAAGGTATATTTCTATAGATAACCTCACCTAACCCAGCTATCATATAAAACTTTCTTAATTCGCAGCAATTAAAAAAAATTGAAATTGTTGCGTGCAAAGGTGCGGGGAACAGCTAGTAATTTTATAAAATAATGAAATGAAAAACTTCTTTATTAACTTGAGACTTAAGTCCCTTAAGAATTAAACAAAAATACAGATTTGATGACTGAAACAATGTTGTCATAGCTTTAAACAACAAATTACTGAAGAAAAAAAAACCTGTGCCACTACAACCCATGAAGAGTCTTAGGCTCAGTACATATATAGATGTGTACTCTTTCAAGCCAACAGCCGTGCAATGAGATGATTCGGCCGAGATCACGCTCAGCCGCCAGGTTTTTCCCCATTTTTTGGTACCTACTTCATAGATGCTGGGTCTGCCCCAGGAGGGTCTCCATACCCGAGGATCATCCCCGGCTGATATAACAGAATAAATAATGTTCCGTCACAACCGGGATTCGAATAGACTAGCGATCTATCCACTAGAACACGCCGCTCCTCAACAAATTACTAAATTAAAAAAAAAATTAAGGTTGTAAAATATGTACATAATCACAAATCAGACTCTCAGAATGAAAAAAAAAGTAGTTATTTCATTAGTGATCATTGAAATAATATAAACAAAACAAAATTGGTATTTTCTTGCATCTGCAGTTTGAGGTTATAGTTTGTTTGACTAGGAAAGGAGAAGATGGTTATAGAGGAGGGATTTGAAGGAGGAAGAATTTCTTGCATGACGGATCTTAGGAGGGATAGAATTCCATAGAGTGGTTGCTTTGCTAGAAAAGACTGATTATACAAAATATCTCTATTTATATTATATGATATCGCGATTCTTGGCTTCCGGGAATTCCATCAAACTTCACTGTAATATAGGGCATTCAATCCTGAAGATTTAATTAAAATACATTGCAATTAAGTTTTTTTTTTTTCTTAGGAAAAATAAAATTTTCTGTATTCGTCATCGAAAAATTATTCTTGAATTATGAGAAGTAACAGACCTTTATAGTATACTATTATAGCACCAGATTTAAGAAAAACTAATATGCAATAAAATAAATCATATAAGTTAATACAAATTTTTTATAAGTCCATAAACTTATAAACATATGTTATTTGTAATGTTTTGATGAGGAAGCTTATGGTGATTCAGTGTTGCCGTACAGGTTATATTATTCCATACAGTACTCAAGATTTTAGGAAAAATGTTTGATTACTGATCGTGTGTTGTTATACAACCATAAAATAAAATTAATGATTATTTCTGCTTTTAGACCATTTCGCTGAAAATTAAGTGGAGCCATGGAAACTAAATTAAAATTTAATTTAAATAAAGTTAATTTGAAATATAAAATAGTAATAAATTTAATGGAAACGCTTAACCAATTCATGATTCTTATTTCTCCTAATGATTACATATAACAAAGAATAAACATTACAAAATAAACATGATATTTTCTTGCTAAGTGACTTTTTCTTACCATGATCTCATCATCCCACAGTGATAAAGTCTTAATAGGTCAATCTCAACTTTTTGAACATAAATGAAGCAAGGGTGGTTCATTAGTATAAAATAAAAATCAATAACATATTTTCAAAGTTCAGAAAAATAAATAGAAATTTAAAAATTACTTATACCTATATACAATATTTACAATCGCAGGAAACCCTTACTAGTCCTGGCCCCCCGGATTAGAGGATAAACCCCAAACCGAGGGATCACAGCGCCTCTTTTACCATCCATATTAAAATCCAGTGGAAGCTAAGTTTAACTAAATAAACCCACAAAAGAAGGTCGAAAATGTCAGAAGATTTTTTTTTTTTTATAAAGGTACAGGGTGGAAATTAGACGGAGATATGAATTCCACCTATGAGATATGAAATTTCATATTTGAGCAACTATACGCCTGAAATGTTACAGCAGCTTTTTCACTGAAGTTTGCTGACCGGAAGAGGTACTTTATACCATGCATTTTGCAACTTTTTGCCATTTACACAAAACGGCTCTAAAGATTTTGATTAAACTCACTATATCCATGTAAAATTAGACTGAGGATTGGCCATACCAATTTAACCCAGAGATATTTAATAACAAGGGAGGACTAACCAACATGTCGAACCTGTGGAACCCCATTAACAGTGAAGCATATAAAAGGCATTCGCGAACCACAATGATCAACGAAGTGTGGCTTCAGCATTAAAAAACTCAAGTAATGTTGTGGATAACCTGATTGACTTGCTTAGGGAAACACATTTATTTCTGTACGTATGTACGTATAAGTATATTTGTGTGTGTGCGTCTATATAAGTATATATATATATATATATATATATATATATATATATATATATATATATATATATATATTTGTGTGTGTATATATTTTAATTATTTTTTTTATATTTTATTTAACAACATATAACCAAATCTCAACACTTTAAATATACCAAAAATGCATAAAAAATTAAAATCTCCTTAATAATTAATTTTATTATTTTATTTGGCTTATAATTATTACCTAATGCCGTATTAAGAAACTAATTAAGGTCATAATAACCTAGAAGTTGATCATCCAAAAAAACAGTGATCTAATCGATGTAAAATTTGATGGGCTTCAGTATCATCTAGGTTTCATTTGAAATGAAATGAAATGAAATGAAAAGAAATTTTATTCTGGGACATCTAGTCCCCTAAGAATAATATAAATGTACAATAAAATATTTAAATTCTGGCTATATAAATTTTAACAACATGGTATCAAATTACATAGCATATGGTATATACATGCATGCACACACACACAGACATACACACATATATACACACACAACATTCATTTATATACCTACATATTTATACATACATTCACAAACACAAACACATATATATATATATACATATACAAGGTCATATTACCTCAAAGAAATACAGATATTAAAACAAAATATAGTGAAAATTAAGATAAAAATAAAGAGGCCAAACGATTAAGTTTATAAAGGCACGGAAGATTGATGTTCGAGGAGATGGATAAATAGGTGATGTTTGAAGGAGGCTAAGGATTGGCATGTACGAATCGACATGGGTAAGGAATTCCAAAATGAAGATGCACGTATGACAAAGGATCTCTTAAAGGAAGCAGTTCTGTGGGATGGAATGAGCAAGCTCGAGGGCTGGGATCTTGTGTTGATAGAGTGGACAGAGGATAGGGGGGTGAACATATTGTAGATATACATGGGATTTTTGGTTCTAAAGGATTGGTAAAGGTAAGTTCCTAAGAAGTATTGCCGTCGGAATTTTGGGTAAAGCCACTTCAACTCTGCATACCAGGTGGAGACATGAGAGCGCCTGGGAATTCCGAAGATGAATCTAATGAAACAGTTCATCAGTCTCTTCAGCCTAATCTCAAGTGTCTCGGACAGTCCTCCAAACACCAGGCAGCCATAATCGAAGTGGGGGAAGATAAGAGAGGATACTAGGAGTTGGCGGGTTTTAAGGGGTATAAGTTTGCGTAATCGGAGGAACTGTTTAAGGATGGCTATGGATTTTCTAGAAATTTGGGAAATGTGATTATTCCAGGAAAGGTTTTGGTCGAGGAATACACCTAGGTTTCTAACGGACGTGTGGAAGATAATGGGTCTATGGTTGAGGTAGAGTAAAGGGTGACAGGTGAGGGAGTTGAGGAGATGTTTGGAACCAATGAGGATGGCTTTGGTTTTATCGATATTAAGCTTTAGGCCATTATTGATGGCCCATAAATTGATGCTGTCGATGTCTTCTTGTAATTTTTGGACCATCTCAGGCATTTCGGTGGGATGGAAGGAAAGGTAGATTTGGAGATCATCGGCATATAGGTGGTATTTAGAGTGATGCATGGAATTGGGTAGGTCATTAACATAGATCGAGAAAAGGATAGGTGAAAGTGATGATCCCTGAGGAACTCCATGTGTTAACAGGATCGGTGAGGAAGGAGGTTTATTTGGGATTATCACAGTTTGAGTTCGGGCAGATAGAAAGGAGAGGAACCAGTTTAAAACACTATCAGATACTGAGAGGTTTCGGAGTTTGGAAAGAAGGATTTCATGATTTACCATATCAAAGGCTTTGGAGAAGTCAAAGAGAACTAGGATTGATATTTTCTTTTTGTCTATGGAGGATTGAAGGTCTTGGGTAATTTTTAGGAGAGCTGATTGTGTGGAATATTGGGATCTAAAGCCAGACTGGAAGGGAACAAGTAGAGATTTTTGTTCAAGGAAGTTATAGAATTGGGAGTGGACTATTCTTTCAAGCGGTTTTGAGAGGTTGGATAGGATCGATATAGGTCTGAAGTCCGATGCTGAGGAAGGGTTAGGAACTTTATTCAAAGGACGAACTATAACCTTTTTCCAGGCTATTGGAAACACGGAGCGTTGGAGAGAGAAGTTATAGATATGTAGGAGAGCGGGAAAGATGGCTGGGAGGCACAGTTTTATAATTTTCACTGGGATTTGATCAGATCAGGGTCGGGTAAGGCATAAGAAGAGGATCAGCAAAATGCTTATTCAGTTCGTCGGGAGTTACGGGATGGATGGAATTGGATTTTGAATTTATCACGGATAATTTTTTAAGGATTTTCCATTTGGATTTGGAATCAGGAGCTTGTGAAAGGGAATCATGGAAAAACTTAGCTTTAGCACGGCGTATGGAAGATTGGGTGAGGTTTCTGAGGGATTTGAAGGTGGAGTAATCATTACTAATTTTTGTGCGTTTAAACTTTCTTCTGGCAGCATCTCTTTGCCTCATTATTTTTTTGTTTCATTCTGATTAAAATAGTCTAAAAGGGCTTAAATGGCGTATTTTTGTATTTTTTTTCCTCTTAAGTATCTTTAATTTTGTACATAGTAAGTATTTAACCATATCTTCTTATCAACATTGACAAATAACGGCTTAATACACAAGTTGAACGAATTTGATGACTAAAAGAGAAGAATATTTCTTTAAGGTAATGTTTATTTTTTATATATTAAAAAACAGTAACATAGACGTATAATATACCGTTGGAAAGAGAAATATTTAGGAAGAAACATTATCTTATACACAAAGTTGTAAAAGTAATTTTATGTGACGAATAGAGTATAAACGTATTACTGATAATTATAAGTAACAATTAAATATAGTGAGCCATATTATTTAATCTAAAACATATTTTTCCAACAAAACCGAATAAAATTTGTATCTAAATTAACTTAAAATTGTTTTCATAAACTTCAAGTTTATGTAATAGTTCTTAAATTGATTTTAACCTCAAAGGTAGGTGAAAGTCATTTGTTGTCAACACCAGATTTTTTACTGGTGATTTCAATAAAAACTTCAAATTCTTGTAAATATTTGTAATCAATTATGTATGACCCATTTTGATCTATTACATGTTAAATTATTTTCAGGCAATTTTTAGTAATTGTGTACTCCCAGAAATTATCAGATTTTAGCGTAATAAACTATATTTGCGTTTTGCAGACCTCGAGCGAATCAAAGTGTTTTCCGTAAAGAAAGTTTCGAAGGGCTCGGACATTACTACTTAACTGCTTCAAGTAGTCATTACCGTTAAATGGGTTGTTAATTGGGCTTTAAATAAACGCAGAGACCAATAAAATTACTATAACCTAGATATAATTGCACCATATCAGTGCATTGCTAACTATATCATAAAGCCAAATTGCATGCCTCCACCTTTAGCAGTTATGGTTTGTCAAATGAACGTTAAACTAGCAGGGTCGTTAACAGATCTAGGATAATGTTGTGTAATAAAACTATAGGGCGTTACGAAACGTCTAGTACACACATAGCTTTAAAGTTGTACGGACATACTTCAATAAGGAAAAATAATTAAAAAATAGTTTTATTTCTCCTTCTGTGTAATAACATTTGAATGGTAATATAGTTTCCGACTCAATTATTGGGCATTTTGCAATAAAACGTGCCTTTTACTTCCTCCTATTACAACTTGATTAGCTGAAGTAGGCCTCAATTACTGACGGTAAACACCTTTCCTTCAATATCTCGGTAATGTCATGGTTGCGTTTTTCAGAGTTATTGCAACCACAATAACTTTACAAGTGCCATAAACACCACAAGAAGTGTAGGATGTAGAATATATATATATATATATATACTAGCTGACCCGGCAATCGTTGTTTTGTCATGTAAATCATTTCTTTTTTTTTAATATTTATTTATTAAGAATTATTACAATCTGTTTCAGAATGAACAATAGTAATACTGATATGAGACCACATTCATGCAATATATACAGAAAATAATGATAAAGTCAATCTTGGGGGTATGAAAACAGTCGCCGATGTAAAATTAGACGGGCTTTAATATCATGTCAGTTTTATTCTGAAAGGGTCTAAATGCCGATATTTAAAATTTCTTCCTCTAGAGTACCATTAATTTTGTATTTTTTAGGAAATTGGCCATATGATTTGATTATCGTTGCTAAAAACCGGGTCCCCCCAGATCCTCCGTCAACTTCCGCAGAAAGCTATTATATTCCTTACCTATATCTACAACTGCATCCTACGCACCACCTATTTTCCTCTCTTGTGGAAACATTCCACAATCATTCTCTTCCTAAAACCAGGTAAACCTTCCAGCAACACTTCATCCTACAGACCTATTAGTCTACTCCCCATCCTCTCAAAAGTCTTTGAAAAACTCCTTCTAAAACGAATCCTGCCTATATTAGAATCACAAAATCTTCCTTCCCATCAGTTTGGTTTCCGTGCTCATCATTCCACTGTTCAACAAGGACTCCGAGTTGTAGAACATATTTCCTCAGCCCTTGAATGCAAAGAGTATTGTTCTGGTGCGTTTCTGGACATAGCGCAAGCTTTTGACCGGGTATGGCACACCGGTTTACTCTTCAAGCTTAAAACGCATTTACCCCAGTCTCTATACCTCATTCTACGATCCTATCTCTCAAACCGCTCCTTCCGAGTTCGCTGTGGTGTAGAGTTTTCTAACCTTTATCCCGTTGAGCCCGGTGTTCCTCAAGGCAGCGTCTTGGGACCCGTCCTCTACATCCTTTACACTGCTGATATTCCTAATCATTCTGACACCTTTCTGGCAACATTTGCAGATGACACCGCCGTCCTATCATCCAATTCCGATCCTGAAATAGCATCCTTAATCCTGCAAAGACACCTTTGTCTTATCGAGGACTGGTGTAATGCTTGGCGTATTAAGGTTAATGAAAGCAAATGCACCCACGTCACCTTCACCCTTCGACGCAAATCCTGTCCTATGGTTCATTTCAATTCCATACCACTTCCTTCCTCAGACACAGTCCGGTATCTTGGCTTACTACTAGACAAAAGATTGACGTGGAACCCACATACAAGACTTAAACGAAAAGAACTCAACAGACGATTCGGACAGTTATACAGACTACTAAACAGAAAATCTAAGCTTACAGTTGACAAAAAATTATTACTTTACAAGACAATACTGAAGCCAATCTGGACCTACGGACTTGAGCTGTGGGGGACAGCTAAACGTTCTAACATCAAACGCATTCAATCCTTTCAATCCAAAGTCCTCCGAACAATAGTAAATGCTCCTTATTATGTCTCCAACTGTACCTTACACCACGACCTTAATGTTCCATTTATTTCAGACCTGATTCCATCTAAATTTTCCAAATTCCACCAGAACCTCATTCATCATCCTAATCCTCTAGCACAATCCCTATCCAGCTCCACTCATCCATACAACCCTCATAGAAGGTTGAAACGGCAGTGGCCCCGAGACATATTGTAAACATCTATTCTGGAGTTCTGACACTGGTCAGATTCTCCTCTCATGTGCGGTGTGATTGTGGCTGTGGCGCCCTTACTTAGCTTCCGCTGGCTCTCACCAGTGATGCGGCTGAGAGGGAGGCGCTGGGATCCTTTGGACTCTGCTTGTCCTTCCACAAGTGGGGGGACAAGCCCCGTCCGGGGTTCCCGAGCTGATTGTAAATATTGTACATAGGTATGAATGTGACATGTTTTGTTTATTTATTTGTTAACTTCATTTATTTGTATTTATTTTGTCCATAATTTTGTTATTGTATACGTTTATTTATTTTGATTTTATTTTATGTAATGTGACTTTCCTTTTGTTTATATTGTAAATATTGTATGAATGAGATCCTGTAGCACTATTATTATTGTCTATTATGACAAATTGTAATATATACGAATAAATAAAAATAAAAAAAATAAAAAAACCGGGTAAATATATAAGTTGAACGTATTCAATATCCAACAAAAGGAGAAAACTGCAAAAATATTTTTTAATATACAAGTATAATATACCGTTTGAATGCTAATCATTTTAGAAAAAATTATCTAATACATACTATTGTAAAAATTAACGGAGAATGATGAAAAGCCGACAAAACAAACTGATTGTCGTAGATAATAATATAATAGTTTATTTGATAAAACCCATGTTTCTATTAAAACCCAATGAAAATAATTCTTCAAAAATTTATTTTGTTTCTAAATTTGTTTGAAAATTCTTAAATTAATATAAATAACGGAGGTAAGTGAAAGTCGTGTGTTGCGCGCACCAGATTTTTTTTAAATAAAATAATTATCGATCTATATAATAGCATAACATAGTGAGTACTGCTCTCTACCATCTTAGCTAATTGCTTTTAATATACGAAAGATCTTCGACACTCTCAAGGATTGATCGGAGGAATAAGAAATATTTCCAGAACAAAACTGGGTTTATCTAAAGATTACGCCAGAAGGGAAGTAAATTTCGCAAATGGCATTGAGAGCGAAAGCTATGAAGAGGTGTGTCATACCCTTATCGCGGGAGATAGGTGCGGATCAGGGGAGGGGACACAATTTTCTTTTCTTTCTGAAAATAAATGTTTCAAGGACAGATATCAAAAGTGCTGAGTGAACGGAATGAGGAAGATAAACGGCGAAAGTGAAAGATTAAAGTTATTGTTTTGTAATGACGATTAGTTGGTTCATTATTCAAGAAAAACTAAATGCAAATGTTTATTTTTATTTAAAGTTTTCATTCAATTCAGTTTTAACTATGTATCTAAAAAAAAATCTGGTGCGTGCAGCATACTTTCACTTATCATTCCCATTATAATAAAGTCTATTTAAATATAAACTTTACTTTAGCTTACCTATATATGAGATATATATGTAGTAAGAGAAAGTAATGCGATCGTGAAAATTTTCGGATTTCGGTTTTCAACGAAAACAAACGTTTTAGAGTCCCCTGAGTCCAAATAACCAAGTCCCGCAAAAAAGTCTGTGTGTTTGCGTGTCCTTGTGTTTGTGGTAAGTCCAGCACAAAAACGAAAAGGTGTACGAAAATGAATTTTAATCTATACTAATATTATAAAGCTGAAGACTTATTGTATGAAGGCGCTAATCTCAGAAACTACTGTTCGAATTGAAAAAAAATTGTGTTGGATAGTCCATTTATCGAAGGTTTTATGCTATATAACATCACCCTGCGATCAATAGGGGTGAAGAATCAGTGGAAAATGTGGGAAAAAACGGGGAAAATTAACCTCTCATCCAATGATTCCAAATGATTTATCTTTTAATTTTAAAATAATTTAATTTCTCGTGAAGTTATCTTCTGCCGTAACAATTGAGACGTTTATTTCCAAAAGGTACTATATCCATTCTAAGAAATTTTACAGGAAGCGCGAAAATCTCTCATTACTATATTATTAAACTAGCTAATTTCGGTCTTTTCGCATTAAAATCTAGAATTGTATTTTTACTATATTAATAACATCATATTGAAGTTATGAAATAAAATGTTTTAGTATGATTTGAAACGAAACTAAATGCGTAATTAGTACTTATAGAAAATGAACGAATTTCTAAATCGCTTTTTTTAAGGACTTGAGAGCTCATTAGATAAAATCAAATAGAAGATTTAGATCACACAAAGGTTGAGAATACAAATATGTAAAAAAGTCAGTTTCGTAAAAAATGTCCTTTAGTACCTTTTGGAAATCAACGTCTCAATTAATAAATAAACAGAGGCAAACATTTAAACACTTAGGAATCGATTTACGTCAAGACTACTTTTCACATGACCAACTATATGTCGCGTTGTCAAGATCGGGTTGCGGAGAAAATCAGCATGTTCTTCTCCCAAAAGAAAATAAAACTAAAAATAATATTTACGCAAAAGTGCTTTAAAATATATTCTTTGAAGAACTTAATCGTGATCATAATAACAGAAATTGAAGCAGAAGAAGTCGCGGGTAACAGCTAGTTTTAATATAAGTATAAGCCCGAGATGTTGCAGTAGCTATTACACCAAAATCGACGAACCAACATTTTTTTGAAAATTGCTCCAACGGTTTTGATTATACACTCTATATCTATGAAAAAATTTATGAGCTTAATATCATCTAGGTTTCATTCTGATTAAAATAGTCTAACAGCGCCTAAATGTCGATATTTTAAATTTTCTTCCTCTAAAGTACCTTCAATTTTGTTAGCCGATTAGACTAAAAATTAGGCACATCATCTTGAAAATCCTATATTTCATAATATTGTATATTCCAAATTACTAATATCGTACCATTCTAAATATCTTTGCCCATGGTACTATTTTATGATAGTAAATAAACGATATGAGGTAATCTGACCTAGGGCCAAGACACTAGTCTTGTAGAGAAGCTCGTAGTATAATACACCGTTGGAAAGAGAATGATTTTAGGAAAAATATTATCTTATACACGAGCTTGTAAAAGTTAATACTTACTTTAAAACTAACTGGTTATTTTAGATAATAATATAGAGTTTTTAATAAAACACATTTTTCTATTTAAATTCAACAAAAAAAAAATGTGTAGTTGTACATGTCACTTAAAACTGTAATCAAATAAATGAATAAATATTGAAAATCAAAATAATTAATTCATTAACATTTTTTTTGTATCTTTAAATGTATTTAAAAATTCTTAAATTGATTTTAACAACGCAGGTAAGTGAAAAATGTTTGTTACGCGCACCTGATTTTTTATAATTTAATATTACTTTTCTCATTTGCGGTACAATAAATTTAAAATGAAACATTTTTCATCAATACTAACAATTTAAAATTGTTTGATATTTCAGAGAATTTTGAATATTTGTCCATTCAATCATGTCATACTATTTCAATCAGAATGAAAACTTTATTAAATTAAAGCTTATTTAATATTACATCAAAATAGCGAGTTTAATCTAAATCGTTTCCGAGACAATCTTAAAACGGTGAAGATTTTAGGAATAAAGTTTCACTTTCGATTAAGCTATTTCAGTAAATAAGTTGCTGTAACATCCTTGGAATATAATCGATACAAAATAAAATTTAATTTTCGTATGACTTTTTGTTTTCGACATAGAAATAATACGCACAGACATAGACACCTTTTTGTGGGTTTTGGCCTTTTGAAAACAGGAGTCTTACTTGTATTTTATTGAAAGAGTGTTGAGATGTGAAGATAAAAGCAGTTCCCAATATATATATATTTTTTTTGAGGTAGCTAAGGGAATATTAAATAATAAAGTTTTAAATAAACTAACATATTGGCAATTCGTGAAGATTAAGAACAAATACTATGGTTCCTTTTATTCCCCAAGATATATATTCATATCTTAAATATGGAAACTGCTTCTTAATGACAGCATTAAAATTGTTGGGATTTGGTGTTTGATGTCATGTTTTCTGTTCTTACATAGATTAGTAGAACAAATAAAAGTTATCATTTTCAAACATAAAAGTCCTTGTTGTAAGAAAAACAATTTTACTCAAAAATATGTCAAAACAAATAAGATTTATAATATTTTTTTTTTACTTAAGGTATGTTTAAGCACGATTTACCAAAACGCTTGAGTTTATTAATTATTCTTATACATTGCTGAATAAAACTAAAATATCGCTGCTATTCAAAAGCTGCAAATCATTACACACAGAATTATTAATTCCAAATAACTATATTAGTGTATAACAGTTTATATAGCTGTTCAGGGTGGCTAGCGTCTACAGCCTTCTATGCCAAAGATCACGGGTTTAAACCTACAGCTAATGCTGTTCTTCGGAGGGGACGTAAGAAGGTGGTCCCGAACCTATGCGATGTCAGGTATTAAGGATCCCTATCCTGATTAAACCTGAATAGGCAAAATTTATAACTCCCACTGTAGCATCGTCCGATCAGCCACAGTAGCATAATGTGACGTTATATAAAAATATAGCTGTTTACTGGTAATTAACTAATATGGAAATCAAGTAATTAATAAAAGGAACCACTGCTAATTTCAAAACGCTATATTTTTTATATTTCGCAACTGATTTGAATGATTCTTTTTTTATTTGTAGGAGAATTAATTCTTTATGGGATAGCTTTATAAAATATTTGTCGCGTTTTATTAGTTCTAAAACTATATCCATATTTTTCTCAATCTTCAAAAATAACTGAGTTATGGGCACATATATAGGTTAAATTCAATTTTGCTATTATTTTTTTTGTTTTGTTCGTTGTGATGTCTTGATTCTAAAACTGTGTACAATCGTTTTCCTTTCTTCGAAAATCACTGAGCTATAAGCGCATATATATATATATATATATATATATATATATATATATATATATATAATATATATATATTATGTATGTATGTATAGGGAACATTTCAATTTTTTTCTTTGTTTGTTTGACATTTGTTTTTGTTTGACGTACAGAATGATTTTTTAAAAATAGATTATTCCGTTGAAATGTTAAATCCCTGAGTCCAAATGACCAAGTCCCGCAAAAAGATCTGTGTATCTGTGTGTGTGGTCAATCTAGAACGAAAACGATAAGTCGCACAATACTGGAATTTCATATTTAAGACAACTAACCCGAGATGTTACAGAAAAAGTTTCATCAAAATCAGCTAACCAAAAGATCCACTTTATAGAATGCATTTAGCATCTTTTTACGATTTTCTCGAAAACCAGTTCGGTGTAAAATTGGATGGGCTTTAATATCATGTATGTTTCATTTTGCTTGAAATAGTCTGACTGGGCTTAAATGCCGATATTTTAAATTTTCTTCCTCTCAACTACCTTTAATTTTGTACATTCCAAAAGATTAACCAGTAATGACATAGACGAAGAACGGCTAAATATAAATGTTAGAGGAATTTAATGACCCAATAAAGGATAAAAGAGCTAAACCATTTTTCAATGTAATTTTTTGATAATAAGAGCAGTAGTATAGACGCATGATCTACCGTTGGAAAGGGAAAGATTTTAGAATAATGATACACAAAGTTGTAAATGGTTATATAAAGTGACGAATGGGGAATAAACTTATTACTGATTAACAATTTAATATAATTATATCATTTAATCTAAATCATATATTTTATTAAAATCAATTTTTTTTTTTAATTTGAGTATATTTTATAGTTTTTTAATTGATTTTAACAGTCGAGGTAAGTCAATGTCGTGTCTTGCCCGCTCCAGATTTTTTTTCTTTTTCACGGTGTTCTGATTCTGAAATCTACAAGATTTTTCTCTATCTTCAAAAATGAAATGGGAGTGTTTATAAGCGAAATTTCATTTCTTTTTTTTTTTTTTTGTGCTAAATTTCGAAAAAATTAGTTCAATAGTTTCAGAAAAAACCAAGGATGGCATACAGGCAGATCTTTTTTAATAGGTTATTCGGGCTCTACGAATCTTGAAACGTAAAGCCCTCAATATTTATTTTATTACAAAGATTCATTATTGAAATAATAAACCAAAATGAAATATACAAAAATAATACTTCAAGAACACTACATCCAACCTTGGATATTTCGGAGGACGAAGCCCCCAGTAGCGAGATTATTGAAGGGACCAGCGGGACGCTAAAGTAGCCCTTAGCCTTTAGACAATGTAACAGCTGGTGTAATTAAACCGGACCGGGCTAAAAGAGGGAAGAGAGATGGAGGGAGGGAGAGATGGGAGGGAGTGATGGGAGGGAGGTCGGGAGGGAGAGAGTGATGGAACAATAGGCTATAAAAGAAGGACTGGAGAGTAAGGACCTGAATCTGGTCCAAGGTGCCCTCTTGTATAACCCTGTCCCCTCCATCCGCTGGAGCTGCCACTGCTATTAGTAACCCCTTCCAAATCGCCACCATCTATCGCATTAAACCTTTAAATGATAATGGTTCAATAGTTTAAATAAATTACTTCATCTAAGTGTCCTCCGTATTTTCACAATTTAAAAAGAACGTCTGTCAAATGAAGAATTGGTTTAACAGTAAATGGAAGCAAAATATTCGGAACTGGCGAAAGTTTGCGAAATAGCATGGAGCTAAAGGGAATATTTAATCGAATAATTTAATTAAATTTGACATATACCCCAATTTCATGGCACCTGTGATGTACAGTTTGCTTTACATAAATCCGTATCAGCTAGTTTCTTTAATTTTGGTTTAATATTTCTAAAATTGAACCTTTGTAATCTTCTTCATCTTTCCTCCGTACCGCACATCAGTGTGAGGGGCTCACAATGCAGAGGCTGATCCAACCTCTTCCTATCCTGCGCCATTCCCCTCGCTGATCTCCAATCTATATCCCTTTTTCTGCAGTCCTTCCTGATCCCATCCTCCCAAGTCTTCCTCTTGGTCTCCTTCCCTCTACTTTGAGCTCATACGTTGCTTTTGCCACACGATCCTCCGACATTCTTGAGACATAGCTAAGATGGTACAGCTAGTTTTCTTCAATAATATCCTCGAAATTGAATCGACAATAACCTTATACCTCAAATACCTTTGTATTCGAGAAAAAAAAATTATCTTACACAAAATTGTTTGCGGGACTTGGTTTTTTAGACCCAGAGGACCCTAAAACGTGCATTTTCGTTGAAAATAGGAATTCGAAAGTTTTCACAATCGCAATACTTCTAATATATATTTTATACATGGATAGGTGAAAGCAAAACTTTTTCTAAATAATTTAATCTGGACATGCAGTCTCGGAAAACGAGACAGATATTAATAGTTTTTTTTTATAACGATCTGTTTATTTTATTACTCAACATCTTCCTGTTGTGACCACGGATTTGCTTCAATACGTGCTCATCGTGCTCGCCAGCGGACAGTCTATTTAAACAAGGAAGATTTATTAAATACAATAATGCTAAGATATACACCAAAACAGTTTCTTTTGCACGTACCAAGCCTAACCATCTTCACATTCATACTGGGCATAAGTAAAAGAAAACAAAATTAAAAAGTATTCTATTGTTTATTAAACAGATTATAATATGGATGTACGATTAAGTTTCTAGCATAGCATTTTTTGATAGAAGTATGCTATTTTTGCATAATACCAGTAATCTGAATCCTTTAACTTGAAAAAAGAAACTGGAAAGGCTAAATTTGGAGATAAGATACTACTCTGGTTTAAATAAATCATCACATTCATTATACAACTTAATATAATTCTTTCTGCCACTAAACTAACAACATGAGCTTTATTTTTCCCTTTGAGAGTAAATAAAAATCGACACAGGGAAATATGAATCCAAGTATAATAACGATGAATAACTAAAAGAATTATTGGTTTATTATTATTGTTATCGACTAGCTTACCCGACAGACGATGTCCTGTCTTAATATATATATATATATATATATAATATATATATATATATATATATATATATATAAAGAGAGTGAGAGAAAGAGAGACTATTATTGCCTTGGAAAATTAAAAAAAAAAAATCTATCGTTCAAAGTAACTTTTCTCTGAAGGTCACTAATGTAATATGCAGTTACATATATCGTTTTGCAAAAGATTTGTAGAGGATTTAATTTATAGTATTATTTTAGACCTGGTACCATCGAAATTCGACAAATTCTTTCAGAACCTTCTTCATCATCTTAACCCTTTTGCACAATCCCTATCCAGTCCCACCCATCTCTACAATCATCCTCTAAGATTGAAAGGGCAGTGGACTCGAGACGTTTTGTAAACATTTATACTGGAGTTCAGACATTAGTCAGATTCTACACCCATGTAATGTTTGTTTGTGGCAATTGCGCCCTAACTCGGCATCTACTGGCTTATTCTAGTGACGCGGCTGAGAGAGAGGCACTGGGATCTCTTGGATTCCGCTTTTCCCTCTACAAGTGGAGAGAAACGCCAAGTCTAGGGATCCTTAACAGATTGTAAATTTGTACATAGTTATGATTGTGTGTATAATGGTTTTTATTTGTAAACTTTGTTTATATCTCAATAATAGGTTGTTGTTTTTTTTATTTAATTTTAAACTCCTGTATAGTCTCCAAAGAGGTAGGGATGAAGAAAAAAAAAAAAGTACTGTTACCTTTTTCGATATATTTACATAATCTACAAAATGTATTGTATATAGTCAAGCCAGGCTCTATTTGTATGGAGGATGTCTCCAAGACAAATACATTCAGTGAAATATTTTGCCATCAGTAGAAGTTCCTACCTTTATATTGAATAAACACAATTTTATAAATACAAATCTTCAATTTAATTCTAAATCCGTACGGTTTTATGCCGTTCTAGTCCCAACGTGATCGAACGCCACCCCAGCTATAAAGATCTAAACAGATAGGGTAAACAGAAAGCCTTAAAGAGAAGAGAATGGAAGTTTAGATTGGTGTTTGGGGGAGGCCCGGGTGCTAAAAACTATTTAATACCCCTAGCCTTTTAGCTGATGTTACATTTACGTTCTCCTTTACTGGCTTTATTTGATTTTGAAAGTGACCCTGTTTTATGGGGCATTAAAAAGTTGGTAGCCTTCTATCAGGACACTAATGCCCTGCCGGAGTCCTGAACAAAAATAGTCTCCTCCAACCATTAATGGGTTTAATAAAAGCTTTCAATGAAAGTCTTAAATAAATTAAAGTAGACAGAGCAACTTTGAATAACAATAAACTTATGATAATTATGATTAAATGTTATATGTATTTATTACTTACAATTGCCTATATATAAAATATTCAGGTTGTCCTTGTGTATAATATTTCTTAAATTTCAGCCTACATCTTTGATATTTACTTGATAATATTCATATGGGTGGAAGTTTACTAAAAATTAAAAAATAAAAATATTTATTGAGATATATTACAATTTGTTTCAAAATGAACAATAGTAAAAGTGATATGAGACCACATTCATACAATATATACAGAAAATAATGATGAAGCCAAATTACATAAAATGGAAAATAAATAATTTCCTATATATCAAAAAAAAAAAAAAAATTAAATAAAAAAAAACAACAACCTATTATTGAGATAAAAACAAAGTTTACAAATAAAAACCATTATACACACAATCATAACTATGTACAATATTTACAATCTGCTAAGGATCCCTAGACTTGGCGTTTCTCTCCACTAGTAGAGCAATCCGAGAGATCCCAGTGCCTCTCTCTCAGCCGCGTCACTAGAATGAATCAGTGGATGCCGAGTGTTTAAATGTTTACAAAACGTCTTGAGTCCACTGCTGTTTCAATCTTGAGGAGGATTGTAGAGATGGGTGGGACTGTAGGATTGTCAAATGGTTAAGATGATGAAGAAGGTTCTGAAAGGACTTGGCGAATTTCGATGGTACCGGGTCTAAAATAATACTATAAATTAAATCCTCTTCAAAATTTTTGCAAAACGATATATGTAACTGCATACCCTAAAACCTCTATTTCATTCACCCCGAAAGAAAATTTTTAACCTTGGAAAAAGTCTTCCGTAAGCAAGTCCACATACTTGAAATTCTTTAAAAAAAAAAGTAAACGAAGTAAGTAGTTAACTACTTTTTTCGGTTCTTGAGTGTTGCCTCAAGACTGGACAGGTACCACTACCCTAAGAAGTTTCAAATATTTAGCTGGGAAATCCGGGAAAAAAATCTCCGAAAATTTTTGCACAATGGTTTATTATTTCCTCATACTTATATTAGGCTATAATAATTTATATTGCTGTTTAAGAAATCAATTTAGCGATAAATTTATCAAAGAGTTTAAGAAAAACAAACGAGCAACTCTGTTAATTTTTATTTAAAGAAACTGGCCAATAACCACGGCTAAGTTTTATTTATTTATTACATAAGTGACCTTCAAGATTTGAAACCAAATCATATAACAGAGAAAAGTTACTTTGATCGTTAGATTTTTTTTTTTTTAATTTTCCAAGGCAATAATAGTCTCTCTTTCTCTTCCTCTCTTTATATATTATAAAGACAGGACATCGTCTGTCGGGTAAGCTAGTCGATAACAATAATAATAAACCTTTCGTTCATTATTTCATCGTGATGATAATTGGAATATTTTTAACCTAACCAACTACATACGCTCATAACTCAATTACTTTTGCGATAGAGAAAAATATGTATAGAGTTTTAGATGAGTAGAACGCGATAAAAAATAAGAATAAATAAATAAGAAAAAAATTTAAATCTCGCATATATCATATACGCTTGTAACTACGTTATTTTCGAAGATATAGAAAAAATGCACTATTGTTTTTTAACCCAAAAAAACAAAAAAAAAACACCCAAATAATGATATAAAAGAGCATATATACGCTCATAACTAAGTTATTTTTGAAGATGGAGAAAAATATTTATAGTGTTTTAGAATCAGTAAAGCGCGATAAATAAATAAATCCATATATTCAAGTAACTAATCATCATATATGCTATTCCTCTAAAAATCGGTTAGTATTGAATATAGAGAAAAGTCGAAAAAATTTGAGAGCTTACGTTGGGTCCGTGCGTAGAATCCGAATAATGAATAAAAAAAAATCGTTTCTCCTAATTAATAAATAATTAAATACCTTTTAGAGCTATTTGATAGAAAATTAAATTATTGACAAAATGAAAAAATAATAATTGAAATTGATAAACAACTAATTGAGATATTGCGCTTTGAAATTAGCAGTAGTGACATGATATTATACTTTGAATTATTGCTTTTCATATTACTTAATTGCTTATAAACAGTTATATTCTAATATTGTTACATAGAAATAATAAACCATTGTAATAATCTACAGCATTTTTTATTTTTTTATTTATCAATTAGAATAGCTGTTTATTCAAACTTCTGTTCTATTAAATATAAAACTGTAACTTTACCTTTAAAACGATAAGTTTTATAAAACTGATATTTCAAATTTTAGAAGAGTAAATGCTTAAAATGATTATTTATTGCCATTTTTTTTCTTCGAAAATTCCTAGACTAACTTTTCACACTCTGTAAAGGCGAAGGATATTTAGAAGAAGGTTTTTTAGGAAGCTGGATGAGAACACGCCAGCAAGCTCAGCAGTTTGAAAGAGTCATTTGGAGCAATCCACCTTTGGGACACAGCTTTTAAAATAAATATTTTACTCAAAACTTTTCCCTTGCGTAATGCCCTGTCGCAAGCTAGTTTTGACCTTATTCGCCGTATTTTTCCGACAAACAATGATGATTGTTTATGAGAAGTCTGTAGCAACTGCAATGGTCCACCGCTCTTTCCAATCCGAATGGACACTAGGCTCGAAGTGTAGAAGATGAAGAACGCTTTACGATAAATCATCCACTTCAGAGCATCAATCAAAACTGCATCCGACCCAGAGAATAAATTAGCATTTCAAATCCTATTACATGTCTAAGTACCGAGGTCTTCACAGTTTAAGAGTGCATTAACCCTATTTTTTATCATTTCTCACGGCGGTATAATGAGTCATTAACATAAATATGGATCTTCGAAGTTCAACGACATTCCGCAGTCGTAAATAAACTAGTTCTATGCAATGTATATTAATATAATATTGCGACCTTTAATATTTATTTTGTTTAATAAGGTATCTTGATATTTTCATCTATTTATATAAATGCATCCACCCTTATTGGATCATTAGCATACTACATAAAATTTATGATTTTTCCATTTTTCACTAGTTATAAAAAAGGTGTTATTAATTGTACGTAGTTGTTGTTCACCTACATTTTGATTGTATATATATATATATATATATATTATATATATATTATATATATATATACTATATTATATATATATATAATATATATATATATATATATATATACATTACCGCTTTTCAACTAAATGCTTGTATTATTTTCTTTGGTACATAATATATTTAATACTTCCCATATTTACTTACCATTGAGAAGATTATATGCCTAAAATGATCGTTAATGGCTCATTTTTTTTATTTATTACAATCGCTTGATCCTACGCTGAAATCATTCATTAGGTTGGCTGTCAAAGATCTCTTGAACCGTAATTTTAACTTCTACAGTTTTTTCCGACAACACCCAGGTAATTTTTCGAGTACTTATTGACGGATTTGACTCAACAGATTCCTGTAGAACCTCATCAGTATCGTCGTCTGAAGCTCTTTTTCCTGTCCAACATCGTATCTCCACTACTAACTTTGTCAAACCGACATCGTGCATTCCGCATGTCAAAAGCACCTTCCCCTTCATATTTTATAATTGATAGTTGCTTGATTTTTTTTTTTCAGTAATGCCTTAAAATTAAAAGAGTTTCATAGGACAGTGTCATATATACATACATACATTTTATATATATATTTATATATATATATATATATATATATATATATATATATATATATTATATTATAATTATTATTATATTCACGAAAAGGCCTTGAAGACCACGCGAACATCAATATTGCTGCTTCCACTTCATCTGCCTCCTCCCATAAGCTCTGCGTGCTTACGTTTTCTCTCCTCAGACCACACAACACCCTTTCTGGAGCGCATCTTTCCCGCAAGAACCTTAATTCCCTTGAACGCCATCCTGTACTTATGCCTTTAAAACAATCTTGGTCTCTTAGCCCCACTTGTTCTATATCATCCTTAACCTGTTTGAAATACCCGGTTAAGTTTTTATTACTGTTGATCCGTTGAAAAATTGTATGGTTAAGTCTCTCAGAATTCATCCTCATCATATGGCCATAAAACCTCACCCTTTCCAACCTAGCGTCAGTTTCTAGATCTGTGGTTTCCTTATGTATTCCTTCATTTGACCATGACCTGTATCCTTCAGGTGTTCTCCTAGGTCTGTAGAAAGAAAATTTCTTTAAAGAATTCTTCTTTATATTTTCAGAAGGCTCTCCAGGGTGGGAAGACAAGAGGTTTTCGTTGCGTAGAGTATCAGTGGCTTGACGACCGTGTTATAATGTCTTATCCTAGCTTTTAGAGTTCTTCTTTTTATAAAGATCACTAGTGACGAAGCTTATATATATATATATATATATATATATATTATATATATATATATATATATATATATATATTTTTTTTTTTTTCTTGCCATCCAGGAAATTGAAGAGAAGGAGTAAAATAAAGCTGAGGTGGGAAGGACTCCTGAGATGTGTCCCCGATAGCAGAGACCACTAACAGCCATTACCTGCTGGTAACAGCGCTGGAATCAATGGCACCCCGTCGTAGGGAGATGCTATCTTCCCGTCTACGTTAGTAGTATATAGGCGCTATTTTATGAGGCTCCATACAACTTATAGCCTATTTTATTTATTAGGATATAAACAAAACCTACAAAAAAAGAAAAAGGACGACAATTCAAATTTTATAACGAACTAAAGGAAAAAAAAGGGAACATATATATTAGATTTTTTTTTAATAACAATAGTAACATAGATGTATAAAATAAAATAATGTAGCAATTCTGGCTTTCCGGGAACTCCTAAGCCACGCGACGGATTTTTTTTTCAAAGTCTGAAACTAAAATACATTGCAATCAAGTTTATTTTTTTGATTTTTTTTTAAAGGAAAAATTAAATTTTATGTTATCACATCTTTCTAAAATTATTCCTGAAATATATTTTATATTTATTATTTATTTACAATGTTTTTTTGTTTTTTTTTAGTTTAATGTTATTTGCAATCTGCAAAAAAAAAAAAAAAAAAAAATTGCAATAAGTAAATATGATGACTTCCGAAAGTCGATTAAAGCAAGGCATCTCTAGGCCACCGCCTCAAAAGTCGTCGGGGTGTGTTGTACGGGTTCGTGTAGGATTTAAGTTTTTGGGCCGATGGGTTCATGTTGTAAGTCAGTCTGTCATGAAATCTTTTATAATATTCTGTGGCTGTGTCTGAAACTATGAGTATGTCCAAGTCCTTGTGAAGTAATTCGTTGTTTACATAAAACGGTGCATCCACGCTTTTTCGCAATATTTTCAATTGAAGGGTCTGAATTATTTGGATGTTAGAATATTTGGCAGATCCCCATAGCTCTATCCCGTATGTTCATAATGGTTTGATCAGTACTTTTTAAATACTAAGTTTGGTGTTCACGGATAATTTGAATCGTTTATCAAGCAGACGGGATAGTAGTCCAAATCGTCTGTTCAGACTTTTATGTCTAATGTGGGTCCTCCATGTCAGTCTTTTGTCTAACTACCAAATATCGTACTTCCTCTGATGTCGGAATGGGTTTATCCTCGAAATAGACTGATAGACAATCCCCAGCGTGAAAACGATAAATAGACTCTTTGATTGATTCATTTTCACTTTCCATCTATTAGCCCAACTGGATAAATCATCAATGTGGTTTTGAAACATGAAGGATGCAAGAATTGGGTTTTGATGGATGTCAAAAGCTAATGTTGTGATGATACAGTGTTGCCACCGTACAGTATCGCACAAGTTATATTCATTCTCACAGTACTCATGATTTTGCGTAATTGTTAAAATAAATGAAAAGATGTTATAAATCCGTAGACTAACATTGTTATTAGTTATTTCTACTTTTAGATTATTTCATTAAAGCGGAAAGTTCCACTGTAAACTGAATAAGACTCTCATGGAAACTAAATTAAACTTTAAAAATGTATTGCAATAGATCATTTAAAATATAAAATAGTAATAAACCGAATAAAGTAGAAACCATTTATTTTAACAAAAAAAAAAAAAAAACTGAACTAATTTTGATGTATATACCAATTTATTCTTCTAATTTAAAGACGTTTTAAAGTAAACATACTTTTTTTCTATTTAAGTGCACTTTCTTTACAATGAACTTATAATCCCTCTTAATTGATCAAACTTTTCATTAAATAAAACGCTGCAAATTATTACAAAATGGTTTATTAGGAGAGGGGAGGACTAATTTTTTGGACGATTAAAAAGGTTTATTAATGAAAATAATAAACCGAAATAACATAACACTAAAATTGCACCGCAACAAAGCATGTGCGAGTCACTGGGTATAAATTATTAAAGGTATTGCTATTGAATTCAATTGAGAAGTGATCTCGAATCAGAACAATTATTATGGCAATTCACAGCCGACTGTCACAATTGAAAAGCCCCTTCACAAAGGGCTTGATCCTAAGACGCCTTTGCCCTAATCAGCAGAAGGGCATCAAGTCCTAAGTCCCCATTATCTCCAAGCAGTCCCCTCGGCTGCTTCAATAAAATAAAACGTTTACGAAGTGAAATCGGATAACCCGTTCTCTTCGGGAAGGGTGGTGAGGGAGCGAGGCAGCTGGATCCCCGCTCTCAGATTTTTTGATAAAAGTTTAAAAGTTCAAGCGAATTTCCATACGCGGAAAGTTATGGCTCTGGATACCGGAACAAGCCAGGAGAAAGTGACTTAGCTTCGTCGCTACTCGACACGTATGACACAAATGTTCAGAACAAAGTTCAAGAAAGTATATTTCAGATACAAACTTGTTTCTAACGACAATACTCGGACATTTATCTATATATATTTTTTTTAAACCAGCTTTTAGCATAGTATGCAAATAGAGTATTACCGAGGGTTTATTACACATGGTAAATATTTTCGTTGATTATTTTCAAAAGTGAACCTTTGTAATCGACCAAAAAAAAGTCCCTACATCTCAAAATTTGAGGACTTACGTTTCAAGATACGTAGAACCCGAATAAAGAATAAAATAATCCGTTTTTCCTAATTCATAAATAAATAAACACCAAATGTAAAAAGAATCATAGAAATTAGTCCAGAACTAGCAGAGGTATAGTGTTTTGAAATTAGAAGTGTTGATTTGCCATTTTCCTTTGAATAAAACTTTCATATTATTTAAAAAATTTCATATTTAAATTCAATTGCCTATAAATTTTTATATAAACAATAATATCCTAATATAGTTATTTGGAATTAATAAACCAATGTGTGATAATTTGCAGGGTTTTTTTTTTTTTTTCTAGAATTCAACAAACCACATCATTAATAAATAAATCGAGCCTTTATTTATAATAACCCAATTGAAATATAGAAATATTCTAGATCAAAAAGATAAGTTGGATAAAACTGAAATTTCATATTTAAGACAACTAGACACATATACAATTTTGCTTACCGGAAGTACCACTTTATATTATGCATTGTGCTCATTTTTCTCAAAAAAGGCTCTTCCGATTTTTATTAAACTAAAGCTATATCGGCATAAAATTGTACAGGCTTTAATATCATGTAGGTTTTTGTTCTGATTGAAAAAGTCTGTTAGGGCTAAAACAAGATGAGAAAACAAGATTTTCTAAAATAATTTAACAGTTCATTTATTACAACCCAATAGAATTATTTGTATTATACAATTTAAGTCCGAAATAAATAAAAAATCTGGTGAGGGCAACACACGAATTTCACTTACCTCCGTTGTTAAAATCGGTTAAAGAATTTTTAAATACAGTTGAAGATAAATGAATGATTGAATATAATAAAGAATTAATTGAATTGAATTTCTATTGAAACAAGGGTTTTTTTTTTTTATGCTTTTTTTTTTTTTTAATATTTTATTGATATTTACAACTGTGCATACAATATATACAACAAGTAAATGGGCTAATTTACACTTATGGGCGTGGTAATGTCTTGTGAAGAAACTACAAAGTGTGCTACCACTTCAATGTCAATTTAATTAAAGTAGGTCTCGAGGCCATCGTCTTTTCAATCGCCTCGGAGGGTTGTCAGGAATAGATGGGCATGATAAGTTGCGTACAAGAGGATTCGTGTGGGTGGGGAGTTTGGAATGAAAAGAGGCATATCTGTTTCGAGCTAGTTCTGCGACAAATGGGATATATAGGTCATTATGGATGATTTTATTCGTAACGAAATAAGGAGCATTTAGGATTTGGATTTTGGATTGTAAGGATTCAATGCGAGAGGAATTAGATGGTTTAGTAGAGCCCCAAAGCTCGATTCCATATGTCCAGATGGGTCTGATGATGGTAACATAAATGAGCTTTTTGTAATAAATTGGAAGTTTTGAACGTTTGTCTAGTAAGTGTTGTAGTTATCGGTATCTACGGGCAGTTTCTTGTCGTTTAAGTCGCGTATGGGGATTCCATGTAAGACGTTTGTAAAGATGGAGTCCTAGGTAACGGATTTGTTCAACAGGTATGAGTGGGGTATAATGAAAGAATATAGTGGGGCAGGAAGTCATCGTTTTGTGACGAAGGGTAAAGGTAATTTGGTGAGATTTGTTAGGCTTTATTTTAATCCTCCAGTTCTGACACCATTCCTCTATGGCTGTGATGTGAGACTAAAGGGTTCGGGATGCAGCGGATGGATCATTATGGACGGATAACACACAAGTGTCATCCGCATAAGTTGTGAGGACAGTGGATGGATGGAGTGGAATATCAGCTGTATATACCGTATAAAGGATGGGACCTAAGATACTACCCTGAGGTACACCTGCAGACTGAGAAAATATGGAAGAGTAGGAAAGGTTATAATTTACTTTGAAGGTTCTATTAGTGAGGTAGGAACGGATTTTCAAGTAGTATGTTGCGGGAAGAAATTGACGGAGTTTATAAAGGAATCCTGGGTGTTTTTAATACTATATTATTATCTAAAACAATTAGTTAGTTTTATTAAATTTTACAAGCTTGCGCATAAGATAATATTTTTTTTCTAAAATCTTCAGCTTTCTATCGGTATATTAAACATGTACATTACTGTTCTTATAATCGAAAACAAAAATATTGCATTAAAAAAATATGTTTGCAGTTTTCACATTTAGTTAGATACCGAATTCGTTTAACTTATATATTTTCCCGTTTTTTATCAATGATAACAAGATGATATAATTATTTGTATAGAATCTACAAAATTAAAGGTACTTTACCGAAAGAAAATTTAAAATATCGGCATTTCAGCCCTATCAGACTATTTCAATCAAAACGAAACCTACATCGTATTAAAGTAAATTAAATTTTACATTGATATAGCGAGTTTAATCAAAATCGTTTGAGCTGTTTTTAAGAAAATCGTAAAAAGACTATTACAGACTATTTTTAGATTACTTCTTATTATCTATTATTCTATTAGTATTATAAAAAGACTATATAGACCTGTCAGACTATTACAAGCAGAATGAAGCCAACATTATATTAAAGCTTATTAAATTCTATCAAAATGCATGGTTTTAAGTGGCTCTTCTGGTTAGCTGATTTTGATGAAAAAGTTTCTGGAACATCACTGGCGTATATTTGTCTTTTCAGTTTCTAGGACTTTTCGCTTTCACGCTAGAGTTATCACACACAACCGTTTTGCGGGACTTAGTCATTTGGACTCAGGGAACCCTAAAACGTGTATTTCCGTTGAAAATTTGAATTAGAAAATTTTCACGATCGCAATAATTTCCCTTACTATATGTTTCATAGGTAAGTGAAAGTAAAAATATAACAATAATAATTTACATATTTAGAATTTTTTTTTATAACAACCAAAATGTTATATTTAAAAGTATTACCATCAAGATCGCTCTATATACGAATTAACTAGGTAATACATTATACCAATTTTAAAAAAAAAATATTAAATACCTCTTCGCTTATTATTTAATATAATCCTCTCTCCCACGACGACAGGAAATAGTAGACACCATTGAAAGTAGGCTCATTCAGCTGCGGTAACATTATTCCCGTATTGTTCCAAAGGCTTGGGATAACAAAGAGTTGTTAACAACTGAATTGTCAATTGTTTTAAATTTCAGAATATGCATGATCCTATTCAGCGAAAATATCAGCAAAAAAGATTGAATAGGATACCTTCAGGGAGCAGGGGAATCTTTGTCAATGGCAGTTGTATAAATTCAAGGGAATAATAATAATGTGTTTTATTGATTAAATTTACATACATAAATTTACTATACAAATATATTTATATATATATTGCACACTATGCATTGACTTTAGTCCATCTGCAGAATAGCGCGCCGTTAACAAAATATTCTTTACAAATATTAGGGGTACTTACTACGTTTGCTATAGCATGCTATTTGTGTTATTTTGCTAAACCCGTCGAGTTTCTACAGTTATTTCCTGTATAAAATTGATGGTTTTAGCACAATAGCACAAATAGCATGCTATAGCAAACGTAGTGAGTACCCCTATTATATAAATAATAATTATAACATAAATCTAACTGAACATTTTTTCTCCCTTTCTTTAAATATTGAATTCTTTTATAAGGATATATCTATATTTCCAGGCCCTTACATGACAATTATACAATGCTACCCAATTTTCACCGTTTAGATAACTTATGTATTCTTGCTTGGACAATACTGCCCCGCCAAGCTAACGCATCCTTATTTCTGATAACCCAGAGCAGACCCCTACATAATGGTACATATCCTCTATGTCTTTACTATTACATAAACTACAATAATGTATTTCTTCCGCCCTTGTAACATTACAATTAAGGTACAGAAGTTGATTACCGATTTGATGAGTCCCAGGCTGTATCTATCAGAGATATAACTGTTCTCCCCTAAATCATAATTTAATTCTTTATACGTTTGATGGTGAATAAATTTGTTGACACTAACCAGTAAACCATTTCTAAAGGGAATATAATCTCGGAATTTCATTTATTACATCGTTTTTTTTTTTATTTTTTTTTTTTTATTAATAAATTATAATAGTGGTTGGGTCAACAGTTTATGCCCAAGGTCCGTAGGTTCAAACCCAGCATATACCTCTAGGATTTTTTTAACAGAGTAAATGTATTATAGTGGCACCTCGGATATATTGATGACAGCCTCAAGCGTATTATGAATATGTACATAAGATTCATCTTCAGTACCTGGAAGAGGTCACCAGTGACCCACTCATACAGCGAATTGGAGTGGCTCTTACCTTCCACACGTAGACAATATTACCTCGGAACTTGCCTCTATTAAGTCATTTATTCCCAACATCCTCCATATATTCACAGTATTCTACAATTCAAAACCTCAGTTTATTTACTTGAAACCATATCACGCTATTCTGACCTTTACATTCCTACCGATAGAACTAAACATTTTGATAGTTTTTGGTATTATTGATAGTATTTGGTATTTTGATGTAAATTCCTTTTACATCAGCTCTGCATCCCTCTGGAATTCCCTACCTAATCATATTAGCTATGCTTCTTCCCTTCTCTCATTCAATTTCCATGTTTTCCAACACCTAGCATCCCAAAGAGCCGTACACTAAATGTAAAATTGTAAATCCACTATCCTACTTTTGACGTAAGACAAAATTTTTTATTTTACCATAATCCTAGAGTTATGGAATAATTCATTTATTTTATTTATTATGTATTTAGATGTATGAAAGAATAGGATGGTTTAGTGGAGCTCCAAATCTCAAATCCGTACGTCCAGATAGGCTTGATGACGGTGATATAGATGAACCTTTTGTAGCTTAGTGGAAGATTAGAGGGTTTGTCCAGGAAGTGTTGAAGTAAGCGAAATCGACAAAAAAAAAAAAAAAAAAAAAAAAAAATACTTTTAAAAATAAATGTTAACAGGTATTTTTGACCTTTGAAAATATTTTCATTTGATTCGTTTTAATTTTGGAAAAAATAAGAAAAATATTAAATAATATTTTTTTAAATTTTAAATTATACATCTTGACCGAGTTTGGTACACGGGTTTGCTTTAAAAGCCCCGTCTATTTCTTCCTCCTACCTATTTTCTTATTATCTAGTCCTACCTCGCTGATAGATCTTTCAAAATAAATCAGATTAGTACCTATTCCTCCTTTTTTTCTAAATCGGCTGCTGTTTATTGTTCTGATCTACTCAAGGCAGCATAATAGGACCCGTTCTTCATACAGTTTATACAGCTGATATCCCAACCCATCCTAACACTTTCCTTTCAACCTATGCTGATGACACGTATGTACCATCAGTTGATGATGATCCAGTTACTGCCTCCCACATCAGAGCCCTTAACGTATGGTGCCCGAATCGGAGGATTAAAATAATTTGTAACAAATCCCACCAAATAACACTTACCCTTTGTCGTAAACCAATGGCTTCCTGCCCTACAGTATCCTTTAGTGACACTCCACTAGCCCCTGTTGAACAGATTCGATCCCTAGGATTCAACCTGGACAATCTTCTAACTCGGAATCTCCATATAAGACTGAGACGACAAGAAACTGCCCGATGTTTTCGAATACTTCAATTGGACAAACGCTCCAACCTTCCACTTAATTACAAAAGACTTATTTATATGACCATCATAAGGCTTATACAGACTTACAGAGTAGAGCTATGGGGCTCTACTAAACCATTTAATTCTTCTCGTACCCAATCCTCACAATCCAAAATCTCTCGTAAAATCCTTACGCTCCTTATTTTGTCACGAATAAGCTCATCAATTAGCCCGAACCTGGAACCAATCATTCCATGAAAAACTCCTTTCCACTCTAATAAACTAGTTTCAATCCTCGCTTCCTCTTCCATTCCTGACAATCCTCCGACGCGTCTGAAAAGAAATGGCCTCGAGACCTTCTAGTTTAGATTACCCAGTAGAGTGCTGCTAATGGGTAGCGCCTCTACACCTAGTTCATATCAGTTTACTATTCCCATCACATTAACATGGTGTATATTAATACAGTTCAATAATATCAATAAATATGTTTAATATATATATATATATATATATATATATATATATATATATATATATATATATATATAAACATATTTATTGATATTATTTAATATATATATATATATATATATATATATATATATATATATATATATATATATATATATATATAATATATATATAATAATATATATATATATATCCATCATAATAATATATTATTTTATTTCATTTTTTTATTTCTCGAGATTTCATAAAGACGTTTTTCCCTTAAAGGTTTTTGATGAGACATGAAATTAGTTTTAAGCAATTGTTTAACAGTGGCTGCTTCCGCAAGCTGAATCCACTACTGCTATACTTTGAAAAAAAAAATTTAATCATAACTACTCTTCTTAAGAATAATGAGTTTCTGTTGCGAACATTTCCAGTTAACAAAACCATTCTAATTTAGACGTTGATTTCTTTAAAGTGCAAAACGAAATTAAAAAAAAAAATAGTATTGTGACATATTTTAATTTAATCACTTATTTTAATGTTTTATTAATTGATAATTAATTAGTTTTGTGTTTTATAAAAAAAAAAATACATAATATAATATTTTATCCGTGGTTAGTGATAAAATTCGTTCATTTCATATATTTACCTGTTTTTTTTTAAATGCTTTTCAGATGATAAGGTCAATTTCATAAAATCTACAAAATTAAAGGTACTTTAAAGGAACACATTTTGAACTATCGGAATTTAAGCTCTGTCAGGTTATTTAAATCAGAAACATTACACCGGTATAGGAGTTTGATCAAAACATTTCAGCCGTTATTGAGGAAATGGTAGGGAAAAAAAGGTAGAACGTGTACAGTGCATATGTGCACATAAATAAAGATTTATGTCTATAATAAATTATTTATTTATTTAAATTCATTTATGTATATAAAATGTTATAAATTTAAATTTTTTAAATATTTCATAAATATTATATTATGTTACATACGTTCTCCTCAAATACGAAATTTCAGTTTTAATTTTTTTTTTTTTTTTTTTAGCTCAGCGGATCCTAAAACGTGTATTTCTGGTGAAAACAATAATTCAAAACTTTTTACGATCCCAATACTTTCCCATATTATATATATTATATATATATATATATATATATTCATTTTTTTTACACAAGTGACCTTCAAGATTTGAAACCAAACCCTATATGTTTAGTACTATTTCGGCATAATTTAATAAATAGTTAGGTTACGGAACCGAGAGATACACTTTATTAAACAAACAAGCGATGCTGCCCAACCTAATTGGGTTCCTATTCACACAGCCTACTTTTTTGTTTCCTTATTGGACAATTTTTAGTAATAATATAATATAAATCTTAACATTCAATGAACAAAAAAACAGATTAATATATTTTGTTTTCCTTTGACTTTTTCTTCTTTTTAACATTTTTTTCTTTTATTATTTTTTAAAAAAATTATTTATCTCCTTTTATTCTTTTTTTTTTTCTCGCTTATTTCTCATAACAATTTAAATATGTATATGTATATAACAAAATAATAAAAAAAAATTAAGCTAATAGAGAATAAAATAAAATGATATAAATAAGAGAGATAGGAAACTCAAAAGAGAGAGAGAAAAAATAAAATAATAATAATATTAAAAATGAAATAAATTCTGAGTTTTTTTTTTTTCTTTATTGTACACCGGGTGTCAACGAAGAAATATTTAAACATTATAAACTTTTGTTTAGCTAAAATTATATATTTCATTGGTAGGTAATTGGAAGCAAAAGGAACTCCTCTAATGATCTAAACATGTGGAGCTAGCACATGCAGAAAGTAACCTCAGTTGAACCGTGAACGTCGTTAAAAGAAACGAAAATATTTGCGAAGAACAAAGACTGGGGCCAGAGGAAGGTGAGGAGATTGAGACCTGCCGAAATAGGAGCTGATGATGGGTTACCTCTTCTCAAAACCACATCCACCGCTCTCTCGCCAAAACCAGAATCTCTTTTTCCTCTCTCATCATGGTAAGGTTTCCATCCTCCGTATATTCCCTCCACCCTCATCAAGAATGCCGAGCACGCACACTCTTAATTTCCGCAGGGAAGAGGGGAAAAAAAAGAGGTAGCCGGATCGGATAAAATTACCTGCCCGATTGCTCTGCGAGATGGGAATATTTGGCCATGGTTATTGTAAGCCAATCAGAAATGCTGTGTATCCGTCAAATATTGGTATTGGAAAGTACGACAGCCACCCACGCTCATGCAATCATTCTTCCCTTTTTCATGTTTTCGAAAGTGAATGATAACAAAAAAAGAAATATGGATCTGAATTAAAAATCACTGTTTGTTTGAAGTTTGGGGGAGCTGGTTTGACCCACCTTTCATGTTAGCTACCCACGCATACTACTAGCTTATGAAACAATATAACTCCAACAAGTAATCCAAAGACAAACTTATCCAAAAAGTGAGGCAAACTTCCGCCAACTTAGTCACATAATAAATTCTTCAAGTCTGTATCTTGACTAAAGACATCAATATATAAAATCTTTCCACAGTCAACTGTAATACATAGTGCACTACCCTTTTCATACGTTGCTAAGTTTACCGAAAAACGTGTGCAATCGTTTCGGAATGGCTATGCTATCGTATAAGACTAAAACCTCTAGAATTCATAAGGAATAAAAAACGGACAAACTTTCAGAATTCATATCTACGAGGAATAACAAGTTCTTTGAAGCGGTCAAACTTAAAACCTATAGTCAATCCTATACACGGTAAGCCCACACCATTTGGATTACCTCAACGTCGGCAAAATATTTCTGAAAATAAAGTTTTAATTATAGATTTAAGTCCTTCATAAACCAAAAGGTGAACCGCATCACCAGATTATAATTTAAATAATAGATTAGCTTCAGAGACTATGATATTAACAGGCATCCTTAAAATGCATACTTGCAGGAAAAAAGATACTCAGCTATTCAGGAGAACCAACAGAAGGTCATATGAAAAGAAAAAAATTTCGAATTCAAGCTAAAAGATCCGTGTACGTGTGGTAAATCTAGCACTAAAACGAAAAGTCTTACGTAACAGAAATTTTAAATTAAAAACAAATATACGCCCGAGATCTAGCTAGAACGTTTTCAACAAACTCGGCTGCCCAAAAGTGCTTGCTACTTAATACATTGCATTTTGCACCTTTTTACGATTTTTTCAAGAACGATTGAAATGTTCTGACGGGGCTTAAATATGGTCTGGTAAGAGTCTTAATGGTCTGGCGCATTTTTATCCTGTACATAACCTTTAATTATGCAGACTCGGATTTGATCTTATTATTATTCATAAAAAGAGCTAAATATAGTAATTGAATTAATATAATTTGAAATTAAAGGAAAAAATAATAACTATATTTTTTTCTGAACAAAAGAATAGTAATATAGATGCATAATATACCAATGGAAAGCTACAAATTGTTAAAAAACATGTAATCTTATATAATAAGTTGTGGAACGTAATGTAAAGTGACGAAAAGGGTATAAACTTAGGTGATTGTTCTACAAACAATTTTACACTGTTATATCATTTAATCTAAAATATTTCAATTATTTTGAAATAAAATAGTGTCTATTTTCCTTATTCTTGAAGCGTTGTGGGCCTCTTGCTATGAAACTCAACTACTTAAACTCAACTACTCAATTAAAATTACTTATCCTGTAATTATTACTTATCCTGATAAACCCTCTTTGTGCTCACTCAGTCTTTGTAAAGTGGGTACCCGAACATTGTGGACAAATTTAGATGCTATGCTTTGATCAGCTTCTCGCTCGGTCGTTAGATTTAGAGGTTCACTTATTTCTATCTTTATTCTTATGAAATACGTGAATTTGAATTCGAGTTAGTTAGTAGAAGTTAAGTACCCAGAGCTAAACTAAATACGTAAGCCATGCAAATTCTTCTGTGTGGATTTATATATGAACAAATACCGGTACCTCCACAACATATGAAGGGTTGCGGGTTCAGTACATATAGATAGTCGTATAGTCGCACTGTCGTGCAAGGTGGTGATTAGACCTTGATATAGCTCTAAGCTGGGTTTTCCCATTTTTTGGGTATCCTCTTTATAGAAGCTAGGTAGGCCCCAGAAGGGTTCCCAACCCCAGGACAGTCCAAAGGCTAAAATAACAGAGTAAATAATTCTATCTCAGTCTGGGCTCAAACCCAGTTCTCGAACAACAGTAGCCTAATGCTCAATCCACTAGACCACGCCTCTATATATTACCCCTATATATGAACAAATCTAAAAAAAGAAGAATTGTGCCACAATCAAATCATATAAGTCAATTTTTGTTTTTTAACTATAGCAAATTTCATTTTCAATGTTTTTTTAAGAATTAAAACACATTAATTTGAATAGACAAATTAATGGTTTTCGAAGACTGATAGATGATACGGAGTTTCCTCATTCGTTCTGTTTCTTTACTGAAAACTTTTAATTAATGATGGTTAGAATTCGATGCTGTGTTATCGACGAAGGAGCAGGATACGACCAGTGCAATGACAGATGGATGGAGAGCCGCACCCATAACCATCCACCTTCCACCATCCACTATCCAACAGCACACTATTGCTCACACTTCTAGGACCGCTTATTAGATCCCATATTTCAGACCTTCGTGATGCATCACCACTTAACTCCATTGTGCTCAAGAACCAGTTTCTTTTTTCAGGCTTCCTGCCTTAGATAGTTACTATTTTTCGTGTTAATCTCTTATATTTTACTAAAAACACAAACAAAAAAAATTAAAAATCGGAAGTTTCAAGACAAGACGTTTCTAATGCTAATTAGACTGTTATTTAAATTTGCCAAAAGTTGAGAGAACTTTAAAAAAAAAAAGGGAATAAACTTAGGTGATTGTTCTACATAACAATTTTACGCTGTTATTAAATGATATATAATCTAAAATATTTCAATCTTCAATTATTTTAAATAAAAGTGTCTATTTTCCTTATTCTTGAAGCGTTGTGGGCCTCTGGCTAAGACATTCAACTACTGATCTCCAGTTAAGGCAGGATAAGTACTTATCCTGATAAACCCTCTTTGTGCTCACTCAGTCTTTGTAATGTGGGTACCCGAACATTGTGGAAAAACCTAGATGCTATGCTTGATCAGCTTCTCGCTCGGTCGTTGGGTTGTAGAGGTTCACTTACTATCTTTATTCTAATGAAATACTTGAATTCGAATTCGAGCTAGTAAGTAGAAGTTAAGTACCCAGAGCTAAACTAAATACGTAAGTCATGCAAATTCTTCTGTGTGGATTTATATATGAACAAAAACCGGTACCTCCACAACCTATGAAGGGTTGCGGGTTCAGTACATATAGATGGATTTAAGGCTTCAAAGTAGTCCATATCAGAACTTCAGTAGGACATTCATACTTTATCTTACATTATTAAATGTCGTGGTGGTTTGATGTTTCCGTTCCACAGTTAATAAAGTATTTTAAGACGATTCTAAAGGTAAATCGACTCTTATCTGAATTTGTCGAAAGTTAAGGGTACTGATTTTAAGGCTTCAAAGTAGTCCATATCATAACAAGCTTTGCAATAAAATTACATATGGATGACTGTTACCAGTGAGTGCAATGGTAGGTATCGTTAAGATGATTGTAATATGAGTTCATGACACAGGGATACATCGTACCTCCCCGGTATCATTAAGAACAATCAGATGATCTATGCTTAACTAGAGTATTTATTATAATTTATTGCGATTTAAGCATTTGAGTCTTCATCTGAGCTGAAACAAGCCATTTCTTCGAGATAGGCATATAAACTTCTTGGACATAACGCGGATATGTCTATTGTTTTTATGAAGTTTTTAACCTTTATAGTAAAACTTTTTTTTTTTAATGTATACTTATTGAAATTTACAACTGTATTAAGGAATGAATCTAGTAAATGTGAGACAAGATTAAACTAATTCAGAACTACCCGTTGGCAGCTTTCCAAAAACTATGCTAAGCCACCAGCAGTCCTCTGGGCCATCTTCTGTTTAGACACCTCGGCAGATCGTAGGAGAAGTAATGGTTGAATCTAATATGTTAGAACTGAGATCGAGTTTGTCATGAAAGGAATGGTATCTGGTTCGGACCAATTTAGCAAAATATGGAATTTATGGATGAGTTTATTCGTGATAAAGTAAGAAGAATTGAGGACTTTGCAGGATTAGATACGAGATGAATTTGATTGTTTTGTAGAGCACCAAAGCTATACTCTGTAAGTTCATATTGGCCTTATGATAGTCATCTAGATGAGCCTTTTGTAGTTATGTGGAAAGTTCGAGCATTTGTCTACTAAGTATTGAAGTTGCCGAAAATGTCGAGCAGTTTCTTGTCTTTATGAGGTATGACAATCATAAAATAAGATCTTTGTTTAATTTTTACTATTTTTGAAAAACCTTTTGCCGACGAATATTTTTTTATTATCTCTTTTTGTTAATTCATGCCACTTCTTAAAAAATGCCGACAACTTGATCCATAGCTCAAGTGAAGTTCCTACCTATAATAATGGTACTCCAATATCAACTAACCTAATTAAAAATAGAATAGCCTTATTTTTCAAATAACTTTATATAATTACAATACTTTCATAATTCCGTTGGGATCTCAGAGGAAGGCCTTTGCAGGTCTTCAAGAGGTTCCAGAACCTCTCTACATTGGTATTAAAGCCTGTGGTGACTGGAACATCAAACAAAAAAATCTCTTTCTCCTAAAAACAATCCGCTCTCAAAAATGGTTACGCCAAGGTTTATTACGCAAGTCCGAAATAAGAAGCAACACCCCGGGCATACCGACAGGATTCGAACAAGCTCTTTTTTGCTCCGAGAGTATTCATGTTGACTCCAAGTTATTCTGATTCAATTGCAGTTGCTAATTACTGTACTCGGTTGGGTATATGTACGTTGCTTTAGTCATTCTAATGATCTATCACATTCTTAACATGATAGTGACTATTGATGGTCAATGGATACCGCCAAAATAATATCATATATTTTTTTAGTAGGGTTTTGCCTATTTTTCCCACTATCATTAATACTTTCAAACATATGTTTAATTATTCTCTAGAAAAGTAATCCTTTAATTGTTGATTTCAAGGATCACCGAAATCATGTGCAATAATTGTAAATATGTAAAAAAACATTTCTATTTATCTATATGATAGTTGCCTGTGCCTGTTTTAACAGACAGTAGACGTAGAAAGCAGTTTATTTATGACGGAAATTAATTGCTCCTGGATTACTTTTATTTATAATCGCTTAAGTGTTGCTGCGCATCTTATGATTGTGGTATATTATGTTCTTCCGGATCAGGGTCCTGCAAGCTAATTGAAATTGATAAATAAACTTTCTACATCAAGAGATGCTAGGATGTAGTGATTTGGAATGGTAAAGGAAATTAATTGTTGAAACGAGTTGTCGATATCAAACGGATTGTTACGACTGAGAATTTTTAAGGAAGGTAGAAGGAATTTGCTATGTTTTACAGAGGGAGAATTAATATTGGAGGTTACAGGGCGAAGGGGATTGCCAGGTTTATGAATTTTTGGAAGTCCATAAAAACGGGGAGCTACGGAATTGTAGGAGATGAGGTTACGATAAGTAGGATAATTGATAAGCTTTGAATCTAACAGTCTTCTTAAATGATAGTTAAATTGAGTTTTGAGAGAAGGAGTGTGATCACGGGTAGAGGGGACAATATGTTGATTTGTCGGAAAGAAGGTTGGTCATTTTTGGTTGTAGTCAGAGCTAGGGGTGGGCATAATCGAATGATTGTCATAATCGGATGATCGGACTTCGATGATTTAAATAATCGCATGATTTCATAATCGAATGACCGAATGATTAATGTGAAAAAAAAGGTCGTTCAGTTATCCGCGCTCCTTATAATCCCTTGATTATCGTTAATTCGAATGATCATTCATTTCTCCAAACCGATAATCGATTAATACGAATGATTTAAATAATCGAATGATCCGATAATCGTCATTCGATTATGCCCACCCCTAGTCAAAGCGGTGCATGATAACTGTCTTGTTGCCTTTGTCAGCTTTGGTGATAATTATGTTGTTATGGGATTTTAGAACAAGACGTTACAAATAACTTTCACATCTATTGGATTACAGATCACCACTAAATTTACGAGACAAGCGACTAACATACACTTTTCTACTAAGACCAATCAGGACATACGAAACAGGCCTTTGTGGTTCTGCAAAACACGTACACACAAACAAATAATTCCAAAATTTTACGAAATATTGTACACGCAACATGGCATGTTTCGAATCACACGATACACAATGACACAAACATCCCAACAGTAAATTCTTACATTCATGACAAATATAACACTTTTCATTCTTCGACACATCACCACCCAAATCAACTTGGTTCTTCCCTTTCTTCCTCCCTGTTACCAAGGCTGACCAAAAGAAGACTTAAAAGACGATGGCCGAGAGATCTTCTAAACTAAAAATTCAGAACGATGGCCAATGCGCAGCAACGCAGTCGCAAATAAAGACAATAATAATAAAAATAAATATATATATATATATATATATATATATATATATATATATATATATATATATATATATATATTTAAAGATTAGATTAATAAAAAAAAAATATGGGAGGATTGGTTGTGGATTCTGTTGATGACACTAATAGAGCCAATTGTCAAGAACCAACATATCGATCTTTCTTATGTTAGTTTCTTAAAACGTTTGTTGTAATTTGATATTGAATAAGAATCACCTACTTTTGTAAATGCATTCTCTAGAGCGCAGGTAGACTTCACGTAATTGCAGAGGAGAAAAAAACAAGAAGTATTACGATCCTCAGGTCCACAAGTACCTCGCAGGGGTAACACTATTCTCTAGAAGAGGGCTACCGTGTGTTACATTGTGATGCAAATGAGTCATCGCTGGAGTATGGTGGATGGAGGATGGTGGATTGTGGATGGAGCATGGAGGGTGTGGGTGATTGGGGCCCGGACAAAGGCCTCGGTCGTCAGGTGCCTATCTCCTCCCCCTTCCAACTCTTTTCATCGAACTTTTTGTCGCTGGCCCTCAGATCCGAGGCAGGTAGCAGGGTCTACCTGTCGCTATGGAACCTTGCGGTGATCAGCTGGTTCGGGACCCTCACTCTCTTTGACAGCACCAACGGTCCCCTTCTAAACAGCCTCAATTTTACACAGAATACCCCCTTTTGACAGAAAGTAGCCATTGTGTTCCATGTTCGGGAGACCTGACGAGGCAAACTATCTTGGTCTTAACTCAACTGTCCGAAAAGGAATTGTCAAAACTGAATTGCTCTTGGGTTACATAAGGGATTTACAGTGGCAGATTTGTCGAGAGGGTGATGTGGACTTTCCAATCGCTTCAATTAAGCCAAAAATGATTATTATAATATGGTAACTCACAATTGTCAGCTCTGATGAATTTAGTGTCCGTTGTGGCAGTTAAAAATCTGGTGATCGCAACAAGCGACTTTCACTTGCCTCCGTTCTTAAAATCAATTTAATAATTTTTAAATGAAATTGGAGATTGAATATATAGCTAACTCCAAGTTAAAAGGTAAATTAATTAACAAAATTGAATTTCAATAGAAACATGTGATTTATTAAATAATCTATTGAATTATTATTTACAACAACCATTCAGTTTTATCGGCCTTTTCATCACTCTTCATAAACTTTTACAATTTGGTGTATTTCATAATATTTTTATTAATGTTCTTATGTTCAAAAACACAAACATTGCATAGAAAATATATTTTGTCAGTATTCTACTTTAGTTTGATATCGCATTCGTTAAACTTCGACAAAACAATGGATAAAAAAAAATATGTTTTCAGTCTTCTCCTATAGTTAGATATCGAACTCGTTCAACTTATATTTTTACCTGGTTTCCATCAATTATAACAAGATGATATGGTTATTTTTATGGAATCTACTAAATTAAAGATACGTTAGAGAAAAAAATTGGAAACATCGGCATTAAAGCCCTGTAAGACTGTTTGAAACACAATGAAACCTACATAGTATTAACGCACATTAAATTTTTCATCAATTTAGTAAGTTTTATTAAAATCATTAGAGCTATTCTTGAGAAAATCGTAAAAAAAGTGCAAAATAAACCGTATAAAGTGGTTCTTCTAGCCCATTTCGATGAAAAATTTGTTGTTACATCTCGGTCGTATGTTTGTCTTAAATATAAAATTTCGGTTTTGTAGGTCTTTTCGTTTTTGTGCTAGATTTACCACACACACACCCACGCCTTTTTGCGGGACTTGGTCATTTGGACTCAAAACGTGTACTTCTGGTGAAAACTGTAATTAAAAAATTTTCACGATCACAATACTTTTTCTTACTATATATTTCATTTATAGGTAAGTGCTAGTATAAGCCCTAATTTTGTAATTTCTCATACCTATATATCTTTGTTTGACCAAATGTTTTACATATAACCTTATTCTCCAAAACTTCAATATTTTGTTCATCCTTTAAAATAAGAGACCATGTTTCATATAAGAACAGAAGATGGATAATAGTCGGAAGAAGTTTATATTTTTTTTTTGTTATGTTTTTTTCTTGTTCTTATCTTTAAATTGAAATGACTCAGAGCTGGGGCTGATTTTTATTTTTTTTTTTCTGTTTTTTTAAAATTTATTTATTTCTCTATTTTTCCTTTTCTTTTTGTTTCTATCTTTTATTTTTTTATATCTTAATATAATTAATTTTATAGCAGTATATTTATGATGAATTGTTTAACGTTTTATTTCTTTTTTAGTTCGATTATGATATTTGTATGTTATATATTTATTTTGTTTTGTTTAATATAAATTAAGCTGGTATGTAGTACATTACCAATTAGTTTGAATTTCAATTATTATTATTATTTTAATCATTGTAGTGTAATGTAATTTTTTTATATGATTTACCACCTGTAATTTGGCCTAAGCCTGTTGGTGGATGATGTAGAATAAAATTTAAAAAAAAATAATAGTTTTATAAATTTTAACCTTTAAGTTATTTACTAGATGCCGCAAGAAAAGTAATTCCATAAATGAATAATGGCATGCAATTCCCACCTTTATTTCCTCCCGGATTAGCAATTCTATCTGGGTATTATTAATAGAAAATAAATAAACAAAAACAAATAAATTGTTTTTAAAAAAATGTATCTGAATCTTAAGAATACTTGGATTATTCCCACATACATCAGTCATTAAGGTAATCTGCAATGGTACATCCCACATTAATTAATTCTTTGTTTCAGAAAACAATGGTATTCCCTTACAATGCTACTGCAATCAGTTGAATGCACCGGCTTACGTCAAAGCTGCAATGAAAGAAACATTGTTTTCCTGAGAAACCATTCTTTTTAAAAATAGTAGCTATAACAATTTAAATGGAAATATATAATCCATTTAGTCTGAGATAGAATAAATTTAATTTAGATGTTTAAGATTCGACATGCAGTCAAGAGATGCACGGAAGGGAAATATTAGCATTTAAAGGAAATGTGCACATATGTATTTGTCACTCGTTATGGATATTAATAATCCATTTCATGAAAACGTTACCCAGTCTATGTGTAAGAATCATGCAATCTTCTATATTTATAAATGAAAGTACCATTTCGCTTACTTTTCTGGTCATTGCAGTGTCTCAAAGATGCCTATGGTTGAAAAGCTGAAATTTTTCCTGAAAGCTGAAAAATCCATTTGTCCGCCGTCCGCCGTCCGTGGCGTTTCTCCGAAACGCTGGACCAATTTTTTTTTTTTTAAATCGCCTCAAAAATACTAGTCTATTCGACGATGATCCTAACACCCAGACGTTGATATCAGCTGGTTAGTTTTAAAATGGCTGCCGATTAAAAGGATTTTATTCAATAACTTAGTTTTTTTGAAGATATAAACAAAATTTATGAGTGTTTTTTAACCAAAAAAACCACGAATAATTTTGTAAAAGTGAAAAAAAGAAAAGAAAAAAAATTGAAAATTTACACATAACTCAGTTATTTTTGACGATAGAGAAAAGTATGTATAGAGATTTAGAATCATTAAAATGCCGTAACAAAAAAAAAAAAAAAAAAAAAAAAAAAAATTAATTCTCGCCTATATATACGTTTGTAACTACATTATTTTCTAAGATAGAAAAAAAATTCATTATTGTTTTTTAACCAAAAAACTGCGAATAATTATATATAAGAGAAAAACATAGGAAAGTAAACCAATAAATTGAAATTTTTCATATAAATACGCTTATAACTCAGTTATTTTTGAAGATAGAGAAAAGTGTGTATAGCGTTTTAGAATCAGTAAAGCGCGATAAATAAAAAAAAATAAATAAAAAACCGTACAATCCGAATAACGAATAAAAGAAATCCGTTTCTCTTGATAAATAAATAAGTACCAAAATTTTGTCCAAATGAAAAAAGAATCATTGAATTTGGTTGACAACTAACATAAATATTGTGTTTTGAAATTTGTGGTAGTGTTATAATATGATGCTTTGATATAGTGCTTTTCATATTAAGTAATTGTCTATCAAAAGTCATATAAACAGTTAAACCCTAATATTGTTATTTGAAAATAATAAGCCACTATGTAATAATTTGCAGCGTTTTTCCGTAAGTACTAATAAGATAATATGGTTATTTTTGGAATCTCTATAATAAAAGGTTCTTTACAAAAAAAAAAAAAAGTTTTCTTACTCTCTCTCTTTATTTACAATAAATACATATTTACATACTTAACCTATGTATATACAGTACTACAACTAATATACACATTCCACGGCCTAGACCTCGCTCTGCCCGAAGGCATTCTAAGGTAAACCCCTCAAGATAGCCGAGCGTTCTAAACCTTTACAAAAAGAAAATTAAAAAAATCGGCATTTAAGTCCTGTCAGCCTCTTACATTCAATGAGAATAAAACCTACAGCACATTAAATTTAAAATTTTAAGGTAATCAAAATATTTTTGAGAAAAACTTGAAAAGGTCCGAAATACGTAGTATAAAGTGGTTCTTATGGTTGGTAAAGTCTGAAAAAGAGTTGCTGTAACATCTCAGGCTTAGATGTTTTTATAATATGAAATTCTGGTTTTATACAAGTTATCCGTTTCGAGCTTGACTTAGCATACAAACGGACCTTTTTTGCGGTACTTGGTCATTTAGACTCACGGGACCCTAAAAAATGTTCACGATCGCAATAATTTCCCCTACTATATATCTCATATATAGGCAAGGGAAGCTGAAATTGATTTCAATTTAAGACTATAATAAATCATTGTATTTCTATTACCGGATATTTCAGGTAAAATGCTTTACCTACGTATAAGAAAAATCGCACAAACTAGTTGTGACTATGCATAATGATTATGCTTAAAAGCTGAACTAAGCCGAATAATTATGGGTATGTCTACCTCTTCCAGTGTGATGTTATAAATTTAACAGAATGAAATTAACATCTGACAATAATTAATAATTGATTTGATGCAAAAACAATAGTTGGAGGAGTATATAATTTGCTAATAGCAAAGTTATACATATTATAGTTACTCTTACTATAAACGCCTATCTATGTAAGTTCGTCAACACAAAATAATACAATATTAGCAAGCAAAACCGTGGGATACAGCTAGTGACAGTATAAAATTGAGAATTTAGCGCGAATTTGTTAGTGAAATTCTCACCGAAAGCTGGTGATTCCCACGTTCGGTTGTTTGCCTATTCTCCTTCTTTATCGAAAACAAGACACGTGTCGAAACAGCACAAATGGGCCACGTGTCACGAGATGTATATTCACCGAGGCAGGGCCTGTTAGAAAGGATTCGTGGATCCTATGCCTCAATGGCTTCAACATGGGTCTGGGGTCTTCTTCAATAGCCTCCTTCCTTTATGTGGGATCACGTATTGAGCTATATGTTTAAATTATATAATATATATTAATTATGAATCATATATTTATACAAAGGTTAGACTAGTGAGACGCCCCTGCTGCAATTTAAATCAGGAGTCATTTATATTTAAAAATGCACTGTTTGACCGATTTAGATTTTTAGAAACCAAGAATTGCGAGATGATTTTATGTACAGTCATAAATAAAACATAACCGCGTGAGTTTAAAAAAATGCAGATTACACAATAAAATAATATAATATATTGAAAATTAAAAAAAAATACTCATAAAATCAATGAAAAAAAATCTGGTGCGGGCAACACACGACTTTCACTTACCTCAATTTTTAAAATCGATGAAAGAATTTTCAAATACAGTTAGAGATAAAAATACCTGAAACAATTAAAGAATTAATTAGATTGAATTTCTATAGAAACATGTGTTTTATTAAAAAATCTATTATATTATTATCTAAAACAATCACTTAGTTTTATCGGCTTTTTATCAATCTATACTAACGTTTAAAAGCTTGTGTATGAGATAATATTTTTTCTAAAATCTTTAGCTTTCCAACGGTATATCATACATATATGTTACTGTTATGTTCAAAAACGAAAAATTGCATTAAAAAACATATTTTTTCTGTTTTCTCCTTTAGTTAGGTATCGAATTCATTCAATTTATATATTTACCTGATAATATAGTTATTTTTATAGATTCAACAAAAATAAAGGTACTTTAGAAAAAGAAAATTTAAAATATCGGCATTTAAGCCTTGTCAGACTATTTTAATCAGAATGAAACCTATATGATATTAACGCCCATTAAATTTTACATTGATATAGCGAGTTTAATTAAAATCGTCAGAACTATTTTTGAGAAAATCGAAAAAAAGGTGATAAATGCATGGTATAAAGTGGCTCTTCTGGTAAGCTCATTTTGATGAAAAAGGTTTTGTAACGTATCGGGCGTATATTAGTCTTAAATATGAAATTTCAGTTTCATAGGACTTTTCGTGTCCGCCCGGGAGTTACCACACACACACACCTTTTTGCGGGACTTGGTTATTTGGACTCAGGGGACCCTAAAATGTGTATTTCCGTTGAAAACTGGAATTCGAAAATTTTCACGATCGCAATACTTTCCCTTACTATATATAGTAAGGGAAATTAAAAATATTAAAGTTAAAGCTCACTCGTAAAATAAATTATAATATTAATTTTCAAAACTATGACTGCTGTTGATTTGTGGCACCGTTGTTTTCCGAGAATATTGTTGTATTTAATGTCATCTCACAATGTTAATCGCTTCTGATAGCTAAATGCTTAAAATTCGACATTAAAAAAAATATTCTGGTAGTTGTTAAAAATACTAACTAAGAACTAGGAAAGGATTTTTTTTTTTTAATTTCTTTATTTCATTAAGCGTATGATATGAATAAGGAGACAAAAACAGTAATATACGGTAGGTTGAAATTTATTACGAAAATAAAATTAAACCATAGGTGATGCAATTTCTATGACCACGAATGTAAATATAAAGAAGAGAAAAATTAAGAAGAGGATATATATATATATATATATATATATATATATATATATATATATATATATATATAACTATTTAAAAAAATATAAAAAGTTAAATTTAGCTTCAATGAGATTCATATTTACTTTAAATTTACATCTATTTTCATAAAATAACCTATAAAGTAGAAATAATTTATAACAATGTCAATTTATGGATTGATAACAACTTTAGCGTACTGTATGGAAGAATATATATAACTCGTAAGATACTGTACGGTAGCAACACTGAATCTCATAACCTCCTTCGTTAAAAACATTATAAATGACTTTCTTATCATTGCCGTAATTGTTCTTTTGGTTGAATATTTGTTCGATAAATATTAGACCGTTCTACACGTACGTTAATTGATGATGAAATTTAATATGATATTTTTAAGTACAGGTTTTTTTGAAAAATGAAATTTTTAAAAATTATGACGACGCTGCTGATAAGCGGTGAAATGAATTGATATGCATGGTAGGTGACATAATTATTAAAAATGATTTCTTATGTGTTGTAATTAGATGTTGAAAATGTATAAATGCAATAAAACTTTAATTGATTACAGAAGCTTGAAAATGGCCCTAGAGGCTGAAACGTTGCGATGACGGGAAATTAAATAAATTGTTTAAAAAAATATACCCAAGATTTCTTTTGTAGAACGGCCTAATATTTATAGACCAATTATAAATGACATATGTTCATAAGTTTATTGGCTTTAACGATATTCTGTTAACATTTACAACTTATTATAGTCATCGCAGTATCTCAAAAAACTCTATGGCTGTGACGCTGAAATATTACATGAAGGTACAATATTAAAGCTGTTGTTTGGAAAATGATCACTCACTAAGAGGTAGAAAAAAAAAAAATAATATATTACCTTTTAACTTTGAGTCATTTAAAATTTTTATTTTTCTGAAATGATGTTATAAAAAATTTATTCGGAAATGTAGAAATTTTTTAACTATTCAAATTGAAGGGGTCTCGAAATTTGTTTATTCAGTTGTGGTAGTTAAAGAAACATAATAACATCATATAAAAGCTTCCAAATGGCTCAGAAACCTAAATAAACAAATTCCTGAATCATCAAGAGATGCTAATTCGCTAATTAATGAGTAATTATGTTAATATTAACACATTTGTTGTTTATTTTCCCCATCGTATATTCTCATCAACTAGTATTGGCATTGCGTTTACAAACAGAGGAGTGAAAAATATCACATTGAATTCAAAGCAAATATTTACCCTACTTAATACATGTTTTAAACTGAAATGAATGAACTTACCACCCCTGAGTTGGTATATAATTAAAATAAAATGTATGAGAGACTGTTCTTCGAAATTACTGGTACGAATAATAAATGAAACGTTTAATTTTAATTGAACATAATTTATTGGAAGGATTTATCGTATTAACATTACATATATCATAATTGTATCATATAAACAATCTGATATGGTAACCCGATCCTATCAGTGTTGTGTATGTGTATGTATATATATATATATATATATATATATATATATATATATATATATATATATATATATATGTGTGTGTGTGTGTTGCGTAAAATATAAAGATTATTGGTTCAGGTTATAAGCTCTTGGGTTCACAAAATCTTACCAACTACTAATTAGTCAATCCTTTCTTTGATTAGCATTCAGTAAACGCAGAAAATTCCGTCCAGGCTCGGATCAGAATAAGCCTGGGGTATCTCCTGCCAGTCGTAAAAGGCGACAAAAAGGGGCACATTGTGGGGCCAGCACCCCCACTTGTGTAAAAATTAAGCTGAAAAACCTCAAAAAAAGCCTCGGATTCGGACAGATAAATGGTAAACGACCCGGAAAGGACAGGAAATTAACATTGGGAACCTGGAATGTACGTAGTCTCCTACAAATAGGAAAGAGCCAGATTCTAGAAGACTGTCTCATGAAATATAGAATCGACGTTGTGGCTCTCCAAGAAATCAGGTGGAAGAGAGAGCCGACTATAATGGAGCTGAAGGAATATGTCATTATCAATAGTGGGCATGAAGAAAATGTATTTGGAACTGGCTTCATGGTAAATAAGAAAATAAAACACGCTATTCTGGGATTCAAGGCTGTCAATGAAAGAATATGCACACTAAGATTGAAGGGAAAATTCTTTAATATATCTCTGGTAAGTGTGCATGCACCCACGGAAGAGAAGACAGATGAAGATAAAGATACCTTCTATGATCAGTTAGGAAGAGTGTTTGACGAACTTCCCAAATACGATGTAAAAATTATTCTCGGAGATTTTAATGGTAAAATCGGGAGAGAAGAAACATTCGGAAGAGGAGTGGGGAAGTTTACAATACACAAGCATAGCAATGATAATGGACACAGAGCAGTAGACTTTGCCTCTAGCAAGAATCTAAAAATATCTAGTACCTCCTATCAACATAAAACTATCCACTTGGAAACATGGGTTTCGCCAGATGGAAAAACCAAAAACCAGATTGATCATGTAATGATCGATAGCAGGCACCAAAGTGATATAGAAGATGTGAGGAGCTATAGAGGTGCCGATTGCTCAACAGATCATTATCTGGTACGGATAATATATAAACAGAGACTGGCTGTTAAACCAAGAGGAAAAACAGAGAAAGCAAGGAAAAGATATAAGATCGGCGACCTGAAAAGTCCTGAGAAGCAACAGCAATATGTTAGAAAAGTGGAAGAAAAGCTACAAAACAATGCACCTGAAATAGAAGAAGACGTGCAAAAGAAATGGAGTAGAATAAGTGAAGCTGTAAGGAATGCGGCGGATGAGACGATAGGCGAGGAAAAGAGAGAGAAAAAGAACTGTTGGTTCGATCATGAGTGTGAAATGGCGGTACTGGAGAAGTTAAAAGCTCATAAAAAGATGCTTCAAAGGTGGACAAGACAGGCCAGCGAAGAATATAAACGGAAAAGAGAAAATGTGAAGCAGCTCTGCAGATATAAAAAGAGGAAGAAGGAAAAAGAAGATCTAGACGCAATGCTGCAGGATTTCGAAAACAAAAACAGCAGATCATTCTATGGCAGAGTAAAAAACATAAGAAAAGGATTCCAACCCCGGATATCTTTTTGCAAAGACAAGGAAGGTCTACTCTTGGGTGACAAGAATAGAGTGATCGACAGATGGAAAGAATACTTTAAAGAGCTGCTAAATCCAGACGAAAACTGTGAAGAGACAATTTGTGATCTCGGAACAGTAGAACAGGACGTAGAGCTGGAACCACCAGATCCGGAAGAAGTAGAAGAAGTAATTATGTCCTTAAAAGATAACAAAGCGCCAGGAATTGATGGGATCCCAGCAGAAGCAATCAAAGCTGGAGGGGAGGCACTCTATAGAGAAATATACGAATTGATTTTAATGATATGGACGAAGGAGGAAATGCCCAGTGAGTGGAAGGTGTCTGTTATGTTGCCTATTCATAAAAAAGGAGACAAACTGGATTGCGGGAATTATAGAGGTATTGCATTACTTAGTGTAGTCTACAAGGTGATGTCAACTTTGATAATGAAGCGGGTTGTCAAGAGAGCGGAAGAGGTGTTGGGCGATTACCAGTGTGGATTCCGCCCTGGAAGATCTACAATAGACAGCATCTTTTGCATGAGGATGGTGTTAGATAAATGCTGGGAATGGAATGTTGAACAACATCATCTGTTCATTGATTACAAGCAAGCATACGACAGCATAAATAGAAGCGTAATCTATGAAAAGTTAAAACACCTAGGATATCCTTTAAAGCTTATCAGGCTTATCAAGATGACCCTGCAGAATAGTCAAGGAGTTGTCAAAATTCAAGGTGAAATGTCAACCTCTTTTGAAATTCAGAAAGGTGTTAAGCAGGGCGATCCTCTTTCTCCAGTCCTATTCAATTTGTTATTGGAAGTGGTCATGAGGTCAATAAGGACAAGGCCTGGAGGATGTATTTATCACAGACTGACGCAACATCTAGCGTTTGCAGATGATCTTGTGATAACCGGAAGAACAACCAGTGCTTTACTTGGAGCTTTCGAGGAGTGCGAAGTGGCTGCGAGGAGAACAGGACTGATCATAAATACGAAAAAAACTAAGTATATGAGGATCAGCAGGGAAGAAGGAGGAAACAGGTATATCGAGGGGGCTGGATATAGGTTCGAGAGAGTACCACAGTTTAAGTATCTAGGCACTGTTATCACAGAGAACAATAAGATTAGAGACGAAATTAAAGCAAGGATAACAGCTGGCAATAGATGCTATTGGTCTCTTCTGAAAATATTTCAGAACAGGAATATATCCAGAGAACTGAAGATAAGACTATATTGTACTGTCCTTCAGCCAGTGGTCATGTACGGAAGCGAGTCCTGGACATTAACACGCAATGATGAAAGACTGCTAAACATGTGGGAAAGGAAAATTCTCAGAAAAATCTTTGGTCCTACAAAAGAAGGAGATCGTTGGCGAATGAAGACGAATGAGGAAATTAGAACTATGTATCAAACACCTGATATAGTTGCCAAGATCAAGAGTGCCAGAATAAGATGGCTGGGGCATGTACAGAGAATGGAAAGTAGGAGGCTGCCTAAAGTGATGATGGAGGGACACCCTGGTGGAAAGAGGAGCAGGGGCAGACCTAGACTTCGTTGGCTGCAGGACGTAGAGGAGGACCTTCGGTCGTTAGGAGTCAGCGGATGGAGAAGAGCTGCCGAAGACAGGTCAGAATGGAGGAGGATTGTTGAGGAGGCCAAGGTCCTACAAGGACCATAGCGCCGATAGATAGATAGATAGATAAACGCAGAAAAGCTACTTTCGCGTGCGCGTTTAATTTAACAGTTGGTTTTTAATTTTTTATGAATAGTTCTTTATAATGGGTCGGTGGTCAAGTAAAAAACCCGGTAATAAATTCAATATAATATAATAAATATATATTAAGTATTCCAAATAATTAGTTAATATTTTAAATAAACCTCATTACGAGAAAAGATAGAACAATATTATTTTTGTACCTAGATGTGATAGGTTTCCAAGGATTTTAATAGATAGTGATAAGACTATATTTAGTTTATTAGAAAAACTCAGTACTTACACAGTACAGCAGTATATAACCATAGAAAGCAATATATATATATATATATATATATATATATATATATATATATAAGGGGTACTCACTACGTTTGCTATAGCATGCTATTTGTGCTATTGTGCTAAACCCATCAATTTTATACAGGAAATAAGTGTAGAAACTCGACGGGTTTAGCAAAATAACACAAATAGCATGCTATAGCAAACGTAGTGAGTACCCCTACTATCCCCTTATATTATTCATAAATGTATGACGTATAAAATTTTTGATCCTCAGGAAGTTTCGAATAAATATAGTAAATGGTCAAATTTTCAGATAGAACATTGTAAATTATTTGAATAAAGTACCTTAACTATATATTTTTTTAAAAATATTTGACATGTTTTAAATTTATCTTTACTTCCGTTATAATTTCGTTCCTTTCAGATATCATAGATTCCGTTGCTTAAACAACTTTTTTAAAAATTGTCGCGTAAACCGAGTTTGTTCAAAATATTTTGTTCTTAAACCCGTTAATTTTTCACATTGTTACATTTTTTCGCTAAAGTAGGATCGTGTAAATGGATAACGTTAACTTAATGTTACCTCAAGAGATCCACTGTGGCGAAGTGGCTAGCATAGCAGCCTTATGAACTAAATGGCACCCATATTATTTTACATGAACCATAATATTATTATAATAGCTGAGTTATCGCTGTAATGTAATTGTTAAAAAAAAATGCAATCGTTTACTTTTTGTTTTTTCTTCTGATGCCTTAGTTTGAACAAGAAATCCTTCTTAGCTCTAAATACGAACAAAGTTAAATATTATAGTTCAATTCACAATTTACCTGGTAATAATACAAGATCTTGAATGTTTGGGGGTCACCCATGGTGTAATATTTAGCATACACACCCTCCTATGCCCAAAGTCCCGGGTTCAAACCTTGCAGATAGTTTTAGGATTTTTTAAGGGGGATAAAAAATCCTCGGTTATACTGGAGGAGACGTAAAATGGTGTTCCCAAGCCTGTGTGATGTAAGGTACTCATTAAAAATACATATCACACTTAAACCTTAAAAGAAAAAATTCAGAATTACCACTTTAGCTTCTTCCCATTAGCAGCAGTTGCATAAAAGAGGCGGTAAATGAATAAACATATAAAGAACATTAATTCAATCCGAATGCATTAAGTCAAAGATACGAACGGTTTAATTCTTATTTATCAAGAGGCAAGTAATCCCAATTGTATCTGAAGCACCACATAAGTCTAAATTAAAAAAAATACTTATTGCTAATCTACGTTACGCTACATTCGTAAGTGTTGGATAATTTGTAAGGCTTGGGCATGGCCGTGAGCTTAACTAGGAGCTATAACGAAATCTGATCAAAGGCCTATAAATTAGAAGAGTTAATGAATTGGAAACTATGTCCAAGCTTCGCAGAAAGGTCAGAGGTTAAGGAGGTTCAAAGCTAAGGTTAGGTGGTTAATTTATGCCAGGGCGAGCGGGACCAGCCTCGATCTCGGGTAAACAGGAAATGTTTCAATTTGCATTGAGCAGGTATTCTCCTCTTTAGAGGGGCGTTGGTGGAAACTACATATCACCAATCCTAATCTAACTGCCTGTGAGTAGTTCATTGCCGAAGTATTGCTTCATCTCGAATTAAATCGGAAAAGTAAATAAATAAAATGCATAGTACAGCCAGGCATCATTTGAACACATAAAGAGACTTCGGATAAGTAGTTGGTCTTAAAAAACGTTTATTATGAGAAAGGTGAGTAGTAAGCGTATACGCTTAGCGCATATAAGTATATGTATGTACAAAGGTTAATATTGAATTACAAATAAGAAAACATACAATTAAACAGTAATAAAGTAAGATAAAAATTGAAGGAAAGGAAGCACAGACACGCAGAGCTCATGAGATAAGTACGGAGAAGGAGGAAGAAAACATATACATGCGTGGCCATTAAGGTATTTTTTTGCTGTTGATTTTTTTTTCATACTCTCCAGTTTTATTATTCTTTACAAATACAAAATTTACACATATTTCAGGATATCTGGCCTTTTATTACCCGAAGGTATTCTAAGGTACATTTTTATTTCTAGGTGCGCTGCATGCACTTTTTACATTTTAAGGACTTTTATGCCTTTATGTATACAATATCAAAATGAGAAGAGACCAAAAAAAAAAAAATTGATTAAAAAAAGATTCATTTGATTAAAAAAAAAAAAAAAAGAAAGAAAAAAGTACTATAATAAATAAAATAAAAAACAGTAATTTTGTACGGGTTGGAGACATCATGACTTCCTAGTCTAGAAAAATTACTGATAATAATCAGATCCCAGAAAAACTCAGGAGAGGCTGAGACCGTACCCGGAAATATATTTTATTTTATTAATTGATTCGTAGATAGTACATCATGTTCTACAAGTTAATATTCTATAAATTATAATATAGAATATATGGTGCTAACTTCACCAGTTTAACATAATATCTTGGATATATAATCCAAGGCTCAATTACTACGACAAATACGTGTTATATTACTTAGCAGTATCTTAACATGATAACAACTGCGTCAATATATTAATATATATGTATAACCCACAACGAGTTCATAATACAATGGTGAGCAAAATTATTTTTTTATGTTCTGGTCTTCTTCTTCCAGTGGCGCGACAGGCCGTGTAGGCCCTGGGCCTCGCGGTGTAAACTCCTGCGAGTTTACACTTACGTTTTACGATGCAATTTTTAGTATAGGGTCATCACTCCCTACGACTAATTTTGTGAATGGCCACCCTTTGGCTGACGGACTCACATACCCGGGGAGAGGTTGTGAGTGAATCCACATTTTTTTTACATCCTTATAAAAGCCCCGCCGGGACTGGGATTCGAACTCAGAACCTGTAGCAGAGAGACTAGCCCGCTAGCCACTCAGCCCCGGCTCCCCTATGTTCTGGTCATGAACTGTAATTCAGGTGGGAGCCTTTGAGAACCTACACAAATTTACATAGGGATAAACTACCTGTAAACCAAAATAAGAATTAAAAGACTAAGATTCCTAGGCCACATGATAACATATGGACAAGAGCAAAGGAGGACACCGTAGACAGAAAAAATAAAAGTAACGGACTGACCCTGCCTGGACAGAGAGCAATACGCAAATAAATTTAAATAGATCAGGGTTCTTGGGAAATAAAGGAAAACGGAAGAGTACTGCAAGGTCGGAGGAAAGGAAGTAGTCGGGTAAATAATAATAAGGAGGCTAAATAACCAAACTTATAAAGGCACGGTAGGTTGATTTTTAAGGAAATGGATAAATAGTTGATGCTTCAAAGAAATTAAGGATCAAGATTTACGAATGAAAATGGCTAAGGAATTCCAAAATGAAGGATGTCATAAAGGAATTAGTGATTTAAGAGGAAAATGAGCAAGTTCAAGGGCTGGGATCTTTTGTTGCTATAGTGGACAGAGGGGAGTGAGATGAACATATTGCAGATATAGCGGGGTTTTGTGGTTCTGAAGGAATGATAAAGTTAGGTTGCAAGGAAGTATTGCCGTCGAAATTTCGGGTAGAGCCACTTCTACTCAGCATGACAAGTGGAGACATGAGAATGGGAATCCCAAAGATGACTCTAAAAAAGCAATTCATTATTCTCTTAACTTTTGATTTTGATTCAATTTTAATATCGATTACCACGGTGAATGTAAAGGGTCTTGAACCCGGTGCATACTTCATTTTCCAAGAAATATCGTGGATATATTTTATTATAAAAATTAATTCCGAAACAAATTCGTTCTGCAGGGGAAGAATTATGTAAGGAATTCCATTAGCAGGCGATAATAAATATTATTTGAAAGGCTGCTTCGGAAGCTCCTGTGATTTATTGCTATTTGAGGACTCGTAGCTCAGGTTGTGTCCCCGTTCCTTTGCAGGGGAGTCTGCCTTCTTCCTCAATACTTAATGGAATCAGGATTTTTTAATATTATACGGCCTTTGCGATAGATGTGGGGTATCTATGAACATCTACCATTGCCTATCAATGAAGAAAACCATTAAAATATATCATAAAAACATTAACCTACCTGTACCTCTAAAACCCATAAAGTGTCTCGGCTTCAGCACTTGAGAGATTCGTACTATTTCTAGACCAACGGTCGTCCAAGGTGGTAATTAAGCCGAGATCACACTCAGCCCTCAGGTTTTGCTCCAATTTTGGACTCCCATTTAAAAGAGGCTAGTTGTGCCCCAGGAGGGTCTCCATGCCCCAAGGTCGCATCATGGCTGAAATAACAGAAGTAATAATGCTGTCTCAGTAACCTAATGCTCTATTCACTAGACCACGCCGTTCCCTCTGAGCATTAAAAGGATTCTAAAAATTGTCTTTGGTCTTGAATTCTAGAAATTAAACAGCATGTCATTATCTTGCACAATCAAAGTATAATAATCAGTAAAAATCATTAGATTACATAAATACAAGCAGCACATGTCTCACCAAAAGTAAAAAAAAAAATAAATACAAACAGATAAAAAAGGCATTTCGAGACAGTTTCACGTAATATATGATGAATTTATTATAGAATGTTCAAGAAGATGTAAGAATGCTTGAATAATAAGGTCTGATTTTGTAAAGCTTGCTATAGAGATTCAGCTTTGTGTTAAAAATCATAAATTAGAAAGGGAACTATTCTTCTCTAGCTCTTAATCATTCATTAATGATTAAAATAAATATTTACTCACAAACCCTTTATTGTCTGTTTATTTATTTAACGTCACTTTATGCAACTATAGCTAATCGGACGATGCTACAGTGGTAGTCCTAAATTTTGCCTATCCAGGTTTTATTAGGATAGGGGTAGGGATCTTTAACGAGTAACTGACATCGCACAGGCTCGGGACCACCATTTAACGTTCCCTCCGAAGGACGGCATAACTAAGGATTTTTTACTCCCATTAAAAAATCCTAGGACCACCTGCGGGTTTGAACCCGTGACTTTTGGCATAGGAGGCTGTTATGCTAACCACCCAGCTATAAGTGATCCCACAAACCCTTTAAAAACATATTCATACATTTAAAATAGGTTTTGTTGGTTTTATTTATTTAACGTATATTTTATGCTATGCTTGCATATCGGTTGAAGCTACAGTGGAAGTTCTAAATTTTGCTTATCCAATTGCTTAACTAAAAAGTTCGAAGGGATTATTAACGAGTGCCTGTACTTCATAGTTGAGGATCGTGATCACCATTTTACGTCCCCTCCGAAGGACTGCATAAACATGGATTGTTATCTGCTGCGTTTTCGACCTAATTATACTTGCCGCTACCTCACAGGCGAGCATAATTAAGTCGATTTTTGCTTTAGTCCATATTCAAATTAATTTATGAATTTAACACTCACTTTTCTAACCTACAGAAAAATTAAAGAGATTATTTATTATTAAAAAATGAAATTAATGAAAACAGGAAGAAAATATGAAAAATACGTCCCCTCCGAATAACTATATAAACATGGATTCCTTTTAAAAAATTCTAGATCCAACCTATCCCAAAAATTCAAGATCATGTACTGTGCTAAAATGTGAAGTGAATACAGTATTAATCTTCGTTCATATTTACAGAAAAAAAGTATCTGTAAATGTCAAACAAGGATTTCTTATTCATCCAAATATAAGAAGAAGCTATAAAAACTCATTGGAGTTTACTTTTATATAATTATTCGGTACAGTCATATCTCAGGCACATGTTTCTGTGCTCATATAATGGTGGTCATTTAGCAAAATGACGTTTTATGATTTAACGTTTTATGATTTAAAACGTTGGATCTCGACGAGAAGCACAAATCACAGTGAATGGGTACTTGTATAATCCTCTTTAGCTGTGAGGTAAATATATAATAAGGGTACTCACTAAGTTTGCTATAGCATGCTATTTGTGTTATTTTGCTAAACCCGTCGAGTTTCTACAGTTATTTCCTTTATAAAATTGATGGCTTTAGCACAATAGCACAAATAGCATGCTATAGCAAACGTAGTGAGTACCCCTAATATGTAAATATATAAGACATAGAGCGTTATACAAAATGCGACGTTGTAACAACTTACTGGTGGAAATAATAATGATTATACACAGATTTACAATGACTAATTATTTTTTAAAAGGTGTCTGATTACCCATATATATTTACTGGTATTTGAGAGACTCAAGTGTTTGTTTAGAATGTGTTATCGAAGTAAGAAAAGGAAGAACAAAGCGGGTTTTTTATACCAATCTAAAGTCCTTAAACAAACTAATTCTAGATTTATTATCGTTATCAAAAAGTAATAGTGCTAAATACTAAGACATATTTTGATAAGGGAAACAGAATATAAATTAACCCATTGTATCTTTTAACATTTAATGAATTAAGTACTTACACTATTGTACATTTTACAGTCTATTTTTTCAGAGACCATGAAGATAACATTTAATGACTTGTTTATATTTATAGCAAATAACCTTCTGTAGCAATCGAAATTACATCACAATGCATGTTCATTATATCGCATTTCTACTATCTCATGTCGATATGCACTGTATAATTTTATTTGTTTAACATTTCGTTCATTAATTTTTTTCCAAGCATACAATTCAACGCACTGCATGAATTATTTTAATTTGAAAACAATAATGTAAATACGTTTTTGTAACTTTATAGTAATTAAATAATACTATTTATTTAATAATTGTTATTTTTTTAAAATTTATATGATGCCCAATTTCTCTATATGTTTATATATTTTTCAAAATATACTAAATGTATTTTTATTCATTCGGATATTTAACTAATGAATGCCTAATTCAGGAAAAATTAATGAAGAGTTTAAAATATATATCTTTTTCTTTTAACACTGAAAAATCAATTTTCTTCCGTTTTATTTTATGAATTCTTCTATTCAAAAGGTGTATCTTATTTTGAAATATCTTTTATTCATATAAACATTTCCTATTGTTTATAAATACAACAATTATTTACAAATCCGTCCATTTTCCTTCGTGTATTACGTTTTTCCTTATGGCACATTATTTAAAAAGCAATGTATAACTTCATTCATATTTATGATTTTATAATGCAACTCTGTGTCTTATACTGTTGATTCCTTCATAGTTAAAAATGTGGAATGTATCCATTTTAATTATTATCAAACGTTTAATCAATATATTTCTAAATACTGTATCTATAAAACAATTTGAAAAATTGACAGTTAAAATAATAATTAAAACTTAGTAATTATACAAATATAGCTAGAAGTAATCAAGATTTTATCATAAATTTCCCTATTTTTTGTGTTTAAGGTACTAACAAAATCTATTCTAATAAAATATATATTTCAACATAATAGTTATTAATAAGATGGCAATAGTCTTCGAGGACATCTTCGAGATAGAATATGCTAGTTCCCTATTTTCGATCGTTTACAAACTAAACCAAAAGTCTAAAATTTAATAATCTAAAATTTGTAGAAGAAATTAGTCCGGGTGGCGGTCGATGAATGAAACAATTAGGTAGTTTCAACCATTTATTTTCTGCCAACGTTTTGACCCCCATTGTGAGTCATTATCAGGGCTAAAAAGATGCAAAAGAGATATATTTAAAATAATAATTAATATACTATTTTAAAAATAATTGAGCTAAAGGATGCCAATATTAAAACATAAAAAGGAACTAGATGGATAAAGAAATCGATTATTTAAATTATCGTACAATGACTAAGGTATAATATTGAGTGGGCTATACGAGCAGATAATGGCTAAAGACAATGTACAACGGTATAAAAAATTACATGAAATAAGAATAATGAAAATATGGAGTAGAGTGGAGGTACGTACCGTATTGTAGGCGGGTGGAAACTTTATTTCCACTATAGTATAGAACCACAATAGGGGTCGAAATGTTGGCAGAAAATAAATGGTTGAAACTACCTAATTGTTTCATTCATCGACCGCCATCCGGACTAATTCCTTCTAGTAATTCTAAACGTTCGACTAATTATATTCAATATGATCCAAAATTTGTATTGCTGGTGTACCCCAGGGTTGTATCTTAGGACCCTTCCTCTACACTGTTTATACAGCTGATATTCCATTCCATCCTTCCAATGTACTCTGTTCTAATGTTGATCATATATGTGTATTATCGGTGAATAATGGTTCAACAACAGTACCACAAATTAATAATTTCGACACCATATCATAGAAATTGAAGAATGGTGTTAAAAATTGAAAACATAAATAAATCCTAACTATTGCTTTCACTCTTCGTCGGAAAACCGCGACATCCTACCTTTTGGTATCCTTTATAAATGTTTCATTTATATAATTTTATATTTATATATTTCACTCCGACAAATAGGAAACCTAGAATCCCATGTAAAAAGTATCTTACATTAAATCCGAATGCAGAACTGAAACGACAAGAAACTGCAACGTCTACTACAACCACATACTTGACTAACAATCTTAACCTTCAACATTCTTCAAAAAGCTCATTTAAAATTGTATCATATATTGGTCTAGGATATATGGAATTGAGCTTTGGTCGTCCATTTACCCATCGAATTTCTTTTGCGTTTAATCCTTGCCATCGATAAAGTCTTACTGTCCCTTATTTAGTCAGCAATAAAATTTATATAGACCTAAATATTCTATTTGTTGTAGTCTTTCCCCAAAATAGATATTGCTCTTTTAATTCTAATCTCCCTTCCCACACAAACCCACTCGTTCGTAACCTGTCATTCTTATGTATTTCCGATAACTCTCCATGGAGACTGAAAAGAAGACGGCCTCGAAATATGCTAATTTAATCGAGACATTAAATTACTACTGATGTAAAATCCTTTAAAAAGATATTATAAATTCTTATATTCTTACTGTTGGTACACATTTACTTGTTTTATTATTACAATACTTACTAATACATATTTTAAATGAAATATTTGATGACAATACTCATGAAAGTTCTTAATAACATAGTTAAAAAAAAATAATGTTAATAATTTTTCATTCATAACTCTATTAAATGTATATTGTATATAAAGAGGTGTAAGAAGTATGGTACAGTCACAGAAAAAAATATACAGCAGTCAGTCAAGTAAATTCTTAGAGAAGAAACTTTAAATCCCATCTCAACTCATTAAAAATTCACTTAATTAACAACTGATTATTTTAGCCATAACATCAGGAATAATACCAACTTCCTTCATACCTTAAACAGCAAAAAAAACAACTTTAGGAACCACACGAACAATAACTTATTTAAAGAAATCAAAGTAGGTAACCCAATTTTACTTCCATATCTATGTGACACTCATAAATATACATACAATACAAATGTTTTTTTTTATAATTATACAATAAGTAAATTTGTAAGGATATAATACATTTTAAATGAACAAAGAAGTTCATATTGGTTGCAAATCAATCTCCTCCTTCTAAATATCAGAGCGCTGAACCCTGGATAGAGGAACCGAATAAGAAGGAATTCGAAATGGTCACGGGAAATTAAGATGTTATAAAGCAGCGGGAATTGAAAATATTTCAAATGAATTCATCAAGGCACGTGGTTAAGCGGGAGTTCATAAAATACATGTTTTGGTTAAAAAGGTCTGATAAAATAAAAAGGCCTAAAGAATTGAAAGAATCGATACTTATTCTGATTCACAAAACAGGATCGAGAACCAATTTTTTTAAAATGAAAACAACTTTTTTATCCTGGGATCAAGTCCCCTCATAATAAACACAAAGAACAAAGATAAATCATTATGGTCTGGTTAATTTAAAAAAAAATAAAAGATCATCTATTCAATATAACTCTTTGCAAATATATATATGCTATATATATATATATATATATATATATATATATATATATATATATATATATATATGTATACTATATTTTACAATGGAACGGAAGATAAAGATACGAGTAGGTAATGGAAGAGTTAATGTTTAAAGGAAGAAAGAGAGGTGGCTGCACGGGTAGAGATAGAATCCCGATTGTTGCAGAATATTATTTATTTTGTCAATTCAGTCCGGGTGTGACCCTAAGATATGGATACCCTCCTGGGGCATACTAAGCCTCTATAAAGTGGGTACCCGAAAATTAGGGCGAAAACATAGCGGCTGACCGTGATCAAGGCTTAATCACCTCATTGAACGGCCGTTGGCCTAGAAACAGTACGAATCTCTATATTTACTGAGCCCAAGACCCTTTATGGGTTGAGAGGTGGTGGCACAGGTAATTAGAAAAAATGAAATTCAGATTTCTATACAGTAAGTCGATTACTTTACGAAATTTCAGATTATTATTATTATTAAGTACATTATTACTATTATTACTTATGCTTCTTTGTTTGACGATGGGGAGTCCTACAGTAGGTGTCCTAAATTTTGCCTGTCCAGGTTTATTTAGGATAGGGATCTTTAACGAGTACCTAACATCGCACATTCTCGGGATAAACTGTTTAAGTCCTCCCCGAAGGACGGATTAGCTAAAGATTTTTTACTTTCCTTAAAAATTCTAGAACCATCTGCGGGTTAGAACCCGTAATCTTTGGCATACATGACTGTTATGATAGCTACTATGCTACAGTTGATCCCTTGATTATTAATTATGTGATACGCTTTATTCATAACTGACACATCATCTATATTTCTCAGCGAGATGAAGAATAATTTCAGCGAGAGACAGGATGCGCCGCCCTTGAGAAAGGCCATTCACGATAACAGGAGATATTTGCCTTTGAATTCCATTTAAATAATGATGAATCTATTATCAATGGTCCGATTCACTATCCCCGATTAGAATCGCAAATTGATGAGACCTATTGGTCAAGTATTGCTCTAGATCTGTCATTTGTTGCATTGCAACGAGATCCGCACCTCAAGGGACGAACTATTAATAAGCATAAAAGAACTGTAATAAGTGTGTATTGTTTTTTTCAGAAAAGGAACTGAAAAGAAAATGTAGTGCATACACCATAAAACTTTTATTTACATCTTTGCTTGAAAAGTATATAGAGTATTAAACAAATTGTTTGTGTTTAAATTTTTTGCTTAAGTAAAAGTAAAAGATTGCCCCCATGGAAATTCATATAAAAATTATTTTATTAATTAGAACCATCTCTTCTTATATATGTATTAATTACAACAATGATTAAGAACATTGATTATAACATTTCATTAAGAACAGATAACGTTTAGAATAATTCATTAAAAATGCCTTTGATATTGGTCATTTTTATCATTAAAATTCTTATCAATTATATTCTACAAATGTCATTATTATTATTTTTTTAATTCTTCATTTATAGATCGGCTGCTTGAGCCATACTCGTTTTTTTTTTAATATAAATGAATAATTATTACGACTCGTAACATTGGAAAAAGTGGGGGTATAGCCTCGTTCAAAAGACACCCCTAACGAATATAAATTTATAATTATTTCTAAGAATAAAATAATAAAAACAATTTGATAACATAACGAACAATTATAATAAAAACTAAAGAAAGAAAGAGAAGTAATGAATATACAAAATTAATACTAGGTTGGGTGCAAGAATATAAATTATAAAACTAAGATCGATTTCAGTTTAAAAAAAAAAACTAGAAGAAAAAATAATAAAAATGAATAAATAAAATAAAATTAATTTAAAATATAAAATAAAAAAAATAATAATAAAAAAAATATTTAAAAACAAAAAACGAAATAATAATAAATCAAAATAAGTTAAAAATACAAATAAAAAGTAAAATAATACGAGGTTCAAAAAACTAGATAATAATATTTACAACAGCATGTCCTGTAGAAGCCTGGGTTTCAGCCTGCGAGATGAAGTTAAAATTCATATGTTGTAGGCTACTGCACCTCCAACTGCTAGTAGCTGCGATTGGTATTTTTTGAAGCGGATTTTGATATAGTCTTCCATGTATTCAATTCGTAGCTCACGATGGAGTTGGCTATTTCTAATAAACCATTGGGAATCTACGGCTGTTCTTAATATTTTGTTTTGAAAAGTATGCAAATTCTTACTTTTCGTTGAGGAAGCAGCGCCCCACACTTCACAACCATACATGAGCAGTGGCCTTAATATTGTTTTATATATAAGAATTGTTGTTTCAGGTTTGAGATTTGATTTTCCATTACCAGTCTTGCATAGGCCTGGGTTAGTTTAAGGTTAATGTGTTGGTTCCCATTGAGGCGGCGATCGAAGTGAACACCGAGGTATTTTACTGGTTCGTCGGCAGGCCTCCATGGCACCTTATTACCGTTGAGCATCATTTCAGGTGGATCCGAAGGTCTTCTTAATGTAAATATTTTTGAGTTACATTCATTCCCATGTCATTATTATTAAAATGTCAATTATGGTTATTGTTATTTCACTATTATGTAAAATATTGTTTCTAATGTTTGTTTGTTTGTTTATTTATTTAACGTCAGTTTATGCTACTATGGCTAATCGGACGATGCTACAGTGGGAGTCCTAAATTTTGCTACTCCAGGTTTTATTAGGATGGGGATCTTTAACGAGTACCTGACATCGCACAGGCTCGGGACCACCTTTTAACGTTCCCGTACAGTATAACTAAGGATTTTTTTACTCCTAGGAACAACAAATTCTAGGACCACCAGCGGGTTTGAACCCGTGACCTTTGGCATGGGAGGCTGTCATGCTAACCACCTATGCTAATTATTCTCTTTAATTGTTTTTTCACATATAGGAGCCCCGGGCAATGCGGATAGCCCAGGTAAAGAAGATAGGCTCATTTTACGAGATTCTGTAACAGATAGGGCTGCAAGTCGCGGCCGAGTCGATGCGTTAACTCTCTCCCGGCGCTATGACAGTTCAAACAGAACTAAAAAGCGCGTTTGTTTGTTTTAGTGAAAAATAAAAGAATTTAGGTGTTTTTCTTTTGATTTTCGACCAGGAATGTATTGTATTCTTTTAATTTTATGATAAACGTTTAGGGAAAAAAAAGTTATTTAACGGGGTATGTAATTGAGAATTTATTATTACGCGGAGCCGGCACTTTAAAATTGTGTTTGCTTAATTAATGTCAAAAGGGTTCTTCGGGCAAAGCGGATAGGCTATCTACTTAGCCCATACTTTAGCTGTTTGAGTTTGTTGAGAAAACTAAGATATAAGAGCTAAAACACCAAAATCAACTAAAGGAAAAGTAAAGAGGAAGGTCAACCAGCAATAAAATAGAATGGCATTTCATTCATGCTTCGTATGCACTGAGAAATACATAAGCCCGCCTGTAGAAGATTGGATCCAATGTTCTCAATGTGAACAGTGGGCACGCGAATCCTGTACGTCGTATGGAGGATGAGATAGTTACTTCTGCGATAACTGTGAAGATTAAAATGATCTATTCTCTATGCCCGTGAAGGTCGGGCAAAGCGGATAATCGACAGGATTTTGTTATTAGTTTATTATTGATATAAAAATTAAGAGTTAAGAAATTGTGATTATATGTAACCAAATGTATTAAATGTGCAATTAAAGATAATAAAAGAAAGTTCCTATGTAGCTTATCGCTAAGTTTTTTTTTACAGATCTTAACATATCCGCTTTGCCCGGGCTTCCGTATGTATGTTACTATACACTCATTTTATTACTTTTGTATCTTTTTAGCCCTTACGATGACCCACAATGAGGGTCGAAACGTTGGCAGGCAATAAATAGTTTAAAATACTAAATTGTTTCTTTAAGTGACCTCCACTGGGGATCAATTCCTCCCTGAGAAAGGATTAGATGTGATATGAACAATTCGGAAACTGAGCAAAAAGAGCAGGATCAGATTTTCCAAAATGAGGACGACGTCCTTTGAATCGAAATCTACACAATACTAAGGCGCCTGTCCCGTTACAACCCAATGTTTACAACAAAGTAATCCTAAGCAGTCCAAATTAGAGTAAAGAAGTTGAGATAGAGGGGAGGAGGGTGGTCCATGGAACCACTTTGTGAGTTATAACTCCCCGGATTAGAGATAATACAACCAGGCAGCTGAGGGTCCTAATTCACGGCTCTGAATAAGATTGACTTTATTAAGATTCGCGGCCAGGTTGGCAAAAACAGGAAATAAACAAGGCCGTAAGGAGCTATGGTAATAATTCATGTTGTGCCACTGCAGAGGTTGACATTACTCAATTGAATATTCAAAGGACAGTCATTCTAAACTTTATTACCACCGATGGAGTATTGTATTATTGTATTGTGGCGGGATAATACATTTTTATGAACGTTCTCTATGGCCACATCAAGGAGTAGAAAGTAGGACAATAGAATATATTATATGATTAGCTTGAGGCCCATGTCATATCTTTAAATGTCATTCTTTCCACGATTTGTAAAAATAAATCCTAATTAATGTAGATTAGCACTAAAATACAGTCATTTTTGAGATAGATTAATAACTTACCATTAAGTAGGAAGGAAATAAACCTCGGAAGAAATTGATTGTCCAAATTGTAAATTTCGATCACATTTTTACTTTCACTTTATCCACATATGAAGCATATAAAAGTGAAAGTTTTCGAGTACGGTAATTGAAACGTTGATGTCCAAATGGCACTAACTAACACGTTAATGAAATTGATTATTGCAGCGTTTGTAATTATTTCTAATGGTCATTCGAATTTTATGCTTAATGCTTTTATTTTCAAAAGGTACTTTTTTATTTCGCTCCAAATCATGAATATCTCCTTCCGCACCGTTAAAAAAACTTTATTGATAAAATAAATTAAAAAAATTATAATTTTAATGCAAAAAAAAATCTAATAAATCAGTAATATATCAAATCGCTGCAAATTATTACACAATGGTTTATTATTCCCAAATAACTACATTACGGTATAACTGTTTATTGTGTTTAGCTGTTGTTGGGCAATCATGTAATATCAAAACCAACAATTCAAAGGATAATAACTAATGCTGATTTCAAAACGCTATATCTCTGCTAGTTCTAAACCGATTTCAATCATTTTTTTTTTTCTTTTTTTTTTTGGTATACAATTTAATATTCTATGAAATAGCATTAAGAGCAAAACTTAGGTGTTTTTTTATTTATTAATTAGGAGAAACGGATTTTTATTCGTTATTCGTTCGGATTCTACGCATCTTGAAACGCAAGCCCTCAAATTTTGAGAGGGAGAGGAGTATCTTTTTTGTGGTCGATTAAAAAAGGTGATTTTGGCGCTTCCCATAACATTCTCTATAATGGATAAAAGATTTTGGAAATCAACGTCTCAATTTTTTATTCCGGGTTTTCTGCAAAATTACAAGTTTTTAATTTCCCCTGAAAATGTGTCTAAAAACGTTGGTATAAGTATTTCTGGTAAAATAAAATCTAATTTTGGCGAAATAAAACAAAATCGGCTTACTTGAAGTGTGGTCTACGAATTTAACAGAACACCATTGTCTCAATATGGGCTCAAAGGATAATTATTAAACTCATTATATCCAGTAACAATCAAAATGGTACTATAGGTCGAATTTTTTCCCCTAAAGTACTTTAAATTATGTATATTTAAAATTAATTAATTGATCGATAAATGAATCATGGTTGAATGAAGATAATAGAAAAAGATATATTAATTAACAATATCGCCGAAGATATGTAGACCCCATATTCTTATTATTTTATTTTATTTTTTGTTTTATTGTAGTTTTCTTTTTTTTTGACTAAAATCGATTTTATACTTTCTATTCTTGACTCAAACTTTCTTATTTTATACATTCATTACTTTTCTTTCTTTCTTTACTTTTTATTTATTTTTTCGTTTTATCAATTTAATTTAATTATTCAATTCTTAGGAATAATTATAAATCTATAATTTTTAGGGGTGTCTTTTGTATGAGACTATACCCCCACGTTTTTAAATGTTATCAGTATACTGATAGCTCTTTTATTTAAAAAAAACCTATATATGGCTCATGCAGCCGAACCGAAATAAAGAAATATTAAATAAAATACAAAAATAAATAAGTAGAGAGTTACGAAAACCGCTTAAGCATAAGTAATTGTTGTAGAAAATATTTTTCTATCAAATAAATCTATTGTTAAAACATGCAATTTTGTAAAAAATGTTTTATCGTTCTTTTATAAAATATGTTTATGTTTATTCTGAATCTTACAAATAGCCTAAAAAAATTTATTATATAAAAATTGTATAAATCAAATAAATAATTGTCTGTGATATATAAACCAAAATAAATGTAAAATATTTGGATATGTTGATTCACAGAGTAGATATCTACCATCTACTCTGTGAAATCAACATATCCAAATATTTTACATTTATTTTGGTTTATATATCACAGACAATTATTTATTTTCATTTATATGAATTTTTATATAATAAATTTTTTTAGGCTATTTGTAAGATTCAGAATAAACATAAACATATTTTATAAAAGAACGATAAAACATTTTGTACAAAATTGCATGTTTTAACAATAGATTTATTTGATAGAAAAATATTTTCTACAACAATTACTTATGCTTAAGCGGTTTTCGTAACTCTCTACTTATTTATTTAAGAGTGAATTATCGTTATATTAATAAAATTTTATTTTTCATGATTTAGTATTTATGCATTGTAAAGTGTTCTTTTATGTAAAGAAGGAGATGCATTTTTTATTTGAATTACTTTGTAATACTCAAAAATAAGATTAGATAAAGGAAATTCTACTTTATAATCGCAACCTTATATTCCGACTTAAAGAAAAACTTAATAATGAACATATAAAGTAATATAAGTAAAGAATGTTTTTTTTTTTAAACTACATATTTTTATTTATTTATTTTTATGTATACAGAGCATCTATATCGGTAACTGATCTATCAGCTATCATCGGTTTGCTTCCACTATCCGTACAAACAATTTCATAACTTATCAACTCTGGATGAGGCCATTTTATCTGAATTCAAACATGAACAGCAGTGAACATTGAGAAAAAATCCGCTGCAGTAGTATCACTCGAAATTTTATCTTGACCTATTCTCACCTGAGAGGTGCGTAGAAATTAAATGAATTTAAATGCCTCTAAATTATTTATTTATTCAATTATGAGTGTTAAGTATGAATGTTTTCGTAGCGCCATTGTGATTATAAATCCACGAAGCTTAAGGTATAAAAAATATCGCTTTCAAGAGTAGAAAACGGCATGAAATCCTTATTATTGGCAATTTAGAATGATTGTTAAAGTAAGAGGAATTCGAAAGCAAATTATAAAAACAAAATTGTTTTTAAATATATGTTAGTTAATTAAAACGCTTCCAAATGCTTTAAAAATGCAATTTTATGGTATAGTTTTGCAATTTGTGACATAACAGAGTACTGAAACAAAATATTAAATTTGAACCACGGTTTCAGGTCATGAGAAAATGTGTAATTTTTTTTTCTGCTATATAAATGTGTCTAGATAATATGGTTTTAAACACGCCTTACCTTATCTAGGGAAGTCAAATTACGAAACATATAATAAGGTTAATATGAAATAAATAATTAAGTATTGAGTCCGTGAAAAATTACGAATCAGAATTTTTAGTGAGATTATTGTATGTGTTTCTACTAGCTAAAAAATGAAAATTCGTAAGTACCTGATATTACTTATTTAGCAGATCTAGTTTAGGCTGTTTAAGAGGAATTTGAATTGCCTAAAATCTCACTTCATATTCATCAGCCATCATATTTTTCAAAACGTTTTTATGTCAAATGTGTCAAGTTATTATATAGAAAATCAGGTACGGCTATTCAAACTTTTACTTATTCCCCAACTTAAAAGAAATGTAATAAGTTTATATTGAATTAGGTCTTAAACTTCCATTGATATTCCATTTCATCTCTATAAAAATATCATTTTAAATTAATAATGCAATAAATAAACTATCATCAACAATAAACGCTGATGTTGAATGTTTTTTAACACTCCGCTTTAAATCGTCCAACTTTATATATTTCTTCCAAAATTATCAGCTTTTTAAGGATATACAAATAACCGCAAACGATAATTAAATCTGGAAAAATATTTGTCCTTAATTATTTATTTATTTAACGTCACTTTATGCTACTGTGACTAGTCGGAGGATGTTACAGTTCTATGAAATAAGTCCTAACATATGTCTATCCAAGATTAATTAGTATAGATATCTTCACGAGTACCTGACATCACAAAGGCTCGTGACCACCATATTTTAATAATAATAGAGAAAACATAAATAAAACTTATATTAATGAAAATATACAGTTTATGTGTGTACAAGAGATGATTTTCTCCCTTTGTAGTGACATCCTTCTCTCTCCATCTGCTATGCTATTTTTTCTTTAATATAATTTAAAAATGGAAAGACGATTATATGTGCTTCAGGTACGATTTTCTTGAAAACATAATGCATATACATATTTCACACTCAAAAAAGGAATTGTTAACTTTCTTTTCTTACATATTTATTTTTCTCCACATCTATTACATAGTTTTTCTACGATTCGGGGTTCTTTCCCCATTATCAAAACTTTTTGTATCAATCATTTTTTAACACGCAACACATTATATTATATATCTAGCTTACTGTTATTCGTCCTATTTTGCTGTTTATTGGCTAACTGTTTCTATTATTTCTAATTTTAAATTAAAATACATGGAATAATAAAATTACAAAAATATAAATCAATATAACCAATAATCAATTACATAGATGGACCAAATGAAGCATTATCTAAATTTTTAAATCCTTCCCTAAATCAATTAAATATAAATAATAATTATGATATAAAAAATGCAATAGAATTAAAAGAAATTCTCAAAAAAAGATAATTCAGAAAGAAAAACTATGAAATGATTAGTTTGGATGTATTGTAGTATCACTCTTACCAATATTCCCATAGAAGAACGTATCAAAATATTGTGAGATAATTGGGATTCCATTAAAAACCGTGCACCAATAAAAGACAAAAAAAAAAAAAAGAGGATTTCTAGAAAAGAGAAAATCATTTTATGCCGGCTCCGTATAGGACATTGTCAGTTTACCCACGGTTACCTTTTGAGAAATCTGCATGCACCCACCTGCGAATATTGCGATAATGTTCCAAAATCTATTCAGTATCTATTATTAGATTGTCCCCTTTTCGAAACATCAAGACGTAAAATTAAACTGACAAGAACCCTGAAAGATATATTGAATGATGATGAGGACAAGGTGAAAAAGTTACTGAGTTATTTAAAAGAAATTAAGTATTACAACCAAATATAAAAAACCATAGTTGCCAATGACCCTGTATGGTAGAGGCAAATAACAAAATATAAAAATAATAAATAAATAAAAAAAGGAATTAATTCATGCACGAAATTTAATTATTTCAAATATAAAAACGAATATTACAAACAATTAAATGGATTACTTATGGGTGGGGTTTTATCGGTTAATCTAAGCGGAATATATTTGAATAAACTAAAAAAGTAAAATTAGAAATAATAGAAACAGTTAGCCAATAAACGTCAAAATAGGACGAATAGCAGTTAGCTAAATATATATAAAAAATATATAAATAAAAATATATATATAAAAAAAAAAGTGTTGTGTTAAAAAGTGATTTTAAAAAAAGTCTTAATAATGGGCGAAGAAATTCCGAAACATAAAAAAACTATGTGATAGATTGTGAAGAAAAATAAATGTGTAAGACAAGGAAGTTACGGAGTACTTTTTTGAGTGTGAAATATTAAATAAAAAATTATAAAGAAAATAACAGAAATATTTTAAATAAGTATTTTTATTGACTCCGCTCGACTTACCACAAATACGTTTTGCGAAACTTGGTATTTTGGACTAGGAAGTAAAAATTGAACTATGTCCACAGAAAAAAGAATATCTTTGCCAAGCGGAACAATAACATATTTTTATAAAGGAAACTAGAATAATACCGGGCGTAAATAGATTTGGGTTTTGTGCAAGAGTGAAATGTGCAGTTAATGTCAGCTGCATGGTCCGGGAGATGTGACACTGATGAAGTTGGCTGCAAGCCAATGCAAGCCTTCTCGGAGTCAACATCACGCAGGGTCCATCTTGGCGATGCCTGTCTTTGTTAATACCTAGATCGTTTTGATCGGTTTTACTACGGTTAGCTTCAAAAATAAAATTATTATAATGCAAACGTGGATAAAAAAAAAAAAAAAAAAAAAAAATGATTAATTAAAAAATAGATGATTTTGGTATACCAACTTTAAGTGAACTTAATTTAATTCATATAAATCAATAAATTTATTAAAAAATCTTGTATGCACAACACACGACTTTCGCTTACCTCCGTTTTAACATCAATTAAATCATTTTTAAATAAAGTTAGACATGAAAAGGGTTACAGAATTACATAGTTGTGTTTACTAAAACACGTATTTTATTAAATAATCTTTTGCATTATTATCTACAACTTACCTCCATTGTTAAAACTGATTAAAATTTTTGAAATACTGTTAGAGCTAAAAAATGGTTATAAAATTAATTAACGTAAATAAACGTATTATATTAAATAATTTATTAAATTGTTACCTACAGCAATCAGTTAGTTTTATCGGCTTTTTATGACTCTCAATTAAGTTTTAAAAGTTTGTGTATCAGATAATACAATATATATTTTGTAAAATCTTTAGCTTTCTATTAAACATATTTATTATTATTCTTATGTTAAAAAAAATAACATTCAAAATTCTTTTTACTCTTTTCTCCTTTAATTAGTTATTGAATTAGTTGAACTTTTTTATTTAGCCGCTTTCTATCCATGTTAATTAGATGATAGGGTTTATTTTCTGGAATCAAGGCACTTTAGAGGAAAAAAATATAAGATATCTGCATTTTTAAGCCCTGTCAGACTATTTCAATCAGATTGAAACTGAATGATATTAAAGCCCAGTTATAAACATTTTTTTTATTTTTTTTTTTTTTTTGTTTACCCCTACATCGCTTTTGAAGGATATATGGGGCTTTCTCGGGCCAGGGGATGATGGCGGAGAATAAATGCCTAGATAAAAGCCCACCTTCCCGAGATTATTAAAATTAAATTATTTGGATTTAAGGTTTTGGTTATCAGTTGCTAGGCAATGCGCGTTCAAAGCAACGCGCACAGACCTACATTCATGCACACACAGACATACTTTTTTGAGAAACTTGGTAATTTGGAATCTTAAAACCCTGATTAATTTTTATATTTTGAATTAATATAATGTTTTAAAATTAATAAAATAATGACTTGCTTTTTCCACTTGTTCTGCTAATGTATTGTATAAATTTAAAAAAATACCAATATTGGTTTTATTTAACACTTTAAAGAAAAAACCATCTTTCTCCATTTCAGTGACTTTACAGATATTTAAAAAAAATCGTTTATAAAAAAATTAATTAATATTATAATAATATGAAAAAAATCACAAAATGTTTTAAAAAGTAATGGGGAAAAATGAGTATGTAAATATACATGAATTTTTTTGTTGTTTTTTTAATAGTTCAATAAATGGCATCCAATATCTCCGTCCGATAGTTGTGCAAGGTAAACGATAATTTTTTTTTTTTTAGCTCCTCTAAGAATTTACTGATTGAATGACAATGTCGAAACATCGCACAGAATCAAAGTTCAGTAATAATCAAAATAAACAATTCGTAAGTAGGTAAGATTAGGTTGATAAGAAGGCAAGGATGGAACGATAGGCATATAAGGTACGACAGTTTATTGAGTTTATAAAGATCTAACGTGACTAGTAATTATTAGGTCTAAACTGATAGTGAGGTAGTCTAGGAATACGCTAATACCATTGTCCTATAGTTGCCTATGATATGAAAATTACGATGATAGAGATTACGATTAATATAGTTTCGTAAAAAATCAAAATTTAATCCTCAATGCTGGAAATATGATTAACTTTTAAGAAAGTCACACATTAGAAAACGGTCCAAGTTGGGTAGTACAACTGTATTCAATCCCCAACGGGTGCCTAACATAACAGCCTTCTATGCTCAAGGTGGCAGGTTCAAACCTGGCAGGTGACCCTAGACTTTTTTAATAGTAGTAAAAAATCCTTAGCTAAGCCGTCCTTCGGAGGGGACGTAAAAAGGTGGCAATGAGCCTTACGCGATGTCAGACACTCGGTAAAGATCCCTATCCTAATTAAACCCATAAATATAATTCCCATTTTAGCATCCTCCAATCAACCACAGCAATATAAAGTTAAGTTAAGTGAAGATGTTAAACAATCAACAAATTAACGAATTAATAACAATCAAAAAAGTAAAAAATCATGGACTCGAAATAGCAAACGTGTAGCTTTATCGATATTTTCTAACTCAGAACTATTGACACCAATAGGAAATTTAGAATATATGATGATATTTTAAATTTATAATAATAATAGGCTTACCGAACCCAAAGGTTCGATGCCGATACCACCATCCGCAATTCCGCGTTTGTGCAACCTTTAATTTATATTTATATTATGATCAATTTGTATTACAATCAATATTTTAAATTAGCCATAATTATTTATTGTTCTCATATCAGTGGTTATTTTGTGAAAAGTAACGACATTCCTCCTCTTATGAGTAACATAAATCTTCCATTTTTGTTTATATCACAACTGCATTGTTACGGTGACATCCGAGATTGTGACTGCGGATTCCTAAGCTCATTAGAGCCGTTTTTGCTAAGAAAAATGTGACTTTTCGATCGAATATTAATTCGCATTTCAGTCTACCTAAGATGACCTAAGGAGACCCTAAGAAAAGAGTAGATGTTTCTGCATAGACGTACAGATGTACCTAGAAGACTACCTGGCTATAGCGGATAGACACGAAGATGATGCAACTAGTTCAGCAAACACAATCATAGAACCTGAACTATTTTTGAGCACCCAGAACCCGTGTTGAGGATAGTAAAGGAACTGGAGAAAAATAAAGTAATAAATCTTATTAAAGTATTATAAATACGACTTTCACTTACCTCCGGTAATATAATCAATTTTAGAAAAAGAAATAAAGTAAGGTTTAAAAAAAAGGTTGAAGAATTGCATAGAGTTTCGATGAAAACATGTGTTTCAGATTAAATAATCTAACTGTAAAAATCTGGTGCGGGTAACACACGACTTTCACTTACCTCCGTTTTAAAACTAGATTGAAGAATTTCCAAATACAGTGAGAGATGAAAATGAGTGCAAATATAAAAGAACAAATTAAACTGAATTTCTATAAAAACATGTGTTTTATTTAAAATCGATTACCTAGTTATTTAAAATAATCAGTTAGTTTTATTGGCTTTCATCACTCTTTATTAACTTTTAAAAGCTTGAATATAAGTTAATATTTTTTCTAAAACATCCCTTTTATGTATATTACTGCTCTTATGTTCAAAAACAAAAAAATGCATTAAAAAAATATTATTTTAGTTTTTTTCTTTAGTTTGGTATCGAATTCATTCAATTTATATATTTACCAGTTTTTCATCAGGGGTAACAAGATAATATAGTTATTTTTATAGAATCAACAAAATTAAAGGTACTTTAGAAGAAAATAATTTAAAATATCGGCATTTAAGCTATGTCAGACTATTTTAATCAGAATGAAACCTACTTGATGTTAAAGCCTATTAAATTTTGCATTGATATAGCGAGTTGAATCATAATAAGAATTATAATAATATAATAATAAGAAGAACCGTTTTTGACAAAATGGAAAACAAGTGCAAAATGCATGGTATAAAGTGGCTCTTCTGGTAAGCTCATTTTGATGAAAAAAGTTTTGTAACGTCTCGGGCGTATATTTGTCTTATAAAAATATAAATATAAAATTTAAGTTTCATCGGACTTTTAGTTTCCGCCCGGAGTTACCACACACGGACATACATACACACACAAGTTTTTGTGGACTTGATTATTAGGACTCAGGGGACCCTAAAATGTGTATTTCCGTTGAAAAGTGGAAAATTTTCACGATCGCAATAGTTTCCCTTACTATATACAGTAAGTGAAAGTAAAAATTATTATCAACAATAATCACATGAGTTTATGCTTTTTTATTTTTCTGCACTACATTTTATAGCGTTGTTTCGGCATGTTATACATCTGTCTATATAACTATTCTTGGGTTCAAAAAAAGGGGGGAAAAACCTCTAAAAAATATGTTTCCTTTTTTTCTCCTTCAGTTAATTATCAAATACGTTCACATCTACATTAACCGTTATTAATCAATGCTAATAAGATTTTTGGATTCTGCATATCATGAAAAGTGAAAACAAATTTAGAGGTATGAGGAGGGAGAAGCATTATTATATTTTTTTCATGATCCATTACAATAAAGACAAAAATCTGATGCGAGCAACACATAACTTTAACCTATGTTCGTTATTAAAATCAATTTCAGAAAATAAGGGATGAAAAAAGGTAAAAAATTACATTGAGTTTTCATGGAAACACATGTTTCAATAATATATTATACTGTTATTTAGTTAGTTTTGTCCAGGTTTTATCACTCAATATTACCTTTTACAACTTTTTATGTAAGATAAAAAAAAAAAGCCATAATCTTTAGCTTTTCAACGATATACATCTAAATATTATTCTAATGCTAAAAAAAAAAAATTATATATACAAAAACATTTTTGCTAATTTAGCCTTTAGTTACTGGTCATATTCGTTCAACTTATACATTTACCGTTTTTTATCAATGCTGGATAAGATGATACGTTTCATTTACTCGAATCTACAAAATAAAAACTAGTCCAAAGGAAAAAAATATAAATTATCGGCATTTAAGCACTATCAGACTATTACAATAAATATGTGAAGTAACAAGAAAAAAAACAAAAAAAAAAATTTAAAAATGCTTGTGGGAAAAATGTAAGTTGTCATAGAACATAAACTAAAAAGGCAAACGAATTTTTTTTTTTTTTTATAAATAAATATAGCTAGGTCTTAAATGACCCCGACATTCCTAGTTCTAGCAAAAATATATTACGTAACGAAATATCTCGTTCATGGACCGACGTATATTATGATGGTCTCCACGAGTGTACACGGTAAATAGGTTTATTTAAAAAAAATATCAGATATGTAGCCGACTAAAACAATCACTAAGTCTACGCTAATGATCTGTTGGACTATCGTAGAAGAAAAAACGATGCAGATCCTGAAACTGTAATATTCCGGTTTACATAAAATAAATACTAGAATCGAAGACATAGTAAATAAGCGAGAGAAGTATGGAAGCCCAAGCAGCCGGATCAAGGCCTGAGAAAATTGTTAGCAATAATTAAAGGAGTTGAGGAGTTCCCAGATGGCATTCTTCTCCTATCCTCAGCAATCTACACAATAGCTCCGCTGTTCCTCCAACGGTCGAACCATGTCCAGGAGTTTCCTTTTCTTTTTTCCTACATGAGGAAGGAGCTAACTGTTAAGTGTAGCTGAGCCTGAAATTCGGGTTGTACATGGGCACCTCTGCTTCATTACATCTTAATACACATGTTCAAACCTAATTACTCTACAAGGCACGGGAATCAGAAATTTCTCAAGCTCCATAGAAAAACAAACGCTAGCATTTTGAGGAATGTGCACATTTACTAATAACCAAAATCTTCACAATAGCGTAATTCAAAGGTAGGAATTTGAGTTTTTTCTAGTTGGTGTGAAGTTTTGAGGGCTTCTCAAGTAATTTGTAGTTATCTGTGAACAGTTTCTAGTTATTTCAGTCAAGTGTAAGGATTTTCTAAAAGGATAAAACCAAAATTATAATTATTACTATTCAGGACTTTGTTATTATTTGATTTTGATCGACTATTATCGTTATGTGTCCATAAAAACCACCAACAAACTAAAACAATAATAAATAATTTAATTTAGTAAAAAATATATTGATATATAAAATATATATATTAAAAAATATAATATATATATATATATATATAATATATTTATAAAATACTTTGAATATTAATAGTGAAATCTACACCTCAAATACTTGCCTATTGACATTTGCAATCATAAGATAAGTTGCTACTTTCATAAAAAATTAATTAATAAATTCATTATCAATATATTATAGATGTGAAGACAATTATCTTGTATTTTAAATTAAGTTCAGAAAGAATTATACCGTTTTCAAGCTATCAAATTGCAAAAGAATGTCAAATCAATGACTATCAATTATATTCAGGAAAAAGAATGGCCACGACTCCTCAAAACGCAATATCTACGTTAATATTAACTAATTTCGATGTTTTTTTTACTTTCACTAACCTATTTTTGAAATATAGAGGAAGAGAAAGTATTGCGATCGTCAAAATTTTCGAATTCCAGTTTTCCAACGGAAATACATGTTTTAGGGTCCCTGAGTCAAACTAACCAAGTCCCTGTGTGTGTGTTGTAACTCCGGGCGAAAACGAAAAGTCCTATGAAACTGAAATTTTATATTTAAGACGACTATACGCCCGAGATGTTACAGAACCTTTTTCATTAAAATCAGCTGACCGGAAGATCTACTTTATACGATGCATTTTGTACCTTTTTACGTTTTTACAAAGAGGTCGAGCTCGAAAACAAAAGACGTACAAACTGAAATTTCATATTTAAGAAAACTATACGCCCGGGAGTTACAGCAATTTTTTTACTAAAATCTCAAAAACGGCTCAAAGATTTTTATTTAACTCACTATATCGATGTAAAATTTGATGGGTATTAATATGAAGTAGGTTTCATTCTGATTGAAATTGTCTGAAAGGGCTTAAATGCCGATATTTTAAATTTTCTTCCTCTAAAGTACCTTTAATTTTATAGATTTAAAAAAAATTTAAACATTATCTTATTAGCATTGATAAACAACCGATAAATATGCATGTTGAGCGAATTTGATAAACAACTAAAGGAGAAAAGTGCTAACATATTTTTTTATGCAATTTTTGTTTTTTTGAACACAAGAATTGTAATATAGATGTATAATATACCGTTGGATAGCTAAAGATTAAAAAAAAAAATATTATTTATACAAGGAATTTAAAGGTTAATATAAAGTGGTTAATACAATAAGCCAACTGATTGTTTAGATAAATGTATAGATTATTTAATAAAACACATGTTTCTATTGAAATTCAAAATAATTAATTCTCTAATTATTTATTTGTACCTTTAAATATATTTAAAAATTCTTAAATTGATTATAAAGACGGAGGTAAGTGAAAGTCATGTGCTGTGCGCACCAGATTTATTATTCTGTAAGACATTTAAATTGTTGGTATTTCTTACTCTAGAAGGATATTTTTTATCAGTTGATTTCACAAAACATTTTATTCGTATTTACGTTTATTATGATTATGTTTATTATAGCGTAAAATATTCGACCGAAGAGAGATGAAGCGGCCACTGGGGAGTTTAGAAGGTTGCACAACGCGGAATTGTGGAACTTGTGTCTGTGAATATAATTGAGATGATAGTATCGCGGAGACTCAAATGGGCGCGTAAAGTTGTTGGGCTCGGTGAGGAACGGATTCCGAGAAAGTTGGTATTCGTTGATCCGTATCGGCATCGAACCTTCGGTTCGGCAAGCCTATTATTATTATTTACTATAATAATAAATAATTAAATGTAAATATTTTTATATATTTTTTTTACCTATTGTGGTGATTCAAAAATACTTTTTCCTCATTTAAAAAAATTCAATAGTCGACATTTTGAAACCAAATGGCTGATATTAAGTCAAATAAGTGTTAGATGATTTTCGAATAGAGGCGATAAAATAGGGATGGTTTTGTTCTTCGATATTTGGATTGTAGGTATCTTGCAACTCATGAAAACCCAAATATTAAGGTGTGTGAAGGGAGAGAGGATTATTTTTTATTCATGGTTCATTAATGAAAAAAATCATTTGCGCGCAACAAACACAACACGTACCTTCGTAGTTGAAAGCAATTTAAGAACTTTTAAATAAAGTTAGAGTTTAAAAATGTTGCAGAATTACATTGTTTCTATAGAAACATGTGTTTTATTAAATAATAGATACATTATTATCTACAACAAGCAGTTTAATCCGCTTTTCACCACTGTTCATTACTTTGTAAAGCTTTCTGCCAAGATAATATTTTTTTCTAAAATATTAGCTATCCAAAGGTATACATATTTTTTTCCAGTGGGCGAAAGGTCGTGTAGGCTCTAGGCTTCGCGGTGTGAAACTTCTGGGAGATCACACTAACGATTCTCGATGCATTTTGTAGTGTAGGGTCATCACTCCATACGTCTAATTTTGTGAGGGCCACAATTTGGCTGACGGGTCTCACACATACCCGGGAGAGAGGCTGTGAGTGAATATCCATTAATTGAATGCTTGAGATAATGTCCCTCCGGGACTGGGATTTGAACGCACAACCTTTAGCATGAGAGACAAGCGCGCTAGCCACTCAGCCACGGGCTCCCCTAATAGTATATTATATATCTATATTAATGTTTAAACAAAAAAAAATTCACCTTTAGTTGGTTTTTATATATATACATATTTATCTGATTTGTATCAGTGCATTAATAAAGATAAGGCCTTTTTTTTCGAATATACAAATTTAAAAGTACTTTAAAGGAAGGATATTTAAGCCCAGTTAGACTTTTTCATTCAGACTGAAACCTACATCATATTAAAGGTAATTAAATTTTTTTATCAAAATCGTTTAAACCGTTTTTGAGAAAATCTTATAACAGTGCAAAACGCATAGTATAAAGTGGATCTTCCAGTGTACACAACTTTTAGCGAAACTGGGCCATTTGAGTCCTCTGGAGACCTTAAAACATGATTTTGCGGCAAAACTCGAAATCGAAAATTTTCACCAATACTTTATTTCACCGGTATATTTAATTTAATAATAAACAAAATTTAAGACTATGTATATTCGAGTTGGAAGTCGTTTTTTCTGAACAATTACAGTCGGTTTTTACTACAATAATTTTTTTTTTATCCAGGTATATTAGCAGTAGTTTTAGCAGGTAAGGAACCTTCGGCAGACGCAGGATACTAGAGTGCTTAGAATTAGTCAAGTTGGGTAAGTTATCCTGGAGAACTGACAGCTAGGACAACTAACTTACCGCCTCCCCTCTCTTTTGTTGTCTGTCTGCTGCGGTCCTCTGTCAGGCCTTCCTGGTAAGATGGGGGTCTTTCCGAGAACTCTTGTCTACCTGCTCTTCTTTATCCTGCTCTTGGAGCACGCTACACGGCGAGAGTAAGAAAAAGTAAAATATTTAAAATGTGTCGTTTTTGATTTTTGTCGGAAGTTTATTAACACTTTCAACTATATAATAAATATTCATTATCGCATTTTTTATAAACTGGTCATTTTGGTACCATTGTATACCGACCAAATTATTACGCTTTCTCAAATTGAGGGTTTACTTTCCAAGATACGTAATCCGAGTAACGAAAAAGAAAAAAAAAACCGTTTTACCTCTGTAGACTTTTCTCAAAACTACAGGACCAATTTTATTGAACTCGGCACAAAATGGCAACGATCAAATATGATTTTAATTCAATAACTCAGTTATTTTTTAAGATAGATACAAACTTTATAAGAGTTTTTTAAATAAGAAACCGCGAATAATTATAAAAATGAATAAACAGAAAATAAACAAAATTGATATTTTATCCATTAATAATCCTATAAACTCAGTTATTTTTTAATTCTACAAAGTTTTAGAACCATTACACCAAGATTAATTATAAACCAGAAAAAAAAAAAGAATTAAATTTCACCTATATACACGCCCTTAGTTATTTTTCAAGATATGTCAAGGTTATTGAATAAATGCCAATTAATAAATAAATACCAATATTTTAGTTGTTTTTACTATCCTAATTGCGACAAGCTGTAATATTACGCAATAAAGTGTTTGGATTGAAACAAAGAACAAACAAGCAAGCTAAATCTTGATCTTTTAATTATAATAACGATAATTAATATATCTCAAAATTCTGAATGAACTTAAAAAAAAAAAAAAAAAAAATATATATATATATATATATATATATATATATACATATATATTATTATTATTATTATTATTATATGAGTATGTACTTGGGCATGTGTCAGGTATCCCTTCAAAATCCCTATCTTAATTAAACCTGGATAGGAGAAATGTTTCACTCTGACTGTCAAATCGTCCGATAACTATAAAGGGATTTTGAATAAATAAACAAACAAGAAAATGTTTCATATAAAACCTTAAGAATTCAGTAAATTCACAGTGAGTGTATATTGAGTAGTAATTTAACTATTTAGATATCCTAATTTGAATTAACGTTTCTTCTAACGTTATAAATACATATAAATGGAATTATTACACCCATAACACAGTAATTTTCGACGAGAGAGAAAAGTATGTATAGAGTTGTAGAATCACTAAAGCAGGCTTAAAAAAAAAAAAAATAAAAAATATATATATATATATATATATATATATATATATATAATATATATATATATATATATATATTGAAATCTCGCCTTTAAATACGCTTGTAACTACGTTATTTTCGAAGACAGAGAAAAAATGTATTAGTGCTTTTCAACAAAAAAAACAAAACACGAATAATTATATAAAAGAGAAAAAAAGAAAAGTAAAAAATTGAAATTTTACACATAAATAAATACGCTCATAACTCAGTTATTTTTGAAGATAAAGAAAAGTATGTCTAGTGTTTTAGAATCAGTAAAGAGCAGTTTAAAAAAAAACAACTGAAAAAATAGAAATCTTGCCTCGTAACTAAGTTATTTATATTTTATTAGTTATATTTTTTAACATTTTAATGTTCTACATTAATCTTTTTTTTTTTATTTCTGACGTCAGTTGTTACATCAAGTTAACGGCACTCTGATCATAATGGATTTGAAAAAAAACATGCTACAAAATCCCGTCACTAAAACTAAAAATAATTCTATAATTTGGCTCTTTGACGCATTCTTTTAACGAAAACATGTTATAATTTGTATTTCCTCTTATAAAACGTCGTAATTAAATCTCATTTTAGAACATTCGTAATTAAGTATAACCCTTTTAGAACATATTTAAATTTTACAAACACAAAAATAAACAGCCGATTTTTCGATATTAACTGTACACTGCTTTTATTCAGTTTAGATTACCGTGGTATTCGCGAATTTGTAAGAAATCCAATAAAAACGAATACAACAAAATACCCATTTTAAAATATTACGAATATTTAATTTCAACAATTTCTAATTCGTTTTGAATTCCGACTCTCTTGTAGTTCAATACAACCTTTCGTTGGACAGCCCATGTCACAATTGAATGGTTGGGCCTCTGAGCAGTGTAGCCAACCCAACAGATCATTACCATTTACAAGCTGGTTTATGCAAATGCCCACTTGATTTTGACAAGTGTAAAGTGCAACGCTCTGTTGGTACACCTGTATTTGCTAAAGGCATTATGGTTTCAAAGAGAAAGTCATTCTAAAACTTTTTTTTTTATGCCGATTTTTTTTCTCGTCCACTAAAACAAATATATCAAGATATTTATAAGACATATTAATATTTATTCATCAAGAATTAAAAAGGAATAGTTTTATTATTTTATTTTTGAATTAGCCAGCTGTTATTATAGGCCAAAAAATATTGAAATCGTGTCGAATGATCCAATTTTCATGTCCTGCTTTGAAATAGATTTATGTTAGTGTTCTACATTCTTTCCCTAAAAAAAAAAAAAAAAATGTATATATATTTCATTTTTATTAACTCGCGAATGAATTACAGTATTTCTGAGGATGGAGGACAAAGATCTTGTACAGTGACTTACTCTATCATATTATTTTACCTACTTTGACTTTTTTAAATTAAATTTTTGCAAAAATGACGAAATTTAATAAAAATATACTGCGACATAAGGATTTTTTTTTAAATTGCAGGCGTCCTGAAGATGGGTGAAATAGCCCGAAACTTTGATAACTCATTTTTATTCCAAAAAAAAAGGCTTTTGGAAGAATTGAAAAAAAAAGTCACTTAGAAGCTTAGAAGGTTTAGAAGAAAAACACGATTTTTTTTCATAGGAACAATTAATTCCAGACGATTACTTTTATCAGACCATATTCAAGAGAGTCGTTTAAAAGATAAAAATGGACACCCAGTAAGAAATTAATCTAGGAAATTCATTTTTATGACCTTATTAAGGAATATCACGAGAAACTATATCAAATTCGCTAGATGCTCAGCAACGCAGTTGTGAATATAAATAATAATTTATTAATTTATAATTAAAATTGAACATAAAAAATACGTTACAAATTATCTATTAAAACCTTATTTTTTTAATCATAAGATGATAAATTGAGTTGGTGTAATTTTATAAACTTTATACTATCACAAAAATAGAAAAAACAAAACAATAATTGATATAATATAATATATATATATATATATATATATATATATATATATATATATATATATATATATTATTTAATATAGGAGATAAAATATAAAATCGGTAAAAATTTAAAAAATTGAAAACATGTAAAATCATTTGAATTTCGGCTAAATTGGTTTTTTTTGGCCCACAGCCATATCAAAAAATAGGAAGATGTTTGAAAAAATTAAAAAAAACTAATAAATATGATTTATTTCTTGTCATAAATGATAGTGAATTCGAAAATTGAGTTACAGAATAGCTATCTCGAAATCTGTTTCAGAGGCGAGAAAATCACCGTGAAAGGTCAAGTTCATTAGATGTTGCTCACAACCATGCTATATTGAATAACAAAATTGATAGTTTCCATTTTTTATCCATTTTCGTTTTTTCCGTAAAAAAATTGATAGTGTGTATGATTTACTGCCACTTAGATAGTTGAAATCATCATAACTAATAATTAAAAACCGTAGTTCGTTGAAAAAGAGAGAGTATAATGTTTAAGGTCAGAAATGAACGTATCTTAGTCATCTTTAATTTCCAACACATATATTTTATAAATTATAGTAAACATTCCGTTGAGGCTTCACTGACTATAAAATTAATTAATTATTTTGATGAATGTAACGTAAAAACTTGTCATCAAGATTTTTTTTTTTTTTTTTTTTTTTGTTATTCCGCATCTATCGTTTCGGATCATTAGTGTATCACGATTCTATATACATACAATATAAACATATGCAATATATACATATATATATATATATATATATATATTATATATATATATATATATATATATATATATCCATACAATATAAACATTGTATATATATATATATATATATATATTTATATACAAAAGACTGATGAATGTTTTGACAAAAAAAACATAAATCCATTGCTAAAGAACAATTTGGTTTTGTAAAAAAACATTCGGCGATCATCATCTGATAAAAATAGAAACTATAATTCAAGAAGCATTTTTGGTTAAGGAACATTGTAGATAATTATTTTATGTTGTTATATTATATAACCTAAAACACATGTTTCGAACAAAACTTAACATAATTCTTTAAACTTTTTCAATTCAAACTTTATTCAATAGTTTTTGAATTCATTTTAACAAGTTGTGTTAGTGAAAGTCGAGTGTTAGACGCAGAATTTTTTTTTCATTGTAAAATTAATTTTAACTAGGAAAGTGAAATAGGTGTTGAGCACAACAGAATTTGTTTTATCATTTTTTATAACGAACCTTTGCAATTGACAAAAAAAAAAAAATAATAAAAAAATTTTCAAGTACGTAGAACCCAAATAACGAATAAAAAACAATCCATTTGTCAGTCGTCCATCGTCCGCCGTCCGCGGCATTTCTCCGAAACTACTGTACTATTTTTTTTTTAATTCGCTATAAAAATACTTGGGCATACAACGATTATCCTAACACCTAGATGTTGATATCAGCTGGTTATTTTTTAGATGGCAGACGATTAAAAGTGATTTAATTCAACAAATCAGTTATTTTTGAAGATAGAGAACAAATATATTATTGTAACAAAAATAAAGGCGAAAAAAGGAGAAAAAAATACAAAAAATAAAATTGAAATTTTACCCATAAATACACCCATAACTCAGTTATTTTTGAAAATCGAGAAAATGTGTATATACTTTTAGAATCAGTAAAGCGCGATAAACAAGAAAACGTAAAGGAAAAATTGAAATCTTGCAATAAGCGAAGAAAAAAATTGAAATTTTACCCATAAATATTCCTATAACTTATATATTTTTGAAGTTTTATATATATATATATATATATATATATATATATATATATATATATATATATATATATATATATATATATATGCGTTTTAGAATCACTAAAGCACGATACACAAAACAAATATAAATAATAAAAAATAAAATAAAAAATGGTTTAGAACTTTTGAAATTAGCAGCAGTGATATTCTGTTTTTCTTTGAATCATTTATTGCTTTTCATATTTGTTAATTTCCTATTAAAAAGCTATATAATAAGTTATGCCGTCATACAGTTATTTGTAAATATTAACCAATGTCGGAATAGAGCTTTGGGGCTCATCTAAACCATCAAATTCTTCTCACATCCAATCCCTTTAATCCAAATGCCTTCGTAAAATCCTTAATCCTCCTTATTTTGTGACGAATAAACTTTTTTGTTTGTTTATTCTTTTAACATCACCTTATGCTACCATGAATAATCGGAAGATGCTACAGTGGGAGTACTAAAATTTTGCCTATCCAGGTTTTATTAGGATAGGGATCTTTATCGCCAAGGCTCGGGACCACCTTTTAAGGTCCCCTCCAAAGGACAGCATAATTAAGGATTTTTATTCCCACTAAAAAATTCTACGAACACTTGCGGATTTGAGCTCGTGACCTTTGGCATAAGAGTCTGTTATGCTAGCCACCCAGCTACAAGCAATCCCGTGACCAATAAACTGATCCATAAATAATTTAATGTTCCATATGTTGCTGATTTGGCCCAAACCAGATATCATTCCTTTCATGATAAACTCCATTCACACTCTAATCCTCTAGTTTCAATCCTTTCTTCCATTTCAATTGCTGATAATCCTCCGAAGCGTCGGAAAAGAAGATGGCCTCGAGACCTTCTAGTCTAGAATATTTTTGGAGTGCTGCCGATGGGTAGCTTCTCTATATTTGTTGTTCATGACTATTTTCTTTTAACCTACTTACTTGTGTTGTACAATACAGTTGTCAATATCAATAAATAATTTCAAAAAATAAATAATAAACCATTGTGTAATAATTTGCAGAGTTTTGCTCTTCATTACTATTTGTACTTAAATATAGGAAAAACCGATTAGTTAGTCCAATATTTCAGACTCCTTTTTGGACGTATTATAATAATTAGATAGTTACTTTACAATATCGTCCATTATGTTCCGGGAACGGAAGAGGCGTCCCTTGAGGTGGGCGACGAGCCGTGTCGGGGCTGACTTTCGCTACCGTGAAGCCAACAATAACAAAAAGGGAAGGCACAACTAATTCCAAACGGCCCAAACCTGAGGGAGGTGGGAAAAAAAGGACGGAGAAAAATGGCCTCAAATTTCAGCGCTGTGACCCAGAGCACGTGGAGTATTCGCTGCACAGCTTCTTGAATCTTTTATCGCCACCCGAGTCAGCTTTTTTCTGCAAGCGAGCGCCTCAAAAGGGTGGCGAGTCTTAGATGGGAAAAAATGGGGGAAATGGTGCTGACTCATTCCAATTATAAAGATAGCGCTGATGCTAAGGAGACAGCAGAGGAAGGGGAGAGTTTGAAATTGTTCCTTAATTTATGACCCGATTTCTTAAAACTCGTTTGCGATTCTCTGATGGAGTTGATAGCGAATGTGGGTCTTGCGCAGTTCGCTGGCTACCTTTCTTCGGTGGAAAAGAAAAGAAACTTTATTTACATATTTACAAATTGACAAAATATTTACAAATGGTTACGGATTAGATCCTTACAATCAGCATTTTTTTTTATGATAATCCATTAGCCTTAATGACTAATATATCAACAAAACCTACATATAAAAATCCGGTGAGCTCAACACACGACTTTCACTTACCTTCGATGTTATAATCAATTTAAGAATTTTAAAATCGTTTAGAGATAAATATAAATTGTTAAAGAAATAATTACATTTAGTTTCAATAGAAGCATGTGTTTTATTAAATAATCTATAATATTAGTATCTACAAAAATCGCATAGTTTCATGGGCTTTTCATCACTTTCCATTAACTTTTACAATTGTGTGTATAAGTTAATATTTTTCCTATAATCTATAACTTTCCAACAGTAGGTATATTATACATCTGTATTACTGTTTTTATGTTCAAAAACACAAAATTGTAAGAAAAAATATTTTTGCTCTTTTCTCCTTTCGTTGGATATCGAATACACTCAACTTCTATATTCACTCGTTTTATCATTATAAAAAGATGTATAGTTAATTTATTCAAATTTACAAATCGTAAATAGGTACAAAATACATGGTATAAAGTAGATCTTCCGATCAGCCGATTTTTAAGTATAAGTTGTTGTAACGTATTAGGCGTAAGTTGTCTTAAATATGAAATTTCAGTTTAGTGCGGCTTTTCGTTTTTGTGCTAGACTTACTACACACATACAGACCTTTTTGCTGAACTTGGTTATTTGGACTCAAAGAACCCTAAAACGTGTATTTCCCTTGGAAACTGGAATTCGGAAATTTCCACGATCGTAATACTTTAACTTGCTTCATATTTCATATATAGAGAAAATAAAAACGGACAGAATATTTGAAAATATAAAATTCAGTAATTAAAACAAACTAACAACACGTTCACACCGGCGCTGATTTATAATGTCTGCTCTGTTTTTTTTAATGTGTTAAGGTTCATCTGATGGAAAGTTGTATACAGCGTAAAAAGGTCTTTGCAATATCTATCAACGGGGTGGATATTTATAATCATCATTATGATATGATTTACATTTTTCGACCTTGTCCCTTTTTAATTTTTTGGGGTGAGGAGCGAAAAAAAAAATTCATTCCAACATAAATTTTGGAATTATATCAAATATCACATTTTATATGATATATTAAACATTCTTTCTATTCATCCATTTAATCTGAAAGGAATCTAAGAACATTCCTCAAAAGTTGCTGAGGGCTATAAAGTCAACATACCAGGAGCCAAAAGGTGTAGTGCGCTTAAATGGGCAAGAATCCAAAGTGTTTAATATGGAAAGGGAGTAAAACAGGGCGATTCGCTAAGTCCCCTTTTGTTTATTGTATATATAGATGAGATTGCCTCAATTTGCAAAATGCAGAATGCACATGGGCCAATGGAACCTGTATCATGTTGTTATACAGTTCCTCTTGGATGCTGACGATATAGTGCTTATAGCGGAATCCCCATAGCAACTTCAGTAGGCACTGACGGAGTGGAATGAGGAACTACAGAGAAAGGGAATGACAATCAATTCCACAAAAAGCAAGATTCTTCAAGTTGGTAGAGCTCAAGAAGATGTACAGATCTCCTGTGGTGGAGAATTGATGGAGGTGGTGACAGATTTCACGTATCTAGGCACAGTGATCAGTAGATCTGGGAAATTGGATTCTGAAATCTCAAGTAGAATTTCCAAAGCTAATTCCGTCTATTACCATATTTGCAACACGGTTATCGGAAAAAGAGAAGTAGTATGGAACGTGAAGTTACACCTATTCAAGTCTGAGCTGGATTATGAATGAGAGGCTAAAAAGTCGCATCACTGCTTTGGAAATGAAGTTTCTTAGAACAATTGTGGGGAAGACACAGAGATACAATGTCCGGAACGAAAAGGTCAGGAAAGAGCTTAATGTATGCTCTGTTCTAGAAGTTCTAGACAAGAGGCAATTGGGATGTACGGGCATGTCTGTCGAATGGAAAACCACCGGAACGCTTAAAACAATGGAGGTAAGGCCCTTAGGAAGAAGGCCTAGAGGACGCCCAAGGACCTCCTATATCACCCACATGGAGCGAATAGGGATGCGTAGAGGTAAAACTTTGGCCGAGTTAAGAAATCTTGCCAGGAACAGAGACGGTTGATACCAATGGCTGGGAGAATGCCCACGCTGAAAGGCAAATGGATGGAAGAGAAAGAAGAAGAAGAATCTAATAACTATCATTATTCAAATTCATAGGTTTGTTTGTTTATTTATTTAACGTCACTTGCTAATATTTATGCTACCATGGCTAATCGGACGATGCTACAGTGGGAGTCCTAAATTTTGCCTATCCAGGTTTTATAAGGATAGGGATCTTTAACGAGTACCTGACATCGCAAAGGCTCGGGACCACCTTTTACTGTCCCCTCCGAAGGACGGCGTAACTAAGGATTTTTTACTCCCATTAAAAAATCCTAGGACCACCTGCGGATTTGAACCCGTGACCTTTAGTATGGGAGGCTGTTACGCTAGCCACCCAGCTACAAGTGATCCCCAAATTCATAGGTTTCTCATGTAATTAAGTTAATGAGGAATCATTATTTTAAACAGTTTTTAGGTAAGTAGTTTAGTTAGAAAGGCTATAACATTAAGTTGTATTATATATATATATATATATATATATATATATATTATTTTTTTTTTTTTTTTTTTTTTTTTTTTTTTTTTTTTTTTTTTACGTTATAAGAACATTTATTTACTCGTATATATTACAATTTGTCATAATAGACGATACGAATATTGCTACAGGATCTCATTTATACAATATTTACCGTATAAACAAAAAGAAAGTCAAATTACATAAAATGAAATCAAAATAATTAAACTTATACAATAACAAAATTTGTAGACAAAATAAACACAAATAAATAAAGTTAACAAATAAATAAACAAAACGCACCAGAACAATACTCTTTGCATTCAAGGGCTGAGGAAATATGGTCTACAACTCGGAGTGTTTGCTGAACAGTGGAATGATGGGGACGGAAACCAAACTGATGGGAAGGAAGTTTTTCAAAGATTTTTGAGAGGATGGGGAGTAGACTAATGGTTAAGTAGGATAAGGTATTGCTGGAAGGTTTACCTGCTTTTAGGAAGAGAATGATTGTGGAATGTTTCCATAAGAGAGGAAAATAGGTGGTGCGTAGAATGCAGTTGTAGATGTATGTAAGAAATATAATGGCTTTCTGTAAAAGTTGTCGCAGGATCTGAGGGGTAAGGAGATCGTGTCCAGGAGATTTACGTAGGGTCAGTTTCTGGAGAAGATATTTAATCTCAGAGGGGTTAATAGCATTAGGAGGTAGGGAAAGAGGTATTGATGACAAAAGGAAGTCTTGTACTGTTTTGGTAAGATTGCTGTGGGATTCCGGGTGAGGAGCGAATACTCTGGAGAGGTATATGGTGAATTCTTCGGCATTATTTTTATCGAACGCAACCCAGCAGTCATCACCACGCCGGAGAGGATGGGAAACTTGAAGGGATTTTAAAATCTTCTTCGTGACATTCCACAGGGAATCGTCACGAGATCACAGAGAGGAGAGGTAGGAATTGAAGGACTGGGAAAGGAAGGTCGCCAACTCCCGCTTTAATTGCCTACAATAAAACTTACATGAGCGGCGATCTGTTGGGTGTCGTATTCGTTGCCATAATGATTTGGCTCGGCGTTTTGCATGGATTAGGTCTTTGAGGTGTTGAAGTAAATGCTTTTGGTGAGGAGTAATATTGGAGTGCTTAGGAGAGGAGGCAGTCCAGAAAGCTTGCTGAATGGCGGGAGGAAAGGGGTAGACGGAATCGTCAAGGCCATCTGGAGTTTTGAGGGTCACTCTGAGGTTAATATTATTAGTCAGAATTTGGCGGAAAAGGTTCCAGTTGACAGGGCCTCGAATAAATAACGGTGGGACGGGTTTTGGAATTGTAATGAGAGATACTTTTAGGATCAGTGGACTATGGTCTGAGGATAGTTCATCAAGACGAGTTACAGATAAGTTGAGGGAGCCTAATCCGCTGTGAATGAAGAAGTCAAAGATGTCAGGATTACGGTTAGGATCGGTTAGCCAGTAGGTAAGGGAGGCATGAGGTAAGAGGTTTGAAATGAAGGCGGTTTAGTGTTTCGTCCACGAGAATTCGTGGTTCTCGAACCCCCTGTTGGTGTTTGGCCTTTAAGTCTGCACCCAAAATGAAATGATTCCCTAAGGAATTTAGGAATACGAATTCGGTGTTGGAAATGGAATGTTTGGGAGGGCAATATGCTGATGTAAGGGTTACCGGAAAGGAATAAGTTTTGATTCATATGGCTGTGGCTTGTAGGAAATCATAGGTTAGAAGTGGGAGTAAGTGATGAGAGAGGGACTGGTGCACAATGACAGCAGTAACGGCATGAGCTTTGCCGTCTGGGTGGTCCGGACGATATGTTACGTATATAATATTTATTAACAAAAAAGTTTAGTTTAAAGACGAATATTGATTGTTTTGTTACACATGATATCATTAAGCGTTCAAGGGACCTTTATCAAGGGATTATAATTAGCATTTGATGCGATTAATATTGCGAGATTGACACGAGGTTTATTGCTTTAGGGTAACAATACGTAATATGGAAATAAAGTATTGTAGAAGTCTTCATAGACAATAAATACGATTTATTGCACCGATAATCATAAAGAATCATTTTCCTTTCTATTACTTGCTAGATTGTTTTCAATCTCATGAGTTTCACTTACATTCACCCACTTTCCAATCAAGAAGACTGTCGTGAATAACATGTCACCGCAATTTTTTTCCCTTTTTTTTAATTAACCTTTATGAGTTAAGTGGTAATTAAAACTTATCTTGATGACCTATAATTAGATATCATTCTGTCAATTCCGATGACTCTACGCTGAATCATCATCGGGCATTAATTATCACTAATTATGAAATTACAAGCTATAAAACTTCGGTCAATTAAGCTTCATTTCTTGGAATATTCCTGGTTGGTCCTGATTTGATATTCTGAACAAAAGTTAATTTTTTCTATTTACTAATGATTAATAAAATTAATACAGATGGAGGTTGGATATTGATCTTGCTAATATCCAAACTGATATTCATAAATTATTAAATCAATTTTTGAAATGTGGGTATAACTATATAAAGGTATGATACACAAGTAAAGAAACTACCCATTGGAAGGCTCACCAGCAATATTCTAAACTATAATATCTCGTTGTTATCTTCTTTTCAGACTCCTCTGAAGATTATTAGGAATTGGATAGAAATTATTAGAGGAATGGTACCTAGCTTAAAATCAAATTAACAAAATATATAATACTAAGTTCTTTTATTAAGCTGTTACAAAGTGAGTAGCATTGAGGATTTTAGGAAGGATTTTGGATTGTAAGGATTGGATGCAAGAAGGTCCTACAGCTCTACTCCGTAAAATAAAAAAAATCGGATCAATATTGTCTAATATAAAAATGTAAAACTATTATATTGTAAAATATTGAATAGACAAATAAAAATTTATATAGTAAAAATTGTGTTCTTCACAATTAAGTTCAGTAAGCATGTCACCTTCACCCTCCGACGCAAATCCTGTCCACAAGTTCATTTTAACTCCATACCACTTCCCTGTTCCGACACAGTCCGGTATCTGGATTTCTTACTAGACAAACGACTGATCTGGAACCCACATACTCGACTTAAAAGACAAGAGCTCAACAGAAGATACGGACAATTATATAGACTACTGAACAGAACATCACAACTTTGCATTGAAAACAAACTATTTATTTACAAGACAATTCTCAAACCAATGTGGACCTACGGAATTGAACTATGGGGAACTACTAAATTTTCGAACATCAAACGTATCCAATCCTTTCAGTCCAAAGTCCTTAGAACAATAGTCAATGCTCTCTATTATGTTACAAACAAGACCTTACATCATGACCTTAAGATCCCTTATGTCCTTGATCTCATCCCATCTAAATTCTCAACGTTCCACCAGAAACTTACTCTTCTTCCTAATCCTCTGGCACAATCCCTATCTAGTACCAACCATCCTTACAACCCTCCTCGTAGGCTGAGGCGGCAGTGGCCGAGAGATCTCCTATAAAAATGCAACTGGAGTGCTGGCAATGGCCAACTTCTCCACTCATGCCTGAGAGTGTGTGGCTCTAGCGCCCTCACTCAGTCTACACTGGCTAGACTGGTGACGCGGCTGACTGAGAGGCGCTGGGAACTCATGGTGTTGTGCCACTCCATCCACTTCTGGGTGTAGGGGTTCGATTCTGAGTTCCCAGGGGCAGTATGTAAATAATGTATATAGGTATGAATGTGGCCAAGATTTTATTTACTTTATATTTTATTTTTATTTTCATTTGTAAGTTAAGTTTCCTTATCTTATTTCATCTTATGTTATTATATATATATATATATATATATATATATATATATATATATATATATATATATATATATTTTATTATTTATTTATGCATTATTATTACCTTTTTTTTTTTTTATTTTTTTTTTTTATATATTGTTATGTCTGTTTTGTTTTGTTTTTACTGTGTACATATGAATGACTCTTCAAGAATGAACTATTTCAAAATATCATGGAATAGAATGTTTCATTCTTTTTATTTTTATGCCAAAAATTCAAACATTTTTCCCACTGTAATATACTATATTCAATCCTTCCTCTTCGATTCTTGATAATCCTGAAAAGGAGATGGTGGGGAGACCTTCTTTCTGATTTAGAATATTTTTTGGAGTGCTGCCAATCGCTATTTTCTCCACATGTGTATGATGCCATTGTTTAATATTTCCCTTAAATTCACTGAATGTTTTTATTTTAATGCGGTAAAAAAATAAATAAATGTATAAAAAAAAAAAAAGTCATAGTTAGATAAATTATAATATAAAAAAATCAGTATTGGGCAGGTGAAAACATATTTCCATGGAAAAACTCTTGACCATTCCGATTAATAATAATATTGCTTTATTGGGAAATAATACAATCTGCCACTATCTTAGGCAATAAGTATTAGGGCTAAAAGAAGTCATTCATACCAAATGTACACAGTAAAAACAAAACAAAACAGACATAACAATATATTAAAAAAAAAAAAAAAAAAAAAAAGGTAATAATAATAATGCATAAATAAATAATAAAAATTAAAAAAAAAATATATATATAAAATAACATAAGATGAAATAAGATAAGGAAACTTAACTAACAAATGAAAATAAAAATAAAATATAAAGTAAATAAAATCTTGGCTACATTCATACCTATATACATTATTTACATACTGCCCCTGGGAACTCAGAATCGAACCCCTACACCCAGAAGTGGATGGAGTGGCACAACACCATGAGTTCCCAGCGCCTCTCATTCAGCTGCGTCACCAGTCTAGCCAGTGTAGACTGAGTGAGGGCGCTAGAGCCACAGATAGGGATTGTGCCAGAGGATTAGGAAGAAGAGTAAGTTTCTGGTGGAACGTTGAGAATTTAGATGGGATGAGATCAAGGACATAAGGGATCTTAAGGTCATGATGTAAGGTCTTGTTTGTAACATAATAGAGAGCATTGACTATTGTTCTAAGGACTTTGGACTGAAAGGATTGGATACGTTTGATGTTCGAAAATTTAGTAGTTCCCCATAGTTCAATTCCGTAGGTCCACATTGGTTTGAGAATTGTCTTGTAAATAAATAGTTTGTTTTCAATGCAAAGTTGTGATGTTCTGTTCAGTAGTCTATATAATTGTCCGTATCTTCTGTTGAGCTCTTGTCTTTTAAGTCGAGTATGTGGGTTCCAGATCAGTCGTTTGTCTAGTAAGAAATCCAGATACCGGACTGTGTCGGAACAGGGAAGTGGTATGGAGTTAAAATGAACTTGTGGACAGGATTTGCGTCGGAGGGTGAAGGTGACATGCTTACTTTTGGATTGATTGACTTTGATACGCCATTTGTCGCACCAATGTTCAATCAAGGAGAGGTGGCTATGTAGATGGGAAGATGCCAGTTCTGGGTCTGTATGGGTTGATAGAATGGCAGTATCATCGGCAAAAGATGCTAGGAAGGTATTAGGATCTAAAGGTATATCAGCTGTAAATAAAATATAGAGGATAGGACTTAGGACGCTTCCTTGAGGTACGCCGGCCTCGATTGAGTAACAAGTGGAGAACTCTGAACCACAACGGACTCTGAAGGAACGGTTAGCGAGATAGGATCTTAGGATTAGATATAAGGATTGGGGTAATTGGGATTTTAGTTTGAAAAGCAAGCCATCGTGCCAGACCCATTCCGATTAAAGTATAAAATTATGATAATGTGTAGAATAACTCTTTTTACTTATTGGTTTGGAAGTTATACCTTCTTTCTCCCTTTAAAAAAACGAAAAAAAAAACCTATGGTTATGACACATTGTTTCATTAATTTTAGTAAGTATTTTATTTTTTTTTAATAGATTTATTTCTATTTACAACTGTATAATGATATACATCTAGTAAATGAGATACAAGATACAAATGTCATGATTCACTTGAGGGGATACTACCCATTGGCAACTCTCCAAAAACTATGTTAAACTAGAAGGTCTCGGGACCATCTTCTTTTCAGATTATCAGGAATTGTTGGGGGGAGGTGGAGGGGGAGGGAAAGCAAGGATTGAAACTAGTGGGTTAGAGTGGGAATGGAGTTTGTCATGAAAGGAGTGGTACCTGATTCGCGCCAAGTCAGCAACATAGGGAACGTTAAGGTCTTTATGGATGAGTTTATTTGTGACCCAATAAGGAGCATTGAGGATTTTTGATTGTAAGGATTGGATACGGGAAGAATTTGGTGGTTTAGTGGAGCCCCAAATCTCTACTCCGTAAGTCCATATCGGTCTTATGATAGTCATGTAGATGAGCCTTTTTTACTTAAGTGGAAGGTTTGAGCATTTGTCCAGTAAGTTGAAGTAGTCGAAAACGTCGGATAGCTTCTTGTCTTTTCAGTCTGGTATAAGGGTATCAGTCTTGTCTTGTAAGACAAGTCTTGACAGTCTTGTATGAGGGTTCAAGTAAGACGTTTGTCCAGGTGTAGTCCTAGGTATCGGATCTATTTAACCCTGACAAGAGGAGAAGTAAGCCTTACAAACATAATTAGCATTTTACCCATTATAAGGTTGTTCGGCAAATAATGTAGAAACCTTGTTTTGTTTTTTTAATATATATTTTTCTTTTTCTTTTTTTATTAAAACGTTCATCTTAGGAAACTGAATGACAGAAGGAAATTGAATGGAAGGGATTTTAAAGGTGGAAGGGTGTAGGAATCATGGATATTGAAAAGCAAGGAATTTTAAAAAGACGAGGATCACATCTGAATAGATCTGTCGAAATCTTCCGTTCGATAAGGCGGGATTTTTGCGGGAATAGGTCATTTGGTTTCAATGAAAAATGTTGCGTTTAGACGACATTCTCTTTTTAGTGTTGGGGCGTTTTTTGCAAGCAATAGGTCTGTTGACGTCGCTCAAAATCTAAGATTTAACGACATTGCTCAAGTCTGAATTTCAGAGGATGATATTTTTTTTAAATATATTTTTAAAATACGTTACTAGGACCTACTACTTCTGAGTTATATTGGATTCAATTAATTTAGTTCTTAAAATTAGCTGGTTTGGCTAGTATCAAATATATTGAACATTTTATTTTTTTTTCATTTAATATACTAGGTTAGGTTACAGTGTGTGTTCCTCACTCAGTATGCGAACGCCTTAGGTTCGAAAATGATTTAAGGAAAGTACTAACTTACTCAGAGAATTTTTTATATCTGTAAACTTGATTTATCCCTGACGTGTAAAATCAGTAAATTGTAGAAGGATACATCTATGATCTATTGTTTTTCTCAGTCAGTGAGTAATACGGAAGTAATTATTTCTTAATAATATGTCTCGTCTAATTATAAAAAAATATTATTAACGATTGACCACGTCATTCATCTACACTACCCAGCCATAAAATACATCACGTTATCTCTCCAGATAACACTTGACTCCAGAGCCAAGGTCTCGGTTGGACATCCTCCGTTGTGTACTCGCTCCCTCACGTACCCGGCCCGAATTCGACCAGTCCGGAACGTCTGAGGGAACTTTCAAGGTTATCCAAGTGGAGTGGGAGAGGTGTATTTTTACACCATCTATAAATATTTTACAATTTTGTTTCCTATTTTCTTTATTCTACATCAAAAAGCGTACGCTCGGAGATTTCGCGAAACCCAAATAATCAACAGGTTATCGCCGAAATAACCGTCTGGACTAGTTCCATCGAACAGATGCCTAGTTCTTATAATTTTAAAGGTATCAAAGCTCCGATAAGATTATATGTTTGAGTAACAATTTCACTTTGATTTACCTATATATGTACTGCGATCTTGAAAATTTTAAGTGCAAAGTCTCGCAAAAATGTGTATATGAGGTGAGTCTAACTCGAAAACGATAAGTTGAATAAAAACTAAAATTTGAGATTTTAAAAGCGAATATGACTAAGATGTTACGGCAATTGTTTTCAACTATATCAGAAATCCAGAAGAGCCACATTATAGCAAGCGTTTAGTACATCTGTACGATTTTATCAAAATCGGCTATAATGACTATGATTAAACTAGATATATCTATATAAAATTTAATGGAATTTAATATAACGTAGGTTTCATTCTGATTGAAATAGTCTGACTGGGACTAACTACCGATATTTTAAATTTTCTTCCTCTGAAGTATCTTGAATTTTATAGAATCAAAAAAATTACCTTATCATCATCTGACATTGATAAAAAAGGGTAAATATACAAGTTGAACGAATTTTTTTGTTGTTTTCTTCTTCTTCTTCTCATTGGTACTCCCAATACAGCCAGGACTTAATTACTAAATATATACTGAGTAGGAATTAGTTTTTTTTTTAATTTCTTACTATATATTATATATATTTCTTGACTTCAATAAATTTCCATACCTATTTAATTTAGTCATTTAAAAAATCCAGAAATTTGATTCTTTCGTTTTTATAAACTGGGCTCCCTAGAATTATGTGCTGGAGAGCCTCATTCTTATCACACTTAGAGGAGGTAAATATCACACCGTGGTTTGATCTGAGTCGGGAGAAATTGAGACGTTGATTTCCAAAAGGTACTTTATCCATTCTAGGAAATTTTACAGGAAGCGCGAAAATCTCTCATTACTATATTATTAAACTAGCTAATTTGGGTCTTTTTGCCTTAAAATTTAGAATTATTTTTTTACTATAATAATAACATCATATTAAAGTTATGAAATGATTTTTTTTAGAATGATTGGAACGAAAATAAATGCGTAATTAGTACTTTTAGAAAATGACCGCATTTCTAAATCACGTTTTTCAAGGACTTGAGAATTCATTAGATAACATCAAATAGAATATTTCGATAAAACTTAATGATGAGAATATAAATAAGACAAAAAATCAATTTCGTAAAAAATGTCCTTTAGTACCTTTTGGAAATCAACGTCTCAATTGTTGACGATGTCTTTTGATAGGTCCATGTCAATTTGACATTTAACTAATGGGTTAAAGAGCAAAGAAAAAAATGTTTATGCAATTTTTGAGGTTTAGAACACCAGAACATTAAGATATATGAATAATATACTGTTTCAAAGCATAAGATAACAGAAAAAATATTATCTTATATACAAAGTCGTAGAAGGTATTGTAAAGGTGCGAATAGGGCATATACTTACCACTGATCAATTGTTATACATAACAATGATATTTTTTTTTACATATATAAATATCTATTCGTTATATTATTTAATCTAGTTTTAAACGTACCAATGAGATGGTGGTGGTGGGCCTGATTATGCCCAAGAACCATCAGGATATCTAAGCGGATGAGAAACTTCGCTGATGCAGGAGTGACCAGTTTGGTCAAATTGAAAAAGTTTTCAAGAAATTATCAAAATTTTTAGTCTTTGAAAGTCTTACTTCCTCTTTGAGCTAACGTCTCAGTTTACAAAAATTGTGTCTGTTCGATGGTTAACGAGTACATTGATATAATTTTCGAGCTTTTCTTTTCAGGACAACTGGGTGACGAACACATGAGGGAAGATAATTTTGTTCGTGTTTGTTTGTCTATTTATCGGGCAAATGAGAACCCCATACAGACATTTCAATGTTCCATGTTTTGTTTAAAAGAAAAACACGCGTTGCCTAGCTACCAGATAACCAATACGTTGAAACCAAAAAAGTACGAGTTCGACTCTCGGTACCAGGGGGGACTTTATCTCGGCATTAATCCCCCCGCCCTCAACCCCTGGTCCGAGAAACCCCCGTATAGCTTTCAAAGGCGAGGTAGGGGTGGAAAAAGAAATAACATGATATGAATAACATTTTTATTTTAATTAAACTATTTTTTTAAATTTATTTATTTAATTGTTTTAAAATTTATTTTAACAGCGTGTAACAGTGTAGGTGAAATTCGAGTGTTGCCCGTATCAGATTTTTTTATGGTCTTAGCATGAATTAATTTAATTTTTTGATGTCGAACCCGTTGAGATCGGCCATAGATCGTTGAGATAGCGATCGCTAAGGCAAAACCAGGAGCCAGGAGGCAGTTATGATATCGGATGTTATACATCATGTATCGATATCATATATATCGATAACGAAGCAGGCCAGCTCCTACTGATTTATCTCGTGTTTTTTACTTTCATAAAGCTGTCGAGACTGCCTGCCGCTTGGGCCGCTAGTCGACCAGTTCGTCCGGTTTGTCCGCCGATTGATTTCCATTCAAGAAATTCGGTTAGTAACAACGGTATACGATGAAAATCTAGTGCGAGTATCACCTAACTTTCTCCATGTTTACATAGGAACATAGCAGAGAAATTGATGCACAATATCTCCTATCCTTCACCTTGTCGACTGTGAAAGGACAATATTAAAAAATATACTAATAATAATAATAATAATAATATATAATAATAAAAAACAACCTATGTATCTCGGGCTTAGTATATATAGAGATTCGTATTGTTCCTAGGCCAACGACCGTCCAATGAGATCGAAATCACACCGCCAGATTTTTTCCCTAATAATTCGAGTACCCACTTTGTAGAAACTGGGTCATTCCATACCCTAGAGACGCCTCCCATTCGAAATGACAGAATAAATAATATCAGCCCCAGCCGGGATTTGAACCCAGAACTTGGTGAACAGTAGACTAGTGCTCTATCCACTAGACCACGCCGCTTCCTAAAATACAACATATAATACAGTAGTAAATGCTTTATTACAATTGTGTAATAATTATTATGCTTTCTTAATATATTGTTTAACTGTTTTAAACGGCTCATCTTTGGGATATCCAGAGACACCTCTATCACCTGATTTTACGATGAGTTGAAGTGGCTTTACCCTTCCTTACGCCGTAAGTACTTCCTGGCATCCTTCCTCTACCAATCTATCCAATCTCAGTGTCCCTTTTACATCCCGAATCTCTTTAAATTCAAATACTCCTTTTGTTCCCGTAACACTCGCTCGCGACCTTCTGGTCTGTATGTAACATCCCATTCCCTTAGATAGATCATTATTAATCCGACCCCTATCTTTCTGGAACTCCATTCCTTCCAATATCCGGGACTCCCAAACTCTTTCAAAATTTAAATCCCGCCAATTCAGCCATTTCCAATCAATTTTTATTATTATTTATTTATTCAATTTTTCGTTTTCATGGGTACATCCAAGAGGGAATATTATTTGAAACGATTTTTTTTTCAAAGATGTAAGAATAAATTATATATTATTTTGTGAAAATTCTGAAGAATTGTAATTTCCCATTTTTTAACTGTATATTTCTACTTTTAATTTTTCTTAAATCTTTTTTGTTTATTTGTTTGTATATTTATTTAACGTCACTTTATGCTACGATGGCTAATCGGGCGATGCTACAGTGGGAGTCCTAAATTTTGCCTATCCAGGTTTCTTAAATCTTATTATATCTTATTTTTCTGTTTTCATGTTAACATACATTTTTTTTATTTTATTTTTTTTTATGTTGTTTGTATATTTTTACTTGAATTTATCTTTTGAATTATTCTATTTGTTCATTTTAGTTTTCAATTATTTTACTCTAAGACTCCAGTCTTAAGACCACTTTTTTTTCCTGCTATATTATTCTAAAGGGACATGTCCCAGAATAAGTAAAGAATTATTTATTTATTTATTTATTTACAAATATGCATCTACCCTTATAGGGTCATTAGCATGATACATAGTTAAGTTTTTAGCTCATAATAGTTAACAATATTTCACAAAAGTTGGGTTACAAACAATTTGTCTTATGGTGTAATGGATTAGATAAAATTGTAGAGTTTACTTTTTTTAAAAAACTTTAGTAACTTTTGCACACACATTTCACAATCACTAAGAGCTATTTCTAGCTTGTTGCCAATATCGAATTCTCTTCTTGCACCGTTGTAGACCTCGCAGTGCAGGATGATATGCTCCACGGTCAAAGGTGCCTGGCACGTCCTACAGGTCGGTGGGTAGAGTCCCTTCAGAAGGTAGGTGTGAGTCATTGCTGTGTGTCCGCTTCTTAGTCTGGCCAGGACCACTTCTTCCCGACGATTTCTTCTTTCTGATGTTTTCCAGATCTCAGGAGTTCCTTTAATTTTTCCCAATTTTTGTTTTGTTCTGCTCCACTCGGTGACCCATGAAGCATAAATCGTTTTCTTAGCATAGTTTCGCCAGTCCGAGGCTGTTGTCTTATTGACTCGGATTACATCAATAGCAGGACCAATCCTAGCATTATTAGCAGCCTGGTCAGCTTCCTCATTTTTTCCTATGCCCAAATGAGATGGAACCCATAGGAATTGTATTATTTTCCCTGAAAAAATGCATTCTCGCTCAAGGGCTTGGATTTTGTTCACCAAAACATCTTTTGAGTACCTGTTTTCTATTGCTTTCAGAGAGCTCAAAGAATCTGTAACTATCAGATGATTTTTGTGTTCCTGTTTTGTTATGATGGTCATAGCTTTCCAGATTGTGAATAGTTTCCAGTATATACACTATTCGGTTCTGGTAAAACATATCTAAAACAATTAGAGCCCATAATAATTGCACATCCAACTTCTGAATCTGACTTGGAAGCATCGGTGAACCAAAAGAAGTAATCGGAATACAATTCTTCCCGCTCTTTATACAGTTGATGATAAACGTGCTGAGGCGTTGTGGGCTTCGGAAACACGGATAAACTATAGTCAATCTGACTTTTTGTTTGCACCCAATTAGGTACTGAGCTCAATGGGATTCTAAAAATTTCTGGAAATGTTATTTTTAAATCAGATGTCAATTTTTTAACTCTGCTATGGAAACATTTACTAAAATTAATGTGTTTTTCACTTGCCATTGGACGTTCTGTAAAATCGTGTGCAATGAGTTTTTTTCTGGACATCAACGTGCCCATATATGCCAGTAAGAGGTATTTTCTTCTTGTTTCCAATGACGGCTCACCACTCTCTACATAGACGCTTTCGACGGGTGTTGTTCTGAATGCTCCGATGCAGAGGCGAAGTCCTTGGTTGTGAATTGTATCCAATAGTTTCAAAGTTGAAGGGCTTGCTGAACTATAAGCGACAACCCCATAGTCAGGTATAGGCCTGATCAAGGTTCGGTAAATTGTCAACAACGTACGTCGATCAGATCCCCACTGGGTACTGGCCAGAACTTTTAGTAAATTTAAGCCTTTTTGACACTTGGATTTTACATAATGGATGTGTTGAGACCAGTTTAGCTTTTGGTCAAAGTATACACCCAAAAATTTGATTGTACCCGCGTAGGTAATGGGTTTATTTAATAAAGTTAATGGTGGATGTGTTTGACATTTTCTTTTTCTGCAAAAGTGCACAGCTATTGTTTTTGAGCTTGAGAAGCCGAAACCTATAGTTTTGGACCATGCTTCAAGATTCTTCAATGTTTTTTGTAGGCTCCATTTAATATATTCCAAGGATTTGCTTCTTATGTATATTGCGAAATCATCAGCAAATAAAGAAGATTTTACTTCCGGCGAAGTTGTCCGTGCTATGCTGTTTATAGCGATAAGGAACAAAGTCACACTCAGAGGAGATCCTTGCGGTGTACCGTTCTCCTGTTGAAACGTTTGAGAAAGATTTGATCCAACTTTAACCTGGAATGTCCTTTCTTTGAGAAAATTATTAATAAACATCAACAAACTCCCTGTGAGGCCTTCGTTTGAAAGAGTCCTGACAACATTGTACCTCCACATCGTGTCGTATGCTTTCCGTATATCTATGAATACAGCAACCAAGTGCTCCTTGTTAGAGAAAGCGGTCTGTATTTCATGTTCAAGCTTTAATATTTGGTCAACAGCAGAGTGATTTTTCCTGAAGCCATACTGTGATGTTGAAAAAAAGTTGTGTGTTTCCAAATAATATATCAAACGGTTGTTAACCATTTTTTCAAGTAGTTTGGAAAGACATGACAGCAGCGATATAGGTCGATAGTTATTGATGTTTATATCTTTGTGATTTTTCTTGATTGGAATAACTAAAGCCTTCTTCCATGTTTTAGGAAAAAACCCAGTAGTCCATATCCTATTATAAATAGAAAGTAGAAAAGATAAGGCATTTAAGGGCATTTTTTTCAAAAAAATATATGAGATCTGATCGGGCCCTGCTGTAGATTTGTCCTTGCATGTTCTTAGGGCGTTTTGCAATTCAGGTAAATTAAAAGGGTGATTATAACTTTCCGAATCTTGTGTACGAAATTCTATGGTACTTTTCTCCTGTTCGATTTTATACAGCTGGAAATCTGGAGTATAGTTGTCAGTTTTCGACATGGATGAGAAGTGTGATCCAAAAGCTTCAACTATGTTAGATGGATCTGTAATAATTTGGTTTCCCGTTTGGATTGTAGAAATAGCCTCACGTTTTTTAGATCCCTGAATGGCATTCACTTTTCTCCAGACTTCTTGCAGACTACTACTACTATTAATGGAGCTAACATAGTCTTCCCATGATTTTTTTTTGCTTGCTCTCAACACCTTGTTTGCGATCGATCTAAGTTTTTTAAAATTACTCAGGTCTTCTGGTGATTTTGTTCTTTTGAATTTATTGAGAGCTTTCTTCTTGTTCATTATTGCCATGCGGCACTCCTCATTCCACCAAGGAACTAAGCGCCTATTGTTGAATACTATCTTGTATGGAATACTCTTTTTTGCAGCATCAATAATGGTTAGGTTAAGGAAAGATATTTGTCCCTCCACTTCAGTTGATAAGTTTTCCTTTTTTTCTATTTCCCTTTCTATCAGTGTGGAAAATTTTTCCCAGTTGGCTCTCTTGAATAACCATCTCGGAGTTTCATCAAATTTCAAATCAGTATTACCGTCAAACTTTATAATGATTGGGAAGTGATCGCTTCCGTACAACATTTCCTTTACTTCCCAATGCACTTTATGAAGCAGTTTAACATATATTAACGATAAATCAATGGCAGAAAGAGAGCCATCACCACAGAAATGAGTTGGAGAACCGTCGTTGATTAGAATCAGAAAATCATTAGTTTCAATAAATTTCTCGATTTCACTCCCTCTATTTTTATAGTCGAATAATGTGGAACCCCATAATTTGTTATGTCCATTTAGGTCTCCAACAAGGATCGCAGGTCTTGGGAGTTGATCAACTATTGCTTGAAGATCATTTGCAGTGAAATCTTGGCTCGGATATAGATATTGCAAACTGTGATTGGTTCAGGTTTGTAAATTTTTGCGGCTACAACTTCTAGAGTGGAATTAATTTGTATTGGTTCTGAATAAACTTCTTTATTAACTAATATGGCTACTCCTCCCCAAGCGGACTTACAATCTGTTCTGTCTTTACGGTAGATGTCGTGATCTTTTATATTTACTACCTGAGATTGCGAAAAATGGGTTTCTTTTAAACACCAGCAATGCGGTTTCTCTTCATTTAGAAGTACTTTAAAATATTCAAAACGTTTGTAGAACCCTTTACAGTTCCATTGTATAATTAATGAGTTGGTATTGTTCATCATAATAAAAAAAATATTAAAAAAAAAAATAAAATAAATAAATGTAATTATTTTCGTAGAGATCAGCTATTTATTAATTGTCTGTGCTATCGTCTGAGTTAATTATACAGTCCGTTGCTTCCCACTGTTTTTTCAAAAGTTTTGTAATTTTTAATTTTGATCGCCGGTCGGTTATCAGTGTTTTTGTGTCTTTTAACATGTCCCTTAGGCCCTCTGTATTGTTAGTGAATTCCTTAATAAATTCACTAATGTTTTTGGTATTTGGAGATAATTCGATAAACGTTACCATCTCTTCAAATGTTATTGGGTATTTTTCCCTATTTTCTTCAGTAGTCTGCCTAGCACTTTCAAAATTAATTTTAGAATCGGTTATTTCGCTTTTTTTAAGTTTCTTCGATTTTTTACCTATGGATTGTGTTGAGGTCATTAATGGGAAGTCTTTAACATTAATAATGTTTTCCGTGACTTCTTGGGAATCAATGGTTAAGTTCAATTCGGTAGTTGATACAGAAGAAGGGGTTGAGCTAGAATGGCATCTTTTGACGCCGGAAACCACGGTAAGTTGTAATATTGAATCATTGGGATTAATGAGAGCAGTCGATTGAGTAGGGTTATCTAAGGCGCCACCGCTAGTAAGCTGGTTGTCATGACTACCAGACGACAGCTCCACTGGACAGCCTCTGGCAGCCTTAGCCACTGATGACGTGTTGGCGTTGTCATGGCTACTAGCTAGCGTGGGCTCTACTATATTAACTATGTTAGGTAAAATATAATTTGGTGTATCTAGTAGCGAGCGATCGGTATTTATTTTTTCACTGACGCTACTAATTATTTCAGAATTGAAATTAATTAATGTAGCCTCCTTTTCTTTGTTTTGGGGCTCAGATATATCTATATCATTCTCACACTCTGGGCAATCGGTAGAGATATGTCCTGGCTGCTTGCAAATAAAGCAAGTGACAATGTCTTCACCTAAAAAAATTCGGTAGGGTACATTATCGTATTTAATTAACAGTGAGGATGGGAGTTTGGCCAGGTCCTCAGGTGGGATGTAGACCTGTCTTCGAAAGCTTAAAACATGGGCCAAACGTGGGTCTTGGTACCCGGCCCTGAGAAAGTGCATTGGCGAAACTAACCTCAATCCTAGTTTTTTCAATTCATTTTCTATAGTGTCATGAGGTATGGAAGGGCAAGCATTAGAAATTATAATACGTTTTGCTGGATTGATTAACCGTTTTATGTGAATTTCCTTATCGTTAATTACTATTGATTTATGGTTTCTAAGAATATCATCTACTGACTCTTTATTACTGAAGTGAATGCAGAACCGGGAATTGGAAATTCTTGATGTATATCGGATGAATTTTGGGTCGATTAGGTCTGCAATTTTGAGTACATACTCCTTCTGTTTGATACCCGGAACAGTGTGCAATATTATAGCGTTTTCTCGCTTAGAAAACTTTTCTAATTCGGTGGCTTTGGCATAGCTAATTTCTGTGGGTTTGAGGTTAGGGGTTACTTTATAGTTTGTTTGTTTGTTTTCCATCTCTTTCTGACTATTACTGGATATTTTCATGGCATTAGGATTAACTGAGGACATAATGGGGGTAACTGACATCGCTACAGAGCCAAAAGCTCTGAGCACCTATAATAGGCAGGTATTCGCCCAATTACTAATTAATATACCGATTCTCACTCTCGTGACGGAACACGCACCCTTAAATTGTCCAAATTGCACAAAATAATGTCTATTTTTCCAAGAAAAACAGTTAAAAGTTAATAAAACTGAAAGACTGACCTGAAGTGCGTCTGCTCCACATGGGTCCCACAAAGAATTATTATTATTAATATTTATATGCATGGATAACTTGACGTCAGAGTAGGAAGGTTAGTTAGAATTTATTAAATAAAGGAAATTAGCATAAAACTCCAGTTTTGTTAAATAAAAATACTGGTGACATGTTGCTTTATAACAAATGTTGCAGGAATTTGTTTAAGCTTAGATGTTAGAAGAACTATAATTTACTACCGAATATAAATTTCAAATAAATATACTGATCAACTAAAATTTAATTAAAAATCATAATGATATTAATTATTCGGAAGAAACATATGTCAAAAATAAATAATTGGTTGATAATTCTTCCCAAAAAGTTTACAATAATATTTATTTGAAGTCTGCATATCAGGTGTTTTCCCTATCTTTACGATTCGCTGACAGCATTGTATGTATCCTTGATGAGGGCCTAAAAAATACGTTGGCAGTGATGGGTTGATGGCATGTGTTAAGTTTTTAATGAAGTTTTATTTGTTTTATTATTGACAAAATTTAAGAAAACGGATGTCCATATTATTGATAGATTACTTTCAGTGAGTCCTGAAGATATAAAAACCAAAACTTAGACTTCAAATAATTATTGGTGTAAAATAAACTTTTTGGAAAGAATTAAGAACCAATTATTTATCTCCGTTGTTCAAATAAATTTAAGAATTTTTCAATAGTCATAGATTAAATAGAATATAAAGGTAAGCGAAGGTAAAAAGGCTAAAGAATTAGTTCCACTTTGTTTTGATTTTTATTAAATAATCTATGATATAACTACCTAAAACAATCAGTTAATTTTATCGGTTTTTCATCACTCTCTAATACTATCCACAACATTGTATATTAAAATATTTGGCATATAATAATATTTGTTCGAAGGTTCGATGCCGATACCACCAAATTCCGCCTGCACAGACTCGTCTAATGTCCACCGTTCAAACCCAAGCCCCCGAGATCATCCTTAACGCAATCCTCCCATCGACGTTTCGGCCTACCTTTCGGGCGCCTACCAATCGGATCAGCGAATAACAAATTTCTCCGAATCCGATCCTCACAACGCTTAATTACAGATCTATGTTACTTTTCTTGTGTTTGGAAATATAAGTTGAACGAATATTTTATCTAAGTCAGAAAATAGGCAAATATTTTTGTATTTCTTTTCTTTCTTTATTCGTTTAACGTCACTTTATGCTACTATGGCTAATCGGACGATGCTACAGTGGGAGTCCTAAATTTTTGCCTATCCAGGTTTTATTAGGATAGGGATCTTTAACGAGTACCTGACATCGCACAGGCTCGAGACCACCTTTTAACGTCCCCTCCGAAGGACGGCATAACTAAGGATTTTTACTCCCATTAAAAAATCCTAGGACCACCCGCAGGTTTTAACCCACGACCTTTGGCATAGAATATTTTTGTATTTAATGTTTTGGTTGGGATAAAGAATTCTTTCAACTTATAAATTTATCAGTTTTTTTTATCAATGCGAATAAGATGATACGTTCAATTTTTTCGAATCAACACAATTAAAGGTACTTTGGAGGAAGACAATTTAGAATATTAGCATTTGAGCTCTGTTAGATTATTCAATCAGAAAGAAACTTACATGATATTAAAGTCCATTAAATTTTACAAAGATATATTGAGTTTAATAAAGCATTTTCATGACTTTTCTTTATTCCGCTTATTTACTCATTGTGCTGTTCAATACAGATTCTTAGATTTCAATCAATACATTTTTAAAAATAAAATAATAAGCAAGGTCTGGCTCCGGTTTGCCGATTTTGTTGAAAAAGCTGCTGTAATATCTCAGGCATACACGCTAAAAAAAAAGAGCTCAAAATAATTTTCGTGACTGTGACGCATAATGAAAGCATATAAGAATCAGTAATTGATCTTTTCCAATTGTCTGTGATACGTCCATGAAAATCCTTTCTTATAGATTTTACACTAAAAGTTCAGAAGGGTTCCAGCTTAACAAATAAACACATTTCAATGTCCCATTATTGCACTTTGTTTAGCAAAGCGAATAATGATTTAAAATAAATGTTTATCTTGAAATATGCAAATAGGGTTAAACTATTTTTAAAGTAAATCGAGTGTCTACTGATCAAAGACTAATTTCCATGAAGAATCAATCTTGAAATTGATTATCTATGGTAAATCATTCTTTTTTTTTTTTTTCTTTTTTTTTTGCTATTTCGGACATGATGAAGTTTAATACCAACCAAATTAATTTTGAAATGATCCAAACATATGTTTTTTTTTGTTTTTTTTAAAAAAACATTGATACATATTTAATGTGAATTATAAAAATAAAACCCATAACGCTATAATAAGTTATTAACATAAAGGTTATAGTCAAAAACTGTTTTTAAGTCCAATAACTTCCAATTCTGCAATTTTGAAAATTTGTGTTCTCAAGATCGAAATTTTTACAGCAAGTAGGACTATGACTTAGCTATATAAGGAAAAATAATTAAATGTGAGTCTCTTTTCCTTTATATATTTTTATTTCGTTAAAATCTTGTTTTTTTATTCATTTTCGAGAATTGTTCAAACAACTTTCTCCACTATTTAGGTAATGAGTTGTGAGATCAAAAAATACTAATTCCTTATGGTATTGTTAATTGCGATCGTGAAAATTTTCGAATTCCAATTTTCAACGGAAATACACGTTTAAGGGTCCCCTGAGTCCAAATAACCAAGTCCCGCACAAAGGTCTGTGTGTGTGTGTGTGAGTGTGTCTGTGTGTGTGTGTGTGTGTGTGTGTGGTAACTCTCGGGCGGAAACGGTAAGTCCTATGAAACAGAAATTTCATATTTAAAACAACTATACGCCCGAGACGAGACAACAATTTTTTCATCATAATGAGCATACCAGAAGAGGCACTTTATACCATGCCTTTTGCAACTTTTTTTTCGATTTCCTCGAAAACGGTTCCGACGATTTTGATTAAACTCCCTATATCGATGTAAAATTTAATGGGCTTTAATATCATGTAGGTGTTATTCTGATTAAAATGGTCTGACAGAGCTTAAATTCCGATATTTTAAATTTTCTTCCCCTAATGTACCTTTAATTTTGTAGATTCAATAAAAATAACTATATTATCTTGTTTACGTTGATCAAAAACAGGTAAATATATAAATTGAATAAATTCGATACCCAACTAAAGGAGAAAACAGAAAAAAATATTTTTTTAATGCAATTTTTCGTTTTTGAACAGACGAGCAGTAATATACATGTATGATATACCGTTGGAAAGCTAAAGATTTTAGAAAAAATATTATTACATACACAAGCTTTTAAAAGTTAATAGAGAGTGATGAAATGAACATAAAACTAACTGATTATGTTAGATAATAATATAATAGATTTTTTAATGAAACATATGTTTCTATAGAAATTTAACTTAATTATTTCCTTAATAGGTTCACGTATTTTTATCTCTAACTGTTTTTGAAAATTCTTTCATTGATTTTAAAAATGGAGGTAAGTGAAAGTCGTGTGTTGCCCGTACTAAATTTTTTTTTTTGATTTGACATCTAAAAAATTATAGGAATTAGAAACGTTTTCCCATCACATGTTTTCGCCCGTGAATGGTTTTATATTCAGGAAAGAATAGAGAATAACTGGTAGAAAAATCAAAAATGTCGAGCGGCAAAATTAATGAAAATTGGAGGATAAACATATAAGAGTAAAACACACGACTTTCACTTACCTCTGCTTTTAGAATCAATGAAAGAATTTTCAAATACAGCTAGAGATAAAAATGAGTGAAACCATTAAAGAATTAATTAAATGGAATTTCTATAGAAACATATGTTTCATTAAAAAATCTATTATATTATTATCTAACATAATCAGTTAGTTTTATGTTCATTTCACCACTCTCTATTAACTTTTAAAAGCTTGTGTATGTAATAATATTTTTTCTAAAATCTTTAGCTTTCCAACGGTATATCATACATGTATATTACTGCTCATCTGTTCAAAAACGAAAAATTGCATTAAAAAAATATTTTTTTCTGTTTTCTCCTTTAGTTGGGTATCGAATTTATTCAATTTATATATTTACCTGTTTTTGATCAACGTTAACAAGATAATATAGTTATTTTTATTGAATCTACAAAATTAAAGGTACATTAGGGGAAGAAAATTTAAAATATCGGAATTTAAGCTCTGTCAGACCATTTTAATCAGAATAACACCTACATGATATTAAAGCCCATTAAATTTTACATCGATATAGGGAGTTTAATCAAAATCGTCGGAACCGTTTTCGAGGAAATCATAAAACATGTGTTTTATTAAAAAATCTATTATATTATAATCTAAAATAATCACTTAGTTTTATCGGTTTTTCATCACTCTTTATTAACTTTTAAAAGCTGGTGTATGAGATAATATTTTTTCTAAAATCTTTAGCTTTCCAACGGTATATCATACATGTGTATTACTCCTCTTTTGTTCAAAAACAAAAATTGCATTAAAAAAATATTTTTCTTAGTTTTATCCTTTATTTGTTTTACAAATTAGCACAACTTACATATTTATCAGCTATTTATGAATACTAACAAGATAATATGGTTATTTTTATAGAATCTACAAAATTAAAGGTACTTTAGAGGAAGAAAATTTAAAATATCGGCATTTAAGCCCTGTCAGACCATTTTAATCAGAATAAAACCTACAGGATATTAAAGCCCATTTAATTTTACATCGATATAGTAAGTTTAATCAAAATCGTCGGAACCGTTTTCAAAAAAATCTGAAAAAGGTGCAAAATGCATAGTATAAAGTGCCTCTTCTGGTAAGCCCATTTTGATGAAAAAACGTCATTTTGTAACGTCTCAGGCATATATTTGTCTTAAATATGAAATTTCAGTTTCATAGGACTTACTGTTTCCGCCCGAGAGTTACCACACACACACACAGACCTTTTAGCGGGACTTGGTTATTTGGACTCTGGGGACCCTAAAACGTTGAAAACTGGCATTCGAAAATTTTCACGATCGCAATACTTCCACTTACTATATATAGTAAGTGAAAGTAAAAATTGAATATCAAATTGTAAACTTTTTTTTTATTAAAATGTAATTGCTAGGGACCCTTCATTCGCCTGCCCAGCTGTAACTTACAGATTATATCTTCTTTTTTTCTTTCTCTTGTCGTTAATTCTGGCCCATTTTTCTTCCAAATGAAAACGGAAACAGCGGGCCATAACCGAGCTCATCTGAATAACGATGCACTAACTTCCCGCCTCCTCGCCGAAAGAACGCATCATCATTTCGGTTCATTGTTTTCAATAATGAACCTTTGTAATAGACCAAAAAATAAATAAAATAACCCATATTAAAATTTCAGGGCTTACGTTTCAAGTTATTTAAGCCCGAATCACGAATTCTAAAAAATCCGTTTGTCCGCCGCCCCCTGCACGCCGTACGAGTCTTTTCTCCGATACCACAGGAGAGATTTTTTTTTAATTCAGCACAAAAATAATAGCGCATTCCATGATGATCCTAATACCTAGACGTTGAAATCTTCCCATTGGTTTTAAAATTGCGGCCAATTAAATATGATTTAATTCAATAACTCAGTTATTTTTGAAGATGGAAACAAACTTTATTGGAGTTTTTTAACCAAAAAAACCTCGAATAATTATTTTTTAAAAATAAATAATTTTTAGCCATAAATAAGCTTCTTACTCAGTTATTTTTTTAAGATATAGAAAAAATTGTATTGAGTTTTAGAATCAGTACACTGCTATTAATTATATAACTTTTTTTTTTAATTCGACGTATATAAACGCCCTTAACTTAGTATTTTTTAAGATAAATAATTAAAAATTAAATAATATAGAAATAAATTTTCAACGAAACTACAATATAAAATAATCATTGAAATAGGCTCAGAAATAGCGGGAATATGGCCTTTGAAATTAGTGGTGGTGATTGACTATTTTTCTTTTAATTATTTATTGCTTTTCATATCAGTCAGTTGCCTTCAAACAGCTATATAAACAGTTATAACCTAATATAGTTATTTGGAAATAATAAACCATTGTTTAATAATTTGCAGTTTTTTTTTTCATCAATAACTGGAACAATATCCTTAACGCATGCGTAGCAATTGTCTGACAAGCAGTTTCGAATACCGTCCTGTAATCAGGCTAAGATCCAATTAAGCTAATGATTGCTTCGCAAAGTCCCCTAGGCCTCCTCACACCCGACAACTTAGTCCAAACAAAGCAGGGAATGCTTGAGTTTGGAGTCTAAGGCGCTCAGTCGACTCGACTAGTTAACATCTGTTGGGGCTTCGACTAATTTAATTACCAGGGAAAGGTATCTCGAACGGAGTGTGAGCCCGTACCAGAGATTGCTAATGTAGCAAACACCACTAATTAACCTTTAAATGACAGATATAAATTCAATTAAAGCTGATGAGTTTAAGATATGACCAAGTTCTCAGATAATGATGGAAGTTTCGGGATCACTTGTAGCTGGGTGGTCCTATCGTTTACTCCCATTAAAAAAATCCTTAGCTATGCCGTCCTTCGGAGGGGACGTTAAAAGGTGGTCTCGAGCCTGTGCGATGTCATGTACTCGTTAAAGATCCCTATCCTAATAAAACCTGGATAGGTAAAATTTAGGACTCTCACTGTAGCACCGTCCGATTAGTCATAGTAGCATAAAGTGTGATTAAATAAATAAACAATGATGGAGGTTTATCTGCTTGTTATAAATTTTAAATAAAGTAGATATTTACTCAAAATTCTGGTGTGCATATTAAAAAACTTTTTCTTACCTGAGTCCTTTAAACACGTGTAAGATTTTCTATGCATTGGCCGCATTAACAACCAGCATCTACTTTAAAAGTGTTCTGTGAGTTTCCTAGAAAAAAATAAAAATAAATAAATCACTAAAAATAAAAATAAAATAATACAGAATTGAATAAAAAGAAAAAACATATTCTGAGACTGGGTCCCATAAGAATAACATTTATATACAATTTAAATATATCATAGGTCTGGCTAAAAGTCATAAGAAACATAATAAATTATTATTTACAGAGGTGAAATAAGGAGACATATTATTCAACAAATATTTAAGAATAAAATAAAATAATTAAATAAACAATCTACTGAATTTTTCTTTAAAAAAAACAAAAAACTTATGTTCAACAAAACGAAAAATAAATATCTTAAATTATAACGATATTAAATTGTTAATCAGTAATGAGTTTATCTTCCATTAGTCACATTATATTACATTTTACAACGTTTCGTATCAGATAATATTTGTTTTCTAAAACCATTAGCTTTCTAACGTATATTCTTTATACATTACTGCCCATTAAATTTTAAATCGATATAGCGACTTTACTCAAAATTGTTAGAGCCGTTTTTGAGAGAATCATAAAAAAGTGAAAACTGCATAGTATAAAGCAGACTTTCTGGTCGGCCGATTTTGAAGAAAAAGTTGCTCTAACCCCTCGGGCGTATAGTTGTCTTAAATATGAAATTACAGTTTCGTACGACTTTTCGTTTTTGGCTAGACTTACCACACACACACGCGGAACTTTTTACGGGACTTGGTTATTTAGAACCAGGGGGAACTGTATTTCCTAAAACATGTATTTCCGTTGAAAAACTGGAATTCGAAAATTTTCAATATCGCAATACATTCCCTTACTATATATTTTATACAGAGATAAGTGAAAATAAAAATGTTGAGGTATATTATTTTTTTTATTCAGATATGTTTGTCATTATATTTTCTTGATATTCTAAAGTCAATAAGAGTATACAAGTAGCCAGGTAAATTAAATAAATGCTGAGAGAATAAGAGACCTTTTTTCCCTGAATGCTTTGAGAGGAGATATATTTTGGAATGGCAAGCTCTATATAGAGGGCTTTGCTCCTGACAGTGCCTAAGGTTCCCGAGATCTGCAGTTGACAGTTGAATATCTAGAACAATAGTCGAGCAGATACTGGATAGATTATTAGTTTAAAATAATCCCAAAATAACTAAAAGGGAATAAATTATTTAATTAACATGATTATATTTATTTTGGTTAATTACCTTTGTAAAAAAAAAAAAAAACGACAAAAAAAATTCCTACCCCTCCCTTCTCAAAATTTGATAGATTACGTTTCAATAGATTTAGAAACTGAATGACTAATTTAAATAAATATGTTTTTCCTAATTCGTAAATAAATAAACACCAAATGATATTTCATAGATAATTAAATTTCCTGCAAGATGAAAACAGAATCATTGAAATTGGTTCAGGACTAGCAGAGATATAGAGTTTTGAAAATTGCAATGGTGATAAGCCATTTTCCTTTGAATTATTGCTTTTCATATTACTTAATTGCCTATAAACAGTTATATCCTAATATAGTTATTTGGAAATAATAAGCCAATGTGTAATAATTTGCAGCGTTTTTAATTATCGGTATGTTCATTTATTTAACGTCCCTTTATGCTGCTGTGGCTAATCAGACGATGCTACGTTGGAAGTCCTAAGTTTTGTCTATCCAGGTTTAATTAGGATAAGGATCTTTAAGGAATACCTGACATCGCGCAGGCTTGGGACTACCTTTTAACGTCTCATCCGAAGGCCGGCATAACTAAGGATTTTTTACTCCCATTAAACAATCCTAGGGCCACATGCGGGTTCGAACCCGGGACCTTGGGCATAGGAGGCTGTTATGCTTACCACCATGCTACAAGTAACCCATTTTTAATTATTGGTTATTATTATGTTAAAACAAATAAAGAGTCCAGCACACCAAGTCACACTACATCTAAATAACATCATACATTTAATTAGATAAATTTATTTGAGTTTATAATCATAGTATTTCTTTAGATACTTCGGTATCATGAAAAATGAAATTGACAAGGTGATTTATTTTTAAATATATAAAAGGATATAGCGATTCTTGGTTTCCGGGAACCTCTTTTACAACAAACGACAGATTTTGATACGGTTTTTACTATTATTTTGGGCATTCTGTTGTGAAGATTTATAAGTAAAATACATTGCAATTAATATTTCAAACATAATTTAGACAGTATTTATAAATATTATAAACCCTTCTTAAATACTAATATGTTGGTTTTAAACTGAAAATTATTCCTTATTTATTAATGTTCTGATTTTACTTCTAATTGTTTGTATTGAGAGATCTAAATTGATTTGGGTATGGGAGCGGCGTGGTATGGTGGACAAAGCACTAGTCTACTGTTCTCGGGGTCCTGGGTTCGAATACTGACTGTGGAAGAATATTATTTATTCTGTTAATTCAGCCGGAGGGCATCCGTAGGGTATGGAGACCCTCCTGGGGCGGGCCCACTCTCTTTAAATTGGGTACCCAAAATTGGGGAATAAAACTTGGCGGCTGAGAGTGATCTCGGCCTAATCACCTTATAGCATAGCCGTTGGCCTAGTACGAATCTCTATAAGTACTGAGCCCAAGACCCTTCATGAGTTGTAGAGATATAGGTATTTTTTTTTTTTTTTTTACATTAGTTAAAAATGAAGGATTTGTTGAATTGTTTTTATCTCTCGGAATAAGCGATGTAAATTTAAAGGGTTCATTATTTCTATTGTAAACCTCATGAAAGAAGATCAGACCAGAGACAGAGATAGAGTAAGAGGGAAAGAAGAAAGCTTTACTTTTCTATCGATTTCTATCTCGTATCAACAAAGATTGCATTTAAAAAAATATATTTATAGGAGAGGAAACCAGGTGACAGTAATAGTAGTGTATTTTTAGGGGTTTTAACCACTAGGACAAATTTATAACGGCCATAGCTCAGAGACATCAAACAGTGGTGCCAACTGTATATCAGGGCGAACGGTGTGACAAGAACTAGCTTACGAAACTGCTCAGGGGTTCGTCGACCCGGCAACCTTAGTTGAGCCAGCTGTTGCCTCAGCCTCTTTCCCAACCTCCCGCCTGTACTTATCCCTTCCTTGCTAATCAGTATCTGGATGGGTGACCTTGTCTTCGGGAAGCCTCTCCCGCCCGCTCTGCGTCATCGGGAGCCGACCTAGTAGCCTCTAATTGGATTGCCATCTTTCAAGTTTTAGGATTCGGGGGATCGATACCTGGAAGAGAGGGGGAGGGAGGAGGGGATAGGGAAACCACTCGCATAATTTATTTAGGAGCGAGGGTACTCATGTTTCATTCATAACGTGTTAAAAAAAGAGAAGGAACTATATAGGTCAAAATTAAACACCTTACTACAAGCTATAAACTTATTTATTGAAATTTACAACAAGTTAATACTTTAACAATGTATAATACATAGTTAGAGCTTTTAATATCTTTTGAACGAAATAACCAATAATTCGCTATAATAAGAATTTTAAGTTATAAGAGATCTCATAGCAATATTCTTTTCTTTTGTTTTATGGAATGTTTCTTTCTTTCTCTCAGAAGATTATACGGAACATACGAGACGTTGGTTTTCAAAAGGTACACCTAGACTATTTGTAGAATAATATTTGAGATAGTCATTAGCAGCATAGTCCTAGATGTAATCAAAATCATCAAAAAGTACAAGATTAAGAAAAAAAAAATCCGTGCAACACACGACTTTTACTTACCCACGTTGTTAACAATAATTTAAGAACTTTTAAATATAGTTCAAGGTAAAAAAGGTTAAAAAATTATATTGAATAATTCTGCAAGCACTTCTGTTTCTCCAATTTTGACGAAAAAGTAGCTCTAACATCCCAGGCCTATAGTTGTCTTAAAAGGAAATTTCAGCCTCGTACTACTTTTCTTTTTCGAACTAGACTTAACACATAAACCTTTTTGTGGACATGTACATTGTACAATGCATTGTACTCAGGGGACCTAAAACGCGTATTTCCCTTGGAAACTCAAATACCTAATTTTCTGTGATAGAGATAGTTTCCTTTAATCTATATTTCATACATAGTAAGTGAAAGTATTAATTAATATTAAGACAGTAAAGAAAAAAACATTTCTAGATTTTATTACAGCACTATTACAAATAGTTGGTTTTAATAATGAATTAATGAGAGTTTTTTGCGGTTCGTGTATAATTTCCTAGAAAGTAAATTATTACCTTTTGAAAATCAACGCCTCATATAGAGCTGAAAACTTAAACAAAATTCTCTTTTTTTTTTTTTTAATATATTTATTGATATTGACAACTGTATTGAAATAAATATATTAAGTTATGACAACTCATTAGCAACACTCCAATTATATTCTAGATCAGAAGATCTCGCGGCTTCAATTCAGACGCATGGATGATTCGATATCACATGGTATTGTCTGTATCAACAAATGTATTGACCATAAGAGAGTGATCTCCGTTTAAGAGATGTTATATATAATGCTATATATAGTAAGGGAAAGTATTGCGATTGTGAAAATTTTCGAATTCCAGTTTCCAACGGAAATACACATTTTAGGGTCCCAGAGTCCAAAAAACCAAGTCCTGCAAAAAGGTCTGTGTGTGTGTGTGGTAACTCCCGGGCGGAAACGAAAAGTCCTAGGTTACTGAAATGTCATATTTAAAACAACTATGTAACCCGAGATGTTACAAAAACTTTTTTATCAAAATCGGCTAACCAGAAGAGCCACTTTATACCTTGCATATTGCACCTTTTTATGATTTTCTCAAAAACGATGATTTCGATTAAACTCGCCATATCGATGTAAAATTTAATGGGCTTTAATATCATGTAGGTTTCATCCTGATTAAATAGTTTGACAGGGCTTAAATGCCGATATATTAAATTTTCTTCTTCCAAAGTACCTCTAATTTTGTTGATTTTATAAAAATAACTATATTGTCTTGTTAACACTGATGAAAAACAAGTAAATATATATTGAATGAATTCGAAACCCAACTAAAGGAAAAAAACTGAAATAATATTTTTTTTAATGCAATGTTTTGTTTTTGAAATATATGAACAGTAATATACATGTGTAATATAATGTTGAATAGCTAAAGATTTTAGAAAAAATGTTATCTAATACACAAGCTTGTAAACATTAAGAAAGAGTGATGAAAAGCAGATAAAACTAACTGATTATTTTAGATAATAATATAATAGATTTTTTAATAAAACACATGTTTTTGAGGAAGTTCCATTTAACTAATTCATTAATAGTTTCACTCATTTTTATCTCTTACTGTATTTAAAAATTCATTAATCGATTCTAAAAATGGAGGTAAGTGAAAGTCGTGTGTTGCCCGCACCAGAGTTATCCTCAAATTTTTGTCCTATGAAAGTATCATTTAGTTATAGGTTTTTCATATTGAAGTTTTTTATGTCTCGTGTTCAAATTCACACTATAAATCATTTTATCAACAATTATGTATGTAATGATGGAGTAATAATTTACTGGAAATATAATATAAATAAAGATGCTTTGTCATTGAAATACTTCAATCAATATAACTTATATTTCTCACACTTGACTCAATACATTCCATAGCCCTGAAGATGGCCAAAAACTTAGGTCGAAACGTTGGCACAATAAACAATGTTTACATAATTGAAGTATTTCAATAACTGCTCGTCCAACCAACTTCTTATATGATGTAACAACTATTTAACGTAAAGCCCACACTCTCGAAAAAAGTATTTTAAAATAATTTACACTTCGAGGACAGAAAATAAAGTTAAACATTTTTTTTTTTAGTTATATTAAAGACAGGCTAAGAAACTTATATTACAGACAGGCTATACTATCGAAAAATAATAAGAAACTGAGCCAATTAAGACCTTTAAATGGCATGCCGTTAAATAGAAAAAGATAACAGTGTCAATATATTTATTTTTTAATACTAATTAATATTATTTTTACAATCAAATTTGGCCTCTCCCTCGATTGGAGCAGAAGATTGGAATTAAATTAATTAACACCCGGGCCCTTTCCGACCCTTTGAGTCAATTAAGTCCCGATTCAATATTGACTCTACAATACTCATTTGCATAATAATCGAAATTAAATAAATGATCTGCATTCTGGAATAAGCTTACCAATCGTCGCCACATCATTAATCATTCCATTAATCATTTTCCTATGAAAAAAACATTCAATTTAAAATGCGAGTGCCGGAGGGAAGAGAAAATGGCTGACGCAACGACTGACGCAACACGACGGGCGGGTGCTATCATTTGGAAGGTCCTCTTTACCGCACAACTCCAGCATTTCCTCCAAAAAAAAGAAGAAAAAAAAAGGTCAGGTACCTTAACAGCATATCATTATTAATTAAAGTAATTTTTTTATTTTTTTTATTGAGATATATTACAATTTGTTACAAAATGAACAATACTAATATTGATAAGAGACCACATTCATACTATATATACAGAAAATAATAATAATGGTCAAATTACATAAAATAGAACATAAATAAATTCATATATATACAATAAAATAATAATAATAAATAAAAAACAAAACAAATCGAAACAAAAACCTATTATTGAGATAAATAAAAAGTTGGCAAATAAATAAACATCTTACACACAATCATAACTATATACAATTGCTAAAGGGACCCCAGCAAGCGCTTTTCCCTCCACTTGTGGAGATCCCAGCGCCTCTATCTCAGCCGCATCACTGGTCTGAGCCAGTGGAGGCTGAGTTAGGGCGCTGTAGCAAAGTAAAATTTCAAAAAATAATTTTGATTTAAGTAATTAAAAGAAATAATAACCTTTTTTTAATATATTTTTCAGTATTTTATTTTTTTTCTCACCAAAACCTTTATCATTATTAATTAAAGTAAAATTAAAAAAAAAAAATTTAAGTAATTAAAAGAAATAACCTTTTTTTTTTATTTATTTTTCAGCATTGTATTTATTTTTTTCACCAAAACTTTTATTGGGCACAAAATCGATATACCTTTTACTTTCACTTACTATATATAGTAAGGAAAGTATTGCGATCGTGAAAATTTTCGAATTCCAGTTTTCAACGGAAATACACGTTTTAGGGTCCCCTGAGTCCAAATAACCAAGTCCCGCAAAAAGGTCTGTGTGTGTGTGTGTGTGTGTGATAACTCCCGGGCGGAAACGGTAAGTCCTATGAAACTGAAATTTCATATTTAAGACAACTATACGCCCGAGACGTGACAAAACTTTTTTCATCAAAATGAGCTTACCAGAAGAGGCACTTTATACCATGCATTTTGCACCTTTTTACGATCTTCTCAAAAACGGTTCCGACGATTTTGATTAAACTCGCTATATCGATGTAAAATTAAATGGGCTTTAATATCATGTAGGTTTTATTTGGATAAAAATGGTCTGACAGGGCTTAAATGCCGATATTTTAAATTTTCTTCCTCTAAAGTACCTTTACTTTTTTAGATTCAATAATAATAACTAGATTATCTTGTTAGCGCTGAAGGAAAACAGGTAAATATATAAATTGAATAAATTCGATACCCAACTAAAGGAGAAAACAGAAAAAATATATTTTTTACTTTCACTTACTATATATAGTAAGGAAAGTATTGCGATCGTGAAAATTTTCGAATTCCAGTTTTCAACGGAAATACACGTTTTAGGGTCCCCTGAGTCCAAATAACCAAGTCCCGCAAAAAGGTCTGTGTGTGTGTGTGTGTGTGTGTGTGTGGTAACTCCCGGGCGGAAATGGTAAGTCCTATGAAACTGAAATTTCATATTTAAGACAACTATACGCCCGAGACGTGACAAAACTTTTTTCATCAAAATGAGCTTACCAGAAGAGGCACTTTATACCATGCATTTTGCACCTTTTTTCGATTTTCTCAAAAACGGTTCGGACGATTTTGATTAAACTCGCTATATCGATGTAAAATTAAATGGGCTTTAATATCATGTAGGTTTTATTTGGATAAAAATGGTCCGACAGGGCTTAAATGCCGATATTTTAAATTTTCTTCCTCTAAAGTACCTTTAATTTTTTAGATTCAATAATAATAACTAGATTATCTTGTTAGCGCTGATGAAAAACAGGTAAATATATAAATTGAATAAATTCGATACCCAACTAAAGGAGAAAACAGAAAAAAATATATTTTTACTTTCACTTACTATATATAGTAAGGAAAGTATTGCGATCGTGAAAATTTTCGAATTCCAGTTTTCAACGGAAATACACGTTTTAGGGCCCCCTGAGTCCAAATAACCAAGTCCCGCAAAAAGGTCTGTGTGTGTGTGTGTGTGTGTGTGTGATAACTCCCGGGCGGAAACGGTAAGTCCTATGAAACTGAAATTTCATATTTAAGACAACTATACGCCCGAGACGTGACAAAACTTTTTTCATCAAAATGAGCTTACCAGAAGAGGCACTTTATACCATGCATTTTGCACCTTTTTTCGATCTTCTCAAAAACGGTTCGGACGATTTTGATTAAACTCGCTATATCGATGTAAAATTAAATGGGCTTTAATATCATGTAGGTTTTATTTGGATAAAAATGGTCTGACAGGGCTTAAATGCCGATATTTTAAATTTTCTTCCTCTAAAGTACCTTTAATTTTTTAGATTCAATAATAATAACTAGATTATCTTGTTAGCGCTGAAGGAAAACAGGTAAATATATAAATTGAATAAATTCGATACCCAACTAAAGGAGAAAACAGAAAAAATATATTTTTACTTTCACTTACTATATATAGTAAGGAAAGTATTGCGATCGTGAAAATTTTCGAATTCCAGTTTTCAACGGAAATACACGTTTTAGGGTCCCCTGAGTCCAAATAACCAAGTCCCGCAAAAAGGTCTGTGTGTGTGTGTGTGTGTGTGTGCGTGTGTGTGTGTGTGTGTGGTAACTCCTGGGCGGAAACGGTAAGTCCTATGAAACTGAAATTTCATATTTAAGACAACTATACGCCCGAGACGTGACAAAACTTTTTTCATCAAAATGAGCTTACCAGAAGAGGCACTTTATACCATGCATTTTGCACCTTTTTTCGATTTTCTCAAAAACGGTTCCGACGATTTTGATTAAACTCGCTATATCGATGTAAAATTAAATGGGCTTTAATATCATGTAGGTTTTATTTAGATAAAAATGGTCTGACAGGGCTTAAATGCCGATATTTTAAATTTTCTTCCCCTAAAGTACCTTTAATTTTGTAGATTCAATAATAATAACTAGATTATCTTGTTAACGCTGATGAAAAATTGGTAAATATATAAATTGAATAAATTCGATACCCAACTAAAGGAGAAAACAGAAAAAATATGTTTTTAATGCAATTTTTTTTGTTTTTGAACATAAGAGCAGTAATATACATGTATGATATACCGTTGGAAAGCTAAAGATTTTAGAAAAATTATCATCTCATACACAAGCTTTTAAAAGTTAATAGAGCGTGATGAAATGAACATAAAACTAACTGATTATTTTAGATAATAATATAATAGATTTTTGAATCAAACACATGTTTCTATAGAAATTTAATTTAATTTATTACTTTCACTTACTATATAGAATAAGGGGAAGTATTGCGATCGTGAAAATTTTCGAATTCCAGTTTTCAACGGAAATACACGTTTTAGGGTCCTCTGAGTCCAAATAACCAAGTCCCGCAAAAAGGTCTGTGTGTGTGTTTCTATAGAAATTTAATTTGATTAATTCCTTAATAATTTCACGTATTTTTATCTCTAACTGTATTTGAAAATCCTTTCATTTATTTTAAAAATTGAGGTAAGTGAAAGTCGTGTGTTGCCCGCACCAGATTTTTTCAATTTCAAACACCATGCTCACTAGTCCATGACTATTCATGTCTTTTATTATCATTTATTTATTGAGATATATTACAATTTGTTTCTATATGAACATTAGTAATAGTGATATAAGATCCCATTCACACAATATATACAGTATACAATGATAAAGTCAAATTACCTAATATTATATACATATGTAATTCCTATCTAAAAATTAAAAAAAATCAATTTCAATAAGGTCCGGAAACCGAATCGCATATTGTTCCCGAATAAAAATTAAACAAATAATCTATTCTTTATTAATTTTTTATCTCAATTATCCATTATTATTAATTTTGTTGTCACCTAAACTTTTTTTTGGGGGACCAAAATAGGTACATCTCTTTCAATTTCGAGCTCCATACCCAATATTCCTTGACTATTCGTAACTATATTAAATATAAGAAAAGAAGATAATAAATTCCATACATATTATTCCAAAATTATGAATAAATAAATAGTCCAATAATATTAATCATTAATCTTTTTTCACCATAAATATTTTTGGGCTCAAAATTGATATATCTCTTTCAATTTCTAACTCCGTACGCACTTGTCCTTGACTATTCATATCTAAAATAAAATAAAAATCTTTATTTATTTTTCAGAATTAATTTTTCTTTTGTCACTAACAATTTTTTTTCAGCACTTGAAGATATACTTCTTTACATATCAAACTTCATGTAAAATAGTCCTTGACCAATAATTTAAAAAAGAAATAATGAAAAACAAAAATCAATAAATTAAAAAAAAAAAAGTCCACAGCTTATGAAAAGTTTTGGTATCAGTGCATATAGACACTCTTGAGTTGTTTCTAGGGCAACGGTCGTGCAATGATGTAATCAGACTGAGATCACTCAGCCGCGAGTTAACTCTTAAACTTTCGGGTACACACTTTATATAGGCTGAAATATTACCCCACGGCTGAAATAACATAATAAATAATTACTTACGAACCAGATACCCGGGAAAATAGTAGAATAGTGCTTTATTCACTAAACTACGCTGCTTCCTATTATCATTAACATATAAAATATGTATTATTGTACGAGAAATTAAAGAAAATTCGAAAATTCAGTACTCAAGTCCGTTATATACCGATAGAAGTATGGTGTCAGAACTGGAAAATAAAAATAAATTCCAACTAATCCCATCAAATAACTTTTACCCTTCGTTGTAAACCTGTGACTTTCTGCCCTACAGTATCCTTTAATAACACTCAATTAGTTCTTGTTGAACAGATCAGATTCCTAGGACTCCATCTTGACGTCTAACTTAAAATCCTCTGACAACACAAAAACAACAAGAAACCGTTTTTGACTACTTCAACACTTACTAGACAAACGGTCAAACCTTCCTCTTAACTTCAAAAGGCTTATCTACATGACTATTGTAAGACCTATCTGGTTATGGGGTTCTACCAAACCATCGAATTTCTCTCGTATCCAATCCTTAAAAACGAAACTCTTTCGTAAATCCTCAACGCTCCTTACTTTGTCACGAATAAACTCATCCACAAAGAACTCAATGTTCCCTATGTTACTGTTTTGCCCCGAACCAGGTATCAATCCTTCCATGCAAACTTTATTCCCACTCTAACCCACCAGTTTCTATCCTAGCATCCTCTTCGATTCCTGAAAATCCTTCGAGGCGTCTGAAAAGAAGATGGTCCCGAGACCTACTAGAGTCATGTTTTTTTCATGTATTTTATCATTAACCAGCATATTTACTTGTTGTGTTATAACATATAGTTGTAAATTTCAATAAAAATACTAACAAAAAAAATGTCCGATCATATTTTTCATAGGTGATAATACAAACAATTATATACACAATGGTTTTAAAATGTTATTTTTAAATAATTTGAAATAATAAAGTGGCTCTTTTGGTTCGCCGATTTTGATAAAGTTGCTGCAACTTCTTGGGCGTAAGTAGCCTTAAATATGAAATTTTAGTTTCTTGAGACTTTTGCTAGACTTACCACAAACCCACCCCTTTTTATGAAACTTTCTGTTTGGAGTTAGGGGACCCTAATTCATGTATTTCCGGTAAAAGCTAGAATTCGAAAATTTCAAGTTCGCAACAAGTTCCCTTATTATATATTTCATATATACGTAAGTGAATTTAAAAATGTAGTATTTTCTCAAAAAAGAAGTAAATTCACAATGACACTTACATTAATTTATTGCGAAAAAAAATAATTTGACATCACAAAGGTGTATCATCTTTAATATTTTATTTTATTTCAGTTTTGCAAGACTTTGCGTTAGACTAGGACCTAGGGACTGTTGGGGACAGCCAAATTTTCTAACGCCAAACGCATTAATCCTTCCAATCCAAAGTCCTCAGAACCATAGTCAATGCTCCTTATTATGTCACCAACCTTACCTTACACCGCGACCTCAATATTCCATTTATTTTAGACCTTATACCATCAAAATTCTCTAAATTGCATCAGAACCTTATCCATCACCCCAATCCGCTAGCTCAATCCCTATCCAGCTCCACAACATCCTTATCATCCCCCTAGTAGGTTAAAACGGCAGTGGCCTCTGAGACCTCTTGTGACATGTATATTGGAGTTCTAGCATTGACTAGATTCTCCACTCACGTATTGTATGCTTGAGGATTGTATATAGGTATGAGTGACTTTTGTACATATTCTTATTTATTTTGTTTTGTATATATGTATTAATATATTGTATTATTATTTTATAAATTTATTGTTTGGTATATATTGTGTGAATGTAGTATGAATGTTGTACTATATCACTATTAAAAATGACCTAATAAGGACAGGTTGTAATATTAATAATAATAATAGGCTTACCGAACCCGAAGGTTCGATGCCGATACCACCAAACTTCGCCTGCAAAGACTCGTCCAATGTTCACCGGTCAAGCCCAAGCCCCCGAGATCAGCCTTAATGCAATCCTCCCATCGACGCTTCGGCCTACCTTTCGGACGCCTACCAGTCGGTTCAGCGAATACCAACTTTCTCGGAATCCGTTCCTCACTAAGCCCAACAACTTTACGCGCCCATTTGAGTTTCCGAGATGCTATCAAATCAATTATATTCACAGGATACAAGTCCCGCAATTCCGCGTTGTGCAACCTTCTAAACTCCCCAGTGGCCTCATCTCTCTTAGGAACAAATATTTTACGCAGTACCTTATTTTTGAACACCTTAAGCCGTTGTTTATCCTTCAAAGTAAGCGGCCACGTTTCGCATCCGTAAAGAACCGTCGGAAGAATAATAGTTTTATAAATTCTAACCTTTAAGTTTTTAGATAGAAGCCGCGAACTATGTAACTTAGCAACTGAATAATAACACGCATTTCCCACCTTTAACGGACTTTTTCTTCCTGGATTTCATTTTTTCTTGTTATCATTGAACCTAAATACTTGAATTTCTCTACGTGTTCCAGGCTATAATATTACTCAATAAAAATTTTTCAACAATAAAAAAAATAGACTAGACATATACACACACACATCATTAAAGAAGACACAGTTATTATGACTCAGGAGACATAAAAAAAAAGAAATGCGTTAAAAACAAGCAATCTGAAATGATGGCTATCTCTATAATTCTCCTTAATATTTCTTATATAAGTAAGTGAAAGTAAAAAGGTCATAAACTATCAACACATACTTCTACTAATATATTATAGATAGAAACATAATTATAGTGCTAAGTAAATAAACATACTTTAGTACTTTAATCTAACCTATTTTTTAAAAAAATTTGCAAACGATAATGTAAAAGGTAGTTCACGTAATTGAGAAATACATTTTTTGACATATCAACAATTTCAATAATTTATTTCTGCTATAGTTATTATTTGTGTATACGTTATTTGATATCTCCGTTGAAAACAAGATTTTACAAGACTGATTTATAAACAATCTTACAAAATACGGGTTCATAAAATAATTATAAACATTCAAACTGTGCAACCACCTACGTAAAAATTGTTTTGAAAGTGTGTCACCGGTTATTTCTGACGGTAATTGTTAATAAATACATACAATAGGTTTATTTATGATCGCTTTAAATAATGTTGTGATTTTTTAATACATAAGAACTTTCCACCAACACATAAATATAATAAATTACAATTAAATATTAGGGTTAACATTGTAAAGAAATAGCTTCCTCCTGGGATTAACTAGATGGGGGAAACTTGATAAAACTAAACAATTATTTTAATATATCATAGACAGCCATATTTATTATCTGAAAAATAATAGATATACATACAAAAAAAAAAAAAAATATATATATATATATATATATATATTGAAATTAAGTTTCAGAAAATTTTACATAATGGATTCAATGTATTATGTAATGAAATACAATTACAAATTTATTTATTGATTCTGAATAAAAATACTAGAGGATTTTACAGCTTAGTTTATTTTATTTTAACTATTATTATTGTAACTTTTATATTATTTTTATAATTGTAACTATTTCATTATTTTTTGTAATTAAAACTAATGTATTGAAAAGATGAATTTAAAATAAGTTATCAAATTATTAGGGAACAGCGTGGTCTACTGGATAGATTAGTCTACTATTCTCCGGGACCTGGGTTCGAATCCCAGATGTGGCAAAATATTATTTATTCTGTTAATTCAGCCGGGGAGCGACTCTAGGGTATGGAGAACCTCCTGGGGCAGACCCAACCTCCATTTAGTGGGTATCCAAAAAACTGGGGAAAAACCTGGCGGCTGAGTGTGATCTTGGCCCAATCACCTCATTACAACAGTACGAATGTACTGAGTCAACGACACTTTATGTTGTAGAGGTACAAGTTTAATTTATTATTATATTTTTTTTTTTTGTTTATCAGATTATTAATTATTTTATTATCGATTCTGTATTTTATTCTGCAAGTATTTATAAAAAAAAAAAAAAAAAAAAAAAAAAAAAAAAAGGTAGATATAGATTTTTGTCAAATAGAAAGCTTAAAAAAAAAGAAAGAAAAAAAAAAAAAAAAGAGCTCCAAAAACACTATAAACGAAAAGTCGGAAATGAGCATAAAATAATGAAACTTGAAAGTTGAATGCACCTACAACAAAATGACTCATATCTTCTTAGCAGTAATATGTGGTTAAAGAAGTAAAAACCATTAAGTAATAATAATAATAAAGTAAACAATATGTAAGCAATTGACGGAAATTCATTTATAATAATAAAAAATAAAATAACCAACATTATAATGACAGAATATATCATTAGATGGAATTAAAATATTGGATATATGTATACTTATATATACTTATGCTTTCGTATGACTAGGTTTATTATTTTAAATTAAGATATTAAGTAAGGTTTAATCACATATCTACGATTGGTGAACAGATTTTGTCAGCTCATTAAGACAGCAAAGATATCGAAGTGCATGTTGGTACAATGGTAATTATTCATTTTGAAATACCACTTAAAACTCTGGAAAATTTCACGATTTCGACATACTATGATAAAAGTAGATATAGATTTTTGTCAAATAGAAAGTTAAAAAAAAAAAAAAAAAAAAAAAAAAAAAGAGCTCCAAAAAACTATAAACGAAAAATCGGAAATGAGCATAAAATAATGAAACTTGAAAGTTGAATGCACATACAACGAAATGACTCATATCTTCTTAGCAGTAATATGTGGTTAAAGAAGTAAAAACTATTAAGTAATAATAATAATAAAGTAAACAAAATGTAAGCAATTGACGGAAATTCATTTATAATAATAAATAATAAATAAAATAACCAACATTATAATGACAGAATATATCATTAGATGGAATTAAAATATTGGATATATGTATACTTATATATACTTATGCTTTCGTATGACTAGGTTTATTATTTTAAATTAAGATATTAAGTAAGGTTTAATCACATATCTACGATTGGTGAACAGATTTTGTCAGCTCATTAAGACAGCAAAGATATCGAAGTGCATGTTGGTACAATGGTAATTATTCATTTTGAAATACCACTTAAAACTCTGGAAAATTTCACGATTTCGACATACTATGATAAAAGTAGATATAGATTTTTGTCAAATAGAAAGTTAAAAAAAAAAAAAAAAAAAAAAAAAGAGCTCCAAAAAACTAAAAAAGGAAAAATCGGAAATGAGCATAAAATAATGAAACTTGAAAGTTGAATGCACATACAACGAAATGACTCATATCTTCTTAGCAGTAATATGTGGTTAAAGAAGTAAAAACTATTAAGTAATAATAATAATAAAGTAAACAAAATGTAAGCAATTGACGGAAATTCATTTATAATAATAAATAATAAATAAAATAACCAAAATTATAATGACAGAATATGTCAATAGATGAAATAAAAAAAATGGTTATATGTATGTATACTTATGCTTTCATATGTTTATTATTTAAAATTAAGATATTAAGTAAGGTTTAATCACATATCTACGATTGGTGAACAGATTTTGTCAGCTCATTAAGACAGCAAAGATATCGAAGTGCATGTTGGTACAATGGTAATTATTCATTTTGAAATACCACTTAAAACTCTGGAAAATTTCACGATTTCGACATACTATGATTTAAAAACCCGAATAAACGGGAACACACGTAGAGAAATCAGCAATTCTAAGATGTAAGTTAAACGATCGAGTTTCTGCTAATACGGACTGATTATCGAATTCAAAAATTTATTACTTCAAAATACACGTTCACAGATACTATATCATTGCAATCATACTATACGGGTGGCCTATTAGGTCTCATGAATACTCTTTTTAAGATTTTTTTTTTATTTTTTTTCTTCCGAAAATGGTAACGCGACCTATAAAACTGTGTTATCTATTAATAGAAGAATAGATGGATAAGCACGTAACGCATATCAACATGCGTACAGTGAGATATCTACTCGTAAAATAGATTTGCCTGTGTTTGGAAACGTTGTAGTATTGGGCGCTGCTTGTCATGATATATGTATTGCCTTGGGTAAGCATTTTAATGGTCTATAAATATTAAAGGAGACATTTATTAATAATAATTGCTCACCTAAACTCCTAGAGAAAGCTCCCGAGGCATGTCAACACAAAATAAAAATATACTATTGTCACTTACCTCCGTTGTTAAAACCGATTGAAAAACTTTCATATAAAGTTAGAGCTGAAATCAAGGTTAAAGAGTTACATTGAGTTTCTATGGAAAGACTTGTTTAAGATTAAATCATCTACAATATTATTATTATTATTATTTATAGCAAACTCTTAGTTTTATCCATTTTTCTTTCCTCTCCATTTACTTTATACACCTTTGTATATGAGATAACATTTTTTTTCTAAAAACTTAGGCATTCCAATGGTATATAGATATATCTATATCCCTATTTTTACATTAAAAAATGTGGTGCTCACAACACACGACTTTCACTAACCCCTCCGTTGTTAAAATTGAATTTAATAATTTTCAGGTACAGTTAAAGATGAAATATATACAAAGGTAATTGAAAGTGAAAAGGTTGAAGAATTAACTCAATTATGTTTCAATGGAAACATAGTTTTTTATTAAATACTCTGTTATATTATTATTTACAACAATCAATTAATTTTATCGGATTTTCATTTAAAAAAAAAAAAAGTTGATGGAACATCTCGTGAATATGGTTGTCTTAAATATGAAATTTCAGTTTCGTTCGACTTTTCGTTTTTTCTGCTAGACTTGCCACATACACAGATCAGCTTATCCGTGTCTTTTGAAGATTTCCACCTACCCTCGTAAAAAAAAAAAACAGATCAACACATAGAACTTTCTGCGCCACTTAGTTATTTGGATTTAGGAGACCCTAAAACGTGTATTTCCGGTGAAAAATGGAATTAAAAATGTCCACGATTGCAATACTTTCCCTTACTATGTATTTCATATATAAGTAACTGAAAGAAAAAAATATTTTTGCTCTTGAAATGCCTTCCAACTTTTCCATTAAAAATTTCTCTTATTTTGTTTTCTTATAATATAATCCCTGTAAAATATGTTTTCATCTTCCTGTAAAGAAAATATATTCCTGGCATATATATATATATATATATATATATATATATATATATATATATATATATATATATATAAAACATTATACATCCACGGTTCACAATTTAAATTTAGTAGTTTCTCTCTATTTTTAAAAACTATTCTCATTAATTCTTATGATTTGTATTATTTAGATTTATATATAGTCAGAGCTAGTTTTAAAATGTCTGATAATCTCTCCAACATGACTCATTAACGGCGATTCCGTGAAAACTACTATATCTTCGGCAAAAAGTAGCAAATTAATACTTGCGAAATACTAAAGAGAAAAGTTCAAGATGAAGGATAAAGTTATTTGATGAGATTTGTAGAAGTTTGTCCTTGAATTTTGACAACATTCAATGAGGTATTGAAGAGTACTCAAAGTAATAATTAGAAAATTGTTCAATGATAACACAAACGTATCAACATAATTGGTAATAATGATGATGACAGGTGTCGGGATATCCGTTGCATACACTGATTAAAAAGAAGGAACCAAAGTACTACCTTGAAATACACTAGCATACTGAAAATTATTTTGAATGATTTGTCACCGAGCATAATTTTCTATCACAGATTTTTTTTTTCATTTTTTCCAAGTCGTTGAGTCGGTCAAAAGCCTGTTTTCTACCAACATTTAGATTCTTGAACGTTCGAAAGAAACTTTATCATCTAATAACCTGGAAATCAACAAGTTTCGATCTTAAAGATCAGTACCGAGCATAAACTACAGGCTGTAACTGCGAAAAGCAACTAATGTCCAGCAAAAACATCACCGAAGCAGTAAATGTTGGAGCATTACTCGCCTGTAACGAAAGTCCATCCAGCAACTCATGGCTTATTCCTTTGCCAATAATCCTAACATTTTATAGTTCTTCCCTTACCGAGAAAATTACAGGCTGGTCTTCGACTTCGGTCAGAACTTCAGCGAATGACGATGTAATTCCAGTGTAAATAAATTTTTCAACAAGTAATTAAATTCTATCTTGATTAGAAGCTTTCTGAATAAAAATATTATGCAATGAAATTACTGCCATCCATTAGGATATGTATTGAGCTTGAATATTCAAGACACTAATGTATCATGATAATGGTTCCAGTCATGATGAAGGGCGTCAGTAAGATTTTGTCTAGGGGGAGGAAGGTAACGAAAGAATGGACGAGAGAGCAACTGTGTTAAACAGCAGCCAAACTGGATAAAAATACTGTCTACTTTTTTACAAACACTCTTTTTACGCAAACAAATTTGAAAATGCACAACGTGTTCGAAGTAAGAAAAAGGTCTCTGATACATCTTTAATCCTAACAACTTATTATTTTTTTTATGTTTTACTTTTATAATTTATTTCAACTTTTATTTGGTCTTCTCCCTCTCCTTGATCTCACTTCCGCCTACACCCATTGCAATGATAGTACATGATAGTAGCAGGATAGGGAAGAATTGTGATAGAGCAAATTGTTTTAGTATATCCGCTGATAGTAACCTTATGATATTAAATATTGGAACATTATAATAGTTATTGTTTTTTTTTTCTCTAAAGACATTAACAATTTCAGTATAATATATTTGTTTTTACTTTCACTCTCATATATATGAAACATGAAGTGAGGGAAATTATTACTATCGTGAAAATATTTTAATTCAAGTTTTTACAGAAAACACAAATTTTAGGGTACCCTGAGTCCAATTGAACAAGTCGCGAAAAAAGTCTGTGTTTGAATGTGGTAAGTCTCGAAAACGACAGATTCTATAAAACTGAAATTTCATATTTTAGAAGATGAAATAGCTGATAAGTTACAGCAACTTTTTCAGCAAATTCGGCTACCAAAGAGTCATTATACATTCTGAACCAATATTTAATTTTATAATTTAATGAATAACGGCTCTAAGGATTATGAATCAACTCCCTATATCTATGTAAAATAATAAACTAAAAAGCCTTTAACTCTACAACCTATGAAGGGTCATAGGCTTAGTACAGCATTCGTACTCTTTCAAGGCCAACGGCAGTGCAATGAGGTGATTAGGCCGAGATCACACTTAGCCTGATTTTCCCCCTTTTTCTGGTACCCATTTTATAGAGGCTGGGTATGCTCCAGAAGGGTCTAATATATAATATTTATATATATATATATATAATATATATATATATATATATATATATATATATTATTAATAGCGGATAAAGTTATAGACATAGACCTTATGAAGAAATGATGAAACATTTATTAAAAAATTATTGTCCTCATATCTGTACGATGTAATCTATTACATGGAATAATAAAAAAAATATGAGCTAGAAGAACGGGGAATTATTCTCTTTTTTTACGTTAGCAACAAAACTATCCTCATTGACCTTAATATCACATCTGTTGCACACTTGGTCAGAAATAGTCCCTCATAAAAAATCCTTACAACACTTTAACTCGTAGAAACCAGTGTTACATTTTTCTGTAGGATGATTATTTTTCATGTATATATATTTATAAACGTAATTAAATTTAAAAAAATTGGAATGTTGAACATAATTTAAGAAAAAAACGTTAAATTTAAGAAATACGTAAAAAATAAATAAAATAATGTAATTGTCATAGTATTATCCTCTTTTATATATATATAATAAAGACATAATGAATCCTCTATTACTCTAAAATGATTTTCTATTGCGAATCTCTTTTTTTTTTTCTTTTTTTTTATTGTTTGAGGCAGATTTTAGCAGTCATGGGATAAAAACTAAGAAATATTTTTGATATATATACATATACACATATTTTTATAGATATACATATTTTCATAGATATACATATTTTTGAGCACTGTCCACGGTACAGGAGAGAAATTGAAAAATTTGGGGTGCCACACATGTCTCTGAGGCTTTGAGCGATAATGAAGCAACTATCAGCAGTGCCATCAAGTTTATAAAGAATATTCGTCTATTTCAGCAAATATAACATATTTTTTTTTTTTTTTTTTTTTTTTTTATATTTTATGTATATATATATATATAATTTTATTTTTCTTCTTCTTCATCATACAGTTTAAACTAAAATTTTATTTTATCTCTTTATACTTAAATTATTATTATTCTTTATTTTACATATATATATATAATTTACACATTTTTTTTTCTTTTCTTTTTTTCAATTTAATTATTTTTTTTTTTTTTTTGTATTATTGATTATTTTTATCATATTTGTGTTTTATTTTTTATTATTAGTTATTTGTTTGTTTTTTTATCATAATTGTTAATTTTGTTTATTTTATTTTACCTTTATTTTTATTATTTTTTAATGTTACTGTATTATTTTAGTATTTTGCTCGTTTTTTCTTTTCTTAATTTTTTTTTTTTTTTTTTCTGATATCACTTTGGTAAATCGTTTTTTCTTTTTCTTTTGTTTTTTGTAAAGATGCGAGGGCGATAATAACCATCAGCAGTTTTTTGCCCTTAAATTAAAACAACAACAACAATAAAACTAAGAAATAATTACTAGATCGTCGCACAATAATAATGCATTAAGTACCTGAAAATCCATAATCTGACGTATGTATATAAACTTATTTACGTATGTAATACAAATATATGGTTAAAAAAAATTTTAATATAAAATAAATATTGGTTTTAATAGCAACGAAACGACTGTTCTTACGTATAACCATTATTTATTAAAAGTAGGTTAGTAGTGGAGTCTGATACTGTGATAGTTTATTATTACTTCCACTTTAGCGATCCATACATGATATTTATCGCTATACAGCAATATATATATAAAGTAAATTTATTATTGTTATAACTACACCTTACAATTTTACAAGTTATACATTTCGATAAAACCCTAAAAAAGGAAACAAACCATAAAATTATAACCTTAAATATGTTTCGATCGTTTATTTTAGATATGTTTAATTAAATAACTTCACAATAACAAAAAAAAAAAAAAAAAAAAAAAAATCCAGTTTGTTATAAGCATAAGGTAAATAAATATAAACCTGGACTGTTTATCAAACTCGAAAATAATTTATGAACTTAGTTTGGTAATAAGTGAAATAAGCTCGTTTAAAATTCAGCTAATGAAGATAAAATCAAATATATATATATATATATATATATATATATATATATATATATATATATATATATATATATAATATTATAAATGTATATATATATGACACGCACACACAAAAACATTATTTTTTTTTTTAGAAATCGAATGCTCTTAATATCCTTATCTTGTGTGCCCTACTAAACCTGTTGATTGTGTGTGTTTTGTTTCTCTCTTAGATTTTTTTTTTTCATTGGCTCCGAAACTCCTTCAGTAGCAGTTTCCAAAATTTATAGACCTGACTTGGTAGTTCTAAAAATGAACCGTCAGCAGGACCCGAAATTTCCGGGCCTTCTGTTGAAACAGCATTTTGTGTTCAAAAAGAGAAAAAAAAAATTAGTGTCTAGAACATTCTACAACCCAAAAATTCTAGTCAATTAGCTAAAATAACTGGAACACGTCTTTTATCTTTACTTAGATATTCAATTTCATTCTTAGCATCCTTATTGAGGTCACAGACAAATTGTCTGGAAATTAATAGTATATACCATTATAATGTATACCTGCCAATAAAATATCCTTTAATTTCATAATATTATGTGCATAAACAAATATTGTAGCAAGCGTGGTAAAATTTGATTAAATAATAAAATTATTGATGGAAAACAGCAGTTTCATTGTTATTATACAGATGTTACATTCGCTCTGACTTATATCATAGAATAAATATAATATACTACCAAGTATAGATTTCTAATATATTATTTAAATATATCTCAAAATAATTCACTGAAATGTAATTTAAAATCATAATGAAATTAATTATTTAGAAGAAAAATATATTAATGTTAGATAATTGGGTCTTGGGCTCAGTACTTATAGAGATTCGTACTGTTTCTGAGGTGATTAGGCCTTAATCGCGCTCAGCCGCCAGGTTTTTCCCCAATTATTATTTTGGGTACCCACTTAACAGAGGCTGGGTCTGCTCCAGGAGGGTCTCCATACCCTAGGGTCGCCCCTCCCCCCCCCCCCGACTGAATTAACAGAATAAAAAATATTCCGCCAAAGCCGGGATTCGGACCCGCAGCACAATAGACGTGCTCTATCCACTAGACCACGCCGATTCTGAAATGTTTATATTACACCAATAATTATTTGAAGTCTACGTTTCGAAAGTTTTCATCATCTTCAGGACAGCAATGTATTATTCACGAAGAGATATCCATTATATAAAAACTTCGTCAACAGGTAAAAATCATTAAAAAATATCAACCCATCACAGCCATCAAATTCTTTTTTTAATATTAGGGGTACTCACTATGTTTGCTATAGCATGCTATTTGTGTTATTTTGCTAAACCCGTCGAGTTTTTACAGTTATTTCCTGTATAAAATTGATGGATTTAGCACAATAGCACAAATAGCATGCTATAGCAAACGTAGTGAGTACCCCTATTGTACTAAATTAAAGGTACTTTCAACAAAAAAAATTAAGAAATTTAATGCATTTAAGCACTGTCAGACTATTTCACTCATAATAAAATCTATAAAAATATTAAAGCATATTAAATTTTACATCGATATAGCGAGTTCAATCAAAATCGTTAGAGCAAGTTTTGAGAAAATCGCATAAGGTGCAAAATGCTTCATATAAAGTAGCATTTCCGGTCAGCCGACTTTGGTGAAAAAGTTGGTGTAACAACTCTGTCGTATACTTGTCTTAAACATGAAATTTCAGTTTTATACAACTTAACACACATACCTATTTGCAGGACTTGGTTATTTGGACTAAGGGGACGTCCTAATGATGACCCACAATAGGGTCGAAACGTTGGAAGGAAATAAATGGTCGAAACTACTTAATTGTTTCATTTCCGGACTAATTTCTTCTAGTAATTCTCAACGGTCTACTATATTATTACTAATTATATCCACTATTGTATATTTTCGTCAACTTTTACTTTGTGTGCTAGAGTTACCACAAACACACAAGTACATAAACACTAATACAGATCTTCTTGAGGGACTTGGTTATTTGGACTGAGAGGATCTAGAAACGTGCATTTCCGTTAAAAACTAGAATTGGAAAAACTTTCACGATGGCAATACTCATTTCATGAATCCAGATAAAAGTAAAAATCAGATGTACAAAATCTAAATTCGTATTTTAAAATTTAAATAAACTCATATTAACAATAAGTATTAATAATAATAATAATAAAGTACCAGAAAACCCGATTTTGAAAATGCAGTAATTTGGAAAACCCCTCCCAAGCTACCACTCCTAGCATCTTTGTTCAGTGTTCTTTCGAAGAATGTAATATCCGAAAATTCTTAAGTACGGCAGAATATTGCTTCAAATTGTAAGTTAATTTGTAACGGAATCTCAAAATCTTCCTTCCCATCAGTTTGGATTCCGTCCTCAGCATTCCACAGTTCAACAGGGGCTCCGAGTTGTAGACCATATTTCCTCAGCTCTTGAATGCAAAGAGTATTGTTCTGGTGCGTTTCTGGACATTGCGCAAGCTTTTGACCGGGTATGGCACACTGGATTACTCTTCAAGCTGAAAACCCATTTACCCCAGTCTCTATACCTCATTCTCCGATCCTATCTCTCAAACCGTTCCTTCCGCGTTCGCTGTGGTGTAGAATTTTCTAACCTTTATCCCGTTGAGGCCGGTGTTCCTCAAGGCAGCGTCTTGGGACCCGTCCTCTACATCCTTTACACTGCTGATATTCCTACACATCCTGATACCTTTCTGGCAACTTTTGCAGACGACACCGCCATCCTATCATCCAGTTCCAATCCTGAAACAGCATCCTTAAACCTGCAAAGACACCTTTCTCTTATCGAAGACTGGTGTAATGCTTGGCGCATTAAGGTGAACGAAGCCAAATGCAAACACGTAACCTTCACTCTTCGACGAAACTCCTGTCCGCCAGTTTACTTCAATTCCATTCCAATTCCTCCTTCAGATACAGTCCGGTATCTTGGCTTACTATTAGACAAAAGATTGACTTGGAACCCACATACAAGACTTAAAAGACAAGAACTCAACCGACGATTCGGACAGTTATACCGACTACTCAACAGAAAATCTGAACTTACAGCTGACAACAAATTATTAATCTACAAGACAATACTGAAGCCCATTTGGACCTACGGACTTGAACTGTGGGGGACAGCTAAACGTACTAACATCAAACGCATTCAATCCTTTCAATCCAAAGTCCTCCGTACAATAGTAAATGCTCCTTATTATGTCTCCAACTATACCTTGCACCACGACCTTAATGTTCCATTTATTTCAGACCTAATTCCATCCAAATTTTCCAAATTCCACCAGAACCTATTTCATCATCCTAATCCTCTAGCTCAATCCCTATCCAGCTCCACTCATCCATACAACCCACCTAGAAGGTTGAAACGGCAGTGGCCCCGCGACCTGTTGTAAATACATTGGAGTTCTAGCACTGGCTAGATTCTCCACTCAATGTGATGTACGTATGAGTGTGTGTATGTGTATATAGGTATAAGTGAATTCTTGACTATTGTATTGATTCATTATTGTGTATATATTTTATTGTAATTTTATGTTGTGTAAATATTGTATGAATGTAGTATGTATGATATCTTTCAGCACTACTATTAATGTCCAAATTGGGACAGATTGTAATTTTACTGAATAAAAATTGTTGTTGGTAAACGCGGGAATTTGTAACGATTTCTTTTATATTGACTTATTGCTTTAGAACAAACGAATTCCAATTTGACTACCCTATATCCATTTATTGTGAGTTCAATACATTCTGAACTTTACTCAAAAACTTTTCTTTCTTTGTAACAAAAATGTCGTATACTAATACTTATATGTAAATTTAAATATTTTGTTTTGTTTTTTCACTGTTAGGGCACTAATGTGAGAACAGTAGATTCTCGAAACGTACCCTAAAAACACTGATCTTGACTGGACATCAAGAACCGTGGAAAACGTAAATTTTCATCAATCAAGAACTAACAACAATATATATATATATATATGTTATATATATATATATATATATATATATATATATATAATTAATATAATTTCTAAATTTAATTAAAACAATAATAATTTTAATAGCCATGAAAATTAATGTAATTAAATCATGACAGACGTTGTGTATTATTAATAGCAGTGACTATGAGGAAGATTGACCTTTTATCGAAAAAATGTGTTGACTCTTTATCGCGGAATCAACATGACAGGGCAGCGTTATCGGCTCACATGTTGGGACCTATTTCGGAAAAATTATCAGAGCCTTATAGAATCAGTGATAATGAAATTGGTAGCCTAGTTATGATAATTTTACACATTTCGATCAGATTTTATTGATTCAAATCGTGTACGGCCTTCTAGTATCAACAAATTTCATGTTCATATTCATTTTCATTGGCATTATCTGAGGGTCTTAGATACCGAATTTTTAGAATAGCTACTTTTTTTTTTCAAATTTTTATTACATTATTAATGGAAATGCTTAATAATCTCTAAACATTCTTCTCTGGAAGAAAATAGCGGGTGCGTGCATACACAACTTACAAATGATTCGATACGTATTTTTTTTATTTTATTTTTTGTAAAAGTATTATAGTTATTGTATATTCTGATGTCTTCAAAAAAGTATCCGAAAGTAGAAATTTAAAATTCCACTGTTCTGATTTCGAGTTTTCACAGAAAATACCAATTTTAGATTCTCCTGAATTCAAATGATCAAGTCCCTCAAAAATGTCGAAAACGACAAGTTTTATAAATAATAATAATAATAATAATAGGCTTAGCGAACCCGAAGGTTCGATGCCGATACCACCAAATTGCGCCTACACAGACTCGTCCAATGCTCACCATTCAAGCCCAAGCTCCCGAGAACAGCCTTAACGCAATCCTCCCATCTCCGCTTCGGCCTTCCTTTCGGACGCCTACCAGTTGGATCAGCAAATACCAACTTTCTCGGAATCCGCTCGTCATCGAGCCCAACAACTTTACTCGCCCATTTGAGTCTCCGCGATGCAATCAGCTCAATTATATTCACAGGATGCAAGTTCCGCAATTCCGCGTTATGCAACCTTCTAAACTCCCCAGTGGCCTCATCTCTCTTTGGACCAAATATTTTACGCAATACCTTATTTTCGAAAACCTTAAGCCGCTGTTCATCCTTCAAAGTAAGCGGCCACGTTTCACATCCGTAAAGAACCGTTGGAAGAATAATAGTTTTATAAATTCTAATCTTTAAGTTTTTAGAGAGAAGCCGCGAACTAAGTAACTTAGCAACTGAATAATAACACGCATTTCCCAACAAGTTTTATAAAACTGAAATTTAATATTTTAAAAACATATATGCCTGAGATGCTACAGCGACTTTTTCTCAAGTATCGATTTAACCAGAAGAGCCACTTTATACCATGCATTTTGCACCTTTTCAAGATTTTCTTAAAAATGGTTCAAACGTTTATAATTTAACTCACTATATTGATGTAAAATTTAATGCGCATTATATGACTTATGTTTCATTCAGATTAAAATAATCTGACAGGGCTTAACTGATGATATTTTAAATTTTATTTTTCTTAATAAAAAGTACCTTGATTTTTTTTTAGACTAGAAACAATTAACCACATCAGCTCATCATTGATAACAAACAACCAAAAATACAAGTTGAACGAATCTTTTGACTAACAAAAGAAGAAAAGAGCTTTCTTTTTTTTTTTTTTCGTATATAAAAATAGTAATATAGATGTACCGTTGGAAAACTGAAGATTTTAGAAAAAATAATATCTTTAGTAAAAAGTTGTAGAAGATACTGGGGAGTGATGAAAAGCTGTAAAAATCTATGTGATTGTTGTAGGCAATAATTTCTGTTCATAGATTTTTTTTAAATATTTATACTTCATCATTATTACTTTTTGGAAGTATTTTTAACATTTTTTCAACTGATATTTATTTATTTTTTTCATTTAATTGGTTTTAAAAACGGTGGTAAGTGAAAGTCGTGTGTTACGATAAACAGATAATTTGTTTTTAAAATCTTTGAAGTCCTTTCAGGCTGTTGTACTATTATCTGCAATAAAATTTACTCGATATTAAAGGCAATTTAATTATACATTTTTAGGATGATTTTATTGAATTTCCTTTCAAGAAAAATGTCTAAAAATCTATGGTATGGTAAAGAAGTTGCTGTAACATGGCTTAAATACAAAATTCCACAGATTTAATTTAGAACTTAGATATATAACACTTTAGGTAGGCAAAAGTAATTATTAAAGATAAAGTGTAAGACTGTTTCATAAACAAATAAAATTTAAATATTTTCTATATGTGATTTTTAAATGAAATTAATCTAAAATATGGAGTTGGAAAAACCATTGTTCGAAGAACTTTAGTATTAGAACTAGGAGCTATTTTTGGAGAGCTTCAAGAAGAAATTTTTGATAAAATATTCTGAAGATGAAGAGATAAAACTTGGAATCGTTAATGATGTATAATTGATATGAGATTAAATATATTGGTGTAGAAGAGCGTGTTCTAATTGGGATATAATAATAAATTTATAGTGATTTTAAATTAAATTCATCTAAAATATGGAGTTGGAACACCTTATAAGAAATGTTAGAAGAACTTTAGTATTAGAACTAGGAACAATTTTGAGTATTCATATATTCTAGAGGATACTGAAATTTAAAAAAATACCTATTATTTTTATATCTTTCGTTTTAGTAAAATAACTACCAGAATATTAGTTAAATAGATACTCATCAAACCATTTATTTATTTTGTTTTTATTTTTTATTTAGCTAAAATTATCAAGCTCAGAGCATTTCATAAACAAAACAGACCACTGTCAATGAAATAAATTTCATTAAGCCTATAGTAAATTCTTCCTTTGAAAGGGTTTCCATTTTTCAGAGTACAATGCTCAAAGGCCTTTAACCAATTAAATGAATGGGCATTTATTTAACAGAGACTACACGGTCCGGGTATAATTCAATTGAACAATTTTCATGACAGCTGAAAATCGTTGCATGATAACAAAACAATTAAATTAAATAAAATTCTTTTTTTTCTATGTTACATTACAAAAAGATGGTAAAATCGTTTTACCACCAGTAAGTGAAAATGGGTAAAGAAAATGCTGGTGTCAATGAAATGGTCGACGGCGCCTATCAAAAAGAATAAAACTAATTAAAACATAACTATCAGCAGTTTTTTTAAAAACTACTTACGAAGCTACTAATTAATGGTTTCAATAACCTTTCCTTGGAGAATTAATCATTGCTCTTAATATTTAGAGTCGTTAAAGAATTTTTGAAAATTTAAATTATACAAATTATTATATATATATATATATATATATATATATATATATATAAAGAAACAACAACCTCTACCATTACAACCCATGAAGGATCTCGGGCTCAGTACATATCGAGATTCGTACTGTTTCTAGGCCAACGGCCGTGCAATGAGGTGATTATGCCTTACCAGCCGCGAGGTTTTTTTCCCAATTTTTTAAATACCCAATTAAAAGTGGCTTGGTCTGCCTCACGAGGATCTCCATACCCTAGGGTCGCCCTCGACTGAGATTACAGAATAAATAATATTCTGATTCAGCCGGGTTTCTAACCCGGAGAACAGTAAACTAGTGCTCTATTCACTAGACCATGCCGCTCCATATAATAATATATATAATATAAAAACAAACAAAAATTAAAAAAAATGGTCACTTATACAAAAATAAGCCATATTTTATATAAGTTAAATCGTAACTATGGCTAGTTCTGATTAGCCTGATAAGAATTTTGTAAAAATAAAATAGATTTAAAAAAATAAAAAAGTAAGAATCATATTGCTTAATTTATTAATCATTTTTTTTAAATTATGATTAGACTTGCAAACTAATATCTAAAAAAAAGAAAAAAAATTACTAATATTTATCTATATAAATTAATAAAAAAAAAATATATTTACATTGGTTTATAAAGTGAACAAAAAAATTAAATAGTAATAAGAGAAAAAATAGGAAATTTAAAGATGTATATTTATAAAAATATTTTTGAATGTCCTCCTTGATTATTATAATATATTATTGTCTCATAAATATAAGTATTTTTAAAGTTAATAATTTAATGTGTCTTTAATTTTATATTTATTTTCATCATATTATGATTCTAAAGGTAATGTATTTTTAGTTTATTATTTTCAATAATCAACCTTTGTAATCGAAAAAAAAAAAAAAAAAAAATTACGTCTGCCTCAAAATTTGAGAGCTTACATTTCATCATCCGAATACGAATAAAAAAAAAAATTGTCTCCTAATAAAATGAATGAAAAAATCCAAAAAATTAAATTTTGGACTAAACAAAAAAGAATTATTGAATTTGGTTTACAACTAACTTAGGTATTGCGTTTCGAAATCAGTGGTAGTTTTATGATATGATACTTTGAATTAGTGATTTTCATATTACTCAATTGCATATCAACAGCCTTATAAACAGTTATACCCTAATATTGTTATTTGGAAATAATAAACCATTGTATAATAATTTGCAGCGTTTTTTTATTGTACTCATAAATATTATAATTTGTCTCAGTATAAAAATAATAATAATGCTTATTTAACATCCATACAATATTTGATGAAGGTAAAGTAAAATTAAATTAAATAAATTAAAATAATGTACATCAAAACAAGAGAGAATATATAAATACATATAAGTTAAAGAAAAAATATGAACATCTTAAACACACTATACCAATATACAATACGTTGTCATAAAATAAATAAACAATATTATTGTTTTCCATCTTTCCATATCACGCGTTTAATATCGTAAAATCACGTCACTCTTGAAAATCACATTATTCAGCATTGCGATTGGATATTTCGAATTACGCAATCTCGCTTTCTAGTATTAAAATTGTCAATGTGTAAGACAAACGCCTCTACAGTTTTAATATTTTACTTTTGGGCTGTTGTGGCTACAAACTTAAGTCTCATAGGTCTTTTGCAAATGGCGAACTATCATAAATTTAAAAGTCATGTTGTAACGCAAAATATAACTAATAATCTAACTATTCAGAAAATCACACTTTAGTAGGGGAAAAAAACGCCCGTACGCAGTTTTTTTCTCACATTCAAATTAATTTTTAAGGAGCATATTTTTGAAATGTCGTTAAAGCTAATTGAGGGATACCAAATTAATTGTTCTGACTATGAATATGGAAAATGTATTGTACTTTTTTGAAGAACTCATTCTCTCTCTCTCTCTCTCTCTCTCTCTCTATATATATATATATATATATATATATATATATATAATCTAGTTAACCAACAAGGGAAGGGAAGTGAGAATAGGGAAATATACATAACTTAGTAATTAACATAATAAATAGGTTAATTATGAGTAATGTACGAGAAACGTTATAACTATTGTCTCGCGTTATATTCTTCTAAAAAGTACTAAATCCAAAATTCATTCCGAAAAGTACTAGAACCATAATATACTGTTAAAATGTCATGAGAAAAGTGAGATAATTTAGAAAAATAAGTTGATAACAGTAAAAAAATTAACTTTAGATTTTTTTTTTTTTATAATTTTATTGGCATTTACAACTGTATTAACAAAAATACATCAAGTAAATGTGATGTGTTATATAATACAATGACTTGATATACATGTAGAGAAGCTTCCCATTGGAAGCACTCTAAAAATATTCTAAACTAGAAGGGCCCGGGGCCTTTCCCTTTTCAGGCGCCTCGGAGGATTATCCGGAATTAAAGAGGAAGAGAGGATTGAAACTAGTGGATTAGAGTGCGAATGGAGTTTGTCATGAAAGGATTGATACCTGGTCCGGGCCAAATCTGTAACAAAGGGAACATTAAGGTCTTTATGGATAAGTCTATTTGTGACAAAGTAAGGAGCGTTGAGGATTTTACGAAGGATTTTGGATTTTAAGGATTGGATGCGGGAAGAATTTGATGGTTTCGTAGAGCCCCAAAGCTCTACTCCGTAAGTCCAGATTGGTCTTATAATAGTCACGTAGATAGATGAGCCTTTTGTAGTTCAGAGGCAGGTTTGACCGTTTGTCTAGTAAGTGTTGACACAGCCTAAAGCGGCGAGCAGTTTCTTGTCATTTCAGTCGTGTATGTGGATTCCAAGTTAGGCGTTTGTCAAGAAGTCCTAAGTATCGGATCTGTTTAACAGAAGCTAGTTGAGTGTTATTAAAGGATACTGTAGGGCAGGAAGTCAAAGGTTTACGACGAAGGGTAAAGGTTATTTGATGGGTTTGTTGGAATTTATTTTTATTCTTCAGTTCTGACACCATACTTGTAGGTCTTTGATGTGGGCTTGAAGGGTATTTGAGGCAACAAATGGATATTTATGAACTGATAACACGCAGGTGTCATCAGCATACGTAGAAAGGAAAGTGTTAGGATGGGTTGGGATATCAGCTGTATATACTGTGTATAGAATGGGTCCTAGGATACTGCCTTGAGGAACACCAGCAGTCTGTGTGAAAAGGGATGAAACTTTAGATTTTAATAGAAAAAAAACAACAACAAAAAAACAACAATTAAATTGGTCCATTAATAATTAAATACAGATTTTTACGTTTAGTGTAAAATTGTCTAATGTGGATATAGTACCTTTTGGAACTCAATGTTTCAATTCAATACATCTATAAGTCTTTACATGCGTAAACACACGGGAAGTACGCACTTTTATATATATATATATATATATATATATATTATATATATATATATATATATATATACACGTATGGTTATACTATAAATACCTATATTTACAATGAAACAGAATATTGAGATTCGAATAGATAAGCGATAGGCAGGGAATTCCAAAATGATAAAGAACAAACGAGATAGGATTTGTTAAGGGACGCAGTTCTATGTGATGAGAAAGAACTATTGATTGATTGGGTTCTGGTATTCAACGAATAGATGTCAGAGCGGAGGGTGAGCAGTTAAGTTATTTAGGAAGGTTATCTATTTAGTAGAAGTTTGGAATAGGTTAGAATATTGCCGTGAAACAGGAGGATAAAGCCACTTTAACGCGGTACATTAGCCAGAAATATGGTCACGTCTACGGCTCCAAAAATATATCTTATAAAGCAATTCCTTAGACATTTTAATTTTTTTTCAAGTTCATCGATAAGTCCTCCATGAATTCCAGAAATGAAAGTAGAAGGCACTGGAATATTATCAGGCCCTTGATATATTCTTGTGGAAGTAATCCGAAAGCTGGGAGAAAAGAAAATGGCCCGGTCTGGTTGTGAGGTGAGGAGCTACCCCGCTTTCGAAAGAAAGAGGCCATGGAGTTACTCTTATTACCGCACACTCGGGAACTGGGGTAGCGAGAAGATACGACTGCAAGTATCGAGTATGTCCAACTAGAAGTTTATCTAAATTTATAAAAGAAAGTACCATTTTTCTCAGTTTTCTGATTTTAGCAGTAACTCAAAATTGACTATGGCCATAATGCTGAAAGTTTTCCCGGAGGTTCTTGGTCTTAGTCCCGAATAACTCAAAAACTATACCTCTAAAAAATTATAAGTACTCATACGAAAAATAATCTAAAATTTGAAAGATAATTTATACCAAAGATATTAAGGCATATTATAATTCGTATCCAAGTCTTCTTGGGAACAAGATCAATTTTTATGTACTTTACAAAATGATTTTAAGAAAATAAAAAACGTTTCGCACTATTTTGTTGAAAGCTTCATTCTCAAGTCAAATGGTTTATTTTTTTTATAACAAAAACTTATTGAGGAATTGCAGGTTTTCCTGCATCTACTGATGTGCTGCCGTAATTTTTGGAGATTTATATTAGGTTTCTGCCACTAATTATTACTTCAAACGATGAACCGATAGCGAATATATTGTAGTTAATCTTACCAAAAAGGCATATATGTAGATGTAAACACAACATGAAATAAAATATTCGCGAGCAAAGCCGTGGTTGTAACTAGTATTATATAAAATAAGAGATTCATAACAAATTTTAAGCTATATTTTATTTTCCTCAATATTTCAGGGTAACACACTACTACGTTCAACCAGTTAAAATTATAGCTCCTGATCTCAATGTCTCCGATAATTTATTTCAGGATATACTCCTAGCGGTTAACCGTGTCTCTATAAGTAGGTACCCTAATTTGGGCGAAAACTTGGCGATTAAGCGAGATCTGGGCCAAATTACCTTGTAAAGCTTTTGCTCTATATGAACTGGGAGGGGGGGGGGGAGGTTTTCTAATAACTACACACTAATGTGAAAAAAAAAAAAAAAAAAAAAAAAAAAAAAAAAAAAAAAAAAAAAAAAAAAAAAAAAAACCTGTGCCACTACAACCAATAAAGTGTCTTGGGCTCAGTACATATAAAGATTCGTACAGTTTCAAAGCCAACGGTAGTGCAATGAGTTGATTCGGCCAAAATCACGCTCAGCCACCAGGTTTTTCCCCTATTTTTGGGTACCCACTTTATAGAGGCTGGTCTGCCCCAGGAGGGTCTCCATACCCCAGGATCGCCCCCGGCTGAAATAACAGTATAAATAATATTCCGTCACAACCGGGATTCGAACCCTGGACCCGGAGCATACTAGACTCCACGCTCCATAAATTACCTTATCCAAACATTAATATATATATTATATAATATATATATATATATATTTCTGGATGAAATATATATAAATATTTCTGGAGAAAAAATTAGTAATAAGCTAAAACATTTTGTATTGTGTGCCAGCGTTTTGACATATACTGTGGGCCATACCAGGGCTAAGAAAGCAAGATAACAACCGATATAATTAAAAGAAAAAATAATAATTAGTTAAGTACAATTATATGATTACAGTAATAAAATATGTGAACAAACATTAATATAATAAGACAATATCGTTATGAAAATATTTCAAGATCATAATCTAAAATAATACTACAAACCTAACATTTGTTGACCTTCTTAGAGCACTAATTTTCTCAAACTAAGCCTTATTGCAAATCTAGACATTGAGGAAAACCTTCATTGAAAATTTCAGCTTTACGGATATTGTCATTTCTCACCGCAATCAACAGGAAAGTGAGTGCAACGGTACATTCATTTATGAATATAGATTAGAATAAACATTTGAACATAAAGTATAATATAAGTATAATTATGATATAATTATAATATAAGTATTATTAGATAACTAAATGGGAAATAAAAAAATGATAATTCTCTGAAAACACAATCTTTACAAGGAACGATGGTAGAGAAAATAGCATTACTTCATAGAATGATGTCACAAATCTACGAGATCTTTTGATAACCATCTGCCGCGCTCCATTGACAATTTGAACTTTTGATTGACCTCTTTCGAACAAATATCGTTTGTGAATTTTATCTTCATGGTTGTCCGACGAGTCTCAAGATAACTTATATCACCATCTGTGACTTAATACAGATAGAGTAGACATTTATCAATTTCCGAGAACCTTAATTTTTATTTAGTTTTTTTGTCAGACAGAGGATATTACCGCAGTTTAAAACAATTTTTACTTTCACTCACTTATATATGAAATATATAGTAAGGAAAAGTGAAATTTTGAATTTCATTTTCAACGGAAATACGTGTTTTAGTATCCCATGAGTCCAATTGACCAAGTCGCCCGAAAAATTTCTGTATGTGAGTGGTAAAAGTCCAGCACAAAACAAACAGTCATAAAAAACTGAAATTTCAAATTTATGACAGCAATAGGCTCGAGATATTACATCAACTTTTTCATTTAAAACGGCGAATCAGAAGAGCCACTTTATAACATGTATTTTGCACCTTTTTACAATTTTCTCAAAAAAGTTCATACGATTTAGATTAAGCTCACAACATCGAAGTAAAAATTAATAGCGTTAATATCATATAGGTTTCATTCTGACTGAAATAGCCTGACAGGCATAATTGCAGATATTTTAAATTTTAATTCTCTAAAGTACTTTAAATTTTGTAAATTAAACAATAATTAACCATATCAACTGGTCAGAATTAGGGAAATACGGGTAAATATATAATTTGAACGAATTCCTTATCCAACTAAAGGATAAAAGTAAAAAAAAAAAAATTATGCATTTGTTGTGTTCATTAACATACAAACAGCAATGTAGATGTATAATTTGCTATTGGAAAGCTAAAGGTTTTAGAACAAAAATTATCTTAAAAATAATATTATAAAGTTAATGGAGAGTGATGAATAGCTGATAAAACTGATTGCTGTAAATAGCATGTTATAGATTGTTAAATAAAGCTTGTATTTCTATCGAAACTCAACGTGGTAAATTCTTTAGCCTTTTTTTACCTCTGTATTTGAAAATTCTTAAATTGATTTTAACAAAGGGATTAAGCGAAAAACGGGTGTTGGGCAGACCAGAATTTCCAAATCGTCTTGGTTCCTTTTTTTATTATTTAAAATCACAGGCAAAACCATAAGCCGAGATTTATATAGACTGTTATATTTTTCATATATCTCATCTCAACTTTCTAAACTATAAAACAGATTAAAGAAAAAACTCTGGTAAGGAGAAATAATAATGTCGAGAATAGAAGACATATGGTAAGCTGCAGATTTTATCAGAAAGGATGGGAATTGCAAATAAACTAGAACACTATAATTCTCTCTAAAAAGAGAAATATTTAATTGGATCTGACATTAAGCATGGAAAACAAAATAGATAATATAGAGTTTGATATGGTTCGGGTGGCGGTCATTAAATAATAGAAAATAGTAAAAAAACAAAAAAAAATATTATCTAAAGTTTCGAAACACGTTGAGAGTTTTCATCGAGGGTTCTCTTCACGAAGTACGGAAGATTTTTACTATTTTCTATTCTTTAATAACCGACACCCAAAACCATCACATCCTTCAAAAATTTCCTATTAAAATAAATAATGATCATAATTTACTTTCCTAGGCCTGAAATATATAGTACAGAAAGTATTGAGTTCTTGAAAATTTTCGACTTTCAGTTTTAAACTGAAACACACGTTTTATGTAATTGTGCTTAATAAATGTATTTATTTCAATACGATTATAAATTTTGAAAAATACACTTTGCCTTTTTTATTATGAGTTATTGCGTAGAAGCTTAAGCGTCGAGTAAAAATACATATTATAATTTTAGTGGCCAGTAAAAAAACCTAATTTCATTTTTATGCCTTAAATGATTTTTAGACGTTTCTCATTTACGTCGTTTTTCAGATTATCACCGCGTTACATAACGTCATTGACGCGTTTACCCTGTTTTTCAAATATTTTTTTAATTAGTTTTTTTTTTTAAATTGCAATAACACTTTTGAATCAAAGCCATTTAACATGACAAATCCTTCTGGGTCAACTATGACAACACTCAATATTAAACCAAACAAATAATAGTTCAATTTGACATAACCTATTTATGTTCAATTTGGGAAGTAATCTGTTATTCGGCTACCATATTGTCTGTGATAGAGTGTCACAGTTAATTTTTTATTTGAAACTTACTAATTATCTCGCTGAATCAATAAAATCAATTACAAAATAAGCATTTAGTCAGTTTTTAAAAATATATTAATCTGATCATACCTTTTAGTTCGTCGAACGACTCACTACCACACATGCACACCAAATGCAACGCATTTAAAGAAGCCAAGCTGTGCCAAAATTTGGTTTAATCGGATTCGGTAAACGTCTGATGATGCCAGATCCGTCGAATTACCGGATCCGGTTTTGCGGATTGCAATCCCTAATTGTCATATAATAGGAGCGTACATGACTGAGATGTTACTGCAACTTTTAAAAAAAATCAGCAAACCAAACCACCAAGCACACAAAGAAAACCACTTTATACCTGGCACGTTGGACCTTTTTATGATTTTCTCTCACATCCTTGTAAAATTAAATGGACTTTGATAAAATGTAGTTTTCTTTCTAATTAAAGCTGTCTGACAGGGCTTAAATGCTAATATATCTTAAATAGTCTTCCTCTAAAGTACCTTTAATTTTGTAGATTCGAAAAAATTAACCATTTCATCTTATTAGTATTGATTAAGAAAAAAAAACGCGTAAATATACAAGTAGAATGAATTTTAATACCAACTAAAGAAGAAGAGCAAAAATATTTTTGTTTGCAATAATTGTGTTTTTTAACATATGAACAGTATTTAATACAGATGTATAATATAGTGCTGGAAAGCTGAAGATTTTAGAAAATATGTTATGTTACATACAAAGCGATAAAAGCTAATCAAGAGTGATGAAATCCTGATAAAACTAAATGTTTTTTTTTTATTATAATATAATATTCTAGAATATTTAATGAAACATCATTTCAACGAAACTGAGTATTTTTATTTAAATATTTTTTTACTATAGCTTTATTTAAAAGTTCTTAAATTGAAGGTAAATAAAATTGGTGTATTATGCGCAAGTAGATTTTTTTAATGTATGTTTTAAAATTTTATATAAAATTAGTTTTCAGTATTTTAATAAAGAGTGAAAATAATTGAATACTTCTTCTAGCATCCGTAGCTGGATACATTACGCATACAGTGTGTAAATATAACTTCACCAAGAAATGTCATCAGCATAAGTTATCACCGTTTCGATAAGAACACCTGTTACCAACGGAAGCTTAATACGTTCAAAATAGCAACCGGTGACATTTAAACTGGCTTTACTTTAGGATTAAGTAATGATTAGCGAAATTAGCATTTGGTTACCTTTGAAGAAATCCATTGACAGCCTATGCAATGTTACCTTAGGCACATAATTTTATCTTGGTTGGATCTGGTTGCACTTCAGCAAATCCTAGCGAAATTACCAGCTATTGAAACTAACTTCAGTATCTCATTTACAAACTTATTTTATCGAATTCCTCTACCAGCAAGAGCCATTGGCAACTCATTTAAATTGAAATTTTTTCAAAGAGATCGTCATCATCATCATAATCGTTTCCTCTTCTACCGTTGTTCGGTGTGAGGGTCCTGCCTGTAGAGTCTGGACCATATGTCTCTTTGTTGTGCCAACTCCAGTCTAACCCGCGCTTCCTGCATGCTTCCTTTACACCGTCCTCCCAGGAGATGCATTTCAAAGAGATTTAAATATATTTAATGGCCACGCACACATATGTATGTATATGTATACATATAACTTGAACTGTCCATAATTTTAAAAAATAAAGCAAAGGGCATTGAAACAACTGTCATTTATTTGTTCATCTAATCCTGTATATATAACATTTTCATTGTTTGCAAGAGGCGTTTTGGAATTAAGGCTGATAGTCTACCCCATCAGACCTTAACTTATATATATATATATATTGTTTTACATTAAGCTGAGCATGAAATAGAGAAATACGCTAAATAATATTAAGACATTGAGCAAGCCCTGTCTGAAAGACCAGTAAAAATGTACACAATCATGGCCGTAAGAAGTCCCTACGTCTAGACAAGAAACGTACAAGCAATAATACTTCCAAAGAGTTCCAAAGAGAAGACCAAGGGAATACGCCAGGGATGCAATCTAAGCCCCTTCCTCTTTATTCTAGTTCTTGGCCAAGGTACTGAGGAAGGCAAAACCAAGACTACGACCATTTCAACTCGGTTATAGGAACCTGCAGCCGACTCTATAAACTGTGCTGTCATTTGTTGACGACCAAGTTATAATTGCAGCCTATGATCGGGACCTAAAAGTGAGTATTGTACAAGATGAACTGTCCCATATCAACAAGAGTATAAATCCAGAAAAGACGAAATGCATGACAGGAGGTAGGAAACCATAGAAAATAATAAGAATACTGAAATTGTGGGGAATGTTTTGGTGCAAGAAGATTTAAAGTACCTAGGAACCTGGCTGAATTAAAGCTGGAAGATATCTCAGAGGCTGGAAGCGGCAGGGAGAATGTTCCACGCAGCAACGAATGTTAGGAAAGACTTCATCAACAGAAGAAAGGTCAATATGAAAACAAAGCTATCAGTGTACAGGTCGAGTTTCATGTCTATTCTTTTCAACACCTCTGAGTCGTGGACCCACAGATCAAAGCATAGGAGCTAGAGCCAGCAAATGGAGATGAGGTACATAAGGAAAGTTGAAGGGCAGACTAGGAGCGACAGGATCCAGAATATAACTATCAGGCCAAACCTTGAAACCTAGAAACCATTCTAGAGGAAAATAAACTGGGATGGTTCGGCCACCTCCTTAGAATAAATCCGGGAAGAACTGCAAGGTTGGCTTATATGACACAAGTAGAGAGAAGAAGGTCTCGACGTAGACCTCGGATCATCTAGGAAGAAGGTGTATAAGGAGGCATCCAGGAAGCGTGGGCTAGACAGAAAGAAAAGAAAACTGGTCCAGGAGACGGATATGTGGTCCGAACTCTACAGAGGTCATCCCCACATTGCGCAGCGTATGATTAAAGTAAACTGAATCGGAACTTATTATTATAAGTAATAAAGGATATTGGGGATGGAGCAGCTGAGTGGGTAAGCGCGCGTTGCCTAGCAAAAGAGAACTAAAAACTTGAATCAAAATAATTACGAGTTCGCTTCTCGGTTTGGGGGGCTTTTATCTAGGCAGTCAACCCCCGCTCTTACCTCCTAGCTCCGAAAAACCTCCGTATATCCTTCAAAGGCGAGGTAGGGGTGAACAAAAAAATTGTAATAAAGAATATATTTTAAAAAAATACGAAATAGTTATTGTTAAACAATATAAGAGCATATCTCTTCTTTATTTTATTGAATTATTAATCAATAACAACTTTATAAAGCTATGACTCAAACTCAGGGTTAGAATAAAATTTAAAAAAACAATCTTATTAAGTTTTAAATGTTTTCCTGTATACATCACCTTATATCCATTATATCCGTAATAAAATTCTTAATTTGATGTTACATAAAAAGATCTTGGAAAATAAAAAGAATTAGCAGAAGTTATATAATGACATTAATATTTTATGAGATGAACAATATTTTCATGATATGAACAATGTCTGGTCACCTTCACTTTTAAAATTTTGAATAAAAGACAAACAACAATTTATGGGAACATAAATCCTTTTATGGGCCTAAAATCAAGGACGCTTTCGAAACTTCTCATATTCTAAGAAGCAATAAACTTTGAAATAGTGTATAATAATAGATTTTATCGTAAGTGGTTGGGCATTATTGGGACTTTCGAATATGTTTCTCGCGATACTATCATATTGGGTAAAGAAATAGGCTTCAAACTGGCTCGGGAGGTAGGATAGGACTCAAAGCAGTCACGCCTCCGATTTAAAAATTAAAATAAGAGAAAATATTTAATAATATGAAGAAAATAGTGTGAAAGATATAATAATGATCTGCCCCAAAAAACTGGTAGCCACTTTTAGTAACATCTATAGTTAATAGAACCTCCTTGCACGGCCGCTCAGAGGAAAAACGAATTGCCAATTTAGTGTAAACAATTCTATAACACTAGATCTAATTCAAATAAATTACTATTATTTTATTTTTTTTATTTTTTATGAGCATGAGATCAATGAGAGGAAGAAATACTTCTATCACATCACTAGATACATTATATTATTTTTTAATGTTACAGATTTAATACATTGTTTTATAATTGGCTAATTCATTCTATATAAAAGCATTCAAATCGAAAGAAATTATCTGATATCCGCTTCTATGGAGATATTTGTAATTTATGGTTTATGGTAATTTGTAGTTTGTAATTGCCTTAATCAGGAATCAACGACGTATACAGGATTTAAAAGTATTTATTGTTTAAGGCTAAAAATCGAAAAATTTATCTTAAGATAATTATATTTATTTATTTTTTAATTTAAAGGGTTTCTGAAGAAAATTTATTTTACTGTTCACGAAATGATTTATAAAAGTTTGAACTTTTCAACGGTGAATTTTTATTTCATTGACTAGTTTATTTAGGAGGCGCTGAAAAGTTAATTTCCGTGAATTATTTGAATTCTTAAATCTTCATGACCGTTATACAAATATGCCCTTAGTATCTATCTAATGTATATATATATATATATATATATATATATATATATATATATATATATATATATATATATATATATATATATATATTAGGGGTGGGCATAATCGAATGATCGAATGATTCAAGTATTCCGAAAGACAATATGGTACAATTCCCCCCTCTATGATTACTGAGCTTAGTTGCAAATATGCATATGATTTATGTGATGAGCAGAAAAGGAAAAAAAAAGAACAAAATAATAATAAAAATAAAATAAATAAAATTAAAAAACCTTTCCATTTAATTGTCTTTACAAAATTTAAACAAAATAATAATAAAATATACGACCATTCAATTATGTCCACCCCTAATATTATTATGTGTCTTTGAATATATATTGTTAAAAAATTGAGTTCGAATGATCATTCGTTTCTCCAGACCATAATCGATTAATTCGAATGATTGATATAATCGAATGATTTTATAATCGTCATTCAATTATGCTCTCCCCTAATATATATATATATATACACACGAGGTATGGACATATTATATGATAAGTGTCAGTAAAAACAGTGAGAACCTGTTACGTTATTAGGCTTCAAACTCTCAGAGCTTAATTTTCTTAAAATGCTTTCCAAGGGATATCACCATATTCTCTTGGACTGTTCATTGACCATCTTTGAATATGTGCGCTGTTATTAATATTTGAAAAATCGTATATCGAATAAGCTAATAGCACATAACATTACATAAACGAGAACAGCAGCTTTAGTCAAATTCTTGATCCAAATCGGTTTTAATAATCCTGCTTACTTTATTCATCACCTTCAAAACTTCACTAAATACGATATTTTAATCAAGCTAAAATACGCGAAAAACAAAAGGGAAACGGGCATATCAAAGACTTCCTATATTGTCGAGCTGCATTAATTTCGAAACAAACTTCCTGAGGGATGATAAGGCATTGATAGCGCCTATCGTGGGCCCTGATTGCAGAATGTTCTCGCCGCGCTATACTCTACTATCCAGCCTGCTTTCTCAGCCTAGTTCTGGTTCTATAAGTGAAGTGTTTTTTTGTAGAAGAACACAATATTAAGTAAATCAAATACCTTTATTTCCGTATTTATATTTAAAATAAAGTCAAAATTTCAATGAATAGTTTCCAACAGATCTAGGCGTTTCACATATTCTGGAGTGTACCTAAAAGACGTTAGTCGATTTATCTAATGCCAGTTCATGCTACTACGACTAATCGAAAGATACTACAGTGTGAGTCCCAAATTTCCCCTATCTAGGTTTAATTACGATATGTATCACACATACTTTTACTTTTGCAGGCTCGATCCATGAATGGGCTGCCTGATTAAGTCTAAGCGTCCCTCCACTTCTCTCGACCTAACCAATCGATATCTATCTCAAATTAGTGAAATAGTTAGATAAAATGCGAGAGGAGTGGGATTGTTCAAAAATAAAGAAAAATCATGATAAATTCAATGTAAAGAGAAGCGAAAATTAAAATTCGGGTCAGCGGTTTTGTCTAACAATACATTTACTTAGTTCAATCCATCTTATTCAAAAGCAAGAAAGAAGATATAAATAGAAGATTAAATATGGGATGGAAAGAATATTAGAGTTTAAAAAAGTCTTTAAAAGTCAGCTACCTCCAGCATTGAAGGCTAGAGTCCTGGAAATTTGTGTGCACCTAGTAATTTTGTATACCTCACAGACCTGGTCTACGACTAGTAAAGACTACGATAAGCTGGCAAGGACACAGCTTCAGTTTTCAAGAACTATTTTAAATATTAAAAGGAACGATTGCATTAGCAATAAAAAAATAAAAAAACAAGTTATCCTCGAAAGTTTATAAACTGAGTCACATACATATAAATAAAGGTTAGTCTAAAATTGCTACAGGGTGGATTCCAAGGGAACGTAAGAGATGGCGAGGAAGACCACTGAGGAGGCGAAGGGACCAAACAGGAACTGTGGAATAATGTGACAAAAAATCTATTATTGAATTCATGAATATAATTTTAGTTTAAATCAGGCAGAAAATGTTCAATTATAAGTTCTAAAATGTAAATAGCCGCATGAATCAAGAAGGGAAAATTTTGTTAAAATTTTAATACCAGACTTTTACCTTCCAAAAGATAGAGGCTTATTGTTCTGTAAAGGATGAAATAAAGCTATTATTGTTATCAAACGAGTTCTTTACATCGTACAAGCTCGGGACCACCTTTTTCGTCCCCTCCGAAAAATGGCAGTACTAAGGATTTTTTACTCTAGTTAAAAAAACATAAAGCCACCTGTCAGGTTAGAACCCTTGACCTTGGGCATACAAGATTATTATACTAGCCACTTTCGATCAATAACAGCAGCAATATATTAAATACTAATTGAAATAAATATTTATAAATAAAAGTACTATTCCACTCATTTTTCTAGTCGAAGTTCTACCGCTGGGTAGTTTCTTAACAAGCCTTTTCACGCCCTTTGTTATAATTCAACACTCTTACTTGTTGTATTTATATATATATACAGTTATAAAATTTAATAAAATATAAATAAAAACTATTAGGCCTATTTATTTTTATCTTAATTTTCTCAATACAAGAATGGGTTCCGAAAAAATCGTCCTTTAAGTGATTGAAAAAACATATTTCTAAAACCTTTTGCAAAACTTGTTTTCGAATAACTCAAATATTATAAATTTCCTGACTATAAGTTATTTTTTAAAATATTATAAAATATTTAACTAAATGAAAACTTAATCATCTTAATCCAACATTTATAAGAAATATTCGATTATTTTTTATTTGTGGGTCCGGCTTATCCTACATTTATTGGTGCCACCATAATAAATTATATTCTATTATGGTAAACTACAATCCTTCGTCATCCCACAGTATGGATATGTGTTTCTCCTCGCTGTTAAGTAGTTTTTCCAGGGTGTGTGGAAATCCTACCTTTTTCCTCAAATGCGCTTATATTGGATGCATTCTAGTAGCAAATGCTTGACCGTTACTAGAACGTTGTTTCATTTTAAGCAAGTGTACCTTAATCCTTCTTCCCTCTTTGACGTGAGCTGGTTTTCCAATTTTCACGATTAGGTTTAACTGCTTACTCATTGGGAAGGGAAGAAGCTACGGAGAATAATTTAATCTATCGCTTTCCATAACCGGCATATCTGTCTTATAAAAAAAGAAAATTAGTTTCTCGATAATTTCTGAGAAGATGGTGAGATTGACTAAGAGACTCGCCTTGAGGTATGAGTCAACCGCATCACCTGATGCCCAGTCAGCATGTCTCCCTTCTGGCTTCGCAAACCACAACTACACTCAATAAAGAGCTTGTTATCTTCTTAACCTAGATATATAAGGAAATTATACTTATGAATCATCACAGCTTACCAAGCCGACTGAATATAGAGGACATTAAAGAGAAAATGACAAAATATTGGTTTTCCCTAAAAATAATGCAGAATTTTAGTTACCAGAGAAATTTTTAATACCGTTTTACTAGACTAAAATAATCTCCAGTAAAACTATTTCATAATGAGACTGTTCAAACTCACGAACTAACCCGATTATTGACTATATCTTGAAACCTTAATCTCACCTCTTTACAGTTATACTTTAAAATTAAATTTATATTATATCCGCAAAGTATTAACACAGATTGACTAATTTTTTGACTAACATAATAATAGAAAAGAAAACATCATGGTATAAACGGAAGAATAAAAGAATGAAAAAAAAAAAAAAACTTTATTCTGGGACAAGGTCCCTAAAGTATAACATTATAACAAGAAAAATAAGAATTATCACTGACCAAAGTATAAAATAAAAAAAAAATAAAACATTAATATTATAATATATAATATATATATATATATACCCAATTGACTTTAAATGATCAGAAGAGAGAGAGAAAAAAGTACAATATGATTATTGTATAATATACTATTTAAAAACAACAAAACAATAGAATAAATAAAAGTAAGAATGGAAATTGACTTTAATATCGACGATGTAAAGAGGTGTACACATTTTTCGTCTCACTTTAATCCCTATACCCAAATTAGCTAACATATGCTTGGAAAGCAAGAAGGTGTTGAAAAAAGAGAGATTTGAAAGAAGATTGGGAAGGAGCATGACGGATGTTTGATGGGAGAGTATTCCCGAAAACAGTAGTCCGTGCTAAAAAAAAAAATACCTTTACCACTACAACCCATGAAGAGTTTTGATGATATTAAAGCCCTTTAAATTTTACATTAATATAGCGAGTTTAATCAAAATCGTTAGAGCCGTTTTTGAGAAAATCGTAAAAAGGTTGGTTAAAATAGTACAGTAGTATAAAGGTTAGTAACTTCCGGTCAGCCGATTTTAGTAAAAAATTCTGTAACACCTCGGTGTTTAGTAGTCTTAAAATATGAAACATCAGTTCGGTACTGCTTTTCGTTTTTGCGCTAGAGTTACCACATACAGGCACACGGACACATAGACGCACAGACCTTTTTGCGGGATTGGTTATTTGGACTCAGAGGATCCTAAAACGTTTAATTCCATTGATAACTGGAATTCTAAAATTGTCACGATCGCAATACTTTCCCTGACTATATATTTCATATATAGGTAAGTGAAAGTTATTTTAAAAAGGCATTCGTTAAATGGTAGCATGATTAAAATCTGATAGTTATAAGGAAGCGACCAGAAAGAAATATGAAATTTAAGATAAAAAATCTTACAATAGGAATATATTGCATAACCGCTTTAAATGGCATAAAATTAAATAAACGGCGGAAATAGCAAGACTTTATTTAGTAGTAATATTTTAATATTGCAATTCAAAATATGATAATAAAGTTATGTTATCCTTGAAAGAAAACACCAACTTTTTACTACATTGGATATTTATAGGCGATTAAAATAACTTCCACAATCATGCTTTCTCAACATAAATAAAAACTTGAGTGTTATGCCATGACACTTTACAATAGAACTGAAAGTATTCATGCCGTTAAGTGTATTTTATTATCGGAAATACTGAAAACTGGTTATGTAGAAATAAACATATTTATTTTTATGAGAGTATGTTTGCAGGAGGGCAAAAGTTGTCTGAACAATATGATTGCTATGTATTATTAGGATAATACAGGCCAATATAAATTATGCTGCAAGGAAACGAATCACCACCTGTTCAACATAACAATGGCGTAAAAAAAAAAATAATAATAAAGTTAATTAGGTTAATATGACAGTTATACCTTATATCAAAATCGATAAATGGTTATGAATTTGGAAAATTTAAACAGTTTCCTTCTGATTTTTTTTTCTTTTTTAAGCATTCAAATATAAAGTTAGTTACATTTGAAATTTTTTTGCCGATAATGTAACTATCTTAACAAAATGAAATATATAAAGAATTATGGCTTCAGTGGATTATGTTTATTTGTAAAAGAATAAATAAATCAATAAAGGTAGAATGAATATTTTAAAAAAGAATTAACGAAATATTTAAACATTGACTATTTACGAATTTCTAGAAAACTGATGATTTATCGATAGTACTCTTTTGGTTATTATGAAATATCTTCAATATTATTCTAAAACTAACATGCAGATGTATTTCAGAGTTTTCGACCATATAAATTCAACACCGACCATGTTAAAAATGAACCTTCTCCTAACAGTTACGAACACTACAAAAAATCTGGTGCGCACAACACACGACTTTCACCTACCTTCGTTGTTAAAATCAATTTAAGAAGTTAGTTTAATCGGCTTTTCATCACTTTCCATTAACTTCTACAATTTTGTGTATTAGATAATATTTTTTCTGAAATCTTCAGTTTTCCAACGGTATATTATACATCTGTATTACTGTTTTTTATGTTCAAAAACACAAAAATTCCATTGAAAAAATAATAGTTTTGATCTTTTCTTTTTTAGCTGGATATCAAATTCGTTCAAATTATATATTCATCAGTTTTTTATCAGTGCTTAAAAGATGATATGGTTGTTTTTATAGAATCTACAAAATTAAAGATACTTTAGAAGAAGATAATTTAAAATATCGGTATTTAAGCCCTGTCAAACTATTTCAATCAGAATTTTATTTATTTTTTTTTTTTTTTTTTATTGAGCAATATTACAATCTGTCCAGTTCAGGACATTTTTAATAGTGATAACGTACAACATTCATACTACATTCACACGATATATACAAAACAATAAATTTATATAATAATAATAATAATAAAATATACATATATACAAAATAAAATCAATAAAAATATATACAATAGTCACTCATACCTATATACAATTCACAAGCATACATCACATGAGTGGAGAATCTAGCCAATGCTAGAACTCCAATATACATGTTACAAGAGGTCACGAGGCCACTGCCGTTTCAACCTTCTAGGTGGGTTTTATGGATGAGTGGAGCTGGATAGGGATTGAGCTAGAGGATTAGGATGATGAATGAGATTCTGGTGAAATTTGGAAAATTTGGATGGGATCAGGTCTGAAATAAAAGGAACATTAAGGTCGTGGTGCAAGGTATAGTTGGACACATAATAAGGAGCATTTACTATTGTACGAAGGACTTTGGATTGAAAGGATTGAAAGCGTTGTTAGTACGTTTAGCTGTCCCCCACAGTTCAAGTCCGTAGGTCCAGATGGGCTTCAGTATTGTCCTGTAGATTAATAATTTGTTGTCAACTGTAAGTTCAGATTTTCTGTTGAGTAGTCGGTTTAACTGTCCGAATCGTCGGTTGAGTTCTTGTCTTTTAAGTCTTGTATGTGGGTTCCAAGTCAATCTTTTGTCTAACAGTAAGCCAAGATACCGGACAGTATCTGAAGGAGGAATTGGAATGGAATTGAAGTAAACTGGCGGACAGGAGTTTCGTCGAAGAGTGAAGGTTACGTGTTTGCATTTGGCTTCGTTCACCTTTATGCGCCAAGCATTACACCAGTCTTCGATAAGATAAAGGTGTCTTTGCAGGTTTAAGGATGCTGTTTCAGGATTGGAACTGGATGTTAGGATGGAGGTGTCGTCTGCAAAAGTTGCCAGAAAGGTATCAGGATGTGTAGGAATATCAGCAGCCAATCAGAATTAAACCTACATGATATTGAAGCGCGTCCAATTTTTTCACATCGATTTAGCAAGTTTAATTGAAATCGTTAGAGCCGTTTTTGAGATTTTAGTAAATAAGTTGCTGTAATAAAAGTTACTTCGGGCGTATAGTTTTCTTAAATATGAAATTTCAGTTTGTACGTCTTTCCGTTTTCGAGCTCGACTTCTTACATATGTACACACACACACACACACACACACACACACACACACATACAGACCTTATTCGGGTTATTTGGACTCAGGGGTCCCTAAAACATGTATTTCCGTTGAAAACTGAAATTCGAAATTTTTCACGATCGCAATATAATATCCCTTACGACATATTTCATTTAAGTTAAGTGAAAGTAAAAATAATTAAGAAATTAGTCGAACCGTTGAAGCGAGATGCCGTGACCAACGGGAATAATGATTAATTTATATATATAAATAGATAGATTGATAGAGAGATAGATAGATACTAAGTTATTTTTGTTACAATTAAGTAGGATCTTTTAGGATTATTTTTATGATCCAGCAATTAAGACGTTGAGTTCTTAAAGGTAATATTTCCACGTAAGACAATTTTACAATCTGTCATTTATTTTTCGCTCGACCAATTTATTTGATTATTTTTTTATTAAAATATAAAATTAATTTTTTTTTCTGTAATTTCAACTTATTTTTCCAAATTATTCTACTTTTTCTATGACTTTTTATTAATATTATATGGATTAAGCATTTATTTAAATGAAACGTGTAGATAGTACTTTTTGGAAGAATATAACTCGGGGTAACAGTCATCAAAACATTCCTCATACAACATTTATGAGTAATGTCTTGTATGAATTATGTCTAACGCCTTTATTAAGTTATGTATATTTCCCTAAACTCACTCTGAGAAATATCTTTCCTCATTGGTTGACTAGATTTTATTGTCTATTCTGCATAAAGAAGGTGCATGAATTCGAATGCACTTTTATTTATGTTTGGCACTATGGTAAGAAAGTATGTAATTATGAAATTTGTTTTGAACTTTTACTTATTATCTCTGTGAATTTAACAGTTGTATTTATATTATTAACTACGTGTAAGCAATATTTAACTATAAAGACTGCTAAATAAATAATTTTTAAACTTTTACCTAGGTATTAGGTATAGTTATTCTTCTCATACTTAGCAAGGCCAGAGGATTGTATATATCGCTTTGTTTTTGACCGGCTGCTTTTCTAAGGCAGCGGTAGTTTCAAAAACTAGCTTATCTGATATATTTAATGTAAGTATAGACAAATATTACAGAAGAAACCATTAGATTTCCTTTCCAAAGGTTTCGTGTTTACCAATCCCAGTAGGTGGCATGCAGGAGAACATTAAATTACTAACAGATTTAAATTAGAGCAATTATTATTAAATATAATTATGACATAGATTTTAAACTTAAACGCTATTTACATAATTTCCAGACTTATGATTTAGAATACTGAGGATAATATTACAATTAAGCTAGCCATATAATATTACAAATAACGAGATACCTTTGAAACACTTAGTCGGCTGGCGAAGGTGGAATCAGTCTTAGGCGCCCATTCTTGGCTACATCCTCCAGCTGCTCTGACCCCAACAGACCTCTTCTTTTAGATGGAACTTCAACTCTCGAGGCATGGATAAGACTCACCTCTTCGAATCTTCTTTCTCATCCTCGTCACCTCGGGTGTGGCTGATATGGGAAGTCCAGTCTTTGTACAGCCTAGTAGCTGGGTTCTAGAAAGTTCTTGTGGTATCACGAGCTTATCAATATTAATTTAATTAATATTACAATTACTTAATAAATATCTTACTCCTCTCAGTATCCTCAACTTGTTAAGATATCAATGTTGAAAAACAAAAAAAAAAGTCCTTTAGTCAATTGACTACTCGTAGAGCTTAACAAAGTTAGATTAGATTGTGATTTTTCGACTATCATCATTCATTTCATGCCTATAACTCTTACATTAGAGCTAAACTAGTCATAGAAAGGGTTCGGATTTTCGATTCTATCTTAGACTATAAAATAGATTAACCTTTAGAGGACTATTAATCCGTAGCGGTTCTACGACAATAGCTGTTACGACAGTTCTAACCTTTGAGGAGACAATGGGGGTTATCTCCCGTGAGGACTAACCAGTCCCTTGCTAAACGCTCGGGATGTCATTAGTATCAGACTAGCCTAGTCTCGTGTCTAGAACATAATACGGCCTAAGTAATAGTTTACCCTATATTATAACTATTGGGTTGATGCAAAATTAATGCAGGTTTTTAGTAGGTATTGTAAATACGCCATATCCTTACTTTAACCATATATATTTAATCAAAATAATTTCCATCTGAATCAATGCACTTTTGCCAACGTTCAACAAGCTTTCTTATTCCACCAGAAAAAAAATCCGAATCCCTGGACTCAATAAAATCACGAAAAGAATTTTCAATGTCGTCCTGGTTTTGAAAATTTTTCTCCCTCAAAAAGTTGTCCAGATGCTTGAAAAAGTGGAAGTCTGTAGGAGAGAGGTCAGGTGAATAAGGCGGATGTTGGAGAACTTCGTAGCCCAACTCGTGCAGTCGTCGAAGCGTTGGTTGTGCAACGTGTGGTCTGGCGTTATCGTGGAGCAGGATCGGCCCCTTCCGATTCATCAATGCTGGGCAAAGACATTGCAATTATTGAGTTCCGAGTTCCGCCGCCATTTCTCGTGTGGTTTTGGTTGGGTCTTCTTCCACTTTTGACCTCAGCTGGTCGTTGTCCAGAGCAAGATGACGGCCCCGACCTTCCTTGTCTTCGAGGTCGAAATCTCCTCTGCGAAACTTCTGGAACCAACGCTGCACCGTGCACTCATTAATAGCCCCCTGACCCCACACTTCATTAATATTACGAGCCGTTTGCGCAGCGCTGCGCCCTAATTTAAATTCGTAAAAATAAATTTGACGAAAATCGCACTTTGACATTTTCGATTCAAGACCTTTGAACACACTGAACAAAACGATTTTACTAAACAAATTCAAGGTGAAATAGAGGGTATTAGATAAGGTTTGTTTTGGTATAATAATGATCAATGTTAGGATTAGCTTTGTTTACACAATTGGAATTAAGATATTGCAATAGAGGAAACCTGCATTAATTTTGCATCAACCCAATACTTCGAAAACTGTGGTCTCAGTGCTCGGTCTCTGCCGTGTACCTCTGCGATGGTATTACGGTCATAAAAGCGATATCAAACCGGTATTTAGTATCACTTCTATTAACTTCAGCTTTCGCTCCAATTAGGAAATGAAATTAACTTACGAATATATATTTTTTTTTTCACTAAGGCGACCCGTGTGTGGGAAAGGAGTTCACCTGCGGCAATTCAATAAAAGTACAATAACAAACAGTAACAATACACATTATGATACAATACAATACTTAAATAATATAACACAATTTTTATAAAGAAACAGTAACACACTACACAGAAAAAACAATATAATACTTAAGGAACATAAAAATACAATTATAAAGAAACAGTACGCTAAAAAGCTATTAGAAATACATATACATATATACAAGATATATATGTATAGTAAAATTAAGGTATAAAAATACAAAATTGAATTATATAATGCCTAATTAATACAAAAAAACAATTATAAGAAACAGTAAAACAGTACACAGTAATAAACAGTAATTGACTAAACCAAAAGCAATAAAGAATACAAATTCATATATACAAGATATAAAATTAAGGCAAGTAAATACAAAATTGAATTAAATAATAAACAATTATAAAGAAACATAACATAGTACAAAGAAAAAACCCAGACAAAATCAAAATGCAATAAAAAATACTTATACTTACATTTAGGATAAATATCAGAATGAGTGACGCAGGCTGGCATTGAGGACATGTCTATAGCGATGAGTAATTTGGATTCAATAATTCAGAAATTTTTTTTTCACTGAGGGATTTCGCCCATATTTTAACATTGTGGTAATAATTTGAATACTTTGTGAGGATATGTGTGAGAAAATTGAAAATTTAGAGGAATATCGTTGTAAACAGTACCAATAGAATAACAAGTCTGGTGTGTCATCCATGTATGCTTTGGTCTTGGCACAACTAATCTATAGTAATTTTTCAGTCTTGTAGAAAAACGGTGGTCAATCTTCCCGACTAGCTCATCCCTTCTAAAATACAGCTTCTTCATAATTGAGACCATGTATAATTTTTTTGCAGACATATCTTACTATCGAAGAAAAAAATAGTTCCCTACGAAATATGAGATTTCATAAGTTCATAATTCTGTAATTATTTATATATTTATTAATTATATTAATTATTCACATAATTCTGTACTTATTTATTTATAGCGATATTTATATATAGCCCAATGATAGAACGCACTTATGCCATTTATGGGTTTCCCTTTTTTGCTCATATCAGTTCATTTTTTTATTATACATGTATATCCCTCTGTCTCTCCTCTTTTTGCATCTTACGTTCTTAAATCTTCTTTTCCACTCCAAGACCCTTTGTTTTGTTTTTTACTATTTTCCCGAATTGTTCTTAATCTTGTATAGCATTGTCCACTTTGCCATAGAATCATAAACTGACATGATGAACAAAGAAGAATTAAAAAACAAACATATGAACAATAGACCTTCATCTCTAGGTTTCTGGTTTTCAAAGACACGTCATTTTTATATACCGAAATGTTGGTAATTGGATGATGCAACAGTGGGAGTCCTAAATTTTTCCTATCCAGGTTTTTTATGATAGTGGTCTTAAACGAGTACATGACATAGCATAGGCACGGTACCGCTATTTTACCCCTTCTACAATGGATTTTTTTAAATAAAATAAATTTAATGTATACCTATATTATGAATTATTAGCTTGTTAAAAAATGAACAAACTCTTTGTATTTCATACCCAAAATTTTCTACTAATAATGCAATAATTACAAATATTTTTGTTAATTTTTTTTAAGGAGCTAACAGTATATGATAAGGACACACACACACACACATATCTATATATATATATATATATATATATATATATATATATATATATATATATATATATATAAAGTTTATTTTATTTTAAAAAGTGGAACACGAAACAACAATAAATGTTTGTCATTTTCTTAATTTCAAGACTTAGGAGTCCTCAATCAGCCTTACGGTTACTCAATACATATTACGGTTTTGATTACATTTTCTTTTCTTTTCTAGGGTTGTCTTTTGACAAATTAATTATTCATTATTGCCCTAAATATTTTCATATTGAAATTTTATATATTCATTTACTCCTAGCAGAAGAAATAACAAAATCATAGATATTTTATGTCTAGAAAAAAAAAAAATTAAAATCTGCAAAAAATTAACAAAATCGTATATTCTCACAATTAAATTGCATAAATAATTATTATGAACTCAATATAGTCTTAATTAAAGTAAATTTGCTCTGAAATAGTCTATTCTAGGTCCATATCAACGTATGGGCCGCTAGCCTCCACGTGCTTTCGCTCGACGTTTGCTCTTCTGGTGGTCATTGGTATGAGTTTCTAAACCGCAAGAAATGTATATTCGTCATTTTCGATGCATAAAAGACTAGGCAAAACAAAATCTAATTATATGTTCGATAGGCTAGTAATCGTGACATAATTGATCACTTCATCAAATTAATTAGCTGCTGAGTAAGAGTTTTAGAACCGCAAGATATGCATCATTGTAATAAGTAAAGTAGAAAGAAAATTTCAAAAATATTTATAGGTATTTGTATATTCGATTAGGTAGTCAATCATGCATCTGGTTCCTGAACATCCTGTTTCAAAAAGAACGTACCCATCTTAAGAGCTAGAAAACATAATCCAATATTTATTAGATTAAAACAAAATATACGCAAGTAAGTAAGCAAAAGCAGGATTAGTGTTTAATCGGCCCAGAAAAACAGATTGTGAAAGAGAAAATCAACGTGAGAAAGATTAATAATAATAATGAAAAATATGTTTTTCACTTACCACAAGGTCATCAAATAAATATATTAAAAAAACCGTCAATCTTGTGGTTAATCAACAACGCTATAAACCAATCAAGGAGAGAGGTGACATTTTGAAATTAAAAATTATACTTTCAATAGAAGTAAACACTTTAAATAGAAAATAAAATCTAATTTTTTTTTTTTTCTTAACCCCAATTTAGTTGCATGTTTTGCTAAAATATTTTCTGAATAATTTCCTTTTACTGTATCTAGATACATTTTAAGGATATTTCTGTTAGAGATTATGTTTTTGTGCTATCACTGATTTGCTATTCCTCTTGGTGTTGGGGATCACTTCAATCTTGACACTTCCAGTCTTAGGCTAATCTTAAAATCTAGCTTACACTATGTTGCCACCTCTGAGGACCTGGCGGAATCTTAAGCCTACTAAAAACCGGGTTTGTAAGAACTTCTAAGGAATTATAAAAGTTATGTCTTCTTTTATTTAGGAATTCACTCACTTTAGGAATGTTAAATAGTAAATGAAGCCTTTCTGCCTTTTCTTTTTCAAATGTAGTTCTTCTTGCAATGACATAATAAATAATTCTTTAACACATGACTTTATTTTAAAATGAATGGGTTTATAACTCCTAACTGTGTGTCCGACTAAGTTCGTGATACAGATAATTCCTAAACTATTACATTTTTTCGAACAGCTACATTTTTACTTCTACTTTTCTATACATGAAATATATAGTAAGGGAAAGTATTGTGATCGTGAAAATTTTCGAATTTGGGTTTTCACTGATATCACCCGTTTTATTCAAGGTCCTCTCAGTACAAATCTTAAAGTCCCGGAATAAGTTATTCTAGCTCGAAAACAATAAGTTGTATAAAGCTGAAATTGTTTACGTAAACTTTTATAACATTAAACATACACAGATATTATTTAAAAAAATAAAAATGCTGCTTAACATTTTAAGTAATAAAAAATTGATAATTTTACAAAATAATCGAACCATTATGTTTGGGCAAAAGAAACCAATATCAGTAAGTATGAATAAAATAGTTACAATTGTAACTATAAATAATTTTTTTCTCATTGAAACAAGTATTCAATCAATAATTGATATCTTAAGTAATTAACGCTAATACTGTTAGATAAATCTATAGGCTTAAGCAAAAACAAAAAACAAATTAATAACTCAGGAAATCCCCTTTAATCCATTAAATTCTGTTTTCCTGGTAATTTTTTTTTTTTTTTTTTGTAAAGAAACTAGATTTATAAAATTCGAAAATATCATAAGCCGTGATACAAAACTGAAAACAAATTCGCAGTATTATTAATAATATTTAAATATTATCATCAAATGGATTCTAACAGATTGTAGGTATAAATGAAATATACATCTATGAGTTTTACATAGTGTTTTTCTTCATTATAGTAACCCTGCAATGGGTGCATTTGTTTCTTGCGATATAACGCGTATTTTTATTACATAACATAAATTACATTACATGATATATTTTATACAAAAAAAAATCTGGTGCGGGCAACACACGAGTTTCACTTACCTCCATTTTTAAAATCAATGAAAGAATTTTCAAAAACAGTCAGAGATAAAAATACGTGAAACTATTAAAGAATTAATTAAATTGAATTTCTATAGAAACACGTGTTTCATTAAAAAATCTATTACATTATTATCTAAAATAATCAGTTAGTTTTAGGTTCATTTCATCACTCTCTATAAACTATTAAAAACTTGTATATGAGATAATATTTTTTCTAAAATCTTTAGCTTTCCAACGGTATATCATACATGTATACTACTGCTCTTATGTTCAAAAACGAAAAATTGCGTTAAAAAAATATTTTTTCTGTTTTCTCCTTTAGTTGGGTATCGAATTTATTCAATTTATATATTTACCGGTTTTTCATCAGGGTTAACAAGATAATATAGTAATTTTTATTGAAGGGAAGAACATTTAAAATATTGTCATTTAAGCCCTGTCAGACCATTTATATCCGAATGAAACCTACATGATATTAAATCCCATTAAATTTTACATCGATATAGCGAGTTTAATCAAAATCGTCAGAACCGTTTTCGAGAAAATCGAAAAAAGGTGCAAAATGCATAATATAAAGTGCCTCTCCTCGTAAGCTCATTTTGATGAAAAAAACTTTTGTCACGTCTCAGGCGTATAGTTGTCTTACATATTATATTTGTATTTGTATTTTGTTCGAAAATAAAACCAGAGGGTAAAAAAAAAAAAAAAAAAAAAAAATAGTTGTCTTAAATATGAAATTTCAGTTTCATAGGACTTACCGTTTCCGCTCGGGAGTTACCACACACACAGACAGACCTTTTTGTGGGACTTGGTTATTTGGACTCAGGGGACCCTAAAACGTGTATTTCCGTTGAAAACTGGAATTCGAAAATTTTCACGATCGCAATACTTCCCCTTACTACATATAGTAAGTGAAAGTAATATGTAAAGAAAAATAATTTAATAAATAAATTAACAAAAAAACGTATATATATATATATATATATATATGATATTGAGAAAGAAAAAAATAATAATAAAAATAACAGTAGTGTCAAGAAAAGGAAATAAAATGAAAATTTGAAAAATATTTTGTAAGGTCCCACTTGGAAGGCGGCCATTGGTCTCCGTTAAGGACAGTTAACAAGCGTCTATGTCTGTCTAGTTTACCGCAAACAAATAAAAGCTCGTGATGACTTCCAATAATCATAGATCAAATCTGCAACTTGCAAGCTCGTTTTTCTAATAACGCAAAAATAGTACTTACTAGTTTGAATTAGTAATATAATTCAAACTCATATTTAAAAAACAAATTATAAAATTTTGATGGCAGCTCCATCAGGATTTTTTCTTCTTTATTATCCGATTTAAACATTAAAACTGTTCTCTTGAATAATGTAAGCATGGAAAATAAGAAAATATTAAATAAAAATGTGATGGAAAATACTAAGTGGTAGCTTTCCGGTTTTATGAAATAAGGTTTTGTTATTTCTACGTGAAACTGATTATCAGCATATAATGCAATCAAGATTAGGAAATAGCGAATTTATGCGAGGTTTGAGTTAATGATGGAAATGTCAATATCTGTTTCAAATAAATAAATTTATGTGAAATCTGACTGTGTATATAAAAAACTATGCTGTTCTTGTTTTATAGAAGATTATCAAAACTAGAAGTACGATATTGAATAAATACATACATGAATATGAATACATTGAATGAAAGAAGAGAAAAGTGTATTGCCCAAATTTTTTTAGAAAATTTCAAATTTCTATAAAGTGGATATCCGAAATAGGGAAAACTCTGACGCTGAACGTGATCTCGGCCTTATCACCTCATTGAATAGCCGTTAACCTAGAAACAGTACGAATCTCTATATGTAATGAGCCCAAAGCCCTTCATAGGTTGTAAAGGAACAGGTTTTTAATTTTTTATTCAAAGATAGACAAATGAACAATAGTGTAACTGTGGTGTGTTTGTATGCCAAAAGTCAAAATCAAAACCGCAAGACGAATCTTGGATTTTTTTAAAGAAGTAAAAAATCCTAGGGTGATGCCGTCTTTTGGCGGGGACGTGAAATGGTGGATTCGACCCTGTGCAATTTCAGGTACTCGTTAAAGAATCGTAGACTAATTAAACCAACTCAGGCAAAAATTAGGACTTCCACTGTAGCGTCGTCCGATTAAGTATAAAGTGACAGTAAATGAATAAAGAAACATATGAACAACACATTCCTCTCCTTTAGGTCCATGCTCCGCTGGTTGTCCAAGACATGTGTAGAAATAAACTTTAAGTAAATGTTATTTTTAATTGCATAGGATATTTATAGCTAACGTCAACACCAACGTGTTTGACATTAATATTTTTACGATTTATATTAACTTTAACATATTACGGGTACTCATAAATTAATATCACTGTTGCTATTATAAGAAGATTGTCACCTTCAACAATAAAAAAAAAATCTCTTTAGACTCCTTAGGAGGAGTAAAAAAATAAAGAAAAAATGAAATTCTATAGGCACTAAAAGGGCGATGGGATCCTTTATGAAGGTGTTTTTGTTGAGGTTGTTGTTGTCGCCCGATCTCCACCCATGGCGATGATTAATCCAACGACGTCAGCACAACCATATCAGTCCATGCTCCTCTGATGGACTGGGCTGGGTTAGGGGGCTCGAGCTTAGTACACAACAATACCCGCAATATTATAAAAGTATTATTACAGAACTAGCTTTCTAGTGGACAGCACTGTAATATTGAACAACTATCAACAAAGTTTCAGGAGAGCAGGATGTGAAATGCTAGTTATTTCTATAGTTATTTATTCTAAGACAGTCCGCTGTCTTCTCTTGAACTAAAGAAATACGTGGCATTCACATAATAGAATGGAATGAAGAGTTTATTAAATTATTGCTCCTATATTTGAATTAAAGTTAGGTTCTGGAATACGGCTTTGATTTGGTACTGTTGGGCGAAGAGGCGGAAACTATCCAACTGAATACCAGTTTTTTACATTATTTTCGAAATAAATGACCACATTTAAGGTTGTGGTTGTGCAGTAGCAGGGACTTGTCAGTAAACACAAGCAATCGTATAGTATAGAATTTTAAATGTGTCCGTGTTGAGCGTGTGGTTCTTATTAAAAGCCAAGGCTTTACAAGTATTTCTTGTAATAAGGTTATTACAATTATTTTCTAATAACATCTCGCGGACCTTCTGGACATCGTTTGCGGACCACCAGTTGGGAACCACTGAGATAAACTATCGAACTTCATAACCATACTCTTCATCCATAATACCTTAGCATAATCCCTATCTAGCTCCAACCATACGTATAATCCTATACGAAGGTTGAAATGGCAATGGCCCCGTAATATTTGTAAATATGGATTTAGACTTGTGTCAAAAGCCAGCTTTTCATCTCAAGTACTAACCCACTGCGTTTCTAGTGCTCTTCAATCATTCTCCATCTGGCTGCTAGTGAAGAACCGGGATCACTTGCAGTTCTTTTTTGCACTTACATAAAGCAAACGAAATGCGCCTTTACCAAAGTGTTTCAATGCAAAACCCCTCATCTTTAAAAAATAATTATAATGCGAACACGTTTTTAAGTCTTGAAAAATGATCATCATGATGAGTAAGAGAAAGAAAGTAGTTCCAAAAAACAGTTTAAAGAAATTAAAATTATTTATTTAGAAACAATTCTCCATATCGGTTAGCGAACTTATATCTAGGTATCGGATTCGTAACCGACTTTGATAAGGTAATTGTCTATACTGGTCTATCAGTAATAGTTGACCATGCGGACGAGAGACCCAGGAAACAAAACTTATTAAATGTAATACACTTCTAAGTATTATATCTATAACAATAAACCGATTAGACCATCAATAACAAAATAGAAATACCAAAAAAATAACGTAAAAAAACATATAAAGAATTATATTTTGGACTAAAGTTTTATATTAAAAATCAATATGGTGCTGCTATACACTAATATATCATTATTGCTTCAAAAATCCATTATCTAGGTGATTTATAGAACCTGATTTTTTTTTTTTTTCATTTTTGTTTATGATTTCTGAAAAACTAATACAGAATCATTATTCAATAATTTGAAATAATGTGGAGTCCCTTATGCTTGACATTCCTCATCACTGCTATGATGATGACACAGAGCCGATACGTCGCAAAGTGAAAAATATAAAAATTTTGAAACTTGTCCATATTTAATCTTTGAGGTCCTAGCTTATAAAATATGAAAAAAAAAATAAATAAAAACTAATTCATTTTTTTGACACGATTGGCGAGCGTACAGTGGTCAAACATCAAATGTATTTGCTAAAATCTAAAATTTCCCTATATTTTAGGTTTGAAGTCCCAGGATACGGAAAAAAAAAATTAAAAAAATCTAATTATGGTTCGGATTCCTTAAACCTGTGTATTTTATATCATTTAGGAAACTCTTCAAATTATATATTGCAAAACTTTTGATTTGGAGTGTTTTATCTGGAAAATTATGTATCACCCAAAACGCAAAAATCGCAAAAATTCTTTTTAATATTTGAAGACTAGAAGGATTGATGAAACAAATCCTTGGGGTAAGTTGGGAGTTACATAGTTTTTCGTTTTGAATAGGGATGGTTTAAAAATTATTAAACTCTACAGGTAGATCGCAATGCATATTCGATAACAAGTTTGGAAATATAATGTCTTATCTGACTCAGTAATGTCCATTATTAAATAAAAGCAAAAAAATTTTGCGCTAAACACACCTTAAACACAATAAATGACCATCGAATGAAGATAGTCTCACTGCCGGTGATTATGCACTTGTGCTGACAGGAATGATTCACTCATTTATTATTTATTAGTAAACATGGTATGGCGGGAAATATTCGTGTTAAAGGTCTTAAATAATAAAAAGATCAAGCACTCGAAATTCCAAACTTTTGTCCACCTAAATTGGAGATTTTGCCCTGTTTGCGTCGTCAAAATTAAAATATTGTTTACTCCTAATTATTTCAATATTCGACCACACATCCTCAACATATAATCTTTATTCAGTCAACTTCGGACATTATTTATTTAAACTGGAATTATCACGGTTATGGGTAAGAAGGTTTGAAAACAATTGAGACGTTGATTTCCAAAAGGTACTATATCCATTCTGGGAAATTTTACAGGAAGTGCGAAAATCTCTCATTACTATATTATTAAACCAGCTACTTTGGGTCTTTTTGCCTTAAAATTTAGAATTATTTTTTTACTATAATAATAACATCATATTAAAGTTATGAAATGAACTTTTTTAGAATGATTTGGAACGAAAATAAATGCGTAATTAGTACTTTTAGAAAATTACCGCATTTCTAAATCGTGTTTTTTAAGGACTTGAGAATTCATTAGATAACATCAAATAGAATATTTAGATAAAACCTAAATGATGAGAATACAAATATGTAAAAAAATCAACAATACCTTTTGGAAATCAACGTCTCAATTGTCGGGGATGTTTTGTTATGTTTCAAATTGTAATCTCTATAGTTACCTATATAGTGTGACTTATATTTTCATATTAGCTATTAGATTTATTTTAACTCTAAAAAAAACCATGATATTCCAAAACCTATTACAAAGAGTGCAATGTTTCTATAACTACAATACAAGTTACTGTAATAGCTTTAAAATAAAATTGTGCACAAAACCTCCAAATTTACTGGATAAGCTGTACAGCACAGTGTTTCTTAGGTGGGGTGGTAGTTGGGAATGGATTGAAAACAATCAGAAGCATCTTTATGGCCAGGGTTTGACAGTAAAGGCTCTTTATTCCTGGCTTTCTGTTTGTTTAGCACCATCCATTTACTCTCCATGTCTGTTGTTAGTGTTATCATTTCGTAATATAATTAAACGAATTATGTTCAAAACAAGACATTTTAATCCCAAAACAACATTAGATTAAACAAAGGGGTCTATACACCCACTTCTCTCTAAACCCTGTTTTGACCACTTCTACTTTCATTCAGGATCCCATTTTCTTATTTGACTTTATATAAATATAAATTTATATATTATAAGTGCAATTATTGAAACTATTAATTTTTGGATTATTAGTTTAGTCATTCAAATTTTGATAGTTTAAAAGGTATGACAATCATGATTCAGGGGTACTCCTTACTTCCACTATTAATCTTTAATTATAATTTTTACATTTACTTACTGTTAATAATTGGGAAATACTAATTTAGAATATTATTTCTCTTATATATATATTTCGTTAATATTAAGTCAATATACAAGTGGGGCTGTGTTTAATAAATGGGGATTAAGTGCAAGTGACCGCTCGGGAGGCAGTGCGCTGTGAGTTACAGGAGCGATTGGTCGCCATCACAGCTTTTCAATCGTCCTCGCTGCCGTCGCTAGAAGTGACCATAAGTACTCTTTGTGTTTTCTCTAGAAGTTGATTTTATTTGTGTTTTTCTCTCAATAGATATGTATAACAAAGATGGTTATATTATTAAAACCCTTAACGAAACCTAAATAAATATTAGGGATTCGGCGAGTCAAAATTAACGATCGGGTTGAGGCTGCGAGCAAGTACGCTTTATCCCTTCTCCCCTACACTTACTTATATTTAGATATTTTATATAACGATATATTCAGTAAGGGAAATTGTTGAGATCGTCAAAATTATGGAATATGAGCTTTCATGGGAATTATACGTTTTAGGGTCCCCTAAGTCAAAAATACCGAGTCCCACAAAAAGAGTCTCTGTGTGTGCGGGTCTCTGTTATAGCTCAAAAATGAAAAAAAAAAAATTAAAATTGAAACTTTATATTTCAGAAATGTATTCCTGAGACATGAAAGCTACTATTTTATCAAAATCGGCTCACCAAAAGAGCCACATTATAACATGCATATCGCAACTTTTTACGATTTTCTCATAAACGGCTTTAACGATTTTGATAAAACTCGCTATATCGAGGTAAAATTTAATAGACTTAGCTACCATGCAGGTTTCATTCTGACTGAAATATTCTGACGGGGCTTAAATGCGGATTTTTTCCCTTCTAACTTAGCTTTAATTAAGTATATTCCAAAAAAATAATCCTCTAAAGAGGATTGATAAAGAAAAAAACTAAATATACAATTTGAACCAATTCGATAAATAACTAAACGAAAAAAGTTCGAAAATATTTGTGTGTGTAATTTTTGGTTTTTGATAACATAAATATAGACGCTTTATATACAGTACCCTGAGTCAAAATGACCAAGTCAAGATTTTCTCAAAAACGGATCAAACGATTTTGATTAGACTCGCCATATGGATGTAAAATTTAATCGGCTTTATTATGATGTAGGTTTCATTCAGATTGGAATAGTCTGACAGCGCCTGAAATGCAGATATTACAACATTTCTTCCTCTAAAGTAACTTTAATTTTGTATTTTCCAAAAAGATAGGCACGTCGTATTAAAAGCATTGATAATTAACGGCTAAATATACAAGTTCAGCAAATTTGATAAACGACTAAAGAAGAAATGTGTAAAAATATTTTTGTATGCAATTGTTTGTATTTTTAAACACAAGAATAGTTATATAGATTTATAATATAACGTTGGATAACTAAACATTTTAGAAAAAAAATATTATCTGATTACGCAATTGTAAAAGTGATGAAAACTCAATAAAACTGATTGATTTTTATAGATAAAAACATAATAGATTATTTAATGAAACAATTGTTTGTATCGAAACTGTATGTAATTAATTATTTGATCTGTTTTTATCTCTATCTTTAATCAAGCGTTTTTCAATTTATATTAACACCGGAGGTTAGTGAAAGTCGTTGCGAGCACCAGATATTTTTGTTAGATTATCTCGTTGTTGCTTTTCTAATAAAATACTGTAAATTTCCTCTAATGGCATTTCTTAATAATCGACTCTTTCTATAATAAAAATCATTCTCAGCACAAATTATATGAATCTTTTGTAGAAAAAAAAGTCTACAGATCTATAGAAACCAGATACTTCCTACGAAACGTATGAAGTCCATAGAAACAAATCTTCCAGAATATTCAGGCTTAATTATTGCGTTTTGCAAAGGCAATGGTTTCACATTTACACAGAGGTGTGTTATTCGCCTTTCAAGCAAAGTCAGCAGGAAGAATATTCCACTAATTGAACATCTTCAGATGATATTTCAGGCCTTCGAGTAACCCCTTAATGAGCTCAAACTCTCTCATTATTCAACTTAGCATATATATAAAGGTATCGTTGTCTTAGTCAATTAGAATCGAAGTTAAAGATTCATCTCAATAACAGCAAAAATTACATACATATAAGTACACCAAGTGTTTGCTGATAACCGAAAAAGACAGTAGTGAGTAAAAAGTCTTCTTTTTATGATTATATTTAAAGTAAAACCATTTCATGATTTCCGCCTTCAGAATATAATAAAAAATACGTAGTACGGCATAAAAGTTTTATTGGAATACACATATTTTATGCATTCCCATGTAGAAGAACAAGACATGCGGAAGAGACATAACTGCTAAGTCAGCAAAACGAATATAAATATAATAGGAATGGAAGCATGGTTAGATCGAAAGAAAAGAAGAAAAACAGTAAATATATAAGACAAAATGAAGCACGATAGACTAAAAATTATTATTCAAATTCTTTTATTTTTGTCTCATATGGCTTTTGTGGATATTAATATCCTCGTTTTATTAACTTTTCTTCATATATACATTCGTTTAGTAAATATAATGAATATAATGTTAAAAATAAAGAAGATATTTTTGTAAAGGAGCTATTTCATGTAACACAAAGGATTACCTGTAGTGTAGTGGCTTTCTAAGGCTCTAGGTTCAAACCTACAGGTGACACCAGGATTTTGTAAAAAAATTCTGAGCTATGCCGTCCTTCTTAGGGAACGTAAAAAGCTAGTCACGAGCATGTACGATGTCAGGTACTTGTTAAAGATTAAAATTTAGGACTCTCACTGTATCATCGTCCTATTAGCCATAGTAGCATAAAGTGACTTTATATAAATAAACATGTAATACAAGCATATACTATACAATAGCAGTGTCTAATGGCAGCTTTAAAACCGTCAAATTAATAAAAATCCGTTTTCAGCTACAATGTTTACTAGACAAACGTTCTAATCTTTTACTTAGATACAAAAGACTCATTTACATGGCTATTTAAGGTCAATCTTGACATACATAGTTGAGCTTTGGGGCCCTGACTACTAAACTATCGTATTCATCCCCCATATTATCCTTGCATTCTAATATCCTTCGTAGAATACTCAATACTCCTTACTTTTTCTCTCAATCTCATTCATAATAATAATAATAATAGGCTTGCCAAATTCGAAGGCTCGATGCCGTTGCTACTAAATGTTGGCTCCACACATTTTGAATCATCACCGTTCAAGCCCAAGCCACCGAGATTATACTTAACACAATCTTCCTCCTGGTTCAGCACATGCCAACTGTTTCATAATTCGTTCTGCACTGAGGCTAACAATTCTTTAGTCGCCCATCCGAGTAACCGCGATGTTTTCAATTCCATTATACTGATAGAGTGCAAGCTCCGCAATTATGAGTGGTGTAACCTTTTGAATTCCCCAGTGGCCTCATCTCTCTTTGGATCAAATATTTTACAGAGTACCTTGTCACAGAAAACCTTAAGGCCTCGTTCATTCTTCAGAGTAAGCGACCACGTTTCAAATAGAACCGTCGGGATAGTAATAGTTTTGAAATTTCTAACCTTTATGTTTCTTAAAGGTTAAAATTATAAAACTATATCAAAATAAAACTATATAACAATTATTATTATTGGTAACAAATTATAATTATTACAGATGGATAACAATAATTATTATTACATAATAAAAATTTATCATATTATTATTACGATAACTATTATAATAAACTCATCCATAATGACCTTAATGTTCTATATGTTGCAGATTTGGCTGAAGCCTCCTCTTCGATTTCTGATAATCCTCTGAGGCATCGGAAAAAAATGATGGCATGAAGACCTTCTGATTTAAAATACTTATTGGAATGCTTCCAATCAATGGGGTCTCTAAACGAGTATCATGGCATTACCTTATATTTTCCTCACATATACCAAGTCTGTTCTCATACAGTTGAAAAAAAAATAATTATCTAAAAACATATTTTTCCTCTTTTCTCCTCTAGATGGTGATCAAATTCGTTTTAACTTTAGCAGCGGTTCACATAGCGAAGCGTTAAAAATCTTATGTATATCTTTATTTATAAATTAATATTCCAAATTTTCAATTATTGTCTTCAGTTTAATTATCATATTTCTTTTATATTGTTCTATTAAAATTTATTGCAAACAACATTATTTGAAGTTACATTTAAAGGGGATATAAACATATAAAATTTTGGGCAATTTTAAAAGCACCCTTTTGTCATTAAATATAAATTATATCAATTGTCAATTCAAGTATTGAAACACAACAAAGTATATTAAATATCCCAATTTAACTTTGCATCTAAGGAGCGGCGTGGTGGATAGAGCGCTTGTCTACTGTGCTCCGGGTCCTAGGTTCGAATCCCGCTGTGGCGGAATATTATTTATTTTGTTATTTCAGCCGGGGGGCGATCCTGGGGTATGGAGACCCTCCTGGGGCACATCCAGCCTCAATCAAGTAGGTACCCAAAATGGGGGTAACCACTCAGCTGGCGGCTAAACGTGATCTCAGCCGAATCACCTCATTGCACGGCTGTTGGCCTAGAAACAGTACGAATCTCTACATATACTGAGCCCAAAATTCTTCATGGGTTGTAGTCGTAGTTTTTTTTTTTTTTTTTTTTTTTTTCAACTTTACATCGATATACCTATTTTATTCTAAATCATTAATAACAAAATTGTAAAAAAGTGCAAATTCAAGATATAAAGAGGCTCTTCTGGTTCGCTAATTTGTATTTAAAAAAGTTGCTGTAACATCTGAGGCACATACGCTCCTAAATTTTACATGAGTTACCGTTTTCAAGCTGGACTTATCATGCATGTATCTTTCTGGAGAAAACTTAAATTAGACAATTTTCGCGAACGTAATACTTTTACCTACTATATATTTCATATATAGGTAAGTAAAAGTTAAAAAAATATATATATATTTGGAATGTGGCACCTTAAAATTGGATTACTTAAACGAATTTAAAATTACAAACAGAGAGTGGAAAAAAGATGCCTGCGTATGGAAGCGTTAAAGGTCAAATCCCAAGATAGTGGTCAGATGGAAACCATATATTTCAGTTTGCTTTCGCACTCCTATTGCTTTACCCCTGAGCCTACTGATCCATGAAACATTGAGAAACCTACAAAGGTTGTGAATATTATACACCGATCTCTTATTTAACATACAATGGCTGCAGGATTTTTTTTTCTAAGCCCCAGTGGACGTGTGGTTAATATTCAGTGGATAAATAGAGTTGGAAGGGATCTATGCTGCATTTTGAGAGGTGTGCTATCATTTTAATTGTATTTACCTATAGTATTGCGATCGAGAAAATTTTAACTCTATCTTTATTTAAAAGTTCTTAAATTGATTTGAAGAACCGAGGCAAGTAAAAGTGTTGCACGAAATATTTTTTTTTTTTTTTAATTTATCGGAATCAGATATAAGTATCTTCCGATGGAGCTTTCTAGATCTTTCGAAACGGTCTAGTGAGTAATTTAGTAGTCCGCAGTCTAGACGGGGCTTTGTAAAAACTTAGGCAGCACTTAGTCAATCTAGCTGGTGTTATTGTTCTCAACAACCGACTGCTTCGGTGTTGGAGATCATCAAAGGATTCTAAATGTAACCCTGAAACAAAGTCCAAGAAATTTAGGCCAAAGACAATTTGAACGAATAACTTGAATAAATAGTAGGATGTTTGGTCTAACCATCATTATAGAGAATGATGAGGCCTAGACCAATAGGTAAAACTAGTGGACTGTATTAAATTGAATGAGTGAAAAAATTGATGGAATTAAATATCGGGGTATTTTGAACAAAGGTAAAGGTTATAGACAAGAATTTAGATTTAGGTGGGCTTCCTATTTACATCTTGGTATATTCGTCTTCTCAGTTCATCACTTCATTCTCCCCGCCTGGTCGTCCAGCCTAGGGCGACCTTTTCTCCCTCTACTCCATCCTTATACCAACGTACTCAGAATAAAGAGATGGTGTGGATCCTTGTGCTCGCTTCTACTATACTTTTGCTTCTCTTCTTACCTTATGTTTTTATCACAACAAAAATAAGGCCGCTTGTTGCACATTAATTGAATTCAACGTATATGTTACTCGAACATAGGGATTATAAATTGGATAATTTCAAGTACTAAGTTTAATAGCATTAAAACTAAACTACAACAACTTAAAAGTTAATTAATTGAAGAAAAATGAGCAGAGCATACAACAATTGTAACATATTGTAATTGTAAAATTCGCTAAATGTGCAAATAAACAACAAGTTTTTTAATTAAGAATCAAGAAATTATTTATAAAAAAAAGGAGAAAAGTTTAATGTAGATGGGAGAGGTAATTAGTAACAAAAATTACAAAAAAATATTAGATTCTGTGTGACGGAGTCGTCCCAAATTGTAACATTCGTCAAATAAAATAAATATAAAAATCTGGTGAACGCAACACACTTTTACTTACCTCCGTTGTTAAAATCAATTTTAAATACATTTAGATATAAAAATAAATTGTTAATGAATTAATTAAATTGAGTTTCAATAGAAACATGTGTTTTGTTAAACTATCTATCAAATTACTATCTACGACAATCAGTAAGTTTTATCGCCTTTTTATCACTCTCTGTTAAATTTTACAATTTCTTAAGGTTATAATTTTTCTAAAATCTTTAGCTTTCCTACGGTATATTATGCATCTATATTACTGTTTTTATGTTCAAAAACACAAATTGTATTAAAAACATTTTCGCTCTTTTCTCCTTTTGTTGTGTATCAAATTCGTTCAACTTGCATACTTATTCATTTTTTATCAACAATACGATAAAATGGCTATTTTTGTAAAATCTACAAAATTAGAGGTACTTTTGATGTGGAAAATTCAAAATATCGGCATTTCAATTTTATATCAATATAGCGATTTTAATCAAAATCGTTAGAGCCGTTTTTGAGAAAATCGAAAAAAAGATGATAAATGCATAGTATAAAGTAGAGCTTCCAATCAGCTGTTTTTGATGATACAATTGAGACGATGATTTCCTCCAAAAGGTACTAAAGGACATTTTTTACGAAATTGATTTTTTTACATATTTGTATTCTCTTCATTTAGTTTTATCTAAATATTCTATTTGATGTTATCTAATGAATTCTCAAGTTCATAAAAAACGCGATTTAGAAATGCGGTCATTTTCTAAAAGTACTAATTACGAATTTATTTTCGTTCCAAATCATTCTAAAAAAATTCATTTCATAACTTTAATATGATGTTATTATTATAGTAAAAAAATAATTCTAAATTTTAAGGCAAAAAGACCCAAATTAGCTAGTTTAATAATATAGTAATGAGAGATTTTCGCTCTTCCTGTAAAAGTTCCTAGAATGGATATAGTACCTTTTGGAAATTAACGTCTCAATTGCTGGAACATCTCAGGCGTATAGTTGTCTTAAATATGGAATGCGCCTTGTTGTTTTCGTGCTAGACTTAGCATACACAAACAGACTTTTTTGCGCGACGTGGTTATTTAGACTTAAGGGATCCTAAAAGCTGCATTTCTATTAAAAACTGGAATTCGAAATTTTCACGATCGCAATACTTTCCCCCCACTATATATTTAATTTATTGGTAAGTGAAAGTAAAAATTGCCTTTTTGCTAATTGTTAGATTTGTGATACTATTTACATTTTTAAGTTTAATTTCTCCCTGTAGGAAAACTGATCTGTTTTGTTCTATGACAAATTTATTTGGATTTTTCTTCTTTATTTCGTCTGTCTCGTAATCTTTTTCCTTAGTCAGAGGGCAATTTTCCAGGACTTGGTCGCAACCCAGACAGAGTTTCCTTGTAGAGAAAGTTAGACAGCCGTCTAGGAAGTGTCTATTATTTTCGAATCTAGGATCTTTTATATTCCTTCTATTAACAGGGGATTAAAAAAAAAAAATATATGGGTTTAACTAAGCTGAAAATATTTATTTAAAAAGAGCCTAGAAATAAATTTATCCACTCAAACAGATTACATATATAATAAAAATTATTAATTCAGAATTTTTATTTGAATACTTCTGATTAAATTTGAAGGGTAAAGGGTTGGAACATGAGAAGTCATTTTTCAAGTTGACAAGTTTTTTTCAGGAGAGCATTTGTAAAATTTTATTTATTTCCATCGTGTATTTTTGAGTTTTTTTTTTTTTTTTTTCATTTCTGTAAATGTTATGAGCACGTTTAATAAATTTAAAAAACGCTGAAATAACCTGTTACTAAACTCTTGGGCTAGGTAATGGGCTAATAGACAAAGTGAAGAACGGTATAGACTTCGGGGTAGCCTATGGTGTAGTGTCTAGCGTGACAGATTTCTTTGCCCAAAGTGGATCTAGAATATTCTAAAGAGAGTAAAAAATTCTTGGTTATTCCGTCCTTCGGAGGATACGTAAAAATAGGTGCTCGTTAAAGATCCCATTCCTAACTAATCATGGATAGGTAAAATTTAGCACTCCCTCTGTAGCATCTTCTGATAAGCCTTTGTAAGCATAAAAGGTACGTTGAATCAATAAATGAACAGCAAGGACCTATAGATATTATATATTGTATATGGATTAACATTTATAATTAAATACACCATTGTTGATGAAATAATGAGCTTAGATTGAAAAAAAACTTTAATATAATCTTTAATAAAAAAACAGCAAGTTACCTTTATATTACCTTTAATACTTCCCCAGTTTGACTTGGAATAGTCATCTTATTCTCCTGTACAAATTTGATAAAAATGCTTCAGTTGTGAACCTACAATGTTTTTCTTCATTAAAGATATATATATATATATATATATATATATATATATATATATATATATATATATATATATATATATATATATATTGCAAGGAGTGGGTGCCACTGGGTACTGCTCTCCCTCATGCCTATCATGTCCATGTTTATTAGAGTTTAGCAAATTCTCTGATTGTTCATTACACCATTAGCAAGTGCGATTAAACATTTAAAGATTAAAAAAAAAATGAAATTATACTCACCTAAAAATACTTTGGGCTACAAGATAGGCTAGTATTAACCCAAAACCTCAAAATATTATACTTGCCATTGAATCTTCATACATGATACAAATAGCTCGATCAAAGGTGTTTTCGTAATCAATTTCTTCTCTCTCTCCTATAGAATAAATTTTCATTTCCTAACTACACAATCTCTATTTTTTCCCTAAGATACTACCTGGATGAGGGCCGATAAGACGGACTGGAGAGAACTTTCACGTGGCTATCTCAGCCGGGCCGGGACACGTCCTAACGCTGGTACTTTTCCATTGGAGGCTGAGGAGAAACTTCTTCATGTCGACGCCCACACAGGCTCTTCTCCTACGGGACAAAAACCCAGAACTCGCGGAGCTCTTTCTTCAAGGGTGACAGTATTCTACAGTCCCGATTGACAATGGCGATATTTCAAGACAAAAAGAATCCTTGAAAGTCGATGATCGAAACATTTCTTTACATACATATTACGGTATCGTGTAGCAAGAGGATGTTTTCGAAGGGAGGCAAACCATACCAACACTAAAAGGTTTTCCTTTTGTAAACAGCATTTAACAAAAAAATAGGTATACAAATTAATTCGATTCTTGATGATATAAGACGAATATTCGCCATAACACCAATAATAAATATCAAAAACATAGATGAAAATCTGGTGCGTGCAACTAACGACTTTCACTTACCTCTATTGTCAACATCAGTTTGAGAACTTTTAAATAAAGTTAGAGTTGAAAAAAGGTTAACGAATCACATTAAGTTTCGATGGAAACGTGTCTTTCATATTAAATAATCTAATAATAGAGATTATTATCAACATTAATCACTTAAGGTTATGCCCTTTTCTTCTTCTGCATTACATCTTTCTCAAAGTTTTTCAATGGCGTATTATACACCTATAATACTATCCAAAGGTTATAAAAAAAAAAAAAAAAAAAAAAAAAAAGTATATTTGAAATATCGTAAATTTCTGAAGACAATCCTCATTGTATCTTCAATAAGAACAATTTAGACAATCTTACTGGTAATAGCTAGCACCCAGGTTCGCAAAACATTTTTCCCAATGAATTATGGAAAACCTCTACAACCCATGAAGAGTCTTGGGCTAAGTACATATAGACAAACGGCCGTGGAATGAGGTGATTAGGCCTTGATCTCGCTCAGCCGCCAGGTTTTTTCCCTAATTTTGGGTAACCACTTTAAAGAGGTTGGGTCTGCCACAGGAAGGTATCCAAATTAATAAAATAATAAATTATTACTATATACTACCTATATACTATTTGTCACCACGCGGTTTAATACATCTGCGCAATGCTTGAGTGATTCTTGTTTAAAACCAAATCTTCTGAAATATTTTTCATTATAGTAATTAAAAATAATTTTTCAACATCTCGCGGACCCCTTGAGCATCATAAAAGAATGCTAGGGGTCCACGGATCCCGAAGTTGGGAACCGCTAGATACTATCGTAAAATAGACTAAACAAACTTTGGACAAAACCAAAACAAATAAGTAACATGATTTGGTGATCGCATTATGCATGTTTTTCTCAGCCTCCGTACAGTATTTACAACAAACACTTTTTGTCCATTCGTAAATAGAATACGTCATGAGCTCTAATTTTATTAATTCAATTGTTGATATTTAGGGATGAAGATCTGAATACATAATATCCCGACTAACGAGTAATCCCTTTTATAAAATATACTAAAGAAAAATCTGCTAATTTTTTCTCGTATAAACAGCTTTGAAGAGTCTTGATTAACGCTAAACTTGAAAAGGGTCCTAAATAAATAATGCTCTCCAGTTGGTGTGGTGTCGGGATGCTGCCGCTCGGGAAGCTTGCGCCATCAAGTAAATTCAACAGCCAACATGGGAACCGCCAGTAAGTTAAATAATAACTTGATTCAAACTCCGACAATAATATTTAGCGGAGATGGTAGACCTTATATAATTGCTTGGCCTCTATTGATCATCGCAGGCTGATGCTACAGAAAATAATTTTGTTTGCTTTCAGTAAACCACCTCCATTAGGTATATCTGCTGCCCAGCTACCTGATATAATATATACCTGATTTAATAACCAAAATCTAGGGATAAAATAATTACTCGGTTTACTCGGAGTTCGCTCCTCGGTTCCAGAGCGCTTTAATTTTGGTATAAATCATCTGTCCTAACCCGTGGAACGGACAAATCTCCGTATAGCCTGAAAAAGCGTGGCAGGGTTGAACAAAAAAAACGCAACATTTTTTATTTATATGATATTTTTACCAGTAATTGTCTATTTTTTCCAGAATATAAAAGCGTGGGTAACATATTTTTTTCTGGCTTATACCTTTTGATTTGATATCTACAAAATTTCAAAAATTAGAGAAGTGTTCCCAACACACCTGTTATTAGCCTCGAAGCTTCAAATGGCTGCAGCATCAGAAGTATTAGCTAGTAAAATATTTTAACCAAGGTTCTATATTCTGGAAAGATATTGAATAACTGTTAAAACATTTTAATTATACAATTTTATTTATACAACCTTTCGAGAATTTATTGTTCTTAAATTCATGCCTTAACAGTGGAAAAACAAAAAACAAAACATTAATACTTTTATACAATAATAAATAGATGGTGTTATTGTTAGAGGGACAGAAAAGAATACATTGAACAATAAATAGACATACAGTAGTTAAACAGATATTTCAATTAGAATTTACATTAAAGATATTATTAGAAATTTACTTACAATTTGAGATAAACTAGTGTCTTACGCATACATGTGTATAAACTATAAACTTTGAAAGAACACTAAAGCAAAGATGCTAAGGGATAGAGAATTAAGGTATGAAGAATTTTCCAAATTTATGAAGTCAGGAGTTTGGGATTTTCTCCTATTGTTTATTTGTTTTTAATTTATTTTTTATTTAGTATTATTATTTTCAGACGATTTTTAATGTGTTTATTAAATATTAGTAACATTAATTCATGTTTATTGTATACAAGTATGTCTATGTAAGACATCATTTTAATTCAAATTATCAGTAAATTTCTAATATATCGTTAATGTAAATTCTAATTGAAATATCTATTTAACTACTGTATGTCTATTCATTGTTTAATGCATTATTTTCTGCCTCTCTAACAATAGCATCATCTACTAATTATTGTGTAAAAATGTTAATGTTCTGTTTTTTTGTTTTCCACTGTTAAGGCATGAATATGAGAACAATAATTTCTCGAAACGTTGTATAAATAATAGTGTTTATTTATTGACTGAAACCTAAGAAGAGTAGAAAACTTAAATTATCAACAGTTGAGAATCAAATATTATATAATTATAATTCGAATTAATGCAAGATTAGCTGTAAAGTCACACGGTCAGTTTTTGAGTCCTGAGTAAACTGAATCGTTTCAAATATTGGCCTACCTATATTCCACCTCAACTGTAATATAAATAAATATTGCTGAACCCGCTCATTATGAATTCTGTCATTGTTTTCTAAAAATAATAATTAAAAAAATTTGCAATAACAGATAAGGTGCAGGTGCAGATGGTCAGAAAATTTTATGTGAAATAGACAATTAATTTCTGTTTGGTAATGTTTACCGATGGGGTGACTAATGATGTCAACAAGATTGCCATTTCGCTGACAGCATCCGCTTTCTTGGGCAAGGACCTCGGCAAAGCCTAAGGTCAGTTATCCTTCAATAGACAATTCTATTGTCACTTTTGCTTACGCATATCGGTATCGCTATGACAATGGAACATTAAACAAGAAATTACAGTTCTACTCTCTTTATCTAGTTCAATGGTTTCCAACGACAAAGTTTCGCAGACCCCTTCATACAATCAGTATAATAGCAAGGACTCCTAATCATATATATTATCAACGAAAACTACCGGTACTCGGGAGTATCTCAAAGCGAAGCGAAGATTCAAGTATTAGGGAGAATAAGCCCATACATTAGAACTAATTTGTTGTGTTGCAAATAGGAATTATTCAAAAATTCATGAGGACGATATGGATATGTGATTAGGGATTACCAGGAGTATTTAAACAATAGAAAACAAGATGGATTACACTGCCCCAGAAATGATCGTTCCCCTTATACAAGCGAATAGGATGCTTAGCATGAGTGTTCGCCGAGGTGAAATCGAACCATGCTCACTGGAATAGAATAATAATAAAAAAAAAAAAAAACTTTTCTGGGACTGGTTTCCTTAATAGTAATATTTATATACAACTTAAATCTATAATATAGTATGTCTGGCCAACAACATGAACATAATTAATTATTATTTACAATGGTGAGACTTCTTTTTTCTATAATAATAATATACAAGACAAAAAATATTATTCTACAAAATATTATTAAAAAATTAATTAAAAATAAAATATTATGAAGACAGTTGAGACGTTGATTTCCAAAAGGTACTAAAGTGATATTTTGACATATTTTAATACCAATGGTTTAGTTTAATCTAAATTTGTCATCAGATTTCATCTCAAAAAACAAAAATCCTTTAAAAATGTGTTTGAAAAATGTATTTCATCCCAAAAGGTACTTAATCCACACTTCTTTTCATTCCAAAACGTACTAAAAATATTTCCTTCCAAAACAAAATTATTTTTTTTTTTTTTTTTAAATGGTAAAAAATGTCATCGTGTGGTGGACGTTGTCTCGTCTACATTGGAGCGCGGATTGTATTGCGCGGGAGCCTTCCTCGATGTGGAACAGGCCTTTGACCGAGTCTGGCACCCAGGATTGCTTTACAAGCTCCGCAAATTCCTCCCTCCTACATACTTCCTTATCATCCAGTCCTACCTCACTGGCAGATCCTTCAAAGTAAATCATAATAATTCCTATTCATCCATTTTTAGTCAGTTTGCTGGTGTTCCTCAAGGCAGTATCCTAGGACCCATCCTTTACACAGTTTATACAGCTGATATCCCATCCCATCCTAACACTTTCCTTTCTACCTATGCTGATGACACATGTGTGTTATCAGTCAATGCTGATCCAACTATTGCCTCTCAAACTCTCCAATCCCACATCAGAGACCTTGAAGTATGGTGTCAGAACTGGAGAATTAAAATAAATGCCAACAAATCCAGCCAAATTACCTTTACCCTTCGTCGTAAACCAATGACATCCTGCCCTACTGTCTCCTTCAATAATACTCCTCTTGTCCCGGTTGAACAGATCCGGTATCTAGGACTACACCTTGACAAACGCCTTACATGGAACCCTCATACAAGACTGAAACGACAAGAAACTGCACGACGTTTTCGACTACTTCAACACTTACTAGACAAACGTTCCAATCTTCCACTTAACTACAAAAGGCTCATCTACATGACTATCATACGGCCTATATGGACTTACGGAGTAGAGCTTTGGGGCTCTACTAAACCATCAAATTCTTCCCGTATCCAATCCCTACAATCCAAAATCCTTCGTAAAATCCTCAATGCTCCTTATTTTGTAACTAATAAACTGATCCACAAAGACCTTTATATTCCGTATGTTGCTGATTTGGCCCGATCTAGATACCATTCCTTTCATGACAAACTCCATTCCCACCCTAATCCTCTAGTTTCAATCCTTTCTTCCTCTTCAATTCCCGACAATCCTCCGAGGCGTCTGAAAAGGAGATGGCCCCGAGACCTTCTAGTTTAAAATAGTTACAGGAGTGCTACCATTGGGTAGTTCTTCTACAAGTCTCTTCCATGTCATTTTTCTAATATCATATTTACTTGATGTATTTTTTTGAGTACAGTTGTAAATTTCAATAAATTATGTTTAAAAAAAAAAAAAAAATGGTAAAAAAACAAAATAAAAGTTTATTTCTCTGGGTGGGAACGTATAGATCGGAATAGCGTGATCTTGTTTCAACTGAGTAAACGGAGGATTTAAATTGAAGGAGACAGTGGATGTAGGTAGGGTGCTGGGAGTTAATGGTTCGGTAAAAGTAAAATGCCGGGAAAATTTTTCTACGCATAGAGGAAAGAAGCCACTTCAACTTACCGTATAAATAAGTAACAGACCTCTTTGAAGTGCAAAAGTCAAAAATCTTAAAAAATGTTTCTTAAATTGCGTTCGTAAAAGCTAAGTTTCTGAGGTTAACATAACACAGCTAAGCACGCAGTAATATTTTTGGTTGGATATAACATCGGGTATATCAAGGTAAAACTAATATACAGCAAGAAGGTTTAGTTCGAACGGAAACATTCCCTTAAAACTAAACCATATTCGCGGAAAGTAAAGCACGATAAACGTTGCCTGGTGGAACCTAGTTGGTCCAGAGAACTCTTTGGGCAAAGAGGAGCCCAGGGCGACTACGACTATCCAAACAGGATTCTGAACTTCAGAAATAAAGAAAGAAGTGTAGTGCCTTTTTTTACACCTGAAAACGCACATTTCATGGGTAACACCACTGCTGAAAACTCAAAGATAGGAAACTTTCAAGTAGAGAACATAATATAAGGTTTTAATAAAGTAGAGCCGTCAAGGAAACATTGTACACAAGAAATCACTAAAATTTTTAAATACAAGATTCCATAAAACATTAGATCTTTTATTGCTGATTATAAATATAATACCTGTCCAAATACTTATTAAGAAATCAATTATAGCTTGCATTATCCGTGAACTGCTGCCTTTAAATACTGAATGTGTAATGCTTATGTGATTCTTATTACAAGCCGAGCCTTCGTAAATATTTTTCATTTAATTAATTTAAAATAACTTCCCAAGGGTGGACTTGCTAGACAATCTTGTTAAAAACCCCTGATCTAGTAGGTTTCGTAATATAGTCTGATATTATGAGCCTCGTCGTGTAATTTATAGGTTTTTGCCTATTTACATCCGTGAAATTGGAAAATAATTCCCGACCCGAAGAAGGGTAGAGCGATTTCCCCCAGGATTCTCTCATTTGAATTTCGATTATCTGGCAGAAAGTTCAAAGAGGAGTTTCATCTGTATTGAACTCCTTCTTCGGACGACTCTGTAATGGATAAGTCGTATATCTTCGGTTTCATCACGATCATGCCGTAAATCATAAGTGTAGTTACATATCAGAAACGCTATTCCACGCTATTATCCACAAAATATCTCGATTTAAGTAGAATCCAATTATTATACTTAAGGAAGAAAATTTATATTTTTAGTTTACTTTGACATTTCGATTTCATTGGCCTATATTTCTGGTTCTAATCAAGACTTTCTCTTCGAAAAAGATAGACTCTGCAGCGATATTGTGGTTGCTGGGATGCATTAATATTCTTATAAGAATGCACAAAGATCATTCTTAACATTCACTATAACTTCGGATTTCTCAAGACTTGTAGTAGAAACTTTAATAATAATAGGCTTAGTGAGCACAAAAGCTCGGTGCCGATACCAGCAATTGAGACGTTGATTTCCAAAAAGTACTAAAGGACATTTTTTACAAAATTGATTTTTTAACGTATTTGTATTCTCATCAATTAGTTATATCTAAATCTCCTATTTGATTTTATCTAATGAACACCCAAGCCCTTTATAAACGCAATTTAGAAATATAATTATTTTCTAAAGGAAATAATTACACATTTAATTTCGTTCCAAATTATACCAAAACATCTCATTTCATATCTTTAATATAATGTTATTAATATACTAAAATAACAATTCTGGATTTTATTGAGAAAAGAATCAAATTAGATAATTTAATAATATAATAATTAGTGATTTTCGCGCCTCCAGTAAAATTTCCTAGAATGGATATAGTACCTTTTGGAAATCAACGTCTCAATTGTTACTACAAAGATAATATGAGTATATATAAATACATATATATATATATATATATATATATATATATATATATATATATATATATATATATATACACGATAAAAAAATAATAATAATAATAAAAACTGCACTTCTTCAACCCATGAAGGGCCTTGGGTTCAGTACTACAGATATTCGTACTGTTTCAGGGCCGATGAGGGGAGGGGGAGAGGGGGGAACTGCAAATTGACTAAGGCCTAAATAACGCTCGACCATATCGAAATATATAACGCTCGAAATATATTTATATGTATATAAATATATATATACATATTTAAATTATATATAATTTTTTCGTCCACAAACCAGCATTAATTTCGTCTCAAAGAAGAATACAACTTCAGGTATTTCACTTATATAGGAGTTATTAACACAATTAGCCAAGTAGAATTAGCTCTAAAAAGGGAGTATGCTAAAAATAGGTGGGTTAATTGTTATTTTTAGGTATGAAATTGTATACTGAGCCCCTCTTTAAAAACCCTAGTTTTCACACATTTGCGTTTTCCGACATCGTGACATCCGACACATAAAAAAAGTACTTTTATCAGTTTTCCTAAATAACTCGCTTCCAGTACATTGTATGAAAAACATTGACGTTATAAAATTTTTTATAAAGTTTAGTACTTAATATATTGAAGTAGCTGAAACAGCTTCTAAAACAAGGGATGGCCAAAATCTGACATAATGGCAAAAAAACATGAAAAAAGTCAGTTATGTCAGCAATTCACCCCTAGTAACATTTATTTAGTGCAGTTTACAGTGAAATGCATAATAACCAATCAAGTAGAGGATTAAATTTTCAAGAATTGCAAAAAATGTAGAGGAAATTTGCAAGAAAGAATATTAGAGGGCATGAGCAGAAATATAGTAAAACTAATTTCGGTCCATATTATTGTGTTTGACTGAAAGTTTATTTTTTCAATAAGTATGCAATATACATAATATACATCAAGTGTAGTTGATATGAGTTTTGTGAATTTTGGGGAAGAGGCGGGAGGATTTAATTTATTAAAAAAATCAACATGATTAATTAAATAAATCGACAAAATACAACTTTATTATTCCTTAAATTATATTTTAGCAGTATATACGAAATTTCAAGCAAATCCCACAGTTTTCGTTTGTTTTTTTTTTGGTCTACATGTCGTATATCATTAATGATGTATATCATGAAGCACTTGGGTCAATACGTATTGAAATATCTAAATTACCTTTTTTTTTTTTTTTTTTCTTTCAAATCATCTTCCTGAAGGTTTCGATTCCATAATATAGAAATGATATATAAGTCTCAAATTTTGCTTAATAATGGCAGCGAAGTTCACAAATATTCTCAATTCACAAAACCTGGAGGAGCGCCACCGATGTCCTTTGCCCAGCACCCATTTACCATTTTTTTTAAAATCTTCTACGTTTGAATTGTATTGTACCATTGTACAAGATATGGGCCTATGTCCCTTATAGGGATTATACCTATACAACATTAAACATTTTTTTTTTTTTTTTTTTAAGTCCAATAGATTATTAAATGCATATTAAGTAAAGAATACATATAATAAATCTGTAAAGTAATCATTAAATCCGTTCACTATGATGAGCCAATAATAACTACTAGTCGTGCCCCACGGTTTTAAACTTTAATTTCCATTAAACCCTAAAATACAAAAAATTACTAAAATAAGTTGTCAGTCTTCTCTTTTTTTTGTTCATAAACTTTTAAGGAAGAAACTAAAAATGTTATTAATTTTTTAAAGAGGCAATAAAGTTTCACGTTTTCACACTTTCTTCCTCAGTACTCTCTCATTTTGTTTAGAAATTAACGTTTTCACACATTGGTTTCACACCTGTACATTAAAACACTTCTCCAGTCAACTTAACACTTCAGGTATAAATAACTACACGTACCAAAGGTCCATATCGTGCATTATCTCCAAAATGATACATTTTCGCATGAATGAAAAATTTAAGTGACGTTCTACTGGTTTAGACAAAGTAACAAAAAATTGTAGATGCAACATGCCTAAAGCAATCGGAGTTTTATTAATTTTGTTCTTATGTCCTTTCACCTTTCGTTAAACTTGGTAATCGATATTTTCAATTTCTCAATGAATTATTCTTTTATATATATATATATATATATATATATATATATATATATATATATATATATATACATATATTTACACCAAAAGTCTCATTTGGTATTACCTCTCTAACCGCTGAGAATCGGATTATAGGCCCTATGAACTTTTTTGTACCACTTTAGGTTTGTAGCAGATACTCTCTTACAATATGACGAGACATTTATGAGACACCTGATTTATGAGACCCATCCACTTGTTCGTAACCTCTCATCTGCATCTATTTCTGATAATACTCCGAGGAGGCTGAAAAGACGAAGACCTCGAGTTAGCTTGAAGGAACATTGAAGTGCTTGAAGAAACATTGGTTCCTATATCTGAGTAGTTTCTTCAAGTCCATTAAAGTATTGTTTACATTTACTTGAATTTTTAAGTACAGTTGTAAATATCAATAAAAATAATTTTCAATTTTTTTTGTTTCTACGGTTCTTACCATATGAGCCCGAGTAGAATAAATAAGGAGATTTTTAAAAATTTCAGTCTGAAAGGTTGAAGTTGAGGTGGGAAGAGAGAAAGAGAGAGCAATTTGTTGGCAAAGTTGGAAGAGAATGATATTTGCGCAGTCTATAAGGCCGTTTCTCGTAAAATAAATAAATAAAACAAAAATTTTAAAAAGCTTTAAATTTTTTTATATAATTTTTATTTGTCACGCCAAGTTTTAGATTAGGATGTAACTCCCTCTCAATCCCCCTCCCCCTTATCACTCTATAAAACCTCCTATTAAATTAAATTCGTGAATTATATATTGAACCGAACAGCATCAGGGTGCCTGCTCACTGTGCCTCTTTTGTTTATCCAATAAGATGTATTGAATATAATAGAAGAGAGGGGCCCCGAGATTTGCATTGCCTGGGGCCCTCCGCTAATCCGGCCCCGGTCGTGCGATTCGGGAGGCAGGTCAGGGCGGAGAAAGCGGGGCTAAGGATCAATGAGAACGCAGGAGGCCAACCAAGCCTTAGCCCTCCACTATCCCAACGGGATCCTCCACAAACCTGAATTAGAAATTTGCATTTTATAACGACTGAAAACAACTGAGGTGAAGATTTAATTAACACTACTTGCTACTATTTGACAAGGAGCAGTTTTTTTCAGGATATCTGTCCAATCATGTTTGGTTATAGTTATTTTTTACGAGAAACCGGAATGGTCAGTTCAAGGTTTGAGGTACATTAAGTAAAACGTCTATAGCAATTGGTCTCACAATACTTAATTAATTCGAATGAGAGCTCTGAAGTCATTTAGCTTGGACCATGGCTTAAAAAGGTTAAAAATTGAGTAGTTAGGTATATAAAACCTATTAAAAGTAGGGAGACCATTTATAATTATCATTATCGTTGAAAGAAACTAATCAAATATATCATAGATGAGATTATCTTGTAAATTAAAAATCTGTAAGCTCTACAACAGGCTAGAGCTCAGTATATATAGAGATTCGTACTGTTACTAGGTCAACCGCCGTGCAATGAAGTGATTGGGCTCACACCCAGCCGCTAGGTCTTTCCCTAATTTCGGTTACTCACTTTTCAGAGGCTGGAATTGTCCCTGGAGTGTCTCAATACCCCAGGATCTCTACCGTCTGAAATAACAGAATAAATAATATTCTTGCACAGCAGGGGTTGTTAATCTTTTAAAAAGTTCATTATACAGAATTCATTACTTTGATTCTACGTTTCGTGGCTTTTCCCCATCTTAAGGACTCACTAAAATATATTCAAATAAATGATACCTATTATTACGCGAAAAAAAACACTGTTTAAAAACATTTAAAATAAAAGCATTCAATTAAAAAAAATCTTACTTAAAACTATTTTACCTGACAGCAACCAATGGTTTTTAATATAGGTCATATTGGTATCCATTATATCAAATATGAAAAAAAAAAAAAAAAAAATTGTCGAGAAGCTTAGCATGGTTTCGGATAAAACCATCTCTTTGTCCTCACGACCTGGTGCAGGATAAAGTATTCCTTCTCTCTACTTTTCTTTCATGCAAAATTGTTTAGTATTTATTTATATTTGAAAAAAAAAATGATATAATGGATCCCAGTATGACAGATTGGTTGCTGTCAGAAAAAAGACTTTTATGGGAAATTGTTGAATGTTCTAATATTGACTTTTTTTATGGTGTTGTTCTTTATAAAAATATATTATAGCCCCGATTATTAGAAATTATAAGAGCTCCGAAAAGTTGCCCAAAATAATTAATGTTGTATAATAAACTTACCCTTAATTTGTATTGAGGATGTATAGTCGATTGTAGAAACTATTACAGGTGGAATAATCAGGAGTCAATCTTATTTTAAATATTTTTAATTTTGCCGACGTTTTGTAAGCCATCATCAGGGCATTACTGAGCCATGTCCAAGCATAAACTGGGTTTGTGTTTGATGTGCATCAGTTTATGCATGAACATGGCTCAGTAATGACCTGATGATGGCTCACAAGCTTGAGTCGAAACGTCGGCAAAAATAAAGATATTTTAAAAAAATCTGGTGCGGGCAACACACGACTTTCACTTACCTCGATTTTTAAAATCAATGAAAGAATTTTCAAATACAGTTAGAGATAAAAATACGTGAAACTATTAAGGAATTAATCAAATTGAATTTATATATAAACATGTGTTTTATTAAAAAATCTATTATATTATTATCTAAAATAATCAGTTAGTTTTATCTTCTTCTCATCACTCTCTATTAACTTCTAAAAGCTTGTGTATGAGATGATATTTTTTATAAAATCTTTAGCTTTCCAACGGTATATCATACATGTATATTACTGCTCTTATGTTCAAAAACGAAAAATTTCATTAAAAATATATTTTTTCTGTTTTCTCCTTTAGTTGGGTATCGAATTTATTCAATTTATATATTTACCTGTTTTTCATCAGCGCTAACAAGATAATCTAGTTATTATTATTGAATCTAAAAAATTAAAGGTACTTTAGAAGAAGAAAATTTAAAATATCGGCATTTAAGCCCTGTCAGACCATTTTTATCCAAATAAAACCTACATGATATTAAAGCCCATTTAATTTTACATCGATATAGCGAGTTTAATCAAAATCGTCGGAACCGTTTTTGAGAAAATCGAAAAAAGGTGCAAAATGCATGGTATAAAGTGCCTCTTCTGGTAAGCTCATTTTGATGAAAAAAGTTTTGTCACGTCTCGGGCGTATAGTTGTCTTAAATATGAAATTTCAGTTTCATAGGACTTACCGTTTCCGCCCGGGAGTTACCACAGACACACACACACACAGACCCACACACACACAGACCTTTTTGCGGGACTTGGTTATTTGGACTCAGGGGACCCTAAAACGTGTATTTCCGTTGAAAACTGGAATTCGAAAATTTTCACGATCGCAATACTTTCCTTACTATATATAGTAAGTGAAAGTAAAAAGACTGACTCCTGATTATTCCACCCGTAATAGTGACCCTTAATTTGGCTATATATTTGATTCTTAAGGATAAAATAAAAAAGTTCAGAAAAAATACTAGAGAAATAGTGTTGGTTTTTTTGTTTCCAAAATATGTCGAATAAAAACATTACAATAGTTGTTTTCATAGTTTTTGTAATTCCATTGCTTTTATTATATTGCATCATAAAATATTATAAGGTATTTTAAATTATACGGAGCGGAGTGGTCTAGTGGATAAAGTATTACTTTAAGCATTATTACCAAGTCTCCGGTCCCAGCCCTGCTGGCGGTGGCAGAATTATTTGTTCTGTTACTCCAGCCGTAAAGCGATCCTGGAGTAGGGAGTCCCTTCTGGGGCACACCCAGCCTTCATAAAGAGGCTATCCAAAAATTATGGAAAAACATAGGCTTAGCGTGTTTACGCTTGATCATCTCCTAGTGAAGCTTTTTTCGAAAGAGTAAAAATCTCTTTAAGACCCTTCATGTTTAGTAATAGTAGTGCTAAAATAAACTCGAAACTCAAAAAACTTTGGAGATGCTTTTTTTTCTCCTTTTTTTTTTTTTTTTTTTTGCATTATTTATTCATTGTCCTGGAGAAAACTGTGCCTAGATATACACTATACAAAAAATAAGACCAGAGCCTTCAAATCTATTGCTGACTACATATGACGTACTCATTTTTACTTTTTTATGTATTTTGCCATGACAACCTGACACACAATAGAAAAGCAAATCAGTTGAAACCATGCAGTTACGTTTTTCCTTTGGGCTCTTTAATGGTGTAAAAAAAAATTTCTTGTACGCCATTTTCAAGGCAGTCATCTAAGAAACAGGCCGGTCGTAAAAACTACAAAGCTACAGTAGCTATTTAAATCTATTTTGAAATACGGAGTGGGTTATTTTTTTATTTCTTACCTTTTTATTCTTTTATTTATCCCCTAAGCTATCTACACCTTGTCTTCACTGAGCTAGCTTTTTTATTTTAAACAAAACTTTTCTGAATTTTATTATGATGAAGAAAGATTTATATTGTACAATACATACACTGAAGGCAGAAGTAAACGGAATTTTTTTTTTTTTTTTTTTTTTTAATTACCACAGTTTCATAGGATTTTGACAAGACATCAATATAATAATTGTAAGAATAAATTCCAAATATGGCCTTAAAATGCACGAAAAGGCTGTACTACAAGAAGATGGATCTGACCGAAATCATGTTAAGCTTCTTGAGAATAAATGGTACCCATTTTATTTAGGCTGGGCGAACCTCTAAAGGTTATAACATTAAAGTTGAATTAAATAACATTAAACATAAATTATATATATATATTTTTTTTTTCCTCGGGTTCTGCAACTTGCGTCACATCCCGAAACTTAGTATTTCAGAACGCCAGTGCTCCCTGTCCCTGCAGTCCTCCTCCGTCAAGCCTCTGGCCGCCACCCCCTCCCTCACACTCTCTATCCACGTTTTGCGGGGTCTTCCTCGTCTTCGCCTCTTCTGCGGGGGTACTTTATCATTTTATGTGGCCACCGCGTCCCTTCTATCCTCATGACATGGCCATACCACATGAGTCTCTTCTTTGATATTTCATTTAAGATATCCAGCTCAGCCCCTACATTTCCGCATCAGGGATTCTTTGCAGCCTGGATATGCCGCAGGCTCTTCTCCAAAAGTCCATCTCCAGAGCTAACAATCTTCTTTCAGCCGATTTTAGCACTGTCCATGTTTCAGCGCCATATAAAGTGGTCCCTAGGAGGAAGGAATGGTAAATCTTTTTTTTCGTAAGAAGCGACACCTGTCTGCTCCACAGAACTCCATTCAAGATTCCTACTATTTTTCTACCATTTGCAATCTTATTTTCAATATCTTTGGTCATCGTTCCGAACTGATCCATGGTTACCCCAAGATATTTAAAGGCGTTGCTCTGTGGGATCGTCCAATCCTCCACACAGATGGTCGAGACTGGTGAGTTGCATGGCATATACTCTGTTTTTTCTCTGCTGATCTCTAGACCCCACTCAGAGTATGCTTCATTCAATTTCCTCTGCATATATTCAAGATCACAATCTTCCGAAGCTAGGACAACCTGATCGTCTGCGAACTGAAGGCTGAAAAGTGTGTCATCACCAACCTCCACACCCATTCCTCGACACTTTTGTTTCCACAATCTTAGGGTTTGTTCCACGTAAATATTAAAAAGTGTTGGAGAGAGGCAACATCCTTGCTTTAGACCTTTAGTGACCAGGAATGGTTCAGTATATTTTCTTCCTATTTTCACTCTTGATCGAGCCCCTATAAATAGACTCTTTATAGCTTTAATGAGACCTCTATTTATCTGAGCCAGACCCAAAGCTTCCCAAAGTTTCTTTAAAGGAACACTATCGTATGCTTTGCGAAGGTCAATGAATGCTAAGTGGGTTTCGAGATCATATTCTATCCTCTTCTGTACCAGGTGAGTCAAGGTAAAAATATGGTCACTACATGATCTCCCACTTCTAAAACCTGCTTGCTCTTCAGTCATCCGATCAGAGACCTCTTTCTCTAGTCTTTCCTTAAGAATTCGGCCATAAAGCCTGCCTATACTACTTGTTACCGTGATTCCTCTGTAATTGGTGCACATGTTTCTTTTTCCTTTTTTGTGTATAGGTATTATATCCCCCATTAACCAATCCTCCGGAACTTTTCCTTTTTTCATACACTCTGTGTAAATCTTAGCCAGTATCTCCTTCAATTCTCTTGGTCCTGCCTTTATCAACTTTATTGGCAGATCTCCGGGTCCTGGTGACTTTCCATTTTTCATATTAAATTAAAAATCCATTATATTAAAGGATAAATATTTATTTATATGCCAAAGCCGGAATTTGAAACTGAGACTATAATGCTTCATTGTTCTGACGATCTCCTTAAAACGCCCTGGGGAGGGCCTATATTTGGGTCGAAACGTCAGCACCAGTCTATTAAGTTTTCTTAATTGTGTGTTCTTTTGACGGCACCCTGAACTAACCTCTCCCACTTACTCACACAGTCAACCATTCTCACTTCACAAAAATAAAAGTGTTTATGTTAAAGAGTAAATTGTTTACAAATTAATATTGACTTAGTAAGTAAAGTTATTATTTTATAGTGCAGTGTGTGTTCCATATCATTTCAGATTAACAGTCTATAAAAAATTAAGTATATTTTTCTATGTTTCCGAATGTTCAATGGTTTTCATAAATTGGCGTTCGTTTCTCTTTTAAGCTTAAAATGTCCTTCTTTTTTTTTTTTTATGTGTGTAATAAAAACATGAGGGTAGTAATTAGGTAAACACAAATGCAAATGTTATATAAAAAAAAACATAAAAAAAAGGCTTGTGTTAAACCTATTAAGTGATACAATTCGTACGATGATAGGGTACTTGGAGCTGGGTGGCTAGCATAACAACTTCCTATGCCAAAGGTCACGGGTTCAAATCCTAGGATTTTTTACGAGTGGTCCTAGGATTTTTTAATGGGAGTAAAAAATCCTTAGTTATGTCCTCCTTCGGAGGGGACATTAAAAGGTGGTCCCGAGCCTGTGCGATGTCAGGTATTTAAAGGTTAAAGATCCCTATCCTAAAAAAACATGAATAGGCAAAATTTAGGACCTCCACTGTAGCATCGTCCGATTAGCCATAGTTACATAAATAAATAAACAAATAAACGTACGATGATAATCGAATCATTTAATATTTTCTGTCAACTTTGAAAAATTTAATATAGGTTATTGATTTTAATGATTTTTTTCTAATATAAACATTTATACTATCGAATATTACTTTATTTTATGCATTCATTTTATTGGTTAAAACGTATTAGAGAGCATTGTTATCTATTGCTCCAAATTGTAGTCGATTTTAATATACGATAGTAGATAAAACAAAAACTCTTGACTCTTTACTTCCAGATCGGCTGCGTGAGCCATAAATGGGTTAAGATATAAACAGTCATTACAATTCTAGCAAAGTGGGGGTATAGTCCCATCCAAAGACATCCCTAACTATTTTATGTTTATAATTATACTGATCAGTTTAATGATAAGATGGATTGAAATTTAAAAAACATACTTGAAATCAAATTTTAACTCAAGAAAGAAATGAAACTAGAAGTAAATAAGTTCATGAGAGATAATAAATTAATACATATATAAAGTAATTAAAATAACAAGATAATGTAAATGTAGCTTGATAAAAATCAAATGAATAAATAATTAACGTTAAAAAAATAAATAAATGTTTATAATAAATAAATAAAATTAAAAATATCTCAATGTTGTTATCAAGGCCGTTTTATCTGAAACATTAATAAATCCTTGATTTTTTTTATTCAAAGCCTGTATATTTCATTAGAGATTACACATTATATTTTCTACACTGGCTACAGTTCTTTGGTTTTCATAGACCGTTATAAGTTGTGATGTATTTTTGATATTATGTTATAATGTTCTTTATTTTATTTGACTAATAATTAATGCATTTAACTAGTAATGTGTTAAACACAAAAGTATTATAATTCTCAATATTAAAATTTTACAAAAGAGTTTTTCTTACAATACGAACTAAAACTGAGAGACAGGCGATAAATCGATCAGGCGACTCCCAAAAGAGGAATAATGCAGACCATCAGTTATCCATTTATGGCCCTTTTCCCTTTTCAAGGACTCATATCATCCCTTTTTTCTTAAGAGCGAAAATCTCCATTTTGCTCCTTGAGGTCAGGAACAAGAAGCAAGTGACCAAAATAACTCCATAGATCACATCTTGAGAGGGATTGGACGCGCGAGTTGATTAAGTGCTGCCACTTGCTCAGATTTATAAACCCGTTGGATGAAAAGATTTTCGAAAAAAATTATTTCCACGATTTGTCGGTTGTGGCCCAAATAACGTCGAAGGTCTTTCACGCTGTAGCCCAGTTTCGACGATTAGAGTTCTTAAGTTTTTTGTTTTTTTTTGGAAAACGGTTTTATATAATCGTGGAAAGGAAAAAAAATGCATTTATTAATTAATATTTGATAATTTTCAGGGGTGAAATTTTTATTTTAACATTTTAAACTTACCACACCGTAGACATGGACTTACCACATCAAACGAAAAAGAAATGAAATGAACCAACGATATTGACTTCTTTCGAGATTACTAGACAAACGTTCAAAACATTGACAAACAAACTAACTATTTATAAATTTATAATAAAACCTATTTGGACTTGAAGCATCGAGTTATGGGGAACTGCAAAAAAGTCAAACACCAAAATTATCCAATCATTTCAATCAAAATTACTTAGGAATTGTAAATGCCCCTTTTTATGTATCTAATTGACCTGGAGATTACATTCGTCATTGCTACTGCCACTGAATGCTACAATAAATTTCACGACAGACTCAAAGCCAATCCACTGCTACAAACCCTTATAATTCACCCAGAAGACTATCAAGGCGCTGGCCAAGAGACCTGATATACTGATAGTTATTTGTGTGTTTAAAATACTATTTTATAGTATCTTATGCAGTTTCTTCTATATCACTTGTTAGCTAGTAAGTATATTTGCTTATTTCATAAGTAGATAGAAAATCTCATTTTATTGTCAAAACGTCTATAAATAAATAAATAAAAAAAAAAAGTTTTAAACCAAGATACATGTTAATAAGATTGTAAATATGCTCTAGGGGTAATGAAAAAATAAAGTATTTAGTTCGCAGTTCCATAAACGTGGTTATAAATTTGAAAATAACGTAAAGAAATGTATGTTGTGCTCAACACACGGCTTTCACTTAATCGCCGATAAGTTAAAATAAATTTATAATAATGTTACAGTTGAGAAAAAGGTTAAAGAATTACTCTGAGCTTCGATGGGAACATGTGTGTTGTCATATGTACGCCGTATGGGAGTTAGAACTAATCCAGGTTCCAAAATTTTATAACTCAAAATTAAAGAAAACAAGAAAGGATTCTTTTTTTCATTTATTTTTCATGGGATGTGTCCAGAGGAAAAAATATTTATACCCATTTACAACACATTAAACTTCTTGGATCCGGTGTATATTGGGAACCGTTCCGTTTACACGCCAACGGCCGTGCAAGATGGTAATCACGTTCAGCTGTTAGGTATTTTCACAAATTTCGGTTATGCCCATCCCCTTTAAGTAATGGAAAAGGGAACCACTTCATAATAATTTTACAACCTTTCGGCTTTTTCAGAATTCAGGACTCCCACTATAGCTTCGTACGATTAGCCACAATAGCTTAAAGTGACGTTAAATGAATAGACAAACATAAATGTTTGATTTTCCGAATAATAGATTTATTAATAATAGATAGACAGACAAAGAGAGGATCTGATTTAATAATTATCATTGATATAAAATCATTAGTAAAGAATTGTTAAAATAAATAAAAGTAAGGTTTAAACATATAAAATAATATTTAACTGGAGGGACTTTTATTAAATATTGAATAACGCCCAAAAATATACTAAAATAGCCAATTAATTATTCATAAATAAAAAGATATTAACTTTATCTGTTAAGAATAAATTGTATCATCCAACAACCCTCAGTACTTGGACAGCATTGGACAGCACAACAACAAACCTTAGTAATAATAATAATTGAAAATTTTAAGTCACTTTAATTTTAATACTGTATTGTACTAAAAAAAAAAAAAATCAAATAGATAACATAAATGGGTCAGAATAAGTTACTGGATGGAGGAACACTGCGTATATTTTAGTAATGTATTTTATTTAAATAACATCATAAAGAATCTATATTTATATAAGAATAAAAATTAAGAGTGTGTATTTTAATTACTTAGGAGCCAATCCGTCTCTATTTAAGAGAACTGAATCGGTAGCTAACAAAACAGGAAGGCTTTGAAAGAAAAAAACAAAACAATAAATATGTTGTCTATGTTTTTGTTTACAATAAGATTGATAATATCAACATCAGAAGTAAATAAATATAATTTTTAAAATCAGCTCAGTATATGATCTAAGAATAATATGCTCCTAAATAAACAAGGATGTTATTAGGTGATAGAGTATGTATAAACAAACATGCCGTCTATTGCGCAGTTAATAATGTTCAGATCAGTACTTTTTAGAACCTAATATCAATCCATTAATGAAAAGATTGTTTATACATTTAATAATAATTAGAAAATTGATATGTAATACTTAAAATATTTATTTGTTAACACATTTCTTTTGAGGTTTTTTTTTTTTTTTTTAATGAGCCTTATTTCTTTAGAAAAAAGAATGTGCTGAAATTATTAACAAACTAATTTTTTGACCGAAAGCTACAAGTTTGATAAAGAGATTTTAATAGGACTGTCTTAGTTGTGTTAAACCTTCCTTGAAGTAATTCTCTATTCTAAATAGATTACAGTTTTTTTATTATAAATGATAATATGTAATTCTTATCAAAAGTCATGAACACAAATATTTTACATTAAATTAATTTAAAATTATTTTTTATCATTTCTCGCGGACCACTGGTTGGGAACTATTAACTTAGGTGATTGTTGAACATAATTTTATATTGTAATATTATTTAACCTAAAAAATATGTTTTAAACGAAACTGGATTTAATTCTTTAACCTTTTCAACCTTATCTTTATTTGATAGTGGGAACATAAAGGTGGCATACATCCTTCTATGCCAAAGGTTCAAACCAGCAGGTGGTCATGGGATTTTTTAATGGGAGTAAAAAATCCTTATTTATGCCGTCCTTCGGAGGAGACGTTAAAAGGTGGTCCCGAGCCAGTGCGATGTCAGATACTCGTTAAAGATCCCTATTCTACCCTCACACGAGACTAAAACGATAAGAAACTGCCGGTTGATACCGATTACTATATCACTTACTAGACAAACGTTCAAAACTTCCTTTTTTTCACTACAAAAAGCTCATTTATATTACTGTCATCAGATCCATCTGGACATATGGAATCGAGCTTTGGGGCTCTACTAAGCCATCTAATTCCTCCCGCATCCAATCCTTACAATCCAAAATCCTTCGCAAAATCCTAAATGCTCCTTATTTCGTCACAAATCAAATCATCCATAACGACCTTAATATCCCATTTGTGGCAGACCTTTCTCGTACCAGATATACCACTTTTAATTCCAAACTCCCTACCTATATAAACCCTCTTGTCCGCAACCTGTCAACCTCACATATTCCTGACAAGCCTCTGAGGCGATTGAAAAGAAGATGACCTCGGGATCTACTTACTTAAATAGACATCGAAGTACTACCGCTGGGTAGTTTCCTTACAAGCCTTTTATTATAATTTATCACTTTTACTTATTGTAATCACTAATACTTATGTAATATACAGTTGTAAAATTCAATAAGATATAAATAAAAAATCCCTATCCTAATAAAATCTGGATAGACAAAATTTAGGTCTCCCACTGTAGCATCGTCCGATTAGCGACAGTTGCATAAAGGGACGTTAAATAAATAAACAAACAAACAAACCGTTTTAAGTTAAAAAAATAAAAATTACATTAAAAAAATATGTTTTCAGTTTTCTCCTTTAGTTGGATATCGAATTTGTTCAACGTATGTATTTACCGGTTTTTTTAGCAATGCTTATCAGATGATATGGTTATTTTTATAGAATCTACAAAATTATAGGTACTTTAGAGGATGAAAATTTAAAATATTGGCAGTTAAGCCCTGTCAGACTATTTCAATTAAAATGAAACCTAGATGATATTAAAGCTCATCCAATTTAACATTGATATAGCGAGTTTGATCGAAATCGTTAGAGCCGTTTTGAGAAAAACGTAAAAAGGTGCAAAATGCATGGTTTAAAGTGGCTCTTTTGGTAAGCCGATTTTGGTGAAAAAGTTGTGATATCTCAGGCGTATTGTTTGCTTAAGTATGAAATTTCAGTTTCATAGGACTTACCACACATGCACATACGGACACAGACCTTAATAAGGGACTTGGTCATTTGAACTCAGGAGATCCTAAAATGTGTATTTCCGCTGAAAACTGGAATTCGAAAATTCTCACGATCGCAATACTTTGCCTTACTATATATAGTAAGTGAAAGTAAAAAATTATGTGATAGTTCTTAAATTGATTTATCAACTGTAATTAGTAAACGTCGTGTTGCCAGATTTTTGTTTGTTTCTTTTATGTGAGATAAAGGGGTCTAACTTATTTATCTTTATCACTCACTTTCTATACAAAATATAGCAAGCATGATAAAATATACTGGTATGGCTAATTATTTAAATTATTCCTATCGGATTAATGAAAAAAATAAATGAGGTATCGCATTAAGAAAGAAATGCTTTTCATACGAGTACTGGAGAAATGAAGGATTTACGAGTGTGTACATCAACAATAGCAATAACTAAGAGAGCTGGATGAATTATTTACAGAGATGTAGTGCTATTGTTGTGTGCGGTGTTTGTAGACCGTTAGGGGCACTAACAAAGGCATAACAAACAAAAAGAAAACACTATTTTCTTCCTACTATGAATCTATTATTTACAGAAATGACCTCCCTCCCCCTTGGAGACCACTTCCAGGCAAGAGAATAACCTCGCAATAGGATATAAATAAGTATTGCAGCTTAACTTTGTATTTATTTATGGCATGTCTTATTGCTTTGAATGTTCATAAAACATTTTTATCGGTAGCCACTCGGTTCTGCCTTTATATGTAAATGCAATGCTAATATTGTGCTAACCTGATTTCTTTTTAGCTTTGCTGAAATAGACAGTTCTATTGTGTGTAGGAATTAAATCTTTGATCTTTGCTACACACGTGCCTTCTATATCACCTATCGTTGAACTATCTGAAATTTCTATTCTTTTCAATAATATTTTTTCATTACTTTTAGTGGAGTTCCTGGGTCGTAAAAATCAAACAAACCTTGGACTTTCGTTACAGTGGATGAAAAAATAAAATAAAAAATGAAACGTTTAGCTAATAAAATAAATAAAAAAGTTTACCAATTGAAAATTTGTTTTTGAGTTAAAAAAAAAAAAATGGGTAACTATAATAATTCAAATAGTATGAGGCATATTAGGCTGTAATTTTTTTTTATATCAAAATTAAATTAATATATATTTTTCCACAAAGAATTTTACATCATTGATCTGTATCAAATATTCTCTTCCACTTCAGTTATTTTAATGGTAGGTAAAGATTAAGGCAACTATTTCCGTGTCATTGTAAACATACTACACTACAATTTAAACAACTCCTCATTTATCATGCATGAATTGAACAAAACTGCAAGGTTTAATTTCTGGTGGAGATGCAAAAGTTGCGGAAGATTCGTATAACGTATTTGTATCTTTGTATGAATCACAAAAGCCTAAAGATTGACAAATTTTTATAACTTTTTTCGATCCAAATTTTGTATGAAACATTACAGCCAAAGTAATATGCAAAGGTGATAGAAATTATCTTATTCGTACAGCAGATATTACAGTATATTATTAGGTTGACATATTTTTCATACGCAGGAATTGTGTCTACCTTTTTTTTTTTTTTTTTTATCTTTTAAAATTATTTCTGACAATAAAAACTTTAAATATTATGGTATTGACACATCAAAAAAAAAAAAAAAAAAAATTGTTGGCTCATCATATAACTTCAGATTCAGGAGCATGGATTTTTTTATTTATATTTTTTTTATGTTGGGAGACTCCTGCTCAGATGATATGATTATTTTATTTTTTTTTTTTTTTTACGACTTTAACTAAGCTAAACTAGATCATCATAACAATAGTAATTAAACTTTTATTTGAAAAAAAATAAAATCTGGTGGTAGCAACATACGACTTTCGCGTACCTTGACTGTTGATATCAATTTTAATAATAATAATAATAATAATAATAGGCTTACCGAACCCGAAGGTTCGATGCCGATACCACCAAACTTCGCCTGCATAGACTCGTCCAATGTTCACCGGTCAAGCCCAAGCCCCCGAGATCAGCCTTAATGCAATCCTCCCATCGACGCTTCGGCCTACCTTTCGGACGCCTACCAGTCGGTTCAGCGAATACCAACTTTCTCGGAATCCGTTCCTCACTAAGCCCAACAACTTTACGCGACCATTTGAGTCTCCGCGATGCTATCAACTCAATTATATTCACAGGGTACAAACTCCGCAATTCCGCGTTATGCAACCTTCTAAACTCCCCAGTGGCCTCATCTCTCTTTGGGCCAAATATTTTACGCAATACCTTATTTTCGAAAACCTTAAGCCGCTGTTCATCCTTTAAAGTAAGCGGCCACGTTTCACATCCGTAAAGAACCGTTGGAAGAATAATAGTTTTATAAATTCTAATCTTTAAGTTTTTAGATAGAAGCCGCGAACTAAGTAACTTAGCAACTGAATAATAACACGCATTTCCCACCTTTAACCGGGACTTTATTTCTTCCTGGATTTCATTTTTTCTAGTTATAATTGAACCTAAATACTTGAATTTCTCTACGTGTTCAAAAGTATGACCTGATACATCAATATCACCAAGATCGACACCGTTTCTGCTACTGATCATATACTTCGTCTTATCGGTATTTAATTCGAGTCCTATTTCTTTACCGGTTTTTATTAACACACTTGTATTTAGTTGTATGGTTTCCGTGTCTTCACCTAGCAGTACCAGATCATCGGCATACCCCAAAACCGGAATCTTGTCACCCATATTTAAGCCTTTCTCGGTACACATCACCTTTTCTATGACATATTCTAAAGCTATATTAAATAACACAGGTGAAAGGGAGTCACCCTGTTTCAAACCCGATCGCACCTCAAATCTCTCGGAGTAATTATGACCGATTCTAACTTTATGGAATGTTTCCGACAAACACATCTCTACTAGGTTTACTAACTTTTTAGGTATTCCCTGTTCAATCATGATGTTATATAGCTTCTGACGGTTTATTGAATCATAAGCCTTTTTAAAATCGATATAAAGTTGATGGACTACACCGTTGTATTCCAATTTTTTCTCTAATATTTGACGTAAGGAAAATATTTGGTCAATAGTCGAGCGATTCCGCCTAAAACCACATTGGTAATCTCCGATAATTTCCTCAGCGTATTCCGTGATTCGACTAGTTAGAATTGACGAGAATATTTTATAGCATACTGGGAGAAGAGAGATCCCACGATAGTTGTTACAATCCGACCTCGGTCCTTTTTTGTGAATCGGAATAAGTATTGATTCTTTCCATTCTTCGGGCATTTTTTCAGTTTCCCAGATCTTTTTAACTAAACAATGTATTTTGGAAACGCCCGCTTCTCCACACGCCTTGATTAATTCACTCGTGATATTATCATTTCCTGCGGCCTTATAACGTTTTAATTTTCCTATCGCCATTTCGACTTCCTCTTTACTCGGTGCGTCTATCCATGGTTCAGCGCTCTGATATTCAGAGAGAGGAGATTGATTATTATTTTCCGTATTTAAGATGCCGTCAAAGTGTTGTTTAAATTTATTTAATATCTCAGAAGGATCCGCAATTATATTATTATTTGCATCTTTAACCGCATTCAATAGAGGTTCAAATCTTTTACGCGATTTGTTTATACCTTTGTACATCTCTCTTACGTTATTTTCGTTTCTGTGTTTTTCTATTTCTATTATTTTGCCTTTAAGATACTCTCTTTTCTTATTTTTTAAGAGTTTTGAAGTTTCATTCTTTACCAACCGAAAATAAGCCACATTATTATCGCTTGGATTATTTAAGGAATTCAGTTTAGCGGTTTTTCTTTTTTCGCACATATTTTGACAATCCCTGTCGAACCAAGGTTTGTTCTTTTTATTTTCGATTTTTCCAAGACATAAATTACCGACCTCTTTAATATTATCCCTGATCCCTTCCCATAGTTTGTTTACATCTTTGTGTTCCTCGTCTGAAGATTGCAAAGCTTCGAACCGATTTTTTACTTCTATCGCGAATTGTTTTCTAATTTCGAGGTTGTTCAATTTAACTAAATCAAAATTCTCGGGACGAATATAGTTTGGTGTTCTCTTTTTTGTATTTAGTTTTTGTCGAAGTTTCGCGATTACTAATTCATGATCAGAACCGCATTCTGCACCCCGATAAGATCTCACGTTAATTATGCTACTTTGCCATCTGTTTTGTATTAAAACATGATCGATTTGATTCCGTGTTTGTCCATCCGGTGATGTCCACGTATACTTATGAATATCCTTACGTTTAAATGTAGTGCTTTTGATTACTAGTTTTTTCGAAATGGCAAAGTTTATTAGTCGGGTCCCATTATCATTACTATATTCGTGCAAACTTTCTTTACCGATTGTAGGACGATATACTTCTTCCCTTCCAACCTTTGCGTTCGCGTCGCCTAGTATTATCTTAATGTAATTTCGCGGTAACTTATCGTAAACCGTCTCTAGTTTATCATAAAATTCGCATTTTACTTCATCATCACTGTCTTCGGTGGGAGAATGAATGTTTATAAACGCGATTTTAAACCAACGCCCTTGAAATATAGCAACCGATATTCTTTCACTAAAGAACTGTACGTCCCGTAATGCGGAAAGAAATCTATTCCTAATCAGAAACCCGGTACCTAGACAATAATTAACGCTCCCCCCGTACCAAATAGTATACTTTCCTTCTGTTAACGAACCCTCCCCTGGCCAGCGAACCTCTTGTAATGCAACGATATCTAAATGGTACCCCTTAACTTCATTCGCGACCGACTTTAACCCACCTGCCGTATTTAAACTTCTAACGTTCCACGTCCCTATTGTTAGATCTCTAATTTTCATCTTGCGCCATGATTCCCCTGAAGCAGTCCCCACCCGGAGACCCGAACGGGGGACTAGTTTACCTCCGGATAATGAGCGTTTTACCTCAGAGGAATCCATGACTTTTGGTGATATTTTGTGAACTAAAATATGTGAGTAGGGCGTTCGAACCTACGTCACACCCTCCAGCAAGCCTGGGGGGCCGCTCTCATTGTTGGTCAGCGAGTCCATCGGACTTAGCCGGGAGGAGCTTCCGAGGAAATTCCACCGACCATCCCCACATCCGCCACCCGTGGGACGCTCCCCAACGCGGTAATGAGATCCGCGCGAGGTGATATCAATTTTACAAAAATTAAATACACTTCAATTTCAAAAATATTTTAAGTTTATTTTAATAAAACATTAATTTATTTTCGTTAGAAAAATATGATTTAGACTAAATCATATAATTATATTAAATTTTTAATCAGTAATAAGTTTATTCCCTATTCACTTTATATTACCTTCTACAACTTTCTGTATCAGACAATATTTTTTCTAAAATATTTCTCTTTCCAACGTCGATATTACTGTTCTTATTATCAAAAAACCAAAAATTACAACAAAAAAAAATATTTTTCCTCTTTTATCCTTCTGTTGGTCATCAAATTGATCGAATTTGTATATTTAGCCGTTCTTCGCCAATGTTATTAATTAATGAGAGTAAAAATCCTTAGTTATGCCGTCCTTCGGAGGGGACGTAAAAAGGTAGTCCCGAGCCTGTGCGATGTCAGGTACTCGTTAAAGATCTCTATCCTAATTATACCTGGATAGGCAAAATTTAGGACTCCCACTGCATCATCGTCCGATTAGCCACAATAGCATAAAGTGACGTTAAATAAACAACCACAACAACCAATGTTATTAAGGTGAATGATTAATCTTTTGTAACGTACAAAATTAAATTTAGTTTAGAGGCAGAAAATTTAAAATATCATCATTTGAGCCCTGTCAAACTATTTCAATCAGAATGAAACCTACATGATATTAAAGCCCATTAAATTTTACATCAATATAGCGAGTTTAATCATAATCGTTAGAGCCGTTTTTGTGAAAATCATAAAAAGGTACAAAATGCATGCATGGTATGAAGTGATTTTTCTGATTATCCGATTTTTATGAAAACGTTTCTGTAACATATCGGGCTTATAGTTGTCTATAATACAAGAAATTTCAAAATTGAATATGTAGGTACAGCTGTCTGTTACCTACAATTTATTACCAAAAAAAAAGTATTACGCGGGTTGATTTTTCAGGGAATTAATAAGTTTCCTCCATTTAAATAACAACCTCATGCTGCCGAGCAACAATGTTGCTACATTCCTGACAACACCCATGACGTTTCAACATAAATTACTAATTAGCTTCAAAGCCATTATTAACAATTATCGTGGCGATAAGACTATCAGGATTTAAACATGGATAGCCGTTATATAAGATATCTCAAGTGTTTTGGTGCAATTTGATTGATACCGATAAAGATACGAGCGGGGATCAAGGGCGCAATGTTTTTCGACAGTCTGTTTGTCTGTTGTTTTTCAATTAACTTTTATCTCGTCGGAAATTCGGCCTAAGGTCTTATTTTTCGCCACAAAGGTGTGTTTCGCAATGCATAGTAATGCTACATCCAATCACCTTGGTGGCTTACGATCTCTCAAATGACGCAGAACAACGCGGAACCGCCGAGTCAGTATCTGTATGTGGCTCATAACCAACGCTGGGAGTAGATTTTTTTTTTTAATTTCATCTACCTATATATGAAATATATAGTAAGGTAAAGTGTTGTGATCGTGAAAATTTTCGAATTCTATTTTTAAGGGAAATAAGCGCTTTAGGGTCTTCAGAGTCTAAACAACCAAGTCGCTCGAAAAGATCCGAGTGTGTGTGTACGATTGTATCCGTGTGTATGTAGTAAGTCTTGTCGAATTAAACTAACATTTCTTATTTCAGAAGCGTATATACCTTGGATGTTACAGCTACCTTTTTCATCAATATCGGCTAACCAGGAGAGGAACTTAATACCAGACATGTTGCACTTTTTTAGGATTTTTTTTTCAAAATTAAAACTATCGATTGGGTTTAAAATCGCTGACTTGATGTAAAATTTAATGGTCTTCAATATCATATAGGTTTTATTCTGATTTTAGTAGACTGACAGATCTTAAATGCCAATTTTTTAAATTGTCTTCTTCTAAAGTACTTTTGATTTTCTAGATTCCAAAATATTAAACATATCATTTTATTAGCATTGATAGAATCCGACAAAATTTTCAAGTTGAACGAATTTGATAACCGACCAGAGGAGAAAAGAGGGAAAATATTTTCTTAGGTAAATTTTTTTTCCAACACAAGAGGTTTAATATAGATGCATAATATACCGCTAAAAAGCTAAAGATTTTAGGAAAATATTATCTTATAAAATGTGGAAAGTAATGTAAAGTGACAAATAGGGCACTCACTTAATTGATTGTTGTTGTTTTGGTTTTAAGGGCAAAAAACTGCGAGTGGTTATAATTGCCCAAAACATCTTCAGAAGACGATTAACTTACCTATGAAAAAAAAAAATAAATAAATAAAGAAAGAAAAAAAATAAAATAGTTAAAATTAAAAATCGATACTCAATAAAAATAAAATTGGACAATGGGACAATAAACATTATGACCTAATCGGAACTGCACACATAATGATTAACAACACAAATTAAAACAGAAAAATGTGAGTGATTGAAAAAAGTGCGAAATACAATCCGAATTTGTTAAATGAGTTGGTATAAATGAATGTTCTTCACCGATTGAATGGCACAGTCGACAGCACGATCATTATCGCTTAATGCCTCAGAGACATTACGTGGTAGAAATAGAAAATAGAAATAGAAAATAATTTTTATTCTGGGACTGGGTCCCCTAAGAATAACAGAATTGTACAATTTTTTTTTTTTTTTAATTTATTTATTTAAAGAAATTTACAACTGTATTAAATAAATACAACAAGTAAATAGGCTTTATATATGATTAGTACACATGATAGTCCTGAGAAGAAACTACCCATTGGTAGCACTCCAATGTCTTATGTTAGAAGGTCTCTTGGCCATCTTCTTTTAAGGCGCCTCGGTGGGTTGTCGGGAATAGATATGGAGGAGAGGTCACGGATAAGCGGGTTTGAGTGGGCAGGGAGTTTGGAATGAAAAGAGGTATATCTGTAACGGGCCAAGTCTTCAACTAATGGGATATTTAGGTCTTTATGGATGATTTTATTAGTAACGAAGTAAGGAGCATTGAGGATTTTACGAAGGATTTTGGACTGCAAGGATTGGATGCGAGAGGAATTCGATGGTTTAGTAGACCCCCATAGCTCAATGCCATAGGTCCAAATAGGCCTGATAATTGTGATATAAATGAGTTTTTTGTAGTAAGTAGGAAGTTTTGAGCGTTTGTCAAGTAAGTGTTGTAGTAATCTGTATCTACGAGCAGTTTCCTGTCGTTTCAGTCTAGTATGAGGATTCCATGTTAGGCGTTTGTCGAGGTGGAGTCCTAAGTACCGAATCTGTTCAACAGGAGTAAGTAGGATATTGTTAAAGGATACGGTGGGGCAGGAAGTCATAGGCTTACGACGTAGAGTGAAGGTGATTTGATGGGATTTATTAGGATTTATTTTGATTCTCCAGTTTTGACACCATTCTTCAATGGCTGATAGATGGTTCTGTAGGATTTGTGATGCAGTAACAGGATCATTATTCACAGATAACACACATGTGTCATCGGCGTAGGAAGTAAGGATAGTGCTAGGATGGGAGGGAATATCAGCTGTATACACCGTGTAAAGGATCGGACCCAGGATACTACCTTGCGGTACACCGGCTGATTGAGTGAATATGGATGAGTAACAAAGGTTATGGTTAACTTTGAAGGTTCTATCAGAGAGATAGGAACGAATTAATAGGAAGTACGCTGGAGAGAGGAATTGACGGAGCTTGTATAGCAGACCTGGATGCCAAACTCGATCAAAAGCCTGTTCCACGTCGAGAAAGGCTCCAGTGCAATACTTTCCGCGCTCCAATGTGGAAGATATGACATCCACCACACGGTGGCACTGTTGTATAGTGGAATGGGATGTCCGAAATCCAAACTGGTGGTCAGGAATCACGTGGTTGGATTCGAGGATTGGGTATAAACGTTTGAGGAGAAGTTTTTCGAGAATTTTGCCCAGAATGGGCAAGAGGGAGATAGGACGGTAAGAGGATGGATATTCAAGAGGCTTTTTTGGTTTAGGTATCATTTTGATAATGGACAGTTTCCAGTGGTCTGGAAAATAGGTAGAACGGAGAGTAGCATTATATATATAGGTGAGGAATAATATGGCTTTTCTGGGGAGCTGTTTTAGGATGTGGGATGTAATGAGATCATGGCCAGGAGCTTTTTTGGAAGGTAAATTTTGAATTATGTTGATGACTTCTGATGGATGAAAGGCCTTAGGAGGAAGGGTCATTTGGAGAGGAACAGTGAGTTCTGCTTCAACACGGTCGATATGGATTGTATTAAGGATGTCAGGGTGTGGGACAAACGTTTTGGAAAGGTGTTCTCCGAACAGCTGAGATTTTTCATCATCGGATCTTGTCCAGGATTTTGAGTCGGTGAGGAGTGGATGATTAAAGGTTTTGTATTTCAGTAGTTTTGCGGTTGTTATCCATAATGATTTGTCTGTTGTACTTAAGTTTTCTGTGAAGTTTTGAAAGTTTTGAATTTTGAGTTTTCTTATTTCTGTCTTGAGTTTGTTCGTCAGTTTATTGTAAATGGTTTTATCCGAAGGGTATCGTGTTAGATGCCACTTCGCTCTTGCTCGGCGTTTTTCAGTTAGTAATAGTGGAATATAATATGGCAGGTTGGTTTCTTGTGCCTTCCTGTTTGTATATTGTAATGTGTTGGTCTGTATGGCAGTTTCTATTGATTTGTTAAGTTCTTCAATGGCAGAGTCTATGTCTTGTTTAGTTTTTAACAAAATTTTCAAGTCCAGATTGTTCTCTAAGTCATATCGAAAATTGTCCCAGTTGACTTATCCTTTTATCAGGGAAGGTAAAGGAGGCTTATGAATAGGATTGGAATGCAGTTGAAGCAGAACCGGGCTATGATCAGAGGAGAGGTCATCTAAGGATTTGATTGTAGATTGGGTGGAGGAGATTTGGAAAGTAATGAAAATATCAAGGATGTCAGGACGTTTTTTATGAGATGTAGGCCAGTACGTAGGGTTCTGGGGTGACAAAATGGAATAACTATTGGAGGTTGTGACTCTGGAAAGGATCCTGCCACGAGTATTGGACGTTCGGCATCCCCACCGTTGGTCTTTGGCGTTGTAATCTCCTCCAGCAATGAAGCGCGGACCGAGAGATCGGAATAAGGATTCCAGGTGGTGAATGGAGAGTGAATTACCGGGAGGGCAGTATACAGCTGAGATTGTCATATTAAATGGGTGGGAAGATAAGAATTGTACAATTTAAGTATACAACATATCTGGCCAACAGACAGAAGGAACAGAATTAATTACTTATTACACAAATGGGTTAATTCGAGTGTTCATATCACACACGAAAATCCACAAACATATTTATAAAAAATATTTAAAAAAAAATAAAAAAATATTTATGATAAAATAAAATAAAAACAGTTCTTGAAAAATATTGGGTTGATCAAAATTAAAAATAAATTAAAATATAACAGCGTTTCAATAAAGAACATATATTACTTTTCTTTCAAGTGTGATATTAGGAACAAAAGAATCACTGTATTTAAGCGTCTTTTTGGGATAATAAAAGATATTGGAAAACTTGGAATTTGAATGAGGAGAGAGAGGCAGCATGGCGAATATGGGTAGGTAGAGAATTCCAGAAAATAGAGGAGCGGACCAGGAAGGAACGATCAAAAGTTTTAGTTCTATGGGTAGGAAAGTAAATGTCGGAAGGGCGCGATATTGTTTCAAGAGTGTGGACTGAAGATTTAAACTGTAGGAGACTATGAATGTATGGAGGGTGTTGGGATCTAATGATTTGGTAAAGGTATGATCCTAGGAAATATTGTCTGCGGATTCGGGGAAGGAGCCACTTTAACTCGCCGTAAAAATGGGTTACATGAGACCTCTTCGGAGTGCAGAGGACAAATCTTAAAAATATGTTCATGATGCGTTTTAGCCTGTCCTCAAGCATCGTCGGGAGGCCACCATATACTAAGCAGCAATAGTCAAAGTGGGGGAAAATAAGTGCGGATACAAGGAGATTACGGATGGAAGGTGGAAGAAGATGGCGGGAGATGGTACGCTACATTTTAAAAATTCCCTACTGTAACGTGGACACTCTTGGAAAATATGACACTGTGAGAGTCACTTTACACAGTTGACATCGAGGTGGATCCCTTCGTGCCACGAGATGCTCATGGGTGAGACGGCAGTGTCCTATCCCAGGCGGGCGATAACTACCTCCTCACGCCTGCACTTTCTTGATGATGAGACCCAGCAGCTGATGGTCGGTTTGACGTTTTTCAATTTATTGTTTTCCAGTGCAGTCCAAGATTCCCATTGTAGCCCATTGATTGTTGTACACGCCAATTTTATTCTGTTATATTATTTAATCTAAAACATGTGTTTCCAACGAACGCAATGTAATACTTTAAACTTGTTTCAACTCTAACTTTATTTAGTAGCTATTAAATGGACTTAAGCGAGGAAAGTGAAAGTTGTGTGTAGCATATTATTATTGTGTTGGAATTCTGTGAGTGCAAGCATGACAGGGCTTTATGGATATTGAATGAGAGTTATTTCCACAATATTAGAATTTTATTTTCTTAATAATAATAATAATAATAGGCTTACCGAACCCGAAGGTTCGATGCCGATACCACCAAACTTCGCCTGCATAGACTCGTCCAATGTTCACCGGTCAAGCCCAAGCCCCCGAGATCAGCCTTAATGCAATCCTCCCATCGACGCTTCGGCCTACCTTTCGGACGCCTACCAGTCGGTTCAGCGAATACCAACTTTCTCGGAATCCGTTCCTCACTAAGCCCAACAACTTTACGCGCCCATTTGAGTCTCCGCGATGCTATCAACTCAATTATATTCACAGGGTACAAACTTCGCAATTCCGCGTTATGCAACCTTCTAAACTCCCCAGTGGCCTCATCTCTCTATGGACCAAATATTTTACGCAATACCTTATTTTCGAAAACCTTAAGCCGCTGTTCATCCTTTGAAGTAAGCGGCCACGTCTCACATCCGTAAAGAACCGTTGGCAGAATAATAGTTTTATAAGTTCTAATCTTTAAGTTTTTAGATAGAAGCCGCGAACTAAGTAACTTAGCAACTGAATAATAACACGCACACCACCTTTAACCGGGACTTTATTTCTTCCTGGATTTCATTTTTTCTAGTTATAATTGAACCTAAATACTTGAATTTCTCTACGTGTTCAAAAGTATGACCTGATACATCAATATCACCAAGATCGACACCGTTTCTGCTACTGATCATATACTTCGTCTTATCGGTATTTAATTCGAGTCCTATTTCTTTACCGGTTTTTATTTTCTTAATTAAATAAAATACATATTATAGCTATAGTTTATAAGAAGAAATGTTTCACGAGGACAAAGAAGTCCGGAGGAACAACAAAATAATCATAAAGTGTTTTTGATATTGAAACAATGCTCAAGGGAAGTTGTTTTCACAAATTATAATCTAATGCAAACTAATTATTATAATTTATATTATTAGGATTACTCCTGTGAAAAAGTAGTCAGCACTCCAATATTATTTTTTTTGTTTCCGTAGCGTAATGGATGTAAAACTCACGTCAATTCACAATCACGCTTTCATAATTGATTGACTCTTATGTATTTTATTTTCGTTGCTAACTACATTCGTTGTAACAACAGAATAATTTTATCATATTTGAACAAATATAACTTAAACAAAAAAATAAGATAAATAACAAGTATTTTTAAAGACTGAAGACGTAAGTTATGCCAAAATCAATGTAAATAAGTTATGCAAATACGAAAAAGGTTTTGATTAATGAGTTACTTCACTCCTCTCAATCGTCAGAAAGGTTATACAATCCCAAAACAATTTAAATTTAATTTCTACCTGATTTCTATGGATGGATTTTTTATGGGCAGGTGCTTTTACAGCTGCATTAGAGACGATAGTTTTGTCGTATAGACAAGTGAATTTCAATTCGTTTCACCTTTATATAGTTTCATCTTCTTTTACTAATGAATTATGCTATATCATTGTAAATCTTCCTTCCGATGTTATTTGGTAATGAACCAATACACTATACTAACTTAAGGTTGCTTATTCAATTCAACAACAATAATTTATGTACTTATTACTACATACATAAGTTCCATCAATTGATCTAAGATAGCATAATTGAGTGAATTATACATATTGTTTATGAATATTAAAAGAAAGAACATTTTTTATATATATTAGAAACTAGCACTTTTAAATAGGCCTATAGAATTTAGTAATAATACGATAAACATTATTAATTATATTATATTTTCCGGATTTTAAAGGTCTGTAAGAACTCACATATATAATAATATTATTATGTTTTACATTCATGGTGTTTCCACATGTTTATCACTAACATTAGTCTTCAGACATTAAATCCAAAAAGAGGTTCTGTGCTTAAAAAAAATTACGCCTTAAATTTATTTCAAATATTTTTTATCCTAAAACCTATCGATTTTAAAAGATTTTACATGAATGTGAGAGAGTCCCGCTTTTTCCCCATAAAAATTATAGAATTTTTTTCCGATGGCGCAACAGGCCGTGGAGCCCTTAAGCGCGTGGTGTTATCTGCTAGGAGAATACACTCGCGTTTCTTAATGAAATTTTATAGTGCGGGGTCATCTCGCCCAACAGCTATTTTTGTGAGAGGCCACCAGTTGGCTAGCGAGCCTCCCATACACCGGGGGAGAGGCTGTGAGTGAATCCCCATTAATTAAATCCTTGAAAAAGTCCCTCCGGACTGGGATTCAAAATCATAACCACTCAGCCACATGGTTCCCTATAGAAAGGAAATAAAATTAAGAATAAATAAAAAATCTGTTGTCATTTTCAGTTTTCTAATTTAAATATCACTGGTGTTTGGGAAATAATTTTTATGAAAATGAGGTTCTATTTTTTCAAATAAACAATATTTAATTTAAGATTGTTTTTTACTATAAATAAAAACACTTTATAGGATAATATAGGAATTCATGAATAAAGAAATACTTAGACAGAATAAAAAATGATTTTTCAAATCTTTAGAAAATCATTCTATAAACTTCACATTCCAAGACTTAGGCCCTTTTGCCCAACCATCAGTGATATTTCAAATTAAAACTATCGATTTGGTTTAAATCGCTGACTAAATGTAAAATTTAATGGTCTTTAATATCATATAGGTTTTATTCTGATTAGTAGACTGACAGATCTTAAATGCCAATTTTTTAAATTGTCTTCTTCTAAGTACTTTTGATTTTCTAGATTCCAAATATTAAACATCATTTTTAGCACTGATAGAATCCGACAAAATGTTCAAGTTGAACGAATTCGATAACCGACCAGAGGAGAAAATACCACCAACCATCAGTGATATTTCTATCAATCAATTAATCTACCTTCGTTAAATAATGCAATATAATAATTTTTAGACACGCACTTATATTTTAATTACTCATTTGCCAAAACCGGTAAATTTAAACAATATCATTGAGTTTTATTACACAGATGATTCAAGTTGATATCGTATATGCTAATTTAGTGACTTAGCACTTATGACCTTGGCTGCTGAGTGTCCGTTAAATATATATTTAGTGACTTTGTTTCTTCGGTTAAAAGGAAACCAAAAATTATACAAATCACCGAAAAAATATCGATGGATCTCAGACAGTTGCTTACATTGCCTAAATTATTAATCCAGCACTGTTTCTGAGGGATCAACGTTTAAAGGTTATACTTTTTTTTTTTTTTTATTTTAGAACAATTCTTTATTGAACAATATTACAATCTGTCAATTTAGGAATTTTTAATAGGATAAAGTACAACATTCATACTTGCATTCACACGATATATACAAAACAATAAATTTATATAATAATAATACAATAAAATGAATACAAAACCAAACAATAAAATATATACAGAAAGTCACTCATACCTATATACAATTCACAAGCATACAGCACGTGAGGGGAGAATCTAGCCAATGCTAAAGGTTATTACTAACTTCGAAGTTACAAATCTATGAAACATGTAACCCTTGACATTTTCGTGCAGATACAAAAAGCATAAATACTTTACGAGATCACCCCCATAGATCAGAAATATCCTAGACCACTTACGTGTTACTGATGTAACTAGCGAACCTGACACTACTTCTCACGGTTGCAATTTCAATGAGGTGTCATTTATGTCTGATCGGTTAAGGAGTTTTAGTTTATCGTAGCCTTTCAAAAAGTTCAATAAGCAAGAAAATGTGTTTATTTTATAACGCCTATTCATTATTATATTTAATCATCGGCATAAATGAAAACATATATCAAAATTAAGAGAACAAAACATGTATTATTAAATTAACTTACTTTCTTATGTTATAAATTTCTTCATTTTATAATATCAAATATATGTATGTATTTTCTATTAATTTTTGTATTTTTCAATTATTTCATGTATTTTCAATTATTTTATGTATTTTCAATTATTTTAAGCATCTTCAAATATTTTATGTTTAGTTTTTATGCGTAGGTTTTTTGTATAATTTTTCCTACAATCGCAATACAACCTCAATTTATTTCACCCTATGTTTACCATTTAGGCTACAGTACTATAATCACAAAAAAACAAAAATTTTTCTGATTGTAAGGATGACTCATCCAAAATCATTGTTAACATTTTTTCAAAATGTAAATTTGAATAAAGTTTTTTTGTTTTTTTTTATATCAAAATTAGTTAATTTTTTTGTATGTTATTTTAATAACAGAAAATAGTAACAGAAAATTTAACTTTCGTCTATAAAGAAAACTTGCTATTATGTATTCAAAAACTAAAGAAATAACAAAGATTTTCTTTTTATTCGGTTTATTACTATTTATATTTCAAATGAACTATTTCAATTACATTTTAAAAGTTAAATTTAGTTTCCACTGGAATCATATTTAGTTTTCAGTTAAACATCTATTTTCATGAGATAGTATAAATTTGAAATAATTAATAACAATTTTAGCTTATAGATTTATAACAACTGACCATTTATGTTAACAAATTGGTTAAATTTCGGTACATAATATTGTTTCTAAAACCTTGCGTACTAAATGGAAGAATATAACTCGCACTATCCTGTACATTTACCAATTACAATCTCCTTCTTTACTAATATTTTCATAAGTTTATGAGCTTACAACAACTTTATATTAACTTTTATGATTTCTTTTATTGCATAATAAGTTTTCTAAAACCTTGCGCCTTCCAACGGCATCTTATACGTCTATATCATTACTTATATTTCAGGAATACTTTATTGATGACTTAGTTACAGAATTTTATTTTTCCCGTTTAAAGAAAAGCTAAATTGCAACGTTTTTTACTTAAAAACCTTCAGGAAAGCATGCTCAAAATGATGGTGAAACCCGAATCAAAATCCGTCTTCTGGTTTAGAAGGAGTTAGCGGAAACCAAAATCACGTTATCATTTTATATGTATAGAGATAGATCACGCTATTTGAACAAAAGACCACAAATAGTCGAATCACTCAGACAAGCCAAGTCAAACGGTTCCATTCTCTGGGGTTTAAATGTTCCCTGGAACCGGAGAACTGCTAAGTGGCCTAATTCTTGGACGGTTACAGTTCCTAGTTCCTAGTCAGTTCTATCATTTGCATAGAGAGATCTGATCAAGCCAGGACAGTCAGAGCTATCTACAGGTAGCCACCAATCTGCTGTGACCCAGTTAGATCTTTGTCTCTTCTTCTCCTTTGGGAAGGCAGCCATCACCACGGTCGTCAGCTTGAGTACAAGCCGGTATCTTGCATGTTTAAACCGGAATAACTATTTCTTCAAACATCATCCTTTTTTTTTTTCACTTTTACATATCATTATAAATATAGGAGCAGAAAGTATTGTGATGGTGGAAAAAAAAATACTTTGAATCCAATATTCAGCCAATATTAGGTTCTTGAAATGACCATCTTTATAAGATCCAAGATCAAAGTGAAATACTTATACTGCATTTAAAATATGTATTCACGAATATGTATGGCATGAGAGCCACTCGATTTAATACTTTTAACTTATTTTAAATAGTGAACCTTTGTAATCTACCATAAAAATAAAATACAAATTACTATAAGCTATATTTTTGGCATTGTCCAAAAGAAGTTGATTGATTTATTTTATTTTCGTCTTTTACAACGTTTGGGCCTGACGGGTAAGCATTTTTAGAAAAAGCACAATTGATAAAATAATAAATTTAAATGATGAATTGAGATGTAAAAAGTACTAAATTAAATGTATAATTAGTACCTTTTCAAATAGCATTTCTGATCCGCTTTTAAAGAATTTAAGCTTTCTTTATTTGAAATTGGGTAGCAGATTTTGGTAACACTAAATGATTGTAATATATTTATGACAAAATATCAATTTCATAAAAATTTAATTTAGTTTCATTTGGAAATCAACATCTCAACTTTTTTTTTAAATGTCAGTAGGGTCATTTAAAATCTTATTTATTCATGTGATCTGTGTTCTTAATCTATTTTCTGCTATAACCATAAAGAAATAAAAAGAGATCACTATACCCATACAAACCTGGGCTGTTCTATACTCAGCAATATTTTGTCAAGTCACTGTATAGTAACGATATAGTTACGGAAATACCATTATAATTGTAACTGATTAGTGTTTATAATCATTTTACTGTTATATGATTAAATCAAATTTTTTTTTTTCAATTTGAAGTTTATTTGGATTGATTGAAAGTAAGGAGTATCCACCAATAAAACCAAGTATTTGAAAATCGTTAGGGTGAGGTCCAAGCGTGTTGATAATATAGGATGTTTTTTTCTAAACACTGTTTAAAGACATGAAATTAATTTAAATATGGTCTGTGTGTGGTAAGTCTAGCGCAAAAGTCTTACGGAACTCAAATTTCATATTTAAGGCGACTAAACGCCCGAGATGTTACAGCAACTTTTCATCAAAATCGGTAAACAAGAAGAGCCACTTTAACCATGCATTTTGCACCTTTTTTACGATTTTATCAAACACGGCTCTAACGATTTTTATTAAACTCCTTATATAGATGTAAATGTTAATGGGTTTTAATAACATGTAAGTTTAATTCATATTGAAATAGTCTGACCAGGCTTAAATGCCAATATTTGAATTTTTTTCCTCTAAACTACCTTTAATTTTGTACATTCCAAAAGATTAACCATATCATTTTAATGGCATTTGTGAAGGATCCGTTAAATATACAGGTTGGAAGAATTTGATTACCAACTAAAGGATAATACAGCAAACTATTTTTAATGTAATTTTTTTTGTTTTTTAATAATAGAAACAGTAAATAGACGCATGATATACCGCTGGAAAGAGAAAAAATTAGAAAAAGCATTATGTTATACACAAAGCTCTAAAAGGTGGCATAATGTGACGAATGGGAAATAAATTTATTACTGATTAACAATTTAATAGTTCTATTATTTAATCTAAATCATATGGTTCCTACGAAAATGAATATACGTTTTATTAAAATCGACTCAATATATTTTTCAAATTGAGTATAGTTAATTTTTACTTTCACTTACTATATATAATAAACTTCCCCTTATTGAGATCGTGAAAATTTTAGAATTCCAGTTTTCAACGGAAATACACGTTTTAGGGTCTCCTGAGTCCAAATAACCAAGTCCCGCAAAAAGGTCTGTGTGTGTGTGGTAACTCCCGGGCGGAAACGGTAAGTCCTATGAAACTGAAATTTTATATTTAAGACAACTATACGCCCGAGACGTGACAAAACTTTTTTCTTTCCAGAAGAGGCACTTTATACCATGCATTTTGCACCTTTTTTCGATTTTCTCGAAAAAGGTTCCGACGATTTTGATTAAACTCGCTATATCGATGTAAAATTTAATGGGCTTTAATATCATGTTGGTTTTATTTGGATAAAAATGGTCTGACAGTGCTTAAATGCCGATATTTTAAATTTTCTTCCCCTAAAGTACCTTTAATTTTGTAGATTCAATAATAATAACTAGATTATCTTGTTAACGCTGATGAAAAATAGGTAAATATATAAATTGAATAAATTCGATACCCAACTAAAGGAGAAAACAGAAAAAATATTTTTTTAATGCAATTTTTCGTTTTTGAACATAAGAGCAGTAATATACATGTATGATATACCGTTGGAAAGCTTGAGATTTTAGAAAAAATATTATCTCATACACAATCAATTGATACAAGTGATTATTTTAGATAATAAGGTAATCGATTTTTTAATAAAACACATGTTTTTTATAGAATTTCCATTTAATTAATTCTTTAATGATTTCACTCATTTTTATATCTAACTGTATATGAAAATTCTATAATTTATTTTAAAAATGGAGGTAAGTGAAAGTCGTGTGTTGCTCGCACCAGATTTTTTCAAATTGAAGTATAGTTATTTTTTTTTTTAAATTGATTTTAACAGTCGAGGTAAGTGAAAGTCGTGTGTTGCCCGTACCAGATTTTTTATTGGCATTTTTTTGGAAAAAGCCTCAACAAACTTGCTTCGAGTATCAGTACATCACTGTGATAGGTTCTTACAAATTACTTCGGCGAATTTCCATTAGCAATAAAGTACTTTCCGATTAAGAGGGTACGATGGCAAGATATACAGAGCAAGTTGGGACGGGCTCACGTGGCGAGATAAGAAGGCTGGAGGGCTGATAATGAGTTGGGTTGCGATAGCCTGCGAGGTACATTTTAATGAATGAGATTAACCATAACAAATCATCGCCTTGCAATTATCTTTCCAGAAACGAGAGTAAATTAACTTTATCAAACGGCCATTTAGTTTTAAAATCAAGAAATTGATGAAAAATATTAATTTATGAATAAGTATAATCTGGATGGGGCAACACACCTCTTTCACTTATATTGGTTGTTAAAATCAATTTAAGAACTTTTAAATCAAGTTAGAGTTGAGAAAACTTTATTTGGAAACATATGTTTATATTAAATAATATAACAATATAAAATTTTTAAGTATAATAATTACTTATGTTTATGCCCTATCAGTCACTTTACATAAGTCTGTATATAAGATAATATTTTTTTCTAAAATCATCAGCTTTCTAACGATATATTGTATGTTAGTTACCTTTGAACTATTTTTATGAACAACGGATGTTATTATTTAGGGCCAGATTCTAATTTTGTTCGATCACACCTTCAGTAGAATACCAGTGGAGATAATGACTTACCCATAGTGGCTCAATACCTTTCAACTTTGTAACATCATCGTTGTATATCGTCCCGACCAGTTTGCAAGGTAAAAAGAATTAATAAGTGAAGCTTTTCACCAAAAATTAATTGTATTTTTAGGTTTTAAAAATAAGGTTGTCCTATTTTCTACTAGCTAAAAGGTTCTTGTTCGTGAAATTATTTTAAAAATCAAATAACAATTAAACTTGTTTCCATGAGGACCTACACACAAAATCTGGAAACGAAGTCGAATATACTTCAATTAAATATATATGTTATAAATTTATTATCTTTGCTTATACATGTTATAATTAGACGATTTTTCTTTTACGTGGTTTGAATTTTGATTATATTCCAGAATTGTACTTATAATATTTCAGAAAATTTATAGTTTTAAGATTTCGAACGTATAAAAACTCAGCCTTATCTAGACAGTAAGACAAACCTCTAAAAAAAGATACAGATTCACAGCCATATTTATTTTGGAGATACAGCGGAGAACAGAAAAGTTAGTGAAATGGTACTATCATTCATATATATAGATTACATAGGCACCTTGATCTCACGAGAATGTCGTAACAAAATAAACAAATCTTCGATTTTAAAAAGAAAAGAAATCCTCTATTTTAAGGAAATATTAGTCATCGTGTAATCCCCAGTTTAAGTACATTATTAACTCAGAGTGTGTACGGGAAATGTACTAGAGTGTAAATGTATTAGAGTGGCGGGAAAATGTACCAATCTGAAAGGTCACGGATACCTTCTACTTTTTAAGCTCTATGTAGATTCATAAGGAATTGAGAACCCAATTAGCTAATGAGTTATATGAGGAAATCCATTTATAAAACAGGTGAACAGAGAACTTGCATTAGTTTTATACATCATACCGGCAAACTTTAATAAACTTCATTCCCTTTAAGTGACATAAAAAGAATCTTGAAGGATCGTAGAGATAGGATAAGGGACAAATCTCTTGGTTCGGTTGAACCTCATTTCCAAATCATTTCCGGATCATGCAGATGAGTTTAGGTTGTGAAAAAGTAATGTTGAAGCATCCCTATTCCGAGAGAGATTGCAGTCTTTTCTTAAGGGGATTCCGCTTCGTTCACTTAACAAAATGAAATTCTGAGCTGCAGGCAGCTGTTGTGGAGGGATAAGCAGAACATCATTAAAGCAGAAGGGCCAACTTTTGTGGTAGCGACGAAGTGTAAATGTGATTTTTTATGATTTGTTTGTGTAAGGAAACTTCTATCAAATTAGACATTTTCTTTCATTTGCCTCTGTATGAAATATATGCCGAGGGAAAATTTTCGAATTAGAATTTTCAGTGGAAATGAACGTCCCACAAAAAAAGCCGGGTGTGGTAAGTCTAGTTTTAAAACAATAAGGTTCGTGTAACTAAAATTTAATAATTAAGAAACGCTTCTTATATGTCTGAGGTGTTACAGCAACGTTTTCAACAAAAAATAGACTTCTCCAGAAGAGGGGTCGCCCATAGCATAGTAGCTAACATAACTGCATTCTATGCCAAAGGTCGCGGGTTTAAACCTGCGGGTGGCCCTAGGAATTTTTACTGGAAGTAAAATATCCTTAGTTATGTCGTCCTTCGGAGGGACGTTAAAAGGTGTCAGTTACTCGTTAAAGATCCCTATCCTAAAAAAATCTGGAGAGGCAAAATTTAGGACTCCCACCATAGCATCGTCCGATTAGCCATAGTTGCATAAAAGTAACGTTAAACGATAAACAACGATATCCAGAAGAGCCACATGATACCATGTATTTTGCACCTTTTTACAATTTTCTCAGAAACGGCTTTGACTATTTTGAAGAAAAACGTTAAATCGATGTGAAATTTAATGGGCTTTGATATCATATAGGTTTCATTCTAATTGAAATGGTCTGACAAGGCTTAAATACCAATATTATAAATTTTCTTCATCTAATGTACCTTTAATTTTGTAGATACTCTAAAAATAACCATATCATCTTTTAAGCATTGACAAAAAACGGATACAAATATAAGTTGAATGGATCTATGTACAACTAAAGAAGAAAAGAGCAAAAAAAAAAAAAATGTTATGCAATTTTTGAGTTTTTAAAGATAAAGACAGTAATATAGACCTATAATATACTTTTCCAACAGCTAAAAATTTTAGAAGAAATATTATCTTATACACAAAATTGTAAAAGTTAAAGGGGAGTAATGAATCAAAAGGAATGTCTTTAAAATTAGATTTTTAACCGGAAATACACGTTTTAATGTCCCCTGAGACCAAATGAGATGGAAGTCCCGCAAAAAGGTCTGTGTGTGTGTGTGTGTGTGTGTGTGTGTGTGGTGAGTCTAGCTCGAAAACGATAAGGTTTATAAAACTGAATTTAATATTTAAGAAACGCTTCGTATATGCCTGAGATGTTACAGCAACTTTTTCAGCAAAAACAACAACCAGAAGAGCCACTTTATACCATGTATTTTGCACCGTTTTATGATTTTCTCAAAAACGACTCTAACAACGATTTTGTTAAAAACCGCTATTTTGATGTCAAAATTAATGGCCTTCAATATCATGTAAGTTTTATTCTAATCGAAATAATATGACAGAGCTTAAATCAGAATTTTCTTTCCCTGAATTAATTTTAAGTTTTTACAAATAAAAAAAAAATAATCATATCCAGTTATCAGCATTGATAAAGAAATAGCTATATTCAAATTTACACTTTATAAATAAGTCTAAATCCTTTTCATCAATCGATTTACCACAGGGTAAGGCTAATTTTAAGTTTTTAATGAATCATAATTTACCATAGTAAGTCAAGAGCATTGATAGTAGTAGATAAATTTAAATTAGCTTAGAAGAAAGAAAAAAAATGAAAAAAAAAAAAATGTGGACTTGACTGATTAGAGGAGGAGAAAATAAAATAATATATGTGTAATATTGGTTTTGATATCAATAGTTAAGAGTGAGGGAATACATTTCTTTAATCCAGTGGATGATAACAACCAGGACAGGGCTGGTCAGCCTGTAATAGTTTTATTTTTATTTTATTAAATTATGAAAAATATATATGAGTGCATGATAGAGTATTAGAGGTATGTAAATTTCTTTATAAGAATGTAAAAAATAATGTTGTTTATCTTTTAGTTTTAAAATAAATGATTTTTATAGATTGCTTGAAAATGGCAAACGGCCGAAACGTAGGGAAAAAAAAATAAGAAAAGAAAATGAGTTGAATGAAAAATGGATCATTTTAATTAAAGGAACCTAACAATAAAATTATTCATTCAAACAACTTTTAATTGTAATAAAATGTAAATTAGCTTGTTACTTTACTATATTTGCTTTATCTTTCTTCCCTGTGGCTCAGGCATTTAATGCACTTGCTATTGAAAAAACTTTACTCTCTGTCACATGATGATTTTATGAACAATAATTTACAACCAAGAAGAAATTTACGATGAAATAAAACAACTTAATCAAAGAAAGAGACTCATTTCCTGGTTCAGAAGAAGCGAGAGTTGTAGATAGCGCCACCTCACAGTGGTCCCAGTTCAAGGCAACTCAACTCGCCTCTTGCAACCTATCCTACTTCGTTCCTATACGATTTAAAATTATATATATATATATATATATATATATATATATATATATATATATTATTTTAAATGCAATAAAAGAGTTTATTATATGTTAAAATTATCCAGTCATTCCTATTACCTACATCTATATCTAGTAATTATCTATATCTTAATCTCCATATTTCGATTAATCTGATTTGAGCAACTTTAAAAACTGTTTTATTTTTTTGCGAGAACTCAGCTTACATGACAGAGGCTCCAAGAAGAATGGGAGAAAGAAATTTAAACGTACAATATTTTTACTCTTTCGTAGCTTTGCACATTTAATGATAAATTGTTAATTTTATAAAAGTTGTCTAAACAATACTAAATTATTTTACATTGAAATTGTTCAAACATTTAAGAATAATAATAGGACTGAGTTCAGAGTATTTTTATTAAAACATTACGAATACATACACACAGACATATAGATAATAGAATATATAATATCCCGAAAATAAAAATATTTATATGGTATTATGTGATCAAATGTCTGAAAAATTATATGATGATTATCACAAACGGGCAAATGAAAGTATTGATATATTTACCTGAAATAAATGAAAAATTTTTAATAGTAATAATAAAGTAAAGTCCCGTTACGTCTGAGGTAAAATCGAAGTTGCATCTATATAGTTATAACTTTTTGTTTCTATTATATTTTCAAGTCAATAGTTATCGGCACATTAAAGATGACTGGTCTAGACAATATGATACTATGATAAGCAATAATGGTATATTTAAAATTATTTTGAATAAATTTGGTATTTTTCAATTTTTTTTTTTTTTTCATGAAATAGTTACTGTGTAAATAAATATTTAGTTACTTTAGAAGAAAATTCAAAAATTCTATATATTAAAGCCATTTCAGAATATTTCAACTAGCATGAAACATAAATGATTTTAACGCCCAATTAATTTTACATTGATATAGTGAGTTTAACAAAAATCGTTAGAGCCGTTTTTTAAGAAAATCGTAAATAGGTTCAAAATGCACGTTAAAGTGGATCATGTGGTTTGCCCAAAAAGTTTCTGTAACATATCAGGTATGTAGGCTCATAAAATATGAAATTTCAGTTTTATTTATCCAACTAATCATTATTAAGCTAGACTTGGGGGACTTCGTCAGTTGGATTCGGATGACCCTAAAACCATACTTTTCCTTAATCATGTATTCCATACAAGTGAAAGTAAAAACATATCAATATAAGATATTTTTTAAGTAAACTAGATCGATTTAAGCGGGCTGTTTATTTTTGATAAATGTAGAAAATTGAACATAAATACGGGACCAAACGAAATAACGACTTCGTTGTTGGAGTTAGGTGATCCCTGAATATGACCGGGCGGCCGAGCAACAGTTCTTGGAAGGGATATATTTACCAGCAGGGAAAAGAAAATACACTCAAGGCTAGGGGTGGCCCAAGAACCAGAGGGGCCCCTGAAAATTGGTCGGGAGTGAATTTTCCCAGAGGCACTGACGAGTATGCGCTGTCCTTGAAGCTATCCTTGTTCGTGACGATATGGGTCAATGGTGGGCAACCTAATGTCTCCGCGGATCTAGCTTCTAGAAAAAGAACCACTCGCAATATATTTGGTATAGGGTATAGCATAGAACAACTCATGTAGTTTGCAAAACTAAACATCATAGAAATAGAAATAAAAAAAATATTTAAATGTAAATTTACTGAATAAATTTGAAAATTAAAAAAAATAAAAAATAAATGTTTTTGCAGATCGAGTCGCTGATTACCCTAAAGGTTATTTTTTACTAACTAATATTTTAACGTTTTTGTAATATATTCGTATAGTTTTTTTCAAAATCAGTCAAAGATTTCATCTAAAAACCACCAAAGCTTTTTAAAAAGATGTTTATATATTGTAGTTTTTCAAAAAAAGTGGATCACAAAAATTTAGAGTACAATACATATTATAAAGAGATTTTTGAGTTTCCTGCAAAATTTCCTAAAATGAAATCCAGCATCTGAATAATTGATATATGCCGAGCAAAATATTATTTTATTCTTTTAATATAATGTAACATTCTTATGCATTTTTTTTAATTATTGATTTTATTATTATATTTTCTTTACAATTAATAGTATTTGAATGTACACCGCAAAGTATTAATTCGTATATCGTGTATATTATAGTTTTAAAATAGTTATATTACATTGTTTTTAATTTTTTATTATAATTAATACTGCCGATAGGTGGCTTCTCTACAAGTCTTATTCATGTCTTATGCATATTTAATAGTTATATAATGTATTTCATAAATATCATTATTTATATTTTAGAACATTGAATTGTAACCTTTTATTTAATTTTATTATAACCATTAATTTAATTTTCAATTTTTTATTCACTATTTTACCTTTTTTTTAATTATTGTAGGTGCAATGCTTGTTCGTTTTAAAAAAAATATATTTTAGTAAAAATAAAAATGACTGTCAGTTAATATACCAGAATGAAATACATAAACTTTAAAAAAATAGGACCTACAAATAATAGAAAAGATCTCGTAATAATTATTTTTTAAAAAGAAAGAAGAAAAGAAAAATTATATTTACATATTGACAATACATAATAATTTTTTAATGATTTAAGTTATCACTAAAATCAACAATTTAGTATTTTAGTTCCAAATACTAATTGAACAAACAGATGAATGTATTGATAATAGTAATATATGATATAGATTTATTTTTATTTTATTTAAAAGCTGTGTGGAGTTAGAGCCAAATATGTTGGTTTTTTTAAAACTATATATTAAAACGATTACAAAATAAAATTTAAAAACCAGCAAGTCTTGAGCTCATAGTATTCACGTAACTAAATCCCTGATGAACATTCGTTAAGGAATAAATCAGGAGACTTATGTAAATTGCATCATATTTTTAAAATCTGAACTTTCGGTAGAAGAAACCTGTAGGAAACATTGATTAATGGAGTAACTAATTTTTTAAAAAATATGACATTCTCATTAATACTTTCGGCGGGTTGAATGAACTCCCACTGTCGTTCGCCATGACCGTTTTTCGGCAGCTGCTCTCATAAAATAATTTATAATTATTTATAAGTTTTTATAATCTCACACAAAGTTGTTTAATTCCCTGAATTGAAAATAAGTATAGAGAAATAGTACCTATTTGTTTTTAGGAATGAATGGACAAATGTTTTGTCGGATAACCACAAAAACCTTACGCATGTTCTAACACGATGGTAAAATTTATAACAAATATATAACTTATTTTGTTGAATAATTTTCTTTTAGTTATAACTTTTGATCACACTCTGGCCTCTTTTAAATGCTATTATATAAAAAAGAAAACGTTTAACACACTTGGCAACTGATGTTGATAAAGAGAACTGAGCTCTCACATTGATAATATAATCAGCAATAGATATTTCTTCATGTAGGGCGATAATTTAATTTATATCAAGAAATGTTTTAAACATTTTATAAAAGTTAATAATTTAAAGAGCTCTGGGAGAAAGTTCAAACAATTTTATTTATTAGTTAATTGATTTAACGATTTTGAAACCTTATAACAGGACAGTATTTAACAATTATTATTACTGTTGTCAAATGACTGAACAGTTTCTCACTTCAACATTCATAAATGTTTAAATAAAAATTTGCATTCTTCTGGGAACCAATGTTTTAGTGAATCAAGTTAAAATATTTTTTGATGAGTATGTTTTGTTTTTTTCAATGAATTTTTATTTTATTTCATTAATCTTTTTTTTTTTTTTCAAAACATCATTATATCTGTTAATAATTTTCTACAAGACATCACGTGTCTGAATAATATTAAGGTAAGGAAGGATAGGTGATATGATTTGGAAATAGAATAGACAATATGTAAAGTTTTACTTTGTTTTTATATTTGATATTTTCACCATGTTTTAAATTTTACAACTTAAAACATCTTCCATCGTATAACAAAAAAGTACAAAAAATTGTGTCGAATCGCCAATCATTCATATAATACACCTTTGTTTCTCGACAATCAATAAATGAAATACAATGTTGTAATTCTGGGTTAAAGGAGAACCCTATGGGGCCCCTCTTCCCCAAATACTGCATCTCATTAAATATATATATACTTATATTAATATAATATTTATATTATTAAAACCAGATCATACTGGCATTAGTGAGATCAGGACATATATATATATAATGCTTTGTGTTCTCCTCTCTTCTCCTTTAAGTAAAAAATACAAAATGGTACATTTAATACAACAGCAGAGTTGACTCAACAATAATAAATTTACAAAATAATAATAATTAATAATCAATATATAATATATTAATAATTGCTTTTTATCACAAGTTACTTTATTAAAGAACAATAAATAAATCACTACTGGCCTCTTTGACGAGACATAATAAAAAATTTTACAAACTCCTTATTAATAAATGACAAGAGAAACATCTTCGAAGTAATAATTAAAAAAAAAACATCTCGACAAGATTTATCGATGAGAGACCAACTGGAAAATAAATTTGCTTCGAAAATACAAATAAAACAAGACAGAGACATGTCCATAATCACAAAGACTGAATAACATTGTTAACTCTGCTTTTGTCACACACAATTTGAAAGACAACACAACCTATTAAAGCTTTACCTCCTATACACAAATATATTTCATTTTATACTTATATATTTATATATATTTATATTTATATTACTATCATAGGTCGAATCACAAATTTATAATTCAAAAAATTGTCCATTGAACAACTCGACTTAAGCTCACTCGTCACAGACAGACTGTGACACACTGTGTCGAAATACAAATACTTGTGTTCAAATATATATTATATATTCGAAAAAGACATATACCTTAAATAGAATATTAATCACATACAATGTATATTATTACTGGTATTAGTTTGTTACAATCTAAGAAAGCATATGATATGGACTTATACAAAGATGGCGTGCCACTCGGCAGACAACTAAAGATACAAGTATTGTACTGGATTCAGCCACAGCTTCTCGAAAGAAATTTGTTATCCCAGTCCTACAACGTTACCTACCAAACCTATACACCAATAATCAATTCTGTTCAACACTTTCCAATGATCACACTAGCTTGATGAAGGTGTTAATTAACCACCTATATAGATACACAGCAATTAAAAAAAATTTCTAAACATATAAAAAAATTAAAAAACCTATACATCTAACCACTACAAACTAAATAGATTTTTTTTAATATATAGTATATAGATTGTATAAAATAAAAACATATGTATATTATGTATCCTCTGGCTTAACACTCGATAAATACTTTGTGTTTGTGTTCTTAAAGACGCCATGATATTGCCGTATGATGCAGGAATAGGAGCAAGATGATATTCAGTCTTGGCGGCTCTTCTCTCTCCAACAAGTCCCTTCTTCTCCCTCACTCCAGGTAAGACCTGTACAACTTCTTTTTCGTGATGTCGAACTCGTGGCTGATCATTATTGTGCCGCCTTTTGTCAGGTTTCTGCAGGCAGACAAGTCATCGAATTAGTAAAGGTATAACATTTCTATATGGGGATTGTTTATTATATACTCCATCATCAACATTGTTGAAGGGACTAAGTCAGAAGGGAAACTTACTTTAAGAACTGCGGCAGGATGTTATGCCACGAAGACGACCTAGGGTCTTGCTTGAGAGTGAGGGTGAGTTCAAAGGTGGAAACGGTGTTGTTATCACACTTGATCTCGGCGATCCTCCGAACGTCAGCATCGGAGGCAGCGAAGTCGATGTAGAGGGTGCACCCCCTCAGGCCGCAAGGTTCCACTTCCGCGAGGCTGAGGACCTGGGAGGCGATCCTCGGGAGGAGGTTGGCTGGGAGGAGAACCTCACCACAGCTGAGCTGGGCCGACTTGGCCGCCCGCAGCTCCGTCTCCAGCCTTCTCGCCAGTGCCACCTCGCAGGTACCCGCTACCATCTCTTCCTTAAGGCCTGGTAGGAGAAGAAAATATTTAGTCCAAGTCGCATAGCAACACATCTAAACCTTAAAACTAAAAAGCCTACTTTTTTTTTTTTTTTTTTCTATTGAATCCTGACAGATCATTTAATATTATGTTGACTATTCAACAACCTGGAAGACCCTGAGATTACGAAGGGTGCAAGCCCAATAGATTACATTGTTCGACTGAGACCCCAATATGCCCTACACCTCACTTGACGAAGCGGGGAAACCGAAAGACCGGTAGGCCGGCCGGCTATGTCCCAACTCCCGGCACTTTCACCCGACCGGTCCCCCTACCACGGCCCGGTTAATAAACCCGACAGAATAGAGATATATAATTATTATCGGCTGGAAGGCTAAAAAACATTTGATAACAATAATCCCACTAGCGTAGTAAATATGATACCTCTGACTGCTCAAGATAAAATAACAATCTCTCCCAAGTATTGCTCGACTGCAAGTTTCGATCGTCAACGAATAATGATTAAACAAATGCGTAAAGCACATATTATTCGACATTAAATTCGTACAATATCGTAATGAAAAGAAAATACAAGAAAAACTAGTCAATTTTAATTGATCGGAAAAACCTCTAATTTCCAAGATAAAGTAACTATTTGTAATGTTTTAAAAAAAAACTTATTTCATCAAACAATTTCTAATAATAAATTAATCCATACTATCACACAAAAAAGTTAACAATAATTTTGGAAAATTTAGAACTGACATATCAAATCACTATCGATACGGCCGGTTGGTAACGGTAACCATTCGAACAATTTTTTTTTTTTCCGTGTTTCAATTAAACGTAAAATCTGTAGTCCCTAAGCAGTGGTTAAAAACTAGATTTTAGAATCCCTTCTATTCCTAATCTTCTCCAGTTTTTATTACATATTTTTTATTTTATTACTGATTCAAACTTAATAACTGTCACTTGCAGTGTTCATCAATGGTACCAACTAAGAGTAGGAGCAAAATAATCGATTCAACTCAAGTATGTAATTAAATTTTATAAAATCATAAGTGAAAGAAGAGTATAAATTCGAAAATATAAAATCAAAATCAAATTGATGGTTACGTTTAAACACCTGACAAAAAAGTTCAAAGATAAAACTTTTATCACTTCAGCACAATTATTCAAAATTACTTAAAGCTTAGAGTTATCAAAGTATTACATCGTAAATAAATTTTTAAGAGATAGTATACTGGGAAAAAAAAGGAAAGAATAAAACCAAGAGAAAATAAGAATAATGAAAGAAAAAAAAAGAACTATTAAGAAGAGAAAGTTTTTCTGACGAAACAAGGGTATAAGCCGGCAATATTATATAGAACTAACTCACCTCTGGCAAAAGCCGGAAAGGTTGCTGAAACGGGGCAAGGAAGGATCTCCATGTCGTCCGTCTTGAAAATATCACAGAGCGCCTAGCACAGACAAATATATCACAATTGTATGGAGCGATGACACCCAAGGGACTGCCCTGACACTTCCCCTGTGGCTGTACGAGCTCAGTGAGAGATGATGCTCGGTTGGATGTCGGCGAGAGACTAGTTGGGACATCAGCTGGCCTCGGGAAGTAGAGCTCTGTCCCCACCACCTCTCCCTGGCTACCCCCACCACACCTTCCATCTACCCCTCCCACCGCTTTACCCTTCCCCTACCACCGCTTTTTTACCCCCTCCACCGCCTGGCCTACGTGAGCCGTGTCAGCTGGGGGCTCCACCGGGTCTCTGCTTCTCTTCTTTGCCTTATTTCATCATCCTAAACTCTTAGCCTCCTTCCGCACCTACCGGCCTCTAGAGAAAATATTTCGCTAATTAAAGTGTCCTAATAGAAAAAATAAATGGATACAAATATATTCATCATCTTTCCCTAGCCTATTTTATTTTATTTCCTTACATTAAACCGTACTTATTCGCTTCCAGGTCACATAGACCTTTCTAGAACACCTATACATACCTCACACGAATCCATATAATGATAAAAAACGAATCAAACTTTAATGACAAGACTTTTCATCAAATACTACACCATAATCAGCTACAAATTGCACTATGGAACCTGAATAAATAAATTGTAGATAAAATACTTATTACAACTTGTAAGACTAATACTACATCATCATGTATTTTTTGTTTTCAAAATCTTAATGATTTATATCAAACATATCTAATAAGAAAAATATTATGCTTCGTATACAGAAACCGTATATACACTTCATTGAATATTTCTCACTCATTACAATATAGTCAACTATTACAATAGACTCACGAGATAACTGAATGGGACAGCTGATTTAATACAAGTTAAAATTAGCACTATTGATGTCGAATTCATTATCAATATAATTCGAATAAGTATAAGTATAACATATTAAAACATATATACTTTTTTATCTATATACAATACATACTCTTTGAAATTAAATAAGGCAATATATTAAAACTGGTAATACATCGTTAACTACTTCAACATCAGATCTCCTACCTATGTCCTAAATTATGCCTTTGAATCAATCAAAAAATAATTTTTATTAGTTTCCACAAACAAAAAAAAAAAAAAAAAAAAAAAAAAAAAAATTGAACACAACATTACAAATGGAACACCAGTAAATGTCGACAACAGTTTAAGTTAAAACTACATTAAGTGAAAATTATCTGTATAAAAAAAAAAAAAAATCTTGTCCTAGTTCAGTAACACAAGCACGATCGATACCTCCTGACAATCCCTTAATTTAACACCTGAATAAATCAGCCTCTATAAGTTATAGATATAAATTAACCCTTAAATATCATACGGTTAGCAACCAATGAGTCATATCTTTTGGTTCGCGTTTACCTATTTATTAAGTGGCTCATTAATCAATATTTTAAATTGAAAAATATGAAATAAATTTGTAATAAAAAATAAATAAAAACTAGAAAGGAAGAAAAATATGTGACTTGACGGTTCGAAGACCAAAGTAACAAAACTTTGAACTTTGTACTCGTCATACAGAGATTCTTAAATGAAAAAATTCATAATTTTCATCTGGTAACTCAAGCCTTAAAAACATAAAAATACTGTTTTACATACAATTTGGAATAGTTCTAGACGATTCAGCTTAATTGCAAATATATAACCGTTTTTCCGACGAAGATAAAAAATAAAATGTTTTTTTTTCTCTTTTTTTTTTTACAAGTAGTACAGGGTCGGATATTTTAATTACTTCAATTCATTTATTTTTGTGTGTTCTTAATAAATGTAACAGCTAATATGCAACGCCCCGATTAACTTATCAGTTCAAACTCTAGAAGTAATAATACGTTGGCACTCTGTCCTGGCTACAAATAGCTTCTGAGACCCCTTTTTTAAACCGACATTTATAATTTTCGTATTTCGCAAAGGATTAAAAAAAAAAAAAGGTATTAATTATTAATAAATCTTATAAAATATGATGAGAAATAGTTTATAAAATGACGCAAATCTGATTAGATCTGGATATAAGGAAGGGTAGAGATACAAAATCCCTGGCAACTGCAACTTGCTTTTCCCTGAACTGTTTCAGGGTCTCCAATCCGTTGACCCCGCTCGCTCCCTAGCAAGTTCTCGTTCAGTATAGACGTTTTTATTACTAATTTATCAAAACGTATTATTATAGTTTGGTCTAAATAACATTATTTTTAATTTAAAAAAAGAAAAAGAAATAAAGTCCAACTTTGAACATATACCTTATAATAAAATTGTCAGTTCAGCATATTATGTATCCACATTAACTTTCATATTATTTAAGTTAACTAAGTTCATATAAGATTATAGTAAGGCATTATAATATTTAAGTCGATGTTGGACTATCAAACGTCGATATTTTAGAATAGTATATGACGATATTCAGTTCGATTTTTTAAGCAGAAAATGTCATCTTTCTTTAATTATAGTCATCCTAGTACATTAACTGAAAAAAAGAGTTTCGGCATACTCGTTTCTAGAGGGTAGGTTAACATTATAATTTTAAGAAAAAAAATTCTTTTTTTTTTTCTGATAGTTGGAAAAATATATAGTTCAGGGCATATGAAAGATTCGGAGCAATTAAATAAATAGGAAACACATGAAATGAGAGAGAGAAAAAAAAATTAGGTCAAATTATTTTATTTTTTTTATACGATGATAAAACTTCCGAAAAAATCCCAAAGCATTCATCAAAAAAAGGATGGAAAAAAAATTGAAAATTCAACATGTTCTAAAAATAGTAATTTAAAAATATTTACGTACGATTCGTTGAGGATGAGGATATAGAGGATTGGCGAAGAATTTCAAATATATTTTTCTTTTAATTTTTCTGCTCCTTGTTGCAAATATCAGATGCATCATAGATAATTTCACATAATAATATACGTGAATACGTGTGTGAAAAAACGAAGAACTACAACATATCTTTTGTGAGTAGGTCCCAAGGTCTTGCACAGGGCAAGCCCGAGACCGGACTGTTGCTTAGCCAGCCGGTTCGCGGCCTTCGGCTGTCTTCGGCTCTACTCGCCCGAAACCCGATCAACTTGCTGGGCCCTGTTCTTTTTTTTCTGTTTTCTTTTTGGTCCTCCCCTTTTTTTCTATTACTTAAGTCGGTTCCTTTTTTTTTGTCTCTCAGCTGGTTTGTTTTTCCCTCTGTATGTAATTAGCATACAAATAATAGTGCATAGTGATCACGAATTCTGCCAATGCGTGAAAACTACATTTGGCATAAGTTTCGTAAAAAAACAATAATAAATAAATATTATACTGATTACTAATACTATATCTGTGTATATGAAGAGTTAAAAAGATTAACTGGAATTATATTTTTTAAAATGTAATCGATCCCTTTATAAATATTAAAAAAACATTGAAACTATCACAGCAAAAATTAATTAAATAAATAATTAACATAACAATAATATTTCAAAAAATCATTATATCGTCTCATTACATTAAATGTTGGTTTGTATTTTTAAGATCATTTCAACCTGTCCAACTTTGCTAAACAAAATAGCGTCTAAGTTTAATTCCAATATTTGCAAGTTGTGAGGATTGACCTCCGAAATTGTTTTCGTAACTCAATCGACTTAATACTTGCACGAATGCACTTATATGGACAACAATATCTCGAGATATATTTATTTTATGAGAAGAACAATAATAATGTTGATCCCGAAAGTTCCTGTAAAGCTGTTAATATATACAGTTAACAGTAGTCGAGCCTGGACGGTTCTATTGCAGTTTTTATAAGCGATGAATCAGACGTCCGTTAAAAAAAAAACGAACGGAACGGAAACACTTTCTCTTTGATGGGCTTTTCACGAAACAAAACCCCGATCCGGCTTCATATATCTTTTTAATGTCGTCATTTATAACTGGCTCAGTGTTATTGCTTACAGTTGCTCCACATAATGGAAGATTATTTACAAAACAATAGAACATAATTAATTATTATTCCGCTATCTATGATTGTAAAAAAAATATATACTCTTGAGGGTTTAATATCTTAAAATCCAATACAAATGAACATAAAACAGCTATAAAAGAAAATTGAAGCCGTTCAGATTAACATAAGTTACATTAAAAGCGGCGACGGCAAACGTCAAGATATTATCTGTCGTGGTAAAATATTTTTTTTTTTATTCAGTTATTTTCATTTAATATTTGTTTTCCCTCATTTCATTAACGATTAATAGTTAAGTCAAAAATCCCAAAAATGTTATACATACTATTAAATGATTTTAAAAAATTGGTGTGCGCATCACACGCCTCTCTTTCATTTACATAAGTTGTTAAAACCACTTTTAAATAATATTTTGCTCTTTTTTCCTACAATTGATCATCAAATTCGTCCATCTTGTATATTTACCCGTTTTTTAACAATACTAACAACATTAAACGTTTAATTTTTTTCGAATCGTTAAAATAACAGGTACTTTAGAGAAACAAATAAAAAAACATTTAAACCCGGTCAGACTATTCCAATCAGATTGAAACATACACGATATTAAAGCTCGTTAAATTATTCTCCTATATAGCGAGTTGTATCAGCATCATTCAACAAGCTCTTTTTGAGAAAATCGTAAAAAAGTGCTAAATGCATGGTAATAATCTCTTTATAGTTACCCGCTTTTGTTGAAAAACTTTAATTCGAAAATTGTGAAGATTGAAATACTTTCCCTTACTTATATATATCATATATAGGTAAGTAAAAGTAATAACAATGAATCAATTCAACCGTTGTAAAGAATCCTAATAATAATTATAAATATAATAAGTAATATAATAATTAATGTAATTCCAATTTTATATTTAATATCAATGTAAATTATTTTTTTAGTGATAAAATACATAAAATAGGACTTAATAAAAAATTATTATTATTTATTTTTATTACTCACACCAGTGACGCTTGTGATATATCTCATGTACATAAGGTAGTTTCATAACTATCTTATGTATATGAAATACTAAAATAAGATTTTATTCTGAAGTTCTGTTCACTAACTTCATAGTAAATAGGAGTATTTTTTCAGTAACGTTTTCAATAAACTTGTTACTTCCGTAATACGAAATTAATATGACGAATTAGGTTTTGCAATATGTTTGCGTATTGCGTAAAAAATTTTCCGTTTGTGAATGAACGTATAAAATGTTTAAGGTCAATAGGTGATTAAATAATAAGATTAAAAATGAAATAACGTCAAGTCATCAAGAGCCCTCGAATTGACTGCCTAACGGTTTTTCCCCATTGAATGGCCACCAGGTACCCTATTCAAGGAGGCTGGGTGTGCCCTATGAGGGTCATTAACAATTGTATCTCCATATCAGTAGTTATTAAAATATAGTTTATTTTATTTATGTTAGTCATGCTTCTATATTTCAGAAAAAAAAATTGGAGCGAGCAACACACGACTTTCACTTGCCTCGGTGGATAAATTCCATTTAAGAACTATTAAATAAAGTTAGAGTTAAAAATAATGTTTTTAGTTTTGTTGGGAAAATATGCTTTAGATTAAATTATATAAAATTGTTACGTACAATAACCACATAAATTAATGTTCTATTCGTCACTTTACATTACCTTCCACTACGTTGTAAATAAGGTAATATATTTTCTAAAATAATTAGCTTTCTAACGGTATATTAGACATTTGTATTACTATTCTTATGTTTAAAAAAAATAAATTACCTAATTAAATATTTTTGCACTTTTATCTTTTAGTTGGTCTTCAAATTTGATTTTTAACCGTTTTCAATCAATTGTTATAAAATTATATGTTACAATTTATTGGAATACACAAAATTAAAGGTACCTAATTATAATAATAATAAAGAAACCTACATGATATTTAAGCATATTTAATTTTATACCGATATAACGAGTTTAAACAAAATCGCAAAAAGGTGCAAAATGCATGGTATATTAAGTAACACTTTGCGTCAGCCGATCGTAGTAAAAAAGTTGCTCTAATATCGCAGGCGTATAGTTGTCTCAAATATAAAATTTCAGTTTCGTACGACTTTTCCTTTTCGTGCCATATTACACACCAACACACACACACACACACACACACATACCCATATCATTTTGCTGGACTTGGTCATTTGGACTCAAAACGGTGTAATGTATTTCCAGTGATAATTGGAAATCGGAAATGTTCACGATTGCAATATTTTCTCTTACTATATATATTTGATGTATATATAAAAGAAAAAAAAAACAAAAAAAAAACCTGAACTTCATAAATTAATTCATAAATCAACAGCCCGAGAGTTTATAATGAGGAGATATACTATTTTTCGACTCAATAAAGTATCTTCGTAACCTACTATTCCGACTTGGACACTAGCGCCCCCACCGAAGAGGTGGCAGAAAATAGTACCTAGTATCTACTCTAGTTCATCTGAACTCACATCAGCACATCAGAACTCTACTCTAAATGTATATAAATTAGATAGGATTAATCCATATTTATAAAAGAAAGTATTATTTCACTAAATTATCTGGTCATCGCAGTATCTCAGAATAAGTAAGGTTGGGAAGAGGATATTTTCTAGTGGATATTCTACTTACAGTTTAGATGCACAGTAATCCTGAGTTTGGAAAAACATTGTTTAAAGTGGATGAAAATTTAAAAAAATGTTAAACATATATCATATAACTGTAAAATCATACATATCCTGAATAATAACAACTCATATCACTGATAATCGAGTTTCTAACTGCATTGAAGCAAAATCATCTCAAAACGACCAAAGATAAAATGTACCTATTAATTCATAACAAATATGTTTAAACATCCATGTTTCTCGTGTATTTTCCATAGTTGGTTGTTTTTACTTTTATTGGCATAAAACATCGCGGTCATCAATATCAAATGAACAATATATTAAGTTAATTTGGAATAAATAAATTTCTTTAAGGTTCAAAAAGGTTATTAGGTTTTTAAAATGATTTTAAACGGTTAAAAAAATATTCGGCTTCTATTAAATAGATCATATTTCTGAAACATATCACCTTGTTTTTATAAGGCGAAATATTTCACCCACGAAGGGGATACATTCACCTTTACGTTGCAAATGAGTTGTGAATATATACAAATATTATGCTTGATTGCTAATTGAGTTATTAGGGGTAAACCAGCTTTTACTGGTATGTTATCGAAAATTTGATAGAATAATACTAATATCTGGTAATAAACAATAACAATTTATACGTTGGACATGACAACATACTGCAAATTAACAGAAAATGAAATATTTCAATGAGAAGCTAAGTATAACAGCCGGCTTGTACTAAGAACAATATAGAAATCTGGTGTGCCACAATTTAAAACTTTTCTTGAAATCTCTTTTTTCAGACAAGTCATACGGATCTTAACATTCTTTAGAAAGTACCCCATGGATTTCGCTACTGTTTTAAATATATTCATAATCCAGTGTTCTCAATAAAAATAGATCACTTGAGTAGCTTCAATAAAAAAAAAAAAAAAAAAATTGTTTGGTGCAAGTGATATGTAGATTTTTACACCTACAATATTCAATGAAATTAATTATTTTTTAATTAATATAACATTAATTAATTAATGTAATAATCTAGAAATGTATCGCCCTAAAACACCTTACCTACCTCAATGAAATTAATGATTTCTTTTTAAATAACTCTCAATACAAAATTTTAAACTTTTTTTAACTTTTCCTAACCCCCCCTTTTTTTTTTTTTTGCAAGCCCTTCCATTTATTAATATAATTAAGGGTTGTTACAGCTCGAGAAAAAAAAAAAAAAAGTTGTTAAGAGCTTATTTAATCCGGATGGAGTTAATCTTTTTTTTTTTTTTTGATTGGTTGTGAAAACTAGAGAATTTAGCATATTATATTTAGAAATATGCTTTTCCCAGGGTTACTGATAAGATAATCGGTAATAATTTATTTAAACCTTTACCAAGTTGTATCAAATTAAAAAAAAAAAAAAAGATTTAACAAGATAAAACCGTCGGTGGACCTAAGTGACACTTGGTATATAGTGTACGTGGAGCCCCGGTTTTTGAATCATTACTCATCCCAACTTACACCGCTGAACAACTTTTTTTTTTTTTTAAAGATAACATTCATTTTAAAAATAGAGGATAAGGAAAAAAGCAATATTTTTGACATTATCGCCCTTCTTATGGTTTATCACGTCGTAAATGAGGCCCGGTTCGTGACTAAGTGTAATGGCAAAGGATAGCGAATGGAGTGAGTCATCAAACGAATGCAAAAATAAATTTTATTTAGTGCCTTTTCTCTCCACACAAAACGGTAAAACATTAATAGGCCATTTTATGTGTTGTTTTTGATTATGTTTAAACTGAGCTGTAATGTGTTGAAAAAATCTGGTGCGCGCACGACGTTCACTTACCTGTATTGATAAAATCAATTTCAGAACTATAAAATAGAGTTGGAAAGCTTTTAAAGTATTATATTCAGTTTCGTTGGAAACATAATTTAGATTAAATAATATAACAATATAAAATTATAATGCAAAATAATTAAAGAACTTTATGCCCTACTAGTAGCTCTGAATTACCTTTTACAACTTTTTAAATGAGATATCATTTTTTCAACTCTTCAGAATTCCAACGGTATATTACACAAATATATTACTATTCTTAGGTTTGGAAAAAAAAAATTACATACAAATATATTTTTCCTCTTTTCTCCTTTAGTTTTAATTGTATATTTAACCTTTTAGTTTTTTTATCAATACTAATAAAATAATATGGCTATTTTTTTAGAATCTACAGAATTAAAAGTACTTTAGAGGAAGAAAATTTCAAGACTTTTTCAATCGGAATCGTTTGATCCGTTTTCGAGAAAATCGTAAAATAATGCAAAATGATTGGTAAAAGTGACTCTTCTGGTTGGCCGATTTTGATAAAATAGTTGCTGTAACATTGCAGGCATATACGCTCCTTAAATATGAAATTTCAATTTCAACTTATAGTTTTCGAGTTGGACTTACCACACACACCTTTTCGCGGGACTTAGTCATTTGGACTCAGTTGATCCTAAAACGTTAAAACTCGGAACTCGAAAAAAAAAAAAAAAAAGATCGCAATACTTTAACATACTACATATTACATTTATTGGTAATTGAAAGTAAAAGCACTGTTTTCTGCCAGCTTACAAAGCACGTCAGAGCTTTTTAAATTAAAATTATCATTCGCGTGTTCGCGATTGTTGATTAATTGAATTTTTCGAAATGGGTAAGTAATTCGGAATTTTTTGACAATATATAAATTTGATAATACATAGTTTTAAAAAAATATTAAATATAAGAAAAAATTATACCGGTTATAGTTGACCGTTGAGACTTCATGATGGAGAAGTTTTGTTATTGGAGTGGTTATCAAGAAATAACACACTAATAAGGAACACTTATTACATTTTGGTGCCGACGTTTCAGCCTATATTGTGGGCTTTCATCGGGGTAAAGAAAAACGATATAGCAAACCCTCAGCCATCATCTACTTAAAAAATAATGAGCTTTCGAGATGAAGAATTTGATATTACCCGAATTTATTAAAAATCTCTTTTCTTCGAATTTCCTTTTCCTCTATCGTTATTTAATAATCACACGATTTTTTTTTTTTTACTCAAGCCATTAAACCTAAGTCTTATTTTATATTGCATAATATGAATAAATTTTAAACTTTAATACTAGTAAAAAAAAAAAAAAAAGAATGGAAAAACAACGATATGGTTCTTAGTTTAGTGAAGCACTGCCTAATCACAGTATTACAGCTTTTTTTTTTTTTTTTTTTCTTTCTTAAGAGCAATTTAGATTAAGAAGAATAAAAAAAAGTCAATTCATCATCATTTAGGAGTATTAAGTGAAGTACACTGATAACAATCTCAACAAGATCGTTTTCAAATCTCTTATCGAAGATTTATTAAGATTAATTATCTTTATGGTATAAAAATTAATTTATACAACCGTATCTAAACTTCATGTAATTATTATAAACTAGCTGTTGCCAGCGACTTCTTCCGCGCAAATTTCTGTTATTATAATCGGGATTTAGAAGTTTTTAAAAGAATATATTTTAATGAACTTCTTTATAAATGATATTTTGAGTTTTATTCTCTTGTGGTAGAAGAACGTACTGATTTTCTTCGCAACCCGATCTTGACAATGCGACATATACAGAGAGTTTCGAAAGTATTCGGAATTCACTATCATTATGTAATTTACTTGCTTTTGACTTATTATTTATGTTTTTAAAGATTTGTTACTCACTTTACAATGTTAAGAGGAAGGTATACATTAGACAAACCCAAAAATCACGACAATAGTCATTTTATATTTAACGGTTTTAACGTTAATTTACGAAAAATATAAAAATAGGAGTGTCAAAAGTATTCGGAATTAAGTGGTTTCCTATTTGAAATTTAGTGAGAATTCGAACATTTGAAACCATTAAACAACAGGATTTCCGATTCAAACAACGAAAATTCCGAATACTTTCGACACTGAATGATCTGGTAATTTTACAAAATTAATTGTTTAATCTAAAAAAAAAAATAAACATTTCAGTTACCTGGTTAGTCATTTTCCTTTATGGAAGTCTCTTTTAAAGATTTATGGATTAAAAAGGATTGTATAAATTAATATTTTTGAAATATACTTATTAAATGAAAAGAAATAGGGATTCCGAATACTTTTGACACTCACTGTAGTTGTCAGTGTGAAAAGCATTCTTGACGTAAATCGATTCCTATCCCCTGTGATTTATTAATTGTTACGACAAAATATAATTCAACGGAAAATTATATTTTATTTTTTTTTTTTTTTTTTTTTTTTTTTATTGAGAAATATTACAATCTGTTTCAGAATGAACAATAGTAATAGAGATATAGGACCACATTCATACAATATATACAGTAAATAACGATAAAGTCAAATTACATAAAATAGAAAAAAGAAATCATTTATATGTACAATAAAATATAACAAAATAAAAAAAAACAACAACAACCTATAATTGAAATAAATACAAAGTTGGCAAATAAATAAAAATCATACAAACAAACATAACTATATATATTATTTTAAAATTTAAAGGTAAATCATTGGGATGCGAGGTCAATTTCCTCCGTTTTTCCCACATTTTTCACTGATTCTTCACTCCTATTGGTCGCAGCGTGATGCTGTATAGCCTATAGCCTTCCTCGATAAATGGACTATCCAACACAAAAAGACTTTTTCAATACGAAACCCGAAGTTTTTGAGATTAGCGTTCAAACAAACAAACTCTTCAGCTTTATAATATTAGTATAGATAAACTTCAGATAATTAGAAAATATTCTAGTTAGAAGTCTTAAATATTTCCTTTTAAACTTTTTTATTTTAATCTTGTTGTTGTTGATCCAGTGTTGTTTAAAGCATATTGCATATTAAATAGCTGACCGCGAAATGAATCTGTATATGTAGGATGGGATGGTTCGAGTGGCGGTAAAAAAATATTAGAAAATAGTGAAAACTATTTATTATCCAACATTTCAACGGGTATTCATTAGGAATCATAGGAAAGAGTCCAGAGGAAACTGCTCAAAATAAATTAGAAAATATTAAAAAAATATATATATTTTTTTAATAATATATTTATTGATATTTACAACTATATAATAAAATAAATCTACTTTCAATTCACAAACACGAAGAGTATAAATTATAGTTTATACGTATAAATAATAGTTATACAAATATTTAGGTTTCTGATATATTAATGAAAAGGGATTGTTCTAGTTTGAATATATAAAAATTACATCTAGTAAATGTGATACAAGAATACTGTCATGATTCGCATGAGAGATATTACTCATTGGCAGCTCTCTAAAAACTATGCTAAACTAGAAGTTCTCGGGGCCATCTCCTTTTAGACCCCTCGAAGGATTATCAGGGATTGTAGAGATTACAAGGTTTGAAACCAGTGGTTTAATGTGGTAATGGAGTTTGTCATGAAAGGATTGTTACAAGTCAGTAGCGTAGGGAACATTTTGTGCGACAAATAAGGAGCATCGAAGATTTTGGATTGTAAAGATTGGAGACGGGAAGAATTTGATGGTTTAGTAGATCCCCAAAGCTCTACTCCTTAAGTCTATATCGGCCTTAAGATAGTCATGTAGATGAGTCTTTAGTTATTAAGCGGAAGGTTTGAGAGTTTATCTAGTAGGTGTTGAAGTAGTCGAAAACGTCGGGTAGTCCTAGATATCATATATGTACAAACAGGGACAAGCGAAGTGTTATTAAAGGATATTGTAGGGCTTATACGTTTACGGCGAAGGGCGAATGAAGGTTATTTGGTGGGATTTAAAAAACTATTTGCTATCCAACGTTTCAGCTCACGCTGTGGGTCTTCATCAGGGTTTCCAAGCGAGAGTCACGAAGGAACTATCATGTTGTTTTGTCTGGATGGACTGTTGCCTTTAAGCCCTGATGAAGACCCGCAACGTGGGTCAAAACGTTGAACAATAAATAATTTTTCACTATTTTCTAATATTTTTTTACGGCCACCCGAACTATCTCATCCTTCATATATCCTCCGGTCAACTATTTAATATTGAATATTTTAAACTATAAAGTTAGTCACATTTCAACTTCAGGAATTTTCGGGGCTAAAAATAACATTTGACTCATTTGTCAATATTCTGAGAGCTCTAAGCAAATAATTTGTCAGGTGCTGCATACCATGTAATCGATTATCAAATTCTTACATAATGATTTTTAACAGTAAAATATCAATAAATCAGAGATAAAAAAAGGTCTTAAGAATTCATAGATAAAATAAGAAACGTACACAAAATAAAATTTGAAGCCATAATATCATATTAAAATATTTATATAAACATAGATTATTTGATATTAATTATAATTAAATGAATTTTAAAAATCAAATCTAGGAATAAATAAGTAGTGAGGCTCACTTAGACGAATTTAAAAGTGATTTTAAAATCGTTATAGATAATTTAATCCCTATAATATTTTATAATTATTGTTAGAAATAATAATAGCTTTATTCATAATGCTGTAAGTTTTAAATTTTGTAATATATTATGGAACAGGATATCGGCATGAGGAATTCTCGCTCTATTCTATAATTTATTTAAACATGACATTAATCATATTTAATTTTTTTTTTTTTTTTTAGAAAAACAAAATTCAAGCTGGGACAATGAAGTGTTTATTGTTAATTGGAAAATAAAGAAAGAACTCGGACCGTATATAAAATGAAAAAAATAAATAAATAAAGAGTTAATAAAACGTAGGAAAAATAGGTTGATATTTATTTTATTTTGTTAGTTTACTTATTCGTACTTTTTATCGATTCATTTTATTTCTTTATTCGTTATTTTATTTGTATGTTTGGAATATATGGCATTAATACTTGCTTCGCACTTGAGAGAGGAATATTGTATATATTTAAATTAATAAGAAAACAAACATGGTAAATTAAAAAAAAAAATTAAAGTTTAAATATTCTACGAAATAGTTAAATTCGTCTTTTAGTTGCTGGCACAACAGCCTTCTTTGCGAATTTAAATCCGGCAGATTGCTCTAGGAGTCAAAATTCCTTGGTTATGCCGTGTTTCGGAGGGAACGTAAAATGGTAGTCCAGATCCTGTATGATGTCAGTTGCTCGTTAAAGATCCCTATTCTAATTAAACTGCTAAATTTATGACTCCTAGTGTAGCATCGTCCGCATAAAGATCCGTTAAATGAATAAAAAAACCTGAAGTTGGATGAGGTTCGAAGTACCTCTTTGTTATGAAATCAGATTACAACAAACCAAAAATGAAACGTTCAAATGAAAAATTAAGACTGTAGCGAATTATAAACCAAGGTTTCTTTAAGTTCAACATAAGATTAGTGGGGAGGTATGAATTCAGCTCCCATGAACTCAGATTATAATAAACCATAAATAAATAAAATTAGTTTTAATAAATTAATATTAAGACGGTTCAGAAAGTTATTTGGTGAAAAGAATCATGCAATAAAAAAAACGCACTTACCTGGAATCCGTTAAACAATCTAACTGTTTTAATAATAATTACGAGAATTTCACACATATTACTGGTTCGAATGTTCTTTTAACACTAATGGAAATTTTTATAATAGTAATAATCCTTCGAGGCAACAAATTTTCGACGCATAATGAAGTCACTTGAGAGGGATATGCACATTTGCATTCATAGGATGTTGCAGCCTGCGTTGGGCGATATAGGCCCCTTTGTATGCAAAAACCTCATCAATATGCTCGAGTTGCCTTTAAAGATTACTGTACTCGCTGGACGATACTATTCACCAAGACATATCGGCTCAAAACCTCTTGAATAAATAACGATAGAGAGTTCTTAAGTAACTGAACTTTCAAATGACAGGTTGTAAGAGGGATCATACACTCATTCGGAACTACATTTTAAAAATTTAAGTTTGAATTTTTATAATAATCAGTCGAAAAGTCTTTAAAAGTTGTATGTAAGCCGGTGTTTCAGTTCATATGAGGAGGCTATCAATAGGACCAACGTTGATTTTATTTATCATATGTACATACATACAGATCTCAAACGCGATCACCCAACTCATTCATTTTCCTCTCTCTATGAATAAATTTTATCATTACTTATTCATAAGAAATGAGTAATAATTTTGGTTTAAATAACCGTAAACGAATGATTCCATGCCATTATAATAAAAAGAAACACTAAAATAAACAATCATCACGTCAGACATTCTTATTTTTTTCAGGGTTGCGACAGCCCGTTAAGGCCCTTGCCCGCGCAGTGTAACCTCCTAGAATACTACACTAACGATTCTCTATGATTAGTTATAAAGAAGGGTCGCCATTCTCTAAGCCTGTTTTGGTTCGTTTCCACCAGTTGGCTGACGGGCCTGAAATACACGGAGGGGAGGGTTAGCAGACTGTAAGCGAACGTTGTGGCTGTCTTTAAGATTATAAATGCTTAGAATACATAAATAAGATGTGGTCATCAGGAACTATCAAATGGTAATGAAGAGTTCGGCATAAACCAGAAAATAGTTAACTTAAAAGCAACAAAAAGTATTCTACTTGTAGTCTAGTAATAGAAAAAGAAAAATATGAACCCTTTGGAATGATAATTAATAATAAATCATTATTACCATAATATCTGACACAGCAAACTTTGTTCTGCTATTTAGATTAGGTTCTACCTGTTTACGGTTTTATCAAAAACGAAGTAAACTTTAATTGGCTTTAATATCACGTAGACTTCATTCTGATTGGAATAGTTTAACAGGGCTTGGACGCAGATAATTTAAGTTTCATCCCTTAAAGTATCTTTAATGTAGTCGATATAAAAACAATTAACCATAGCATCTTATTGGGATTGATAGAAAGCGGCTAAATATAAAAGTTGAAAGAATTTGATGACCAATAAGAAAAGCTCAAAAAAAGTTTTTAATGTATTTTTTTATTATTTAAAAAAAAGGAATATAGCTGTATTTTTTTTAATGATAAGATAAGTATTTGATTGTCAATTAAAGCTACATAAAACTTAATGTTACTAGATATAATGATTTTTTGAGCCAGATGGGCTATTTTACACTCTACATGTAAGCAATTAATAGAATATTAAGTTATAATTTAACAAATAAAAAAAATAATAGAGGGAAAATTAACAAAAAAAAAACCTAAAGAGACAGACATAAACAAAAAGATATAAACAAATAATTAAATATAAAAATTATAAATAATAAAAATAAATCATTACTACTATAGAACAATATTTTTTAGCCGATTATACTAATACATTTTATACATAAAATCAGCTTTGGAATAATTTACAATGTCCCTAATTTGGTCGTGCTCACTGTTTTCACAAGCTTTGAGAAAATCTGTAGTTAACTTGTAAATGAAAGTTGATATGCTAAGCACATTCAAACAGTACAGGTTGAAAATTTCGGGTTACATATATTATTTGATAAAAAATAGAAGAAAGAAAAAATTATTAAAAAAAAAAAAAAATTCAGGACAAAAATACCTGAATCTCCCAGCAGTATGAAATATACTTTAGAAACTACCAAATATTCATAAAAAATCCACACAAAGCTGTCGCCCCGTTTCGGAGGAGCACGAACACAAACACAGGTACAAAACATTTCTAATTCAATTACTTCAAATTTTGCAAATTATAATACCTTAATGAGTAACGAACAAATATATCATGGAATGCTTCGTTGCAAGCCCCCCTCGAACATCAAACAACATGAGAAACGTGTCTCTTTCCCAAGCAATAGACTCAATTTCAATCCAAGCGTATGACAAGGGGATGTCAAATACCGTTTAATTCAACCCCTGTATTTACAACTGACCACCCGATTTACCAGACCAGCGCAGATGGTAAAACGTATGTAGATTTCAAGCCTCTAACTCTTTTAAATATCTACTTTACAGATCGAAGAGTGCCTAAAAAATGTTTTTCTTTACTCATTATTAAACATTGAGAAGTTCGTAAAATTTAAAAATAAAACACAATTCAAGTACAGTAAGAAATAAAAATGAGTGAAACCATTAAATAATTAATTAAATGGAATTTCTATAGAAAGATATGATTTATTAAAAAATCTATTATATTATTATCTAAAATAATCAGTTAGTTTTATCGACTTTTCATCATACTCTATTAACTTTTAAAAGCTTGTGTATAAGATAATATTTTTTCTAAAATCTTTAGCTTTCGAACGGTATAACATACATGTATATTATTGTTTTTATGTTCAAAAACAAAAAATTGTATTAAAAAATATTTTTTCAGTTTTCTCCTTTAGTTGTTTTTCAAATTAGCACGACTTACATATTTAGCTGTCATTTGTCAGTACTAACAAGATAATATGGTAATTTTTATAGAATCTACAAAATTAAAGGTACTTTAGAGGAAGAAAATTTAAACTGTCGGCATTTAAGCCCTGGCAGACTCTTTTAATTAGAATGAAACATACATGTTGTTGAAGCCTATTAAATTTTACATTGATTTAGCGAGTTTAATCAAAATCATCGGAACGGTTTTCGAGAAAATCGAAGAAAGGTGCGAAATGCATGGTATAAAGTGGCTCTTCTGGTAAGCCCATTTTGATGAAAAACGTTTTGTAACGTCTCGGGTGTATATTTGTCTTAAATATGATTTTCAGTTTCATAGGAATTTTCGTTTCCGCCCGGGAGTTACCACACATACACACACACACACACACAGACCTTTTTGCGGGACTTGGTTATTTGGACTCAGGGGACCCTAAAACATGTATTTTCGTTGAAAACTGGATTTTCACGATCGCAATATTTTCCCTTACTATATATAGTAAGTGAAAGTAAAAAAAAAAAACTATATGACTTTTATTAAATAATCTTTATAGACACCGTAAAATAAAATTTTATTATTATACAATTCCTCTAACTCAGAAGTAAACAAAACATTGAATACACTATTATTATAATTTTAATCTCATCAAATAACCTTCGTCGTAAACCAATGACATCCTGCCCTGCAGTATCCTTTAATGACACTCCACTAGTTCTTATTGAACAGATTCGATACCTAGGACCCCACCTTTACAAAGGTCTAACTTAAAATCCCTATACAAGACGTAACGACTAGAAATAGTCAGACGTTTTCGACTACTTCAACACTTACTGCAAAAACGTTCAAACCTTCCACTGAATTACAAAAGACTCATTTACATGACCATCATAAGACAAAGCTATGGAGCTGTGCTAAACCGTCGAATTCTTCTCGTATCCAATCCTTACAATCCAAAATCCTTAACGCTCCTTACTTCGTCACGAATAAATTCACCCATAAAGACCTCAATCTTCAATATGTTACTGAATCAGCCCTCCGAAGCGTCTGAAAAGAAGATGGCCCCGAGACCTTCTAGTTTAGAATATTTTTAAAGTGCTGCCAATGGGAAGCATCTCTACATGAATTTCATGTCAGTTTACAATGTCCATCACATTTATTTGATGTACATAATACAGTTGTAACTATCAATAAATATGTTTAAAAAAAAACTCTTTTAATACCACCTTAAATTGTTCATTCTCGTACATATGTTGCCTTGTACACTTATTGCCTTTCTTTTGTTTAATCTTTAGTTCTGACGATGACCAGCAATGAGGGTCAAAACGTTGGAAAAACAATAAATAGTAGATTATTTTATTATTTTTCTTTCACTGACCGCCACGCGGACTAATTTCCTTCTCGATATCTTACTAACTAACATATTCCACACAAGTCAGCTTATGTACTTGTTTGTTTCCATATTTTATTAATCTTATCATATATAATTTTTATATTAGTCTAATTTTTAATGTTTTTTAAAATGATTTCGCCCAGATGAAGGTCAACACAAATATTGTGGTTCTCGAAAATTAATTTTCGCGGACTCCTTCATCCAATCATTTCAATGGAACGGAACCCCAATTTCTAAAAATATAAATTCTAAATATAAGACATGTATATATTTAGATTTTCAGTGAGCTATGCCGTTTAATTCATATTAAATACCACTAGTGCCTCAGTGGCCAGAGAAATGGCCGAATAGGGGAATTGGATAAGAAGAAAAATGAACCAGGTTCTAGGAGTTTATTAATTCAATCAGCAAAACATTGAATGACTAAAATTTAAAACTAATACAAGACAGGTATTAATTCAAATAATTTTAAAGAAATCAAATATAGTTCACTCTTTTAAGCGATGTTACAGCTATCTTTAAAGCTCATTATTTTCGACATGTTAAAATTGCCCAATTTTAAGATTGTACAAAAGCAGAGGCTCATCAATGATAACTAGTAATTTTATCAATAAGAACGTTGAATTTGTCTTTGAAAACACAGTTAGATCAAAAGCCGAGGCTTAAAAAATATTTTTAATTAATTTAAAATTATTTCCCAAAGACATCGCGTGGACCATCTCTTGGGAACCAAGAAGTGACCTTATTAAGTGTAATTAATTTGATAACTGCACAACTAACCAGAGCCTACATTAATTTATTTTACGGTCTACAATTCCTCCGTCATTATTTATCTTTATTTTCCATATTTATTTATTTTTTTTTTATTTATTTTTTTTGAGAGAGAAGAAGAAAAGGGAAGGGGTGGATCGGCCCCTAATGCCCACTAGTGTCTAAAACCTGTGCTCACATTTTAATTTGGCGCTTCACTGCGAGGAAATCGGTAGATGAAAATTAGTGAGCTCTGGTGACAGGTAATGTTCACTCTCACATACTTTCAACGTACATAAAAAATATTCAATTACCGCATTTTCTATAAAACTTCGTCATTTATTTTTTAAATATTTTATTATTGTTATCGTCAGAAGGATAATGGCAGGTAAACCACGTGACCCCAACAGCATAGAGGGGTCCAGATTTGCTTAGAGGCTCAGGAACTTTCTGGACAATTCTCGAAGTGCCTAGAACGACCCATTCGCCTCCTTGCATTTACCTGCCCACCTTCTTTTTTCCAGACTCTTCTATAGGAGTATAAATACAATTCCAATACGACACGCCTTAGAGTCAGTCTTAATCTAGCTTAACAAGGTGATGATCAGGGAACTGTGACAGTAAACATTTCGTGACAGTGTTGTAAAACAGTGTGAGTAAGTGTTGTGATAACCGGTCCGTGGGTTATTAGAAAACTGTAGGTTATAATTTATTGTAAGTTTTAGTATAATTCTAGTAGATTGTATAAATTCATGTAAGTAGTTTAGCTGTTAGTAATATCTGATTTTATTTGTAGAGACTTAAGTAGTTAAATAGAAATAGGCCTAGATTAAATCTTAATACAATTATTGTTGTTGTATATTTAGTTAAGTTTATAATTTCTTTGTATTTAATAAATAAAAAAATCTGGTGCGGGCAACACACGACTTTCACTTACCTCGATTTTTAAAATCAATGAAAGAATTTTCAACAGTTAGTGATAAAAATACGTGAAACTATTGAGGAATTATTCAAATTAAATTTCTATAGAAACATGTGTTTCATTAAAAAATCTATTATATTATTATCTAAAATAATCAGTTAGTTTTATGTTCATTTCATCACTCTCTATTAACTTTTAAAAGCTTGTATATGAGATGACATTTTTTCTAAAATCTTTAGCTTTCCAACAGTATATCATACATGTATATTACTGCTCTTATGTTCAAAAACGAAAAATTGCATTAAAAAAATATATTTTCTGTTTTCTCCTTTAGTTGGGTATCGAATTTATTCAATTTATATATTTACCTGTTTTTCATCAGCTTTAACAAGATAATCTAGTTATTATTATTGAATCTACAAAATTAAAGGTACTTTAGGGTAAGAAATTTCAAATATCGGCATTTAAGCCCTGACAGACCATTTTCATCCAAATAAAACCTACATGATATTAAAGCCCATTAAATTTTACATCGATATAGCGAGTTTAATCAAATCGTCGGAACCGTTTTCGAGAAAATCGAAAAAAGGTGCAAAATGCATGGTATAAAGTGCCTCTTATGGTAAGCTCATTTTGATGAAAAAAGTTTTGTCACTTCTCGGGCGTATGGTTGTTTTAAAACACACACAGACCTTTTTGCGGGACTTGGTTATTTGGACTCAGGGGACCCTAAAACGTGTATTTCCGTTGAAAACTGGAATTCGAAAATTTTCACGATCGCAATACTTCCCCTTACAATATATATTAAGTGAAAGTAAAAAACATGTTTTCATAATGTGCACACTACACTTGTTTTGATATAAAATATTCATCTAGTTTTTCGTCCTAATATATATAATATATAATGATATTATAGAATTAAAAAAAAAAGTAATATTTGATGTTATTATCCGTATTTATTTTTATTATTATTTTTTGTTATAAAAATATGCCTTCCTCTAATCCCGCTACTTTCGTGATCTCTCGCAACACGTCGCTCTCACGAATTTTCACCTCAATCTTTCCTTAAGGAGTAGCGCGGCCTTAATTTAAAAATGCGGCATGCTTGGATCACTTAGTTACAAAAAAAAAGTGGTAGATACAGCACATTAGAGCGACAGTTTTTCACAGGTTTCAGACGCTAATCTACTGCCCTCTTCTGGATACGAACATGAACATAATATTGTTTCAAAAGTCCTTGTGAACATTACATGTATCGTGTAGGTTAATGACATCCGAGTTTCGTTTTCATTGTTTAATATTCTAGCGAATAACGAGTTCTGGCTTTGCAAAAATGAATAGTCATATCATTTTGGTTTTATTTTAATAAGATGACAGAAAAATAAAATAAAACAAGACTATTAAGCATTAATTTCAATATAACATCTCAAATAACCTCAATTAACCGCAGATGAAATCCTCTGTGGGAGTGGTTCTGTAAAGTGAGTGATTCTCTTTTTGTTGCGTCACTTCCTCAGGGACCTGCCTTCGCCAACGTATAAATCTTATCAACCTTCGAAAAAGCGAGATTTATTTTAAACCAATTTTTATCAATCCACAACTATTTTTTCCTTGATATGTTTTTTTAATACGGAATTAATAGAATTTAGAGCAACAGGATATGTGAGAAAAATAAAATAATCCTCTTTATGTAATTGAGGATTGGAAAAAAAAAAAAATAAATAAAAAAAATAGGTTATCATAGGGACTACCGATAGGAGTAAAAACTCTAAAATATATTCCACCAAAGTCCAGATCTATTATTGATACTCAAAGTAATAATTTTATCATTTTCTTTATGGTTTTTATAAAATAAAAAAAATAAATATGTCGCGAACTCAACATTAGTTACAGCTTAGTTAAATTAAATAACAGTTAAAACTTAATATTATTTGTAAATACTGTTAGTATTCATATAAATTTCAATCATCATTATTCTCATTAATTTCAAAAAAACTTAAATTATTCTCGTTTCAACGATTTCATTATATTATAGAAAGGATACGATGGGTCCATGATAACTGAAGTATGAAACGAAAATGTCTGGCTAAAATATATGTTAATAGCGTTTAAAACTGCATTTATCGTCGTTTTATATTTGTTTTTAATATATTACTCATCATTGGACACAGTTACACCTAATGTTTTATTCAAATTTCAAAAGTGGATCTTTATCATCTGCAAAATAAGTATCGAATTTAACTTAGAGGGATAGGGATCACTTGTAGCTGGGTGGCTAGCGTAACAGCCTTCCATGCTAAAGGTCAGGGATTCAAATCCGCAGGTGGTCCGAGGATTTTTTAATGGGAGTAAAAAATCCTTAGTTACGCCGTCCTTCGGAGGGGACATTAAATGGTCGTCCCGAGCCTGTGCGATGTCAGGTACTCGTTAAAGATCCCTATCCTAATAAAACCTGGATAGGCAAAATTTAGGACTCCCACTGTAGCATCGTCCGATTAGCCATAGTAGCATAAAGTGACGTTAAATAAATAAACAAACAACTTAGAGGGATACATTTTATTGAAGAAGCGATGCTGCCTAACTTAGTTGGGTTGCTATTTACACAGCATCCTTTTTTTCCTTAATAGACAATTTTTAATATAAAAATCTCAATACGCAATATACAAAAAACAACAGATTAATATTTTTTTTTCTTTTAACATTTTTTTTTTCTTTCTTCTTTCTAATCATTACATTTCTTAACATTTTTGTTTAAACCATTATTATATATCACACACACAAAAATTTGGTGAGCGCAACACACTACTTTCACTTTACATCCGTTGTTAAAATTAATTTAACAGTTTCTAAATGCAATGAAAAAGCGATGAAAAAAGATTAAAGAATTAATAGAACCATGTGTTTTATTAAATAATCTATTATGTTTTTATCTACAACAATCAGTTAGTTTGACTGGCTTATCACCCTCCATTAACTTTTACAATTCTGTACATTAGGTGATGTTTTTTCTAACGTTTTTAGCTATCCAACGGTATATTATCAATCTATATTACTATTCTTGTGTACAAAAACACAAAAATTGCATAAAAAAATATGTTTGCACTTTTCTCCTTTAGTGTTTATCAAATTCGCTTAGCTCGCATATTTAGCCGTTGTTTATCAATGCTTACAGAAAGATATGCTTAATTTTTTTTTTTTTTTTTCTACAAAACTAAAGGTACGTTAGAGGAAGAAAATTTAAAAGATCGGCATTTAGGCCCTGTCAGACTATTTCAATCAGCATTCAACATACATGATATTAAAGCCCTTCAAATTTTACTCCCATATAGCGATTTAATCAAAATCTTTAGAGCCTTTTTTGAGAAAACCGCAGAAAGGTGCAAAATGCATGGTATAAAGTAGAAATTCCGGTCAGCCGATTTTAATGGAAAAGTAGGTGTAACGTCTAGGGCGTATAGTTGTCTTTAATATGAAATTACAGTTCCGTACGACTTGAAGTCTCTGTCACACACACACACACACACACTCACACAGACACACAGACCTTGTTGCAGAGCTTGGTCATTTGAACTATGGGGACCCTAAAACGTGTATTTCTGTTGAAAATTCGAAAGTTTTCACGATTGCAATACTTTCCCTTACTATATATTTCATATATAGGTAAGTGGAAGTTATGTAACCTATTGGTTTTATATCGACATTTCATCAAAATTAGTTGATAGACATTTAAGTGTCTAGGGGATGAAGGTATTTATAAATAAACTTTGTATACAGCAAGAATTAAGATATGTCTTTTCTCATTTCATTAGCTTGTGATTTTAATTCAATTAAATACTGAATCACCGATAATATAAATAACGATATTTTGCATTTCATATCTCTTCCCTAGTAAAACGTCTAAACAGACAGCTTATTGCCGCTAGAGCCGATATATCTACATCTAAATTTAGAAAAAAAAAAAAATTAAAGAAGTGGACTAGGAATTGGACATGGAGCTCCAGGAGTTCACGCCAGGTTACAGGTGACCTCTAATAATAACATGTAAGAAGCCTGTGACACTAAATATATTGTAACAACATGCCTCTGACCCTAAAACATATTGTAGCAACATGCCAACTATACATTGAATCCAGATCAAAACGCAACATAACCTCCACTGTGATCAAAACAAATGTTAAAACAGGACACTTATGACCTTGGCTGTTGAGTGTCCGTAAAATATATAACCTAACCTAACCTAGAAAAAAAAAAAAAAAAAGAATATTGTAAATAGCTTGTCCCTTTGGATCTAAGTGATCAACAAAAATTTACACGAATAAAACGTTTTTTTTTTTTACCTTTCTGCTGTTTAAACCGTATTGCTTTCCAAGACGTTTCATCAGCCGACTTGAAATATATTCAGTGTCACACGCTATCTTTGTAGGTTTTTTCATGCAAAGGTGACAACTCAATATTATTAAACGCTTACTCATTCCAACTCAGCCTTATTCTAATATTTCGAGTAATTATATTATTTAATGAAAATATTAGAATTTATATTTGTATAAACTTTAAATATTTAGAAGACATTTATTCTATGCACTTTGCAAATTTAGATAAAATGGTATAAGATAATATTGGGAGATAATAACCTAATATGTGTATGTCTGGAAGCAAAATGACATTTGATAGAAAAATAAAATACTAAATTTAAAAAAATACCTCTAACCTCTACAACTATTCAACGGTCTTGGGTTCAGTACATATAGAGATTCGTACTTTTTCAATGTCAACCAACACCCGTGCAATGAGCTATTAGGCCGAAAGTACACCCAGCCGCCATTTTCCCCCTCATTTTAGGTACCTACTTTATAGAGGCTGCGTGTGTCCCAGGAAAGACTCCATACACTAAGGTCCTATATAGGCCCCACGGCTGAAATAACAGAATCAATAATATTCTGCTATTGCCTTATACTTTTAAGAGTGTATCGTTTTAGAGTGTTCTTGTTGTAAACACCTACTTTTTGAACGAGTGGGTTGTCGCAAGTAGAGGTAAGAGAAAACATTTTTTGTGCCAGCGAGTACGTATAGTTTTTAATCGCCGGGAGTTGTAAATCCGATAACATAGTTGTGGTTTGCGTTTAACGAGCATAATTATTTACGATTCTCATGCAAGTTTTAGACCACTTCCATTTTCCGGTAATTGGAATCGCGAGTGTTACTCAAGACTGGGGCGGAATAGGATAGCACCTATTGAAGTATGGGGTCATTTTGTTGATAATATTTTTGGCTCTATTCAATTTGTTATGTATGTGTTGTGTGAAAGTTAATGATTTGCCCATTTCTAGTCCTAAATAATTTATAAATCCCAACATATCCCACCAAATCACCTTTAGCCTTCGTCGCAAACCGAAGACTGCCCAGTATCATTCAATAATATCGTCTCTAGTCCTGTAGAACAAACTGATACCTAGGTCTCCATCTAAACAAACGCCTTACTTGGAATCCTCACATAAGACTGAAACGATAAGAAATTATTCGAAGATACCGATTACTACAACACTTACTTAAGAAACGTTGAAAACTTCCAGTATACTACAAAAGACTCATTTACATCACTATTATCAGACCTGTTTGGACATATGAAATCGAGCTTTGGGGCCCTACTAAACCATCTAATTCCTCCTGCATCTAATTCTTACAATCCGAAATCCTTCGCGAAATCCTGAATGCTCCTTATTTTGTCACACATCAACTCCTACATGATGACCTAAACATCCCATTTGTTGCATAGCCCGTGATAGATACACCTCTTTTCAATTCTAAACTCTCTGCCCACACAAACCCAATTGTAATTTATATTCCTTAGATATTCCTGGCGATTGAAAAGAAGGTGGCCTCGGGACCTACTATCTTAAAATAGTGAAGTTCTGCCACTGTGTAGTTCTTTCTCAAGGCATTTTCATGATTTTTCTTCACTCTGCATATTTACTTATTGTGTTGTATCCCAGGAGTTTACGTTTCCGTTCATGATAATGTTTTTGTAACGGATGGCCTTCTAGTTAAAGGCTTAAAAGTGATTTTCCGTAATATTATGACTTGTTAAAAAGGTAGCTCCGACCATCTTCTCTTTTTTCAGAGAGCTCTGACAATATTTTCTTCATTTCGGGCTAAAAGTGAAATTGGGTACGGTGGAAGGGGCGGGGGGCTCCGAAGTGGAACCGAGAAATGGCTCTAAGCGACAGTAGACCGTTACACAGCGGAACCTTACGTCCTACCTCTTCCTAGCTCTCTAGAATATATTCCGGTGAACAGGCCCTACGAAACGCGAAGGGCCCATTATAAAATTCTATTTAATATGGAAAATCGCATTTAGGGTATTTTATTCAAAGACAGCATGCGAGCTCGCCCGCTGTTCGTGGTGTGTGGATTATGTATGTCCCTCTCGCGTGACACCTCCCCTACTAAATTACCCTTTATCACTAAATACAGTCTAATCCTTTTCTAATCTAAGCGCTAGGACTTTTATTCAACGTGGAAATGTAACACCTTATCGTGAAAAATAATAGACGTAAAAAGGAAAATAATCTGATACGGGAGCAGCCTTGGCTTCCTGTTTTGAACTACAATATTCGGCCCGCTGTGAGCAATGAAGTTATATTAAAAGCGAGATTAAAACCTCACATGACATGGAAATGGAATTAAAAAACCTGGTGCGGGCAACACACGACTTTCACTTATCTCCATTGTTAAAATCGATTAAAGAATTTTGAAATACAGTTAGAGATAAACATGAGTAAAACTAATAAAGAATTAATTAAATTGAATTTCTATAGAAACATGTGTTTTAATAAAAAAATCTATTATATTATTATCTAAAACAATCAGTTTTATCGGCATTTCATCACCCTCCGTTAACATTTACAATTTCATGTTTAAGATAATATATTTTTTTTAAAATCTTTAGCTTTCCAACGGCACGATATACATCTATATTATTGTTTTTATGTTCAAAAACACAAAATTTGTATAAATAAATATTTTTGTTCTTTCCTCCTTCGTTCCTCATTCGTTTAACTTATATATCTCTCCGTGTTTTATCAATACTAAAAAGTTGATATGGTTATTTTTATAGAATATATAAAATTAAAGATACTTTAGAGGAATACAATTTAAAATATTAGCATTTAAGCCCTGTCACACTATTTAAGTCAGAATACAACCTGAATATTGAAGTCCATTAAATTTTACATTGATATGGCGAGTTTAATCAAAATCGTTGGAGCCGTTTTTTTAAAAATCGTGAAAAGGTGCAAAATGAATGGTGTAAAGTTGCTCTTCTGGTAACCTGAGTTTGATAAAAAAGTTATCGGAACATCTCGGGCGTATAGTTGTCTTGAATGTGAAATTTTAGTTTCGTAGGCTTTTAGTTTTTGATAGATTCATTAACATTTTCATAGGTTCCCAGGAATTTAATTAAAAGTTAAAAAAAGTGTTTTGAAATGTCTTTTGGTTTATTTATGGTATGACTTAAGTTAGCATGAATTATTACTGAAAAAGTCTAACGGATAAGAAAATAATCCTATTCTTTGTAAAAAGATTTTCGAGAAACATTTATCTTTCGTGTGAAAAATAGAGATTTTTTATTATTATTATAACAATAAAATACTTGTTAGGTTACATATAAATAAAAAAAATATCATATTATATTTATTTATTGGTTAAAATTTGATTTTCAATAATGAACCGTTGTGATCGACTTTAGGTGAAACTTTATGTAATACTTCAAGAAACATAGAATCCTAAATATCATATAATAAAAAAAAATCATACCCTTTTATAACTGACCCACTTCATTTTTTTTTTTTTTATATCCGAGGTTAAATTTTACATCGATATGACAAGTTTAATCAAAATCGCTAGAGCAGTTTTTGGGAAAATCATAAAAAGGTGCATATGCCTGGTCTTCTGTTTTTCTAATTTTGATATAAAATTTACTGGGCGTAACATCGTAACATCTTGGGCGTATAGTTGTGCTAAATATGAAATTTAAATTTCGTGTGACTATTTGTTTACGTGTTAGAATTATCATAAAACGTGTATTTCCGTTGAAAAAGGAAATTAAAAAAAAATTGACGATCGCAATACTTTTCCTTACTGTACATTTCCTATATAGGTAAGTGGAAGTAAAAATATATAATAACATGGAATATGATAAAATAGTTAAATTTCCGTTTAGCCTTTGTTTCTCCACTTCATTAAATCCCTACCTCTATAATAGTTAGGCTGTTTAAGGAAAATAAAACAATCAAAACTGCAAACCTTGTAAAACGATAAGGCAAATTAATTGTAGCTATCAGATTACAATAGTAATATCAGAAGACTATTACTAATCCATAGCTCGTGACGTCAGAGCTGACAGAACTGGCGACCTTACATCACCAGCCCTGGTCCTATGTTGGCTGATGCAACAATCAGTCTGAAGGGAAACTGTAAACTGGGTGGTTTCCTTAGGTTGTGAAAACTGTCCTAAGTCCTTCACGTTTAGGGTTGCATTAAATAGTGTTTATTCACTTTTTAAAAAGATCTAGTGCACCCACTATACATGTTTCTCATACCAAATAAATAACAAGCGAAAGTATTGCGATCGTGAAAATTTTCGAATTGAAGTTTTCAACGGAAATATACATTTTAGGGTCTCTTGAGTACAAATGAACGCTTTACGCAAAAATGGTCTACGTGTATGTGGTAAATCTAGCTCGAAAGTCGGGCGAAACTGGAATTTCATATTTAATAAAATTATATTGTATTAGTCTGGGAAGTCACAAACAAATTTTAACCAAAATTGACATCCAAAAGCAACAATTTATAGCATGCATTTTACATCTTTTTACTATTTTCTAAAAAAAAGTTGACATTTCTTTTGTTTATATTGTAAATATTGTATGAATGGGATCCTTTAGCAATATTATTATTGTCCGTTGTGACACACTGTAATACATACGAATAAAAAAAATAATAAAAAAAAATTCTAAAAAAAAAACTAAGGCTTTTAAATAAATTCCTTGTAGGACTGAAGTGCCCGGCAGTAAGCAGTTAAGTACCTTTAATTTTGTAACTTGCAAAAAAATAATCATATCGTCTTATTAGCATTGTATAAAAAACGGATAAATATAATAGTTAAACGAATTTTATGACTAACCTAAGTAGAAAAGAGCAGAAGTATTTTTAGGGATTTTTTTTCCCGAACATATAGGATGTATATTGATGTAGGTGTAAAATATACAAATTTTATTGTACGATTATACTTTTTAATGCTTTTCTCAATTTTCTTACCCTCCGACTTTATTTACATATAGGTTTTAATGATAACGATCTTTGTGTATTTTTGACATCATGGGTCAGCACTGAGCTACAACTGCCTGCTTTATCACATGCCCAACATCAGATACCGGATTTCATAGGGTTAAACGGACCCGGCTGAGATGCGTCAATGAAATCATGACTCAACTCAAGGATGATACTGTTTAAAACTAAAGATTTAGTAATAATGTTAACTTATATAAAAAGTTGTGGCAGATAACGTAAAGTGACGAATAGGGCATAACCTTAAGTGATTATTGTACAAATTTTATTGTACGATTATACTTTTTTATGCTTTTCTCAATTTTCTCACCCTCCGACTTTATTTACAATAAATACATGTGTACTTAACCTATGTATATACAGTATGGGCATATAATGATTTTCTCAAAGACGACTGCGAGGATTTTCATCAATATAAACGGGATTAAATATCATGTAGGTTTTATTTTATTCATTTATTTTAATTTTATTGTGATTGAAATAGTATAATTCGGTTTAAATGTCAGATATGCAAATATTTTATCTCTAAATTTTGTTGATTAGAAACAAATAACAAAATTTAAAAGAGTTATTTTTGCAGTTAAGGTTTTATATATATATATATATATATATATATATATATATATATATATTAATATATATATATATATATATGTGATTATTAAGTGCACTAAACTTAATCTGAAATAGACGTTTCCATGTAATTGATAAATCGTGTGTCGAGCGCACCAGTTTTTATTTTATTTTAGATTTTTAAAAATTATTATTGCATATTATAGCAATAGAAATAGTAATTAAAAACAATCACTTAAGTTAATACCGTTTTTGTCACTCTCAATTTCCTTTAACGATATTTAACATTATAAAATGGTTAATAAACTTCTTAAATCTTTACCTATATATATTGTTTCATACTTTTTTTTTTCTTGTTAACGGCATATGATACATCTAAATTTATTACTACTTATATTTCCGAAATAAAATTGTATACTTGAGAAAGTATACTATTCTACTTCATTTAATTATCAAATGCATTAATTGTTAATATTTATACATTTTTTTATTAAAACTAACAAAGAGGGGAGTTGTTTATTCCATATGAAAAATATTATTAGGTATTTGAACTTTGTGGCCTCATAATACGTATTTTCGTTGAAAAGTCAATTTTTCGTGATTTTCATTTTTAATATATAGGAATTTAAAGTAACACTTATGATGTATATTATTATTGTCAAGATAGGTTTTTATAATAATGATCTTTGTGTATTTTTGACATCATAAGACAGCACTGAGCTACAACTGCCTGCTTTATCACATGCCCAACATCAGATACCGGATTTCATAGGGTTAAACGGACCCGGCTGAGATGCGTCAATGAAATCATGACTCAACTCAAGCATGATACTGTTTTAGTTAACAATAATCATTTCTGAATCAAACTATGATAAACTGTTAGGCAATAATTTAACTAATAACATTAAATTACTTTTTAATTTACTTTTCTCCCTTTATTAGATAGTGAAAATTCATTTTTACTTCTTATTATTATTTTATATACACTCCTCGTATATACACATATATTCTTTACATAGTATTTTCTCGAAAGCGGCTCAAAAGATTTAGATTAAACCCGTTATATTAATGTAAAACCAAATTATTTTCGATAAATGGACGATGTATAGTCGAATGTAGAAACTATTATAGACTACTATAACTACTATTATATAATATTAAACTACTATTATATAATATATAACTACTATTATAAACTATTAATAGAAATAATCAGGAGTCAGTCTTTTTCTAAATATTTTCATTTTGCCGACGTTTTGGCTCAAGATTGTGAGGGCTACAAACATCAGAACAAAAGAGATACATATTAATGTGGTAATGAATTTTTTTTTTAATGCAGTGGTAATGATAACATTTAAAATAAATCAGAAAATGCTTAAATATTTAAGTAGCTTTCTATATTTACTGTTTTATTTTAAATGTTATCATTGCAACTACATTAAAAATATTTTCATTATCAAATGAATATGTATCTCTTTTGTTCTGATGTTTGTAGCCCTGATGATGGCTCACAAGCTTGAGCCGAAACGTCGGCAAAATCAAAATATTTAGAAAAAGACTCCTGATTTTTTCCACCTATTTTTTTTTCTCAAGTCTGTTTCTTCCTAACGGTAACTTATATATTAATATTATCACTCTTATTTTCAAAATCGTGTTTTGCACGGGAAACAATATTTCTTTATTAAATCCTTTCATAGTTCATACACATTGACATAAGTCAATAATTAATTACATTAAAGTACCTATAATTATTTTAAATATGTAATTTGTGCTTATTAAATTCCCGCTTTTGAGCTAAAACAGGTACTTGGTTTTTTAGAATCAGTGAATTATATTTGCCCGTTTAATATTATTTTGCAATATTGTAACACACTTTTAAACTACTGCAAAATAATAATCAAAACTGCTGGAGTGATGCAAGGATTGCATCATTTAAGAGATAAATTTCACTTATCCACACTATTAGAACTAATCACTTTGCAACTAAAGAAAACTATACTATCATAGTAATAGATTATTTAATATTTGCTAAAAATTTTTGTTTAAAACCAACTATGTATAACGCCTATGTATGATAATTTAAACTTTTAATTTACTTTAAAAATATCATATATTTTTCGATATGGAATATCAAAATTGAATTTGTTTGTCAACACGAAACGATCTAACAGATATTTTCATTTTTTAAGAAGATACTAACTTTTCAAAAATATAAAGTTTCTGATTTACAATTTTTACATTCCAACAAGAAATAAATTAATGTTTAAAAATTGCTATTAAAAAATAAAAAAATGTCTAGTTAAATTAAGGTATAGATAGCGCAATGGCCGAGGTAAAACTTGTTAATTATAACTTGGAAAATTACACTAATTTATAACAAAATCAATTCCCTGAAATTAAAAACTTAATTTTATTATAATTAAAATAAAGTTTATGCGTACCCACAATATAATTGAAAAAATAAAGAAACAAAAATAAACGATGATATGATAAATAATAGTATATAGTTAACAAAAATGTTAACAGTAAAGGAAAAAAACAGATTAACATTTATTATTATTAATCGATTTTTTAAATATTATTTCCAATGATTCTTAAAGCCATTTTTAGGTGAAGAAATTTATAGTATTTTTCTGTAGTCAAAAGTTAAGGAACATAAAACGAACGAAAGGACTAGAGACAAATTAAAATAAAATGATAATGAAATAGAATTAATCTTTAATTTAAAAAAAATTCAATTAAAGGCTTTATTTTGCCAGTAACTACAATGAATATATTATAGTATGAATATATTATAGTCTGCTAAATACATGTTATAATTGAAAAAGAACCAGGTCACTGATAGTATGTTAATTGTAAAAAAATATATTAAATTATATTTAATATTTAATCAATATATCCAAGACCAGGGGTTAATATTATTCTCTAAGGTTATAATATTAATATACGATTAAAATAATCGTAAATTATATACTTTTCAAACAGCACGCACTAGATAGACTTTATAAAGAAATTTTCAATTATAATTAATTTTAATGGCACCATAGAAATGGTTATTAGATTCTAGTGCATTAATCAGCCCGCCAATAAAACGATTTTATTAGTTATCGTGTTGAAGAAAGTGAATATAAACAAATTCTCCTTAAATGGAACGCTGTAAATCATTTCATCATTAAGCGGCTGACTCATTATTGCTAACTTCAATTTTTCCGTTTAGAATTAATACAGTCCATATAGAAACTCCTTCATCAGCAAAATTAATTAAGTTTTTTATAACCTTACTAATTAATTTGAGGGAATAATGAAAATTAAGCATAAAATACTATTCGGGAACGTTTTTACAACTGGCAATTCGTAATTATATAGGTCATATTACCCAACAATTGAGAAAAATAATTGAATTCAGAGTGTTGTAAATCTCTTTAAGGATTTTAATTTATTTGACAATTATATTAAAATTAATAGCTAATAATCTTATCCAATGTTGAATCGTCAGAGAATTTTCATATTCTTAATCTCACGAATTAATCTCATGCCGAATAAAACTCTAGATATAAGGAAAATCATTTATAAATAAATTAAATTATTACATTGATTTATAGCAGTTTTTAAGATCTTAACTGTTATAAGCATATGATCTGAACGAAAAATAACTGACATCATAGAAACTTAGTCATAGAGTAAAGTTATCTTCCCAATATACGAAATATATAATAAAAGAAAGTATTGCAATAGTGAAAATATTTAAATTCGAGTTTTCACAAGAAATACACAGTTTAGGGTCCCCAAGATTCTTCAATAAGGTCTGTGCTGTGTTGTGTGAGGTAAGTCTAGCTCGGAAAAGATAGGTCGTATAAAACTAAAATTTCATATTTTTGAAGATGTCATAGCAACTTTTTTAACCAAATCAGGGAACCAGAAGGGCAACTTTATACAATGCATTTTACCATGCAGGGCTGTAACGATTTTGATAAACTCGATATATGGACTATCGATGTATACTCTAAATTTGATGGGCTTGTATATCATATCAGTTTCATTCTAAATTAAATAGTCTGATCGGGATGAAATGTCGATTTTTAAAATTTTCTTTTCTTAAGTACATCAATTTTGTAGATTTGAAAAAAATAACCGATTATCTCGTTAGTATTGATAAAAAAAAAAGAAAAATATATAAGTTGGACGAATTCAATATTCAAATAAGGAGAAAACAGCAAAAATATTATTTGTTTGCATTTTTTTTTTTTTTTTATTAAGATAAGGAATAGATAAAGATTTTAGAAGAAATATTATCTTATACACAAGCTTGTAAAGGTATTGGAGATTGATGAAAATCCGATAAAACTGACTGTTTTTAATAATAATATAATGGCTAATTTAATAAAACACATGTTTTTATAGAAATTCTATTTAATTAATTCTTTATTAGTTTCACTTATTTTCATCTCTAAACTGTATTTGAAAATTCTTAATTGATTTTATCAACAAGAAAGCTACATCAACGTTATATTTGACGGGCTTTAATATAATGTAGATTTAAATGTGACTGATATAGTCTGACCAATATTTAAATTTCTTTTCTACTAAAGTACCTTTAATTTAGTAGATTCGAAAAAAATAACCATCTCATAATTTTAACATTGCTAAAAAAAACAAAAAAACAGTATAGATACATGACGACAAAATTGGGTAGGCAACTAAAGGTGAAAAGGCCAACCGATAATAAGTATAATAATAATAATAGTCATAAAAATAAAAATACACACACATACACAAGAATAACAGAAGAAGAAGGGATAGAGGAAACAGCAAAAGAACGAAATAAAAAAATTAGATTAAAAACTTAATTTAGACATGTCTTAAGAATATTAAGTATTGAAGTTATAAAAGCACAATTTTTATTTTTTAATTAGGTCATAATAAAATTAATTATTTTAGACATCTCTCTCTCTCTCCCTCTCTCCTCTCTCTCTCTCTCTATATATATATATATATATATATATATATATATATATATATATATATATATATATATATATATGTATATAGAGAGAGAGAGAGCGAGAGAGACATATATATATATATATATATATATATATATATTTCTTTCATCAGTATTTCTTAAAACTGTATTTTTTTTCTTTATATGTTTAATTATGATACTAACTGGCAGATATAAGGCATATGTAGTTATTTAGAATGCATTAAAATTAGTTGAATCGCATACAATATTATTAAAAAATTAATATTATATGCAATTATATATATTACGTCATCGTTGCATAATTAATACATTATTAAACAGCTGCTCAGCTGACTAAGGCCAGGTGGTGCAAGGGTTGTCGTGGAAACTGCCGACACCATAAACGTTTAGAACAAATGTAATTCTCGTACTTATAATGACAATGAAACAGCAATTAGAAGTTTTTACTCGTTTGTTTGCAGAGTCGGCACGAATTTAATTGAAATAATATCGTTCGTAGAGCAATAAACGTTTTGCTGTAACTGAAAAAATATATCGTGAATTTTATCAGGGATATTGGAAGTCCAGCTGTTTTCTTACTTTTGTTTATTAACAGTAATGATTGAAAAACAACACCAATGAGCAAAGTATATATACAAAATAACCAAAGGGGAATAAAAAAAAAAAAAGGGATATCAGTTTTGCTTAAATGAACATGTATTTTTGAATACAGTAAAAGGTCTTTCTATTCCTTTAAAATTTATAAATGAAAAACCAAAACTAATAAAATAATATTAATAATTTAAAAAAAAATTAGACCGACTGAGGAATGAGTAATTTTTGTCATATTCTAATAAAAATGTATTTCATGAGGAATGAATAAAACTTTCAATAAATATAAAATATAAAAGAAAAAATATATGAAAAACCTAGTTTAACATTAGTTTCAAATGTGTTATACAAAGGGACGCCTAAGCGCCAACTTAAATAAATATCTTCTTATAGTATCACCAATGATTATTCTGTATAATAATAAGTAAGAAATAAGGCCAACATTTCGTTTAATTGTTCGGAAGTTAAACTTCACCTTTATTTAAGGGGACATTAGACATTAAAGAATAAATTTTAAAAAAATACTACTAATAAACAATAGTAGGTGGAACATCTAGGTCCCAAATTACATAGTAACAAAATCTCGCTAGCAATGAGATCCTTTATAGGAAAACCGAAAAAATTTCTGACACAAGAGAATTTCTGAGACAAGGATTGACTTATATAGTCACATCCTACGAATGAATCCAAGTAGGATAACTTAAAGAATCTTTGACTTTTTCCGCGATAAGAAAACCAAACCGAAGCGGTTTAAAGAGAGTGAGAATGATCTACAAGAAATAAAAATTACATAATAGAACGGAACTATGAAGAATATAACCAAGAACAAAATAAAGAGGATCCAGGACAGAGTGAAGACCAAACGGCTGTACAGTATTTCTGAAGAGGAGAGGAAGATAAGATCTGAAAGAAAGAAGAGATACTGGACACATAATCGAAAATACCATAATATCAAACAAGGAGAGCATCTATGTAACGCAAAATCATTTAATTATTAATAGATTTTTTTGGATTCAACTTATTTCCTGTAATATGACAATGAACAGAATATTTCTTTTTTCTTTTTTTTAATTCAGTCAAAACGATCATTAATTTAAAGATTTATTTGTCAACTTTTCATTTATCTCAATATATATATATATATATATATATATATATATATATATATATATATATATATATATATATATTTTTTTTTTTTTAAATATTTATTGAGATATATTACAATTTGTTTGTAAATGAACAGTTGTAATCGTGATATGAGCCCATATTCACACAATATATACAGAAAACAGTTATAAAGTCAAATCTCAATAATAGGTTGTTTTATTTTTTATATATACAGGAATTTATTTATTTTATATTTTATATAATTTGACATTATCATTATTTTCTGTATATCAATATACAATTATAAAGGTGGTCTCCAAATCACTATAACTATTGTTCATTTTGAAACAAATTGTAGCATATCTCAATAAATATTTTTAAAAAAATTAAAGATGTAAAATGAATTACATTATTAAATATAATATAAAAAGAATGATGGACGGAGAAAGTTCATATCTGTAAAAAAAAAAAAATAATAATAAATAAATAAAACAATTCTTTCTTTACAAAGAGCGCAAATTGGGATGGCATTGAAGCGTACACGATATAAAAATTTCATTTATTCGTCGAAGAAAGGGAGAGAAATTTCATTTCCACTGAAAAAAAACAATAATATTTTCAGGACGATAAATGAAATGATAATTCCATTTCCCATTGAATCATGATTGGTTTTAAATGATATTTCTTTTTATTTAAAATGAATCGTGTCAAAAAATTGAATGAATTATTTTATACTATGAGCTCAAAGACTTTCCCGCTATTATCAAACTTTATGATGTTCAGGTGATTATATGTTAATTAATAAAATGATAAAATAGTATATATTTATAGCATTCATAAACAAATTAAACAAGAGGCTTTAAAAACTTATATTGAGCGACTGTAAAATGGTATAGTAAATTTAATCAAAATTATTAGCCATTTTTGTGAAAACCATACTAAGGTGCATGGTATAAAATGGCACTTCTGGTTTCCCGATTTTTTTTTAAAAAGTTGCAGTAACATCTCAGGCATATATGCTCCTGAAATAGGAATTTTAGTTTTATATATTATATTTCATATATATGTAAGTGTAAAATAAAAAAATTCCGAATATTTTATCTTCGAAAACTTTAGTAAAATAATTTTAAAAAACGCCTAATCATCAAAATCGTATTCCGGTACATTTTTCATTAGTCACAACTGTGCAAACGTAATCCAGTCTACTTGTTGGAACCTGTAACAGTTTAGTTTATACACGTCACACTTCACTGAATCCAATTCACGCCCGATAGCGGTTTTTTTTAATAAAGATTGCGCAATAGTGACCTTCATAGAATTTTTTATTAAATTTTGTTTTCCGTTTTTTCGATCTCCCCGTCGTATAATAGTTTTTTCTTCCTTTTTATCTCCACTTTTTTTTTGGGGGGGGGATGGGTTCTAAGAGAATAGATTTGAATAGACGAAGAATCTTCTACAATCTAATACTAGTTTAACTAAAAAGTTTTTTCCTTCAGGCAGCAGAAAAAAAAAAAAAAAAAAAAAAAAATAATATATATATAATATATATATATTCTGTAAGGAGTCGCATTATTAAATTAAGTTCGGGAAAAGAACAAAGAGAATTTTTTTTTTAATTCGGTGCGGGCAAATACGACATCCACTTACCTCGACTGTTAAAATTCTTTAAAAACTATTAAATATCTTCAATTTGAAAAAATATAGCTTAGTAAAACTAATATTTTAATATTGATTTTAATAAAACGTGTATTCATTTTCTTGGAAATAGATGATTTAGATTAAATAATATAACTACATTAAATTCTTAATCAGTAATAAGTTTATTCACTATTAGTCACTTTATAATTACCTTTTACAACTTGTGTATCAGATAATATTTTTCTAAAATCATTCTCTCTCCAAGGGTATATTTTACGTCTATATTCATGTCTTATTATAAAACAAACAATTAATGGTTTGTCTATTGATCATCGAATTTTTCCCAATTGGGTAGTCTTTAAATTTTGCCATCCATTTTATTAATGTCATTAAGAGTATGAATCCCAAGCTTTGGGAATTTTAAGTTAAAGGAGCGTAATTAGAGATTTTTACATTAAAAATACTCGGGTTTAACGGACCTTAGCAGGACTTTCGCTAGCAAATACAATGATCCCGTTATTACGTCATTAATTTCTTATAAAAAATAAAAAAAAATGAAAGACAAAATTTATAAAGTTGAATAAGGTGTAAATGTCAATGTATTAACTCCCCTTCATGGTCATCCATGATATTGGTTAAATGGCAATGTGCATAAATTAAAAATTAAGAAAGTTCAGTTTAAAACTATCTAATTTAGCCTAGACTTCTTCACCGAATCAAACCTTAAGAATTTGAAGCCTAAATTTAATTTCGTTTAATACAAAATTTGAAATTTTGAGAAAATGTGCAAAATGTATCTAAAACTCGGCTCTTTTTGTTTCACTGATTTCGATATAAAAAATTGACTTAACATCACGAAAGTATAGTTCTCAGAAATTAGAAATTTAACTTTTGTGCGAATTATTATTTTCGTGTAAGGCAGACACACAAAACCACAGACCTTTTCGCGCAAGTTGGTTATTTGGAATGAGGGAACCTATAAGGTATATTTTCTTTGAAAACTGAAATTTGATCGAAATACTTTGCCTTATATATATTTCACGTAAGGCAAGATAACGTAAAAAAATAATTTTAAAATTATTCTAATAAAATCAAACCAGATATTTTGAAGGGTCAACATAAAGATTTTTTAACCCGAGATTTGAAGACGAAACGAAATATAACAATAATAGTTAGACTCATTAAATTTATAAATAATTACTGCCAAAACTTTTTACATATTTTTTATTACACCAATTTCACTGAAAAAAAAAAAAAAAAAAGAATTCATAAAGGTACAAAAGGTACTGACGGCTATATTTAGTATTGTGACACGAGAAACGAATGAATGACGTTACGGAAATTTAAATTTTATTTGTAATAGGCTTTCACAATGACAATATTACATTCCTTAGAATGATTTACAGGCATGCTATGATTCAGATCTAAAATTATTTTAGAAATAGAAATCGTAATATTTCATACATTGCAAACGAGATATTTAAACAATGACTAGTTGAATATTGATAAAATTAATGGAAATATAAAAAGTTAAAAATTTGTCACAATGATCAATAATTAGAAATTTTATATTTTTATTAATCAATGGAAAATTTCTTAAAAGCACTTTGAAGTGAGGAATATGAAAAAAATATTATGTTCAATATAAGTGTTCATAACATTTTTATTAACGCCTTGTTTATTTAAGTTTTATTATCATTTATATTGAATCTATGTATTTTTGTGATTTTTATTTCTCCTTTCCAAATTCTTGTTTTCTGTCAGCACATTTTATAAAGCGTAAGCAAATGACTAATCTAATTATTTTTAAAATAAAAATAATTATTATAATTTTTTATTTATTAACATTCACTTTATACTACTGCGGCTAATGGAAGATGCTACAGGGGAGTCTGAAATTTTGTCTATACAGGTTTAATTATAATCTTTAATAGATAGATTATTTAATTATACCTTTAATAGATTAAATAGATCTTTCACGAGTACTGGGTTGGACCCCTATATCTATGTACCATCCGAAGGACGTGATAACTAAGGATTTTTTGCTCCACTTAAAAACCCCTAAGGCCATCTGCCAGGTTAGATCCTTGGGCGTATAAAGCTTTTATGCACGCTACTATACCACATGTGACCCACAATTTTCAAAATTAAATATTTTTAATAATATATATATAAACCAAAATATTAAAAAATATATATATATATATTACTTTTTTACGACTTTATTTTTTTATTTAATTAACCACTAATATTGTTTATAATAATTTTTTGGGAGTGCATAAAAAAAACAAAACTGTGATTCTAAGCTTTAAGGTGGTAAGTTGCTAATTATCATTTCTGTTAGTCCTGATTATTAGCAGAAAATATTAAAAAGAAAGCAAAAAAGAACATGTGAACAACAACTATGTTGTGATAGATATGTTGACTATTATAAATTAGCAAAAAATATTTTAGTTTCAATTTATAATATTAAAGAGTATAATTATACTAAATAATTGATTTGGAACTTTCTCTTTTTTTATTTATTATTTATTTTTACATTAATAAATCATTTATTATTCTTAATGTTTAGAGATCCGAAATGCCTATCTTCAGAATCACTAATAAAAAACCAAACAAAAATATAATATTATAATCAAATAAATAACATATATAATGAGGTATAAAAAAGACGACTGTTTAGATTTCGATATATACAACATATCGTGTATAATTAATGGTTGAACATAAAATTATACGCCAAGCGATATAAATCGTTTAATATGCCCACTCAACATTTCATGTACTTTAAGCTGTCGATAATATTAATATTTGGATTATGAAAACGAAACCACATTGTAATAACATGAATTTATAGCTATACATAAAATAAAACATTTTATTTACACATTACTTTATAACGGCACTATAATTTAATAATAATTACTTGAGTCATGTTTTTATATAAATAAATAAATTATCTAAGCTCAAACTATTTGCTATTTACAACAAGTATTTAAAGTTAATGTCAAGTAAATACCTTTTTTTTTAATTTGTACCTTTTTGAATATAAAATAACGTAATTACTTTAACAAGTATGTTTTGTATGTTAAGTATGTTTAATATAAATTCAAAATTTCTTATTGGTCACCTGGGGTGTAGTAGCTAGCATAACAGCTTTCTATACCTAAGGTTAGCGTTCAAACCCGCCCTTAGGAGAGCACACCAAATTCCAGCCCCAGGGGTGTGCGATGTCAGGTTCTTGTTAAAAAGCCCTATCCTAATTAATTGATAAGCAAAATAAGAACTCCCACTGTAGCATCGTACGATAAGCCACAGTAGTATTAAGTAACGTTGAATAAATAAATAGACAAAAAATATTGCTTAGAAAATGAATTCCCTATTTTAAAGAGCCTCATAGTATTATATGGCAAGTAATTAATTTTTGTTTTTTGTTTTTCTAACTAATTATAAATTCATAACAGGTACCTATCCAATCAGGAACCAATTAAGAATATGAACTAAGTTTTTTTACACATAATAAGTTACAGGGAATTGGTTTCTGATTCTAGTACCAATACTTTCGCTCTAAAACGGAAAAATGAGAAGCATACGTGAGCATTTTCACGTGTGGCCAAGGTTTACATATAGCTAGTTATACATAACCTTATTTCAAGTACAAAACATGTATTCTCTAGCATTTTGGTAATTGATACATTAGCCTTGAAAAAAATTTCCAACGTTCTTGGTGGTACAAGGAAGTTTTATTAACTATCAGTGATGAGATATTCTTGACAAAAAAAAAAATCTGGTGCAACACACAACTTTTATTTACCTTCGTTGTTAAAATCTATTTAAGGGCTTTTAAATTAATTGAAAAAAGAAAAAAAATATATTTTCTTTTATAATTTTTTAGGGAGCTTCATTCAATATTTCATATTTAATTAAGCACTCATTTGAAGAATTAGGACGAATAGCGAATAGTAAGCTAGATATGTAATAAAATGCGTGTGAGTATAGATAGTGATAATAAAAGTCTTGATAATGGGGATAGAACCCCGAAACTTAGAAAAACAATGTTATAGATACTCAAGAAAAATAATTTTTGAGAAAAAGAAGTAAATGGGTGCTTAATTAAATATAAAAAACGCTGCAAATTATTAGACAATAGTTTATTATTTCCAAATAACAATATTAGGGTATAACTGTTAATATGGTTGTTGATAGGCAATTAAGTAATATGATAAGAACTTATTTATATCTAATCTATATCTAATATTACGCAATATCTAAGCTAGTTGTTAACAAAATGAAATGATTCTTTTTTCCAAATTTGGTCCAAAATTTAATTTTCTCTATCAAATGCCGCTAAAAGCAAAAATAAATTTATTTATTTATTAGGAAAACTTTTTTCACTTTTATAACATTATTCGCGTTTTTTTTTTTTTTTTTTTTGGTTAAAAAACACTAATACATTTTTTTCTATCTTCAAAAATAACTGAGTTATTGAATAAAATCACATTTAATCGGCCGCCATTTTAAAATTAACCAGCTGATATCGACGTCTAGGTGTTAGGATGGAATTTAAGTGCATTTAACTTTACATCAATAAAGTGAGTTTATTTAGAATCCATAGAGTCGCTTTTGAGAAAATAGTAAAAAGATGTAAAATGCATGGTACAAAGTGTTGGTTTTGTAAAAAAAATTGCTTTGACTTCTCAGGAATATACGCTCCTGTAATGATGAAATTTCAGTTTTATAGAATTTAGCATTTTCGAACTACACTTATCACACAAACACACAGACCTTTTTGAGCCTACTTGGTCGTGTGTTTCGAACTTGTAAGAAAATTCGAATTCGAAATTTTAACGATCGCTATACTTTCACTTAATAAATATTTCATATATAGGTAAGTTGGGGTGGCTGTGTCGGTTAGCGGGCGTTGCCTAGCCACTACACATGACCAAAAACCTGCGAAAAAAATAATAACGAGTTCGAGTCGAGGCTGGGGGCTCCGAGGAGCTGAGGGGGCTTTTATTTCGGCATTAATCCCCCGCCCCCACCCTGGCCCGAGAAACCCTCGTATAGCCTTCAAATGCGAGGTAAGGGTGAAAAAAAAAGGATATGTTGATGTAATAATTATTATTTCTAGAAATAATATCATTATTAATTTAATAAATATGTTAAATTAGGTAAAAACCATGTTTCAAAATGACAACAGCAACTGAACTTTCATTTGCTCACAGAGGTAACGGTTGTGATTCCATCGCGGCCGAACATGCACCGCATGCCCACATTATACACAGCCGCAAACTAGACTTAGCAGCCATCCATTACGTTCTAGGAGATCCAACTCTTCAATTTGTCTCATCTCATTATAATAGGCATTAAAGGTCCGTTAGGAGAGGATAGGCCGGCAACCCACATTTTAAGCCGGCTCCTAATTAAATTTATAATTCGCAAGCGGGTTCCCCATTAACTATACCGGTAATCCGATCTCGGGAAACCGGTATCGGGGCTGCAAAAAAAAAAAAAAAAAAAAGATAGAGTAGGAAGGAGATCCGGAATTGCATCTGGTACTGCCTTGGGGGATACAGGCTGCAGAGCAACGGATTGGTTGCAGGACTCCACCGAGTCTGTTCCAACTAGCCAGGTTATAATCAATCTGACGAACGGGCTATTATATGGAAAGTTTTGGAAATGTATGGCACAGTTAAGAGAGAATAAACGTATCTAGAACTGTTCTTTAAGATCGCCATAACTCCAAAACAACCGCAAGACCAAGGAACAGAAACGGAATGATCCGAATAAGTGTTTAATGCTTCATAATCCCAAGGACGTCCTAGGATTTTTTAATGGAAGTAAAAAATCCTTAGTTATGCCATCCTTCGGAGGGGGCGTTAAAAGGTGGTCCCGTGCCTGTGCGATGTCAGGTAATCGTTAAAGATTCCTATCCTAATAAAAATTGGATAGGCAAAATTTAGGACTCTCACTGTAGCATCGTCCGATTAGCCATAGTAGCATAAAGTGACGTTAAATAAATAAAAAAATGCTACATAAATACTACAGCAATGTTCTCTAAATAGGGAAAAAACTAATGAATTCCATTATTGAGATCTTATAAATTATAATAATAATAAGCTTACCGAACCCGAAGGTTTGATTCCGATACCACCAAGTACTGCCTCCACAGACTCGTTCAATGATCACCGTTCAAACCCAAGCCCCCGAGATCAGACTTAACGCAATCGTCCCATCGACGCATCGGCCTACCTTTCTGACGCCTACTAGTCGGTTTAGTGAATACCAACTTTTTAGAAATTCGTTCTTCTCTCGAGCCCCACAACCTTAAACACCCATTTGAGTCTCTAGGATACTATCAATTCAATTATATTTACAGGACATAAGCTCCGCGATTCCGCTTTGTGCAACCATCTAAACTCCCATCCATCAACAACCATCACTCTTTGAACCAAATATTTTACGCAGTGCCTCATTTTCGAAAATCTTAATACGTTGTTCATCCTTCAAAGTAAGCTGGCACGTTTCACATCCGTAAAGAACCGTCGAAAGAACAATAGTTTTATAAATTCTAATCTTAAAATTTTTAGACAGAAGACGCGAGGTAAGTAATTTAACAACTGAATAATAATACGCATATCCCGCCATTAGTCGGAACTTTATTTCCTCCTGTTATGGTGTAAGGTAGCACTTCCAGAAAGACTATTTTACTGAAAACGTTGCGTTAACATCTCGGACATATAGTTGTCTTAAATATGAAATTTCTGTTTCGTACGACTTTTCGTTTTCGTTCTAGACATACCACACACACACACACATCGTTTTTTCGGACTTGTTTATTTGGACCCTGGGTATTATAAAACGTGTATTTCCGTTGAAAACTGGAATTTGAAAATTTTAACAATCGAAATACCTTTCCTTACTATCATATCTCATATATAGATAGGTAAGTGAAAGTGAAAAACCGGTCTTTCAAATCGCTTGTGTAAAAAATCTGGTGCGGGCAACACACGACTTTCACTTACCTCCATTTTTAAAATCAATGAAATAATTTTCAAATACAGTTAGAGATAAAAATACGTGAAACTATTAAGGAATTAATCAAATAGAATTTATATAGAAACATGTTTTTTATTAAAAAATCTATTATATTATTATCTAAAATAATCAGTTAGTTTTATCTTTTTCTCATCACTCTCTATTAACTTCTAAAAGCTTGTGTATGGGATGATATTTTTTCTAAAATCTTTAGCTTTCCAACGGTATATCATACATGTATATTATACTGCTCTTATGTTCAAAAACGAAAAATTGCATTAAAAAATATTTTTTCTGTTTTCTCATTTAGTTGGGTATCAAATTTATTCAATTTATATATTTACCTGTTTTTCATCAGCGTTAACAAGATAATCTAGTTATTATTATTGAATCTACAAAATTAAAGGTACTTTAGAGGAAGAAAATATCGGCATTTAAGCTCTGTCAGACCATTTTATCCAAATAAAACCTACATGATATTAAAGCCCATTAAATTTTACATCGATATAGCGAGTTTAATCAAAATCGTCGGAACCGTTTTTGAGAAAATCGAAAAAAGGTGCAAAATGCGTGGTATAAAGTGCCTCTTCTGGTAAGCTCATTTTTAATGAAAAAACTTTTGTCACGTCTCGGGCGTATATTTGTCTTAAATATGAAATTCCAGTTTCATAGGACCTACCGTTTCCGCCCGTGAGTTACCAAACACACCTTTATCCTACAGAATTAATTAAATGAACGTTTAAGACAAGTTAACAAAATAAATAAATATAGAATATCATTAGAAGGTTCTACCAACAGAAACTGAAGTTTCTCAATGCAGCCTCTAAGTTTTAAATACAAAGCAGTAAAGGGTGTTACAAACCTTCTCACAATATGCAAAAAGCTTGGGGGATCATTAAATAAAACATGAGTTACTAGTATATATTGCAATCCATAATACATTTTTAATTAGTTAAACTCTTAAAACATAAGTTCCAGTATCGTTAGTTTGGAAAACACTAAAGAATCATGAAAATAGCGATAGATTCGTACAATTTTCTAATAAACTTATATTGATACAACATGAAGTTTTATTATTAATTCATGTGATCAAGATCAACGGAACTATTCCGTTTCTGAGTAAGTCTGACTCAATTTCATTTAAATACTTTAACGGCGGAAAAAAGAAAAAACAAAATAACCTTAAACAAAAGAATAAATAACCTTCAAAGTAAACAAATATTTAAAAAATAACTGTAAAAAGAACACCTTCGGATTGAGTTACTTACAAAACGTCACGTATACCACCAAGTTCAATATATTTCATCACTGTTTCAAGTTTATAAGTCTTCTTAAGGATAATGAAAAAAATAATAATAACATATATATATATATATATATATATATATATATATATATATATATATATATATACATATACAATTTTTTGTGAGGTAGTCTTTAAATAAGAAAAAAAGATAATTTTATTATTATTAATACTAATAATAAAATTAAATATCCATATCCCAAACTTCGTTAATATGTCATAGAAAATAGACACAAGAGCAGATGTCACTACGACCAACATATAAAAATACACAATTAAAAGTTGAAAAAAAAAATTAACAAGGAGCCATCCACGAAGAAACAAGTATTAAAATATTTTTAGAGAGGAAAATAATTTTTATTACATTTTTCCTTACATGTTTATGACTCTATAGTTGTTAAAAATTATGCTTATATATTTTCAATGTTTCTTTCCTTTTTATTTTTCTTCATCAATTCTGACATGATATAAATAATTGAACATGATTATATGTAATATGTAAACATATGACATGATGTACATAACTTCTTTAATATATCTATTCTATTCTAATTATCCTCCAATGTTACAAGAAGCCGAATAAAACAAGTGCCGAATTAATTATATCGTAAAATATTATTAGGTCTCATAATAAATAATATTAATAATAATAATTAATAGGTATTGTTGGTTTATGATTTTTTTTTAAGGAATAAGTTGGCTTAGTTCCTGGTGTGCTAACGTCGACCCAAGTTTTGGTCTATTCCCAAAGTTGATTGGAACAGTTTAAGACTGCTTATTCAAATTCTTAATTTTTCTTATTCAAACTGGAACCAATTACTTAAAGGAAAAATATATCCAAAGAGTTTACTATACTAAGCTGTATCCGGGGGCTTGGCTTGCTAGTATTCCATTTTTTAAATATTCTTGTATAAAATAATATGCTTAAACGTGCTTAAGAATTCGATAATATTTCAAATAATACTTTTGAAATAGAAGTGCATAGTTTTTGAGTTATTCGAAAATCCAGTTTTGAAAAAGATTTTAGAAACATATGTTTTTTCCAACCGCTTGGAGGACGATTTTTTTTCAAATCCAGGCTTATTGCACATCATTACGATAAGGGGAACATCCTGGAAAAATTCCAGCTTTAAGCATCCCAGTACTTCCATTTATAAATATAGAAGGTATGGGTAAGTGAAATTATAAAAAAATAAAACAATAACGATTGCCAAAGCTAATAACGACAATTAGTTTTAGGGCATTTAAAAGTTTTATTTTTATTTGTTTACATCACCTTGTAATACTTTTAGCAAAGAAGAGGTAATTTCATACAGCAGACCATTTTAACCTCCGTTTTAAACGTAATATTTGTCCCCCAGGCTAATTTTCTCAATCCACCCTTAATAGGAGTAGCAATTTCGCAAAAGGTTGCAGAACTGTTTCACGGAAACGGTCAGACGCTACTGAGATCACGTACATTCGGCCTTCTGATCTCACAGGACTTAGTCTTATGCAACATTACAAGAATATAGAAAACAAATTCTTAATAAAAATATTATTCTTAAAATTAATAATCTGGTGCGGGCAACACGTGACATTCACTTACCACGATTGTTGAAATCAATATAAGGATTTTTATATACAGTTAGATATGAAAAAGGTAAAAGCATGAATTAATTTGAGTTTCATTAGAAACATGTGTTTTATTAAATATTCGATTATATTATTATCTATAACAATCAGTTAGTTTTATCTGCTTTGCATTACCCTCCATTTCATTCTGCTAATATAATATTTTTTATTATTAAAGAAAAGATGGAGAATAAATTTTAGCGATTAAATGACGATCGTGAAAATTTCGAATTAGAGTTTCCACCGGAAATACACGTTTTAGGGTCCTGTGATTCCAAATGACCAAGCCCCGCAAACAAATATGTGTGTTTAGTGTTTGCGCTTGTAACTCTAGATCGAAAATGCTTATTTATATAAAACTCGAATTTCATATTTTAGAATCGTATACGCATAAGAAGTGTTACGGCAATATATATATTTTTTTTAAATCGGAAAACTGAAAGAAAGACTTTATACCAAAAATTTTGCATCAAATGACCAAGTCCCGAAAAAAGGTCTTAGTTTATGAAAGTAATCAGTCTAGATAAAAAAGAAAAGTTGAATAAAACTGAAATTTCATATTTTATGAGTGTATATGCCTGGGATGTTACAGCAACTACGATAAATCGTATTACCAGAAGAGCCACTTAAAACTATGCATTTTTCACATTTTTACAATTTTCTAAAAAAACGGCTCAAAATATTTTGATTAAACTCGCTATATGGATATTACGATATTAAATATTTTTGATATTAAGATTTAATATATTCTGATTGAAATAGCCCTACAGAGCCGTTTGAATTACATTTTCTTCTATTAAAGTACCTTTTATTTTCTAAATTAAAAAAAAGAACATATCATCATATTAGTTTTGATGATAAACAGCTAAATATATAAGTTGAACAGATTTTATAACCAACTAAAGGAGATAAAACCAAAAATATTCGTTTAGGCATTTTATTTTATTTATTTTTTATAATATATGTATAAAATATACCGGTGGAAATGAAAAGAGTTTTAGAAAAATGATATATACCAAATTGTGGAAGATAATGTATGAATACGACATGGACTTAAGTGATTATTGTACATAATTTTGTATTGTTATATAATTTAATCCAAAACATATGTTTCCAACTAAATGTAATTATTTAATCTTTTTTATTAGCTTTAACTATATTTAAAAGTTCTTAAATTGAAGTTAACAACTGAGGTAAGTGAAATTTTCTATTTAAGTTTCTTGAACATAAATACCAGATAATTTTTTGAACAGATAAAACAGAAGGAAGATACAAGGTGCAAAAGATTATCGTTTGCACTGTTAAGCTAACCGATTGTTTTAAAATAATTTTCATTAATAACTTATCAACACCAGTACCAAAAAAAATCAACATAAAAAACAAAATAATTTCTCATATGTAAATTTTCTAATGGAAACTGTATATAGATAATTTAACGGTTTATGATATATTAATTATTTAATTTAAATAAATTATTGCACGTTTTAGGGCCCCCTGAGTCCAAATGACCAAGTCCCTCAAAAATGTGTTTGTGTGTGTGTGGTATCTCCCGCGCGAAAACGAAAATTCCTATGAAACTGAAATTTTATATTTATTTATTTAACGTCACTTTATGCTACTATGGCTAATCGGACGATGCTACAGTGGGAGTCCTAAATTTTGCCTATTCAGGTTTTATTAGGATAGGGATCTTTAACGAGTACCTGACATCGCACAGACTCGGAACCACCTTTTAACGTCCCCTCCGAAGGACCGCGTAACTAAGGATTTTTTACTCCCATTAAAAAATCCTAGGATCACCTGCGGGTTTGAACCCGTGACCTTTAGCATGGGAAGCTGTTACGCTACCCACCCAGCTACAAGTGATCCCAAATTTCATGTTTAAGACAAATATATATCCCAGATGTTACAGCAACGTTTTCAACAAAATGTGCTGGCCAGAAAAAAAAATTTAAATACTAATTTTTTTTTTTTAAATTCTTCGCTTATACATGCCCACACACACAAATATAAAATCTGCTTGCTCAAGAAATTAAAAGAATATTATTATATTATTAGAAATCACAGCTTTTTAAGAAAGTATGCAACATTTCACAATTTCGGTACATAAATTGTAATGAATCAGCAAATACTACTATAAAATACATGACAAACAAGGAAGTGATAATCGGAAAGGATAGGGTGTAATATAATTATTAAACAAATATTTGTTTAAAGTACTGTGCTCACAAATTAGTTATTAAACCGATTATTTCATTGTATGTTGTCCTAGTTTTTATAATGGTATATTATCCTACACAAATATTACAATGTCTATGTTCACAGTATATGAAGAAAAATCTGGTACGTGCAACACACCTTTTTCACTTACCTCCGTTGTAAAAATCAATTTAAGAATTTTTAAGACATGTAGAGATAAAAATAAATTGTTAAATAATTAATTAAATTGAATTTTAATAGAAATAAGTGTATTAGTAAATAATCTATTATATTTTTATCTACAACAATCAGTTAATGTTTGGGGTAATCACTTCCAACTCAAATGTCAAGACAACTAGGGGCTCTGCTTCTTTGATATGCCGCCAGGTGGCAGCACGGTCAACATGAATTTCTCTTTACAGGAACAAGAAACTGTCATTTTTATCGGCTTGTCATCACTCTCCACTACCCTTTACAATTCCGTGTATCAGATAATATTTTTTCTAAAATCTTTAGCAATCCAACGGTATATTAAACTTCCATATTACTATTCTTGAGTTCAATAACTAAAAAATTGCATTAAAAAATATGTTTGCACTTTTCTGCTTTAGTTGTTTATCAAATTCGCTCAAATTTAATATTTAGCCGTCCTTCATCAGTACCATTAAGATGGTATGGTTAATCTCTTGGAATGCACAAAATTAAAGGTAGTTTAGAGAAAGAAAATTTATAATATCGTCATTTAAGCATTGTCAGACTATTTCAATCAGAATAAAACCTACATGATATTAAAACCCATCAAATTTTACGCGATATAGCGAGTTTAGTCAAAATCGTTAGAGCCGTTTATGTGAAAAAACTAAAAAAGGTGCAATATGCATAGTATAAAGTGGCTTTTCTGGTCTTGAAGAAAACGTTGCTGTAACATCTCGGATGTATATTTGTCTTAAATATGAAATTTCAATTTTCTTAGGACTTTTCGTTTCGCGCGGGAGTTAACATACACACTCCACCATTTTTGCGGGACTTGGTCATTTTGACTCACGGGAACCCTAAAACGTTATTTCCGTTGAAAACTCGAATTCGAATATTTTCACGATCGCAATACTTTCCTAACTATAAATTTCATATATAGTAAGTGAAAGTAAAAATATAAGTATCGCTTTTAATTGCCCTAATTATGGCTCAAGATAAGTTTTAAATATTGGCACGCGATATGAAATTTAAGCACGGATATTTAATGGGAGGCTTGGATCCGCCATTCTGTGACATTTGTACTGACAATAAAATATATTGTAACATCATGCACTTAGAGTGCTTCCAATGGGAAGCTTCTCTACATGTATATCAAGTCATTGTATTATATAACACATCACATTTACTTGATGTATTTTTGTTAATACAGTTGTAAATACCAATAAAATGATTAAAACATCATGACACTGTACACTGAAACCAGAATAAGACAGAACATACCACCAATCTTAAAAGAAGCTCTGAGTGATTATGAAGAATTGGTTTTAAAAGTTGTGGAGTTTTTTAGAGACATTTGTCTGTTTAATTCAATAAGTACATACAAGTAGAGGATCCAAATAAATGTGCCTCATCGATTTTAATGAAATTTTAGGCAAAACTAAACTTTAAAGCATTAGACTATGCAAAATATTAGGTGCCAACGCTCCCTAGGTGTCGCGTATTCGAAAAAAATTCGAAGATTGGTGCTAGAAAAACACGTTTTGTTTAATATCTCCGATTCTAGTAAATGTATAAAAATAATTCTAGCGCCAAATTAAACAATCTCTTTCAAAGTGGAATCATTTAAAAAACAAGCCATTAAATTATTTAATTTTTATACTTGGTAATAAGTCTAAAAGTATAATTATTTGGTCAAAACAGTACTTTTGTTTGTTTATTTTATTTAACGTCACTTTGTGCTACTATGGCTAATCGGACGATGCTATAGTGGGAGTCCTAAATTTTGCCTATCCAGGTTTTATTAGGATAGGATCTTTTTTAACGAGTACCTGACATCGCACAGGCTCGGGACCACCTAACGTCCCCTCCGAAGGACGGCGTAACTAAGGATTTATTACTCCCATTAAAAAATCCTAGGACCACCTGCGGGTTTGAACCCGTGACCTTTAGCATGGGAGGCTGTTACGCTAGCCACCCAGATACAAGTGATCCCACAGTACTTTTGATCAGGTTTCTTAAACACTGTGTTCCTCACTTCCAAAATGTAAAATTATTCTGAGCACAGTTTTCAAGAAAGCTTATTAAAAGTACTGTCTTGAAAAGACTATTTATATTTTTAGGGTTATAACCAAACATATGACTTAAATAACAAATAAATAAATAAAATTAATATCTCAAAAAAGTAAAACTTTTTCTATAACATCTGCATATATATGATCCTTGATTTTCTTCAGTTTAATTTTAAAAGAAAGCAGCGAGATCAAGTTTTTCAGGTTGGAACCCTGGCATGATATTATTTATTCAGTTATATCAGCCGTGGAGTAACCCAGGGGTATGGTTGCTTGATGGCATACCCAACCTCTATAAAGAGGGTACCCAAAAATGGGGGAAAAATTGTAGCTGAGTGTGATCTCGGTCTAATCACCAGAATGCACAGCTGTTGGCTGAAAACAGTACGAATCTGTATATGCACTGATCCCAAGTCCCTTCATGGGTTGTGGTACAGGTTTTATGTTTATAAAGAATTATAGCTAGTTAAAAAATTGTGAAAAATATTAGTTTATTTATGGATTATTTGTGGAAAGAGGTCATCAGATCGGTCTCCGAATATGACCTAATTACTTATAATAGTCATAAGATCGTTATCATAATAAATTATTTAAAGAGTTCTTCAATTATTTGTTGAGCATGTCGAGTTTTACAAGGAACGACCTATTGATATTTCGTTCTTTGAGGTCATAACCCGAAACTTACAATTTGAGAGGCCTTTATCTTTATTAATTAATCGAAATTAATTGCCACATCCTTCAATTACCGATGTACAACAAGAATCACAGTAACAACAGAAGTATGTATTGAAAGTATGAGGATGAACTCATAAGTTAAATTTTATCAAAATTTTCATTCAATTTTTTCAAATATCAAATATTTATCTATTTATTTCATCAATATAAAATGATCTCATAGTAATTAAAAATTTCGGTTATTAAAAAACATATAATTACCAAATATTGTAAACAACTATTCTAAATTTTCATTTTTCAAAAAAAAAATAAATAAAAAACTAGATTTGAGAATATTAAATATGTCATTTTCAACTTTTCCCGTCATTAAGATAGATGAGGATCTTTAATTCTCACATTGACGAACTTTGTTAAATAATTAAGGAAACTTTTTACAGGATCAGTGGAAAGGTAATTAAACTACAAACAATCTTTTATGCGCAAGGTAACAGGTTCAAACATTGCAGATGGTCCAAGCGTTTTTTTAAACTGAGTAAAAAATCCTTGGTTATGCCGTTCTCCGAAAGGGTCCTGAACCTATGCGATCTCAAATAACTATCCTGATTAAACCAGCAAAGAACTGCCACAGCAGCATAGAGTGGCGTTAAATGAATTAACAAACTGCTCTCACCCAAAAATAAATAATGAATTTTTACATCTATTGAGATGATGATAACAAACAAAAATATTTTTTATATAGTGAAAAAAACTCAAAAAGCTGTCAAAAAAACAAAAACAAAAAACTACTATATTATCAGCTTAAAAAATATTATATTAATAAAAAATAATTCTAGATTTTTCATAAATTGAATTAAAACACGGGACCTCCTGAATAAAAGCAATTATTACTTGGTTTTATTATTTTGATTTTTTTTTAATCAATGACGCCTATATTATCGATAATTTAAAAAAAAATATGTGTTATGAAACGGAGTAAAATAAGTAAAAAAAAAAAAATTTAAGATGCATTGACAAGAGTATACGTATATTTTCTCATTGCATTATATAAAAGATAAAGTTTAATAAATAAATAAATAATTACTGTATAAATAGTTACCCAACATCACTCAAAAATAAATAAGACGTAAAAGATTCAACTTATAATTAAAGCATGAAATTTTCTTTGAGATTTTACAATCTTTAATTAAAATGGATAAAGGGCTCCACTGATTATATATAAAATCACTTCATGATTTTTCGTAAATATTTATAAAACATATAATTCATATGTTTGTATGTTAAGTTGTATGTTAAATTGTCTAAAATTAAGATTAAATCAGAAAAACCTTCATCAGCTTAAAGCATATTTAATTTTAAATCGATTATTTATCATGCACAGGAAAAAAAAAAAGTGAATCTATTAAAATATTCTGCTCTTTACTCCTTTAGATGGTAATAAAATACGCTCATAATTTTATGTTTGCCCGTTTAATATCAATGTTAACACCATAACATGGTTAATAGATTTCGAATATACAACATTATTGATACATAAAAGGAAGAAAATTTAAAAGATCGGCAGTTAACTTTTCAAAATATTTCAATAAGAATGCAACCTCCTGTCATTAAAGTACATTACTTGGCTCAACGTTTTTTAGAAAATCTTAAAAATGTGCAAATGCATAGTATTAAAATTAAATAAAACAAATATTTCTTAGCACAAACTTAATTTATATAATCAATATGATCATATATGATTAGTTAAGTTATATGATCTATTTATGTCTAAGATTATGTGTTGTACAGTAATGGTGTTACATAATTATATCTACAAGTAGTAGTACACTCATAACTTATATTTTACTCATTTACAAGCCATATAATCATTTCATACTTTCTTCAAGAATCAAATAATGAAAAAATAATTTATTAGAATTTAATGATAAAGAATTATTTAAGTAAACAGTGCAAAAAATATTAATTCAGTAGCTTATAATTTAGACTTTATGAAAAAAAATAAAGGAAAAATCAGTACAACTAATCATTCAAAGAATCAAACATGTAATTTAAATTTAATTTTATTTAAACAAACAGTAATGATATCTCACTTTTTCAGGTCGATAATACTTTATATTTATTAATTAATTATCTTTATTATAAGGACAATTAGCTCATGATTTCATCTGTTTATATCTTTTAAATTAGCCGGCAGCATATGGTATGTTTGAAAACTATCATGAACTAACTCAGCTTCTTTTTCAATTAGGCATAACTTTAAACTTTGGTGTTCTTATAAAAGTGTGATAAAACATTAAAAAAAAGGTATATATATATATATATATATATCATATATTACTATAAATTATTCCATATGCATAATACACTTATATTTTTTAGGTTAAAACATTAACTTAGATTAAACATAAATCAATATTACAAAACATATCGAATAGCAGAAAATATTTTTAAAAATTGCAGACACACCTGAACTCAGATATCGGTGGAACATAACGTGTGAAGAGATGCAGGCAAACTGATACAGTTCGCGAGAAGCCGTGGCCAGTGCCTGTTGCTTCAAGTTCCGACAAATATAAAACAAGTTTAGTAATCACGTATCCAAACATTTATTCAATTTAATTTGAAAAGAAACTCTCAGAAATATTTGTTTTAAAAATGAAATCGACAATGTGTTATTAAAATGTTTTCAAACTATTGTTTTTTCGAAATAAAATTGTTTAATTTAAAATAATAGTATTAATTCAATTAATCTGTATTAAGGAGATGCATATATACTTTTTACTTTTATTTTCAGAAGCGGCGGAGTGCATTAAATTCAACAATATCAGGTTATAGTTTTATAAAACAGTTTTGCAAGATATAACCTATCTACCTCCCCTCTCCATGCATATACAGTGAGAGACAAAAGTTCCGATTTCTTATTTCTTTCCATTTCAAAAAGCATTTTTCACAACTATTACTTTATACAATTTTTTTTCAACTAATAAATCTTTAAAGGAGATCCCCATAAAGCAAAATCAGTAACCATATAACCTAAGAGTTTATTGTTTTTAAAAATATCCGATTAATAATGAAAATTACAAGAACATGCAGTGACAAAAGAATTTGGAAATCGCAATATCGTTGTTTAATGGTTTAAAATGTTCATATCCTCACTAATTTCGACATAGTTTCTATGTTCTAGACAATTCTACTTCCTCATGTAACAGATACCCCAACTTTGGAAAAAAATGTTTTTAAAATAATTAAAGTAAAAAAAAAATAATGGGTCGAAAAGCAACTTAGAATAGTTTTTTAAAAGAAAAATAGTTGAAATTATAAAAAAATTGATGAGAATATGAGGATGGCTGAGCATAATGTGGAGGATATAACCATAAAATATAAAAGCAAAAAGTGACCGTCAAAAAAATATTAAATATTAAAAATTAAAGACTGATTCCTCAAAAAAGTAAACCTTTGCTTATTTCTGAATTTTTTAGAACTTCTGGATGCACAATAAGTGTTTAAAAAAAATTAATAATGACAAAAAGAAAAACATGGTACAAAAAGTCCTGAAAAGGTAATTTAGCCGGCAAGGCATTAAGAGAATAGCCTGTACGTTTGCAACATTATTTTTTAAAGAAGTTTAATGACTTTTAATGTTAAAGGATAGACTTATAATAAAATACATGGTTTCTAGAGACAAATTATAGTTTGGACGAAGCCAAATAAAGAATTTAGTATGAAGTAGTAAAACATCTTGAGCGGTTGGTGATGGTTAGGGTGTTTTTCTTCGAAAAAGTTTGATAAGCTTGGATTCTTGGACGGAATTATTGATAAATTGATATAATGATTCGGTATGGAAAGGTAGAATAAAAAAAAGTAGACAAATTACGAATAAATTTAATTTTCCTCATTAGAGTATGAGTCAAGAAAAATATACATTATCTATTCAGGTTTGGTGGCAGCACAATTTTTTTAAACTTCTCAAAATACCTCTTCATTATTTCTTTTAAATTTAATTAACTATTTTTGATTGTCACTAAAAAGTAAAATTTGGAAATATAACATTCAAAATGAAAATTTCCTAAAGGAACAATAAGTATTTGAGTTGACTATTTCACAACGAACAATTATTATCGATTATTAATAGGCTAAAATATATAATTATACAAAAAGGCTTAACTACTGGATGTTTATATATGATTAATGCATTGCTATAGCTCGAAAACCACGTAATTCGAATACTTTTGACGTTTGAAACGTTAAAAAAAAAAACATAAAACATATGTTATTTATAATGCTTGTAACAAGAAAGGTTATGGGATTCAGTGTTGCCATCGCACAGTATCATACAAGTTATATTCTTCTATACAGTACGCATGACTTTAAAAACAATATTTCGCAACAAATAAGTAAATTGTTGAAAAAAATGGAAAGTTGTTATATATCCACGTTATAAATGAAAACATATGTTTACATCAAACTAAATTATTTTTATTTTTTTAATTTTAAGCAATTCATAAATAAAATAAAATTATAATAACCCTAATAAAATGAGAACCGTTGTTATTTCTTTTTTTTCCTTAACCTCGCTGGTGTAAAAAGCCATGATTTTGTATTGCATAATTTTACCCACTTGATTCTTTTAAATGTAAGTTTATCCATTAAATTTATTATTGAATATTAATGCTTATAATATTATTTATGCTCTAAGGTCCAGTATTGACTCTGAAAATATGACTAGACATTTATGAGACATATATTAAACACAAATCTTGTCGGTCCTTATTCATTTATTTTATTTTTTAATTCTTGACTCCTCGCATTCTGGATTGGCCAATAATGGTAGGTTTTGTTTTGAGCCATTGTAAAGCTCATTAAATGAAGACGTTTTTGAGAAATCCGGAAAACCGAAAACCTGACGATAACAGAAGAATAATAATAACAATATTGCTTTATTGAGAAATAATACAATCTGCCACTATCTTGGGCAATAAGTATTAGAGATAAAAGATGCCATTCATACCATATGTACAGAGGAAAGAACCAAACAAAACAAGACATAACATTAATAATAATTTTTAAAAAATAAATAAATAATAATAGTAATAATAAATTAAAATATATATATAATATATATATATATATATATATATATATATATATATATATATATATATATAATATAAAAATAACATAAGATAAAGTAAAATAAGTAAACTTAACTAACAAATGAAAATTAAAATTAAAAATAAAGTAAATAAAATCACAAATAAATGGCCACATTCATACCTATATACATTATTTACATACTGCTCCTGGGAACTCCGAATCGAACCCCTACACCCAGAAGTGAATGGAGTGGCACAACACCAGGAGTTCCCAGCGCCTCTCACTCAGCCGCGTCACCAGTCTAGCCAGTGGAGACTGACTGAGTGCGCTAGAGCCAAACACTCAAAAGAAAAATAGATCCTGGTAATGTCCGAATATTCTTAAAAATATTAAAATTTAATTTTCTGCATGACGTTGTGCGACAATTGCCTTCGTATTTTGAGTGTTTGACATCTTAATTTGTCTTTGTATGCGTGCACATCAAGTAGATATATTTGAGTTATTTTTATGAAGACCACGGGTAAAAGCAATACACTCAAAATTTAATTTTTCCTCCATAACCGTTGAGAATCGGACAATGTAGGTTTAATTCATAATAAATTAGTCTGACTTGGCTTGAATCCCGATATTTAATCTTTTCTTCAATTGAAGTACCTTCAATATTGTCAATTTAAAAAAATTAACCATATCATCTTCTTAACATAGATAAAAAAACGAATAAATATATGAGTTGAACGAATTCGATATCTAACTAAAGGAGAAGAGAGCAAAAATATTTTTGTATGCAATTTGATGTGTTTCTGAACATAAAAACAGTAAGATAGGTGTATAATATACCAAGAAAAAGATTTTATAAAAAAAAAAATTATCTTATACAAAAAGTAGTAAAAAATATTGTAACGTAGAGAAAATGGATATTCGTAACGATTTAATATTTTGTATTGTTTAATCTTAATCATATGTTTCCAACGAAACTGAAAAAAGTTTGTATTCAAATTACCTTAATTATGTTTTTTCAACTTTAAGTTTATTTAATAGTATTAAATTGGTTTTAATAGGCGAGGTTAGAGAAAGTCGTGAGTATTGCCCGCACCAGGTTTTTTTATTTATTTTTTGTTTTTTGTCGCGCTGTCCTAATCATAAAACTCCGTACAATTTTTTTCATTATCTTAAAAAAAATCTATATTATAATAGAATATATTTTATTTGTCTTTGGGAATAGTAATACATCTGTTTAAAATAATTTAAAAAATAAATAAAAAATATATATTGATAAGGATAAATTAGCAGTTTTTTTTGTCTTCAATACTCCACTGTATAAACAAAAAGCAAATACATGTGATTTGCATTAAAATAATAATGCATCTGTTTGAAAAGATAAAATAAATAAATACGATAAAAATAAAGATGGATTACAATTTTTTTTCCCCTGTTTTTTCCTCAATATAATAGAGATAAAATAAAGAAAGAAAAAAAATACAATGTTTTTTTTTTAAATAATAGTACATCTGTTAAAAAAATAAAATAAACTAAAATAAAAAATAAATTAGTATATTGATAAAGATAAATTAACAGTTTTCTTTTTATTATAAAAAATAAAAATACATATGTTTTCAAAATAATAATACATCTGTTTTAAAAAATAAAACTAAAATGAAATAAAATAAGTAAAAAAAAAATATATACATACACAATATATATACATATATATCTGTTTAAGACTTTTTAGATTGAAATTTTACATAATATTGGTAAAGTTCGGTTAGACTGGTTACATCAGTTACGATTGATATTAAGTTAATAAATTGTTTATTATGTTATTTCAACTTTAAGTTTATTTAATGGTATTAAATTGGTTTTAATAGGCGAGGCTAGAGAAAGTCGTGTGTATTGCCCGCACCAGGTTTTTATCTTTCATTTTTTTTTGTCGTGCTGCCCTAATCATAAAATCTCATTATCTTAAAAAAAAAAATCGAAATTATAATAGGATATAGAATAGAATATATTTTATTATTGGCGTATTTATTGTTAAATTTCAATATTTTCCTATCTTTTTTTTTTAAATGATTAATCGCTGTTGATAAAAAAAAATCTTTAAACGTTTTATCTACTGTTATGTTCAAGCAACCGTGACTCTAATCTAATTTTCAGAAAGAAAGACCGGCGACTCAAGCCGAAACACCCCATTAACAGACATCCAGGTGTAATCAGATTCGGCAGAGCAATCCCTCCGCGGTAATGAGGTCGGTCCGGGCCACCCCGGGCAGCTCCTCGCCTGGCCCCGATACACCCAGTCCCCACCCGATATGTTAATCCTCAGTCCTAAGCGGAATAATTAATTACGACAATGCTGTGAAATGCATTAGCCTCCGACGGGTTTCTCCGTCTAACATACTCTCCGGGGTGAGAGCAGGCAGAATCATATTCGATGTAGAAACTTTCTTGTTCGGTCGGTTAGTGGGTGAGGGGGCTACGGAACGGCTCTATGAAAGGTCATGGGCTAGCTTGGAAGAAAAAGTGAAATAACGTGAAAGTATGAGTTCAAAATACATGGAGCCTATCCGAAAAACTTAAATAAGTTTATTAAAATTTCAAAAGTCTTGGAGCGTGTTTATGTTGCAAGCTATTGTCTAGGAGGGCAGCTTTTACAAATAAACCTTCAGGAAAGAATGCCCTAAATGATGGTGAAAACCGTATCAAAATCTGTCTTGTGGTTTAGAAGGAGTTAGCGGAAACCAAAATCGCGTTATTATTTTAAATATATAGAGATTCAGAAAAAAAAATATAAAGCCTTTTTATGCAAGAAATATATAACCTACTTAAAAGTGATCATATAAAATAAACGATAAGGCAAAAGCTAAGAGTAAAAATAATGAATAGAAAAATATAATCATATATCAGGCATTAGTAATTGTGGAATTGGAAATGAGTTACTTTGCAATTCTTGATTTAATATATTCAAAACACGATTTCATGTTTTTCTTGTTATCCATTGGAACACTATTGTAAGAATATTGATTTAAACATTAACATCTCTCATGTATATTACTGGTAATTTATTCACTGCCAAATAAAGCAGTTTAATTTACCAACTAAGCATTAATGATCCACTAAGTATTTACGCGAATGGAACTAACAAGTGTGATTGATCATTTTTTTTTTTTTTTTTTTTTTTTTTTTTTTATTGAGGTATATTACAATTTGTTACAAAATGAACAATAATAATATTGATAAGAGACCACATTCATACTATATATACAGAAAATAATAATAATGGTCAAATTTCATAAAATATAACATAAATTCAAATATATACAATAAAATAATAATAATAAATAAAAAACAAAACAAATCGAAACATAAACCTATTATTGAGATAAATAAAAAGTTGGCAAATAAATAAACATCTTACACACAATCATAACTATTTGATCATTAAAATACTAAAAGAGGAAATATATTATCTCATCATTACTAGATTTGGATTTTCAGGAGCGTTTAATGTGAATTTCTGCTGGGCCGAATCATATAATTTTTTTTTTTTCATTTATGAATTATATTCTTATTATGATGACTGCGATTAATATCTCTACATATAAAATGATAACGGGATTTTGGTTTCCGCTAATACCAAAACCACTGGCCGGATTTTGATACGGTTTTCACCATCATTTAGGGCATTGTTTCCCCTAGGCTTATAAGTAAAATACATTGCAATTGCAATAGCTTTTCTTTAGACGAGAAAATAATTTTTTTGTGACCAAGTCAAAAAAAAATTATTCCTGAATTATAAGTAATAACGTAGACGTATAATATGCCGTTGGAAAGCGCGAGATTTTGGAAAAATTAATATACAATCACCATCCATATAATCAAATAAATCGTTAATATATAGTAGTTGTCAACCCATAAACTTATAATCAAATGTTATTTGGAATGCTGTGGATCAGGAAGGTTGGTGATTCATGGTGATCGTACAGGTTATATTCTTCCGTACAGTACTCAAGGTTTTAGAAACAAAAATATACAAAATCGTACCTAAGTTGTTAACATAAATGGAAAGTTGTTATAAACTAACATTTTTAGTAATTATTTCTACATTGAGATCATTTCACAAAAAATATTAGTTCTACTCTAAGCTAAATAGTCCTATTTAGTTTACAGTGGAGCTAATGTCCTCCTATTGAAACTAAATTCACTTTAATACATTAAAATGTATTTACAGAAAGTTCATATGAAATATTTTTTTTTTATTATATTTTACTGAATTTTACAACTGTATATTACATAAATACAATAAGTAAAAGTGATGAATTATAATAAAAGGCGTATAAGGCTTGTGAAGAAACTACCCAGCGGTAGTACTTCGATGTTTATTTAAGTAAGTAGATCCCGAAGCCATCTTCTTTTCAATCGCCTCGGAGGGTTGTTAGGAATATGCGAGGTTGATAGGTTGCGGACAAGAGGGTTTATATGAGTTGGGAGTTTGGAATTAAAAGTGGTATATCTGGTACGAGAAAGATCTGCCACAAATGGGATATTAAGGTCGTTATGGATGATTTTATTTGTGACGAAATAAGGAGCATTTAGGATTTTGGATTGTTAGGATTGGATGCGGGAGGAATTAGATGGCTTAGTAGAGCCCCAAAGCTTAATTCCATATGTCCAGATTGGTCTGATGACAGTGATATAAATGAGCTATTTGTAGTGAATTTGAACGTTTGTCTAGTAAGTGTTGTAGTAATCGGTATCTACGGGCAGTTTCCTGTCGTTTTAGTCTCGTGTGAGGGTTCCATGTAAGACGTTTGTCAAGATGTCCTAGGTATCGGATTTGTTCAACAGGTATGAGTGGCGTATAATTAAAGGATACGGTAGGGCAGGAGGTCATCGGTTTTCGACGAAGGGTAAAGATAATTTGGTGGGACATTTTAGGATTTATTTTAATCCTCCAGTTCCGACACCATTCCTCAATGGCTGTGATGTGGGACTGAAGGATTTGGGATGCAGCGGTTGGATCGTTATGGACGGATAACACACAAGTGTCATCCGCGTAAGTTGTGGGGACAGTGGATGGATGGAGTGGGATATCAGCTGTATATACCGTATAAAGGATGGGACCTGAGATACTACCCTGAGGTACACCTGCAGACTGAGAAAATATGGAAGAGTAGGAAAGGTTATGATTTACTTGAAAGGTTCTATTAGTGAGGTAGGAACGGATTATGAGGAAGTATGTTGTGGGAAGGAATTGACGGAGTTTATAAAGGAGTCCTGGATGCCAGACTCGGTGGAACGCTTGTTCCACGTCTAGAAAAGCACCCGTGCAAAACATTCCTTGCTCCAATGTGGAGGATATAACATCCACCACACGGTGGCATTGCTGAATTGTAGAGTGGGATGTCCGAAATCCAAACTGGTGGTAAGGAATTACCATATGAAATATAAAACAGTAATAAACCGTATAAAATATGAACAGTTAAAAATAACAAACAAATAAACTAAACCAATTTTTGATTTGTTGGCCAATTTTTGTTTATGATTTCTGCCGATGATTAAATATTATAATGAAAATAAGTTGTATAATAAACATAATATTTTTTTGCTAAGTGCAATTTTGTCACGATGAACTAATAATCAAAAAGTGATTAACATTTAATTGGTCAAACTGAAGTTTTTTAAACATGAATGACATCACATATAAATTGCATCAGCGTGAAGCAAAGGCAGGTCGTGTGATTATATTATGAACTTGGAATTATTAATACTTAATTTTAAATAGAAATTAATATTAACCTTCTAAACCCCCTCCCCTCTCTCCCCCACCTCATTCAAATCAAGAACTAATATTTTCGTTTAAGAAAATATAAATATATATAATATAAATATTGCTTGGTTCGTAAACTTATAGTTGATAATCTTTCTTAAGTAATCTTGTTCGTCAAAGTCTGAGGATCGAAAAAGGGATAAACAATCTTGAATTAATATATGTTGTTTTTTAAATGTATTTAGTATATATAATATTAATAATAAATATACTATATATTTTTGTTGACACACTCTTCTTTTAGAGCACCAAGTTAAAAAAGCATTATCAATCGTTGAAACTGGCCAAGGAATAATAAGGTAATAAGGGTAAGGTCTCTTACACTGTACGTGACATCCCACAGGTGCTCACTCACTACCTTCTAAGAACCTTATACGTGAAGAAATAGCCATCTCTAACTCTCTCTCTCTCTCTCTCTATATATATATATATATATATATATATATATATATATATATATATATATATATATATATAGATATATAGATATATTTTGTATATACATAATACAACAATCTAAATCATCGACTTTTTTATATTATAATTTTAGGAAGAAAAAAAAAAAAAAAAAAAAAAAAAAATATATATATATATATATATATATATATATATATATATATATAGACACATAACTATGTAGCCTTTTAATATGTAGCCAATAAAAGTTTATTAATTTTAATTTTATTTAAAATCAGATATGATCAGTAGGATGTATAGTTTTAGTGTAATGAAATAAATAATCATGAATTAAGACATGATTCGAGGGGCGGTCAAAAAACATAAAAATCAATAAAAAAAATAAAATAAATAATGCTGCAGATTATTACACAACGGGGTATGATTTCCAATTAACAATATTAGAATATAATTGTTCACATAACCTTTTTAGTTTATTTTCTGATATTATCAAACGCCTTAATTGTATTTTTTTATTATTGTGTTTGTTCATTATTTTATTATATTATCTGTATTTATTTATGAGTTTTTTAGCCCTGATGATGACCCACAAGGTGGGATAATAAATAATTAGATTTTCTTATATAGATTTGTTACCGCCGCCCGAACCATGTCTTCCTCCATATTTATATATTTTATTAATTAATATAAGTTAATTGTCTAAAGAGGTAGTATAGTATTTAATATAGAATAAAATAACTAAAGAAAATGGAGACCTGCCCGTTACAATACCAAAGCTTGAAGAGAGAAGGAGGTTTATTTTTTTTTTTTATTTGCAAAGAGAACGTTAAGAATTTTTTTCCTTTATACATCGATTTAATGTATCTTTGAATGTGAATGTTTATTTTCAGAGGTTTTCTATTTCATTTATTATTTTATTAATTTAATTTCTTTTGTTAATTACAAATAATCATTATAAAAAGTAATAAAAAAAAAATTAATTTGTTTACTTTTCCAAGCTTTAAGCTTTGGTAAAATTATCAAAAAGAAGCAAGTCGACTTTTGTAAACCTTGCAGTTTCCGAAAATCCAGGTAACATAAAAGGTACATTGTGTGTACGTGACATCCCACAGGTGTTTTTACCTGTTTTCCTTTTTCGTACCTGGTCATTTTAAACAGAAAAAACCCCGGGATAAAGCATACTTTTTTCACAGATGAAACATTCACCAGATAAATATTACTTAAAGCCCTGCCAGATATCCCAATTAGAATAATCTGAAATCACATTAAAGGCAATTACATTTTACATCTTTTTTAAATCTTACATGTAAATTAAAATATCTTTTTCGTGTTTAATCAAAATTATTAGAGCAATTCCAAAAAATCGTAAAAAAGGTGCAAAATGCATGGTATAAAATGACTCTTTTGGTTTGCGGATTTTGTTGAAAAAGTTGCTGTAAAATCTCTAGCTCATACTCTTCTAAATATGAAATTTCAGTTCCATACAACTTGTCGTATTGGAGTTGGACTGACTACATACAGACACGGGCCTTTTTGCAGGATTTGGTCATTTATAATCAGCAAACCCTGAATGTGTTCCGGTGCGACTCGAATTTAAAAATTTTCACGATCGCAGTACTACTTAATATTCGATATCACTGATGTTTGCGCAAAAAGGGGTATTTTTTGATAATGAGGTTACATTGTTTTCATATAAATAAATGAAAAATATTTCGTTAAGGTTTTACAAAAAAAAAAAAAATAGACGTAAAGGTCTATACATACTATAGGAATTCATAAATAATAAATTTTAATATCATGCAGGGTTTCATTCTGATTGAAATAGTCAGACAGGGCTTAAATGCTGGATTTTCTTCCTCTAAAGTACCTTAGTTTTGTAGATTCTAAAAAGTTTACCATATCATCATATTAGCATTATTAAATAACGGCTAAATACACAATTTTAAAGAATTTGATAACCAATTAAAGAAGAAAAGAGCAAACATTTTATTGGTATTTTTTTTACTTTCTCTTACTATATATATATATATATATATATATATATATATATATAGTAAGGGAAAGTATTGCGATCGTGAAAATTTTCGAAATCCAGTTTTTAACGAAAATACACGTTTTAGGTCCAAATAACCAAGTCCCGCAAAAAGGTCTGTGTGTGTGTGTGTGGTAACTCCTGGGCGGAAACGAAAAGTCCTATGAAACTGAAATTTCATATTTAAGACAACTATACGCCCGAGACGTTACCAAACCTTTTTCATCAAAATGAGCTAACCAGAAGAGCCACTTTATACCATGCGTTTTGCACCTTTTTTCGATTATCTCGAAAACGGTTCTGACGATTTTGATTATACTCGCTATATCGATGTAAAATTTAATGGGCTTTAATATCATGTAGGGTTTTATTCTAATAAAAATAATCTGGTAGGGCTTAAATGCCGATATTTTAAATTTTCTTACTCTAAAGTACCTTTAATTTTGTTGATTCTATAAAAATAACTATATTATCTTGTTACCACTGATGAAAAACAGGTAAATATATAAATTGCATGAGTTTGATACCCAACTAAAGGAAAAAAACCGAAAAAATATTTTTTGTTGCAATTTTTCGTTTTTTAACATGAAAAAAGTAATATACATGTGTAATATACCGTTGGAAAGATAAACATTTTAGAAAAAAATATTATCTAATACACAAGAGCTTGTAAAAGTTAATAGAGAGTGATGAAAAGCCGATATAACTAAGTGATTATTTTAGATAATAATATGATAGATTTTTTAATAAAACACATACATGTTTCTATAGGAATTCCATTTAATTAATTCCTTATCTCTTACTGTACTTTAAAATTCTTTAATAGATTTTAGAAACGTAGGTAAGTGAAAGTCGTGTGTTGCCCGCACCAGATTTTTTTTCTACAGAACATTATATTATTAATATAGATAAAAGCTAAATAGATATAGATTAGAAAGCTAAAAAAAAGAAAAAGAAAATAAGTTGTGTATACAATTATCTTATATATACCAAGTTGTGGAAGATAATTTCCAGTGGCGGACAAGGCATAAAAATATTGTACACAATGATTTTATATTGTTTTACAATTAAATCTAAATCTTATGTTTCCAACAAATTTAATTAACAAAATTAACTTTGAGCTTTTTACAACAAGTTTATTTAATATTTCTTATTCCGAGGCAAGTATAAGTCTTTATAATTTTTTTTTTACAAATTTTTCAACTCAATTTAATTACAAATTATATTGGTGTTGCAAAAATAAGATTTTCAACCCTCGAAATCGTTCTGCCAGAGACAAATACCAGGTTTGCTCATCTATAGTTCTGGATGCTGAAACGACCTGTTCCTTCTTCTTCTGCTTCGAGAAGGAAGAGCCACCAAGAACTACTTCGTGTGGTTGGAAGTAGTTCATTGCCGTTGATGCAGAGCGACTAGGAGCAGGAAAAGGTTTGCCGTTTCGTGAGTGTGACTCAGCATCGGCAGAGCGTGATGAATCTTGCGTGTTCCTTCTACCCTCACCTTTCCCTTTATTTTCTTGCAATTTAGCTAACAACTTTATCACCACCGAGTGTATATTTATATATATGTGCATATGATAGTCTCCTAAGCAAAAAGGATCTCACTGATCTATATGATATACTATGATTTAACATGTAAACTGCACTGCTCTTCGCATGTAAAGACGCTGCAAACTACTTTATGTTGGTTTAATTTTTCAAAATAACTATATTAGGGTATAACAGTTTATATAGCTGTTAAGAGACCATTAACTTATATGTATAGCTATAAATTAATCAAAACAAATGGCCAATCACGACTGCTGTCAAAACGCAATACTTCTGCTATTTTTAACTTTTTTCAATGATTATGTTTTTGTAACGTAGGAAATTAAATTCTTTATCGACTAACAGCGACGAGGAAATATTTATACTTGACTTCTTTATTACTTCCTTTCAAAAAAATTCTTTACTATCTAAATTATTTAAAAAAAAATAAAAATTCCTGATGCAGTACACTTTTCATAGGTATTTTCTCTATCTTAAGAAATAACCGAGTTATGAGGGTATGGAGGGTATGTGTCCTGGGTATGGAGACCCTCCTGGGGCACACCCAGCCTCTATAAAGTGGGTACACAAAAATGGGGAAAAACCTGGCGGCTGAGTGTGATCTCGGCCGAATCACCTCACTGCACGGCCGTTGGCCTAGAAGCAGTACGAATCGTATATGAGATATATTTTTTTCGTATATGAGAATAGTTATATAGATGTATAATATCCCGTTGGAAGTGGAAGATTTTAGAAAATTATATTACCTTTATAAAGAAGGGTATGCACTATGAGTGAATATTGTGGATAATAATTTCTGTTGTTAGATTATTTAATCTGAAACACATCTTTTCATCAAAATAGTATTTTCAAGTCTAACTTTATTTAAAACTTCTTAAATTGATTTTAAAAACGGAGCTAAGTAGAAGTACGTTGCGCGCACCATATAATTAAATTTGAATAGACAAAATTTATAAATCCTACTTTAGGATTGTCCAATCGCTTTTTATGTTATATTATATGCTTATTATATGCCAATTATATTTTATGCTACCATAGCTAATCAGCTATGGTAGCATAAAAGTGGCTTTAAATAAATATAAAAACCACACAGCCATAACACACTTCTCTAAATCATATATTTTTTTATATTCATTTATATTACGTAAGTCATTCTTGTGAGATTGTGAACTACAACCTTAGACTAAACGTATTTGGAAAACGTACTTAGGAATATAATAGTTTTGGACATATGTCATGTATCTTTGTCCGCAACCAAAGCCGCAACCGCTTAACCGCAGAAACGGTCAGAGATATTGCAGTACAGTTTTATAAGTGAATGTAGCCTGCAGAGTTACTAAACAATAAATACAATAATACACTGTGTGGTTACTAAATAATATATGGTATGCAATAATATTGAATATATTTTATGCGTAGATAAGTAGAACTCGAATGATGAATAAACAAAATCCATCCGTCCGCTTATGAAGATACCCCCTTTTGAATACCCAAACATTTTTAGTGGATTTTTTTTAACGAACTTGTTACACAGTCTATTATAAATAGTACTTTCTCTCGTTGGTGATACGATTTTATAAATACCATTAAAGTTACTACAAAAAAAAAATATATACATACATATATATATATATATATATATATATATATATATATATATATATATATGATATAGAGAGAGAGAGAGAGAGAGATTATATATATGTTAATCACAACACACGACTTTCACTTACCTCGGTAAAATTAATTTAAGAACTATGAAATACAGATAAAAATATTAAAAGATATATATATATATATATATATATATATATATATATATATATATATATATAGAGAGAGAGAGAGAGAGAGAGAGAGAGAGATTATATATATGTTAATCACAACACACGACTTTCACTTACCTCGGTAAAATTAATTTAAGAACTATGAAATACAGATAAAAATATTAAAAGAATCTTATTCAGTTTAGTTGGAAACATATGTTTTATATTAAATAATATAACAGTATAAAATTGTTCTTTTACATCTTCGTAAACAGGATACTATTTTTTATATAAATCATCAGCTTTTTAATAGTATATTATACTAATATATTACTTTTATTAGGTATAGAAAACAAAAATTATCTAAAAGTATATTGTTTATCGAATTCGTTCAACTGGTGTATTTAGCCTTTTTTTAGCAATCCAAATAAAATGATATGGTTAATGTTTTGAAATCTATCAAAAGTGCTTTCGAAGAAGAAAGTTTTAAAATATCGGCATTTAAACCGTTTCAGATTAATTCAATCACAATGGAATTTAAATTATATTAAAGCCAATTAAATTTTATATCAAACTCGCTAAGAGGCGTTTTACTTAAAAGAGCCACTAGGCTCTCGTGTTTGGACGATTTTGATGAAAAAGTTGCTGTGACATCTCAGGCATTTACGTTCCTTAAATATAAAATTTGCCGATTATAATAGAAAAAAAAATTGCTGTAACATCACAGGCGTATAGTTCTCTTAAATATAAAATTTTAGTTCCTTTTTTATGCTAGACTTAAAATACACACACATATATTTCACCTATTTGACGGACTCAGTCATTTAGACTTGGAGGACCATAATCGTGTATTTTTGGTTCAAATTCGAATTAGAAAATTTTTACAATCGCAACATTTTCTCTTACCATATATTTCATACAAGGTAATTGAAAGTAATAAATTACTCATTCATAAATAATATAGTCGTTTATTGTAAACCAATACAATTAAGTGTAATAAGGTTTAATTTTATTATATTAACAACATATTTGTTTTAATTTTAATTTCATATAGGAATTACTCTGCCATATTTTTCCATGACGTTTAATGATTATTAATATTTAAACAAAGTATAACTAACTATGGCATACAATTTTTCCTAAAGAGTGTGTTAGAATGTCAAGATGAAATTGTATCCTTAAAAGCTGGTGTGTTTTTTATTATCTAGGTAAAGCAAAGGCGAAATGTCACATCCCTCTTTTTACAAAGAATCCTACTCAAGAAACGAAATCGGATACTTTGATGGTATGAGAATTGACAGTGGATTCACGAAAAAAGAATAGGATATGTGTTCTACATTTTGAGTGAGAAAGGTGGAGGATTTTAAAAAATACCTGCTCAAGAGAGAAATCTTGAGTCTCTCTAAGTTATGAATACCTTAAAAATCAGATGAATACTTGATTATTTTCATCATGGTGTGTTGTAATAAAAGAAGTAAAGAGTAATTGGATATTTTTAAAGTATCTAGTCATTCAACTAATTTTAATCCAAATATATAAGATTAGTTAATACCAGAACAATAGTCAAATACAATTCTACAATAAGAACTACTCCTTTACTAAAAAGAGTAAAAAAAAAACAAAAACAACAAGTTACCATAACTCACTATCATACGTGAAAAATTAAAAAGCTCCTAAGGACATAATGTTTTTTTGTTGTTTTTTTTGGTAGTTTTATTCATGTTAAAAACGGAGTAACACAAACCACAAATATTAAACAAAATTTAATTCTACATCGCATGAAAAAAAAAAAAAAAAATGGAAAGGAATTATTTTCAAAGATGTACTAACCATTTCTTATCAATACTATCAACTCGAAATGGTTGGTTGTATCGAGTCAATACACTGAATCTCTAAACGTAAATACCATTATAGAGAGCTTCCATTGGAAAGCTTCTCTACATGTGTTTCATGCCTTTATATATTTTATATAATTTACTTGTTGTATTCCTGTATACAGTTGTAAATTCCAATAAATAAATTTAAAAAAATACAATTAGAACAGTCAGCAACTTAGAAAAAAATCAGAGTATTTCAATGCGAAAAAGTGGTTAAAAGTGGCTCTTTTGGTGTAAAAAAAAATGTTGGTTTAATACCTCAGAACCATACTTATATAATGTGAAATTTAAAAATGTGTGAATTTTCGCTTTTGAATTACCACATACACACATAAACAAATTTGCAGATTGATTTGGACTCGAGAGAACCTTAGATAAATATTTCCTAATATTAAATCTAAAAAACATTATTTACACAAAATTATTAAAATTTTAATAAAAAACAAAGCGCTAGTCTTGTTCTCAGAGTCCTGAGTTCGAATCTCGGCTATGGCAGAATATTAGGAGGGGAAGAGAGAGGGACCCTAGGGTATGGTGACCCTCCTGGGGCAAACCCAGTCTCTTTAAAGTGGGTACCCAAACTGGGGAAAAAATCTAGGGGCTGTGTGTGATCTCGGTCTAATCCCTCATTGCACGGCCGTTGGCCAAGAAACAATACGGATTTATATATGTACTGAGCCCAAGACCCTTCATAGGTTGTAGAGGTACAGGATTTTTTTTTTTTTTTAAATAAAAACATTCATTCCATATAAATAATATGTATACAATTTTACAATAGATATTATAACAAGAAATCAACGTATAGATAACGTGACTGGCACTTTATGTTCCATCTTTATTTATTTATGAATCAAATGAAAAACTTCATGTATATAGATTTGAATTTGAAATTTGACCACAATATAACAGGATATGAAATGGAATCGCATTACTGTCCTTTTTTCAACAAAATAATTCGGGAATCCCTATGGAAATCTTCCAAATTGATTTGAATACAATAACAATCCATTTTACCTTGTCGGAATTCAGGAACAAAGCCGTGAATTACACAATGGTATATTTCAACACAGATGTAACTTCTCATTTCAAGATAATACTATTAGGGAAGGGGGGCTCAGGAATGAGCTAAGCTTCCAACGCCCACGGTTCCTTCTGATCACCAAGGTCTCTTATAATTTTTATAAACATTCTTTTTCACTTTCTCAGAAAGGAATTAATTAAATAATTCATAAGGAGGTTAGGAGAACAAAAGAAAAAAAAATGAGGAATAGTAATTATTTTACAGCAATGTGTCGTCTAGGAAAGGAAACTGGATGGAAATGGCGTGCGCTCCAGACATGGATTAGCGTCATGCATATGGAGTGAAACTCACCTTCGGAGATGGAATATAAAGCAGTCGGAAGAATGCAGGTGTGGATTAAGTTAAGTAGTGTGCATGGGAGCGAGAAATCTCTATGCAAAGTTTTTGCACAGCTAGTTAATATCAGTTTAAGAGACCCACAGTCCGAAACGAGGCATATATGATAAAATACCTGAGGTGGCAGGGAGTTGAGCATAGAGTCACTTCCAACGTAAATTTAAAAAGCATCAAAAGCTATAAATAAGATATACATACTTCTAAAGGTTACATTCCATCCTTAAAAAAAAAAACTGATAAATATGCAAAGGAGTACTTTTGCTAAAGGGGAATTTTAACAATCTGATTTTTCAAATGTAACATTGGGCGTATACAGGAAAGATCGGCACTATGACAGCCTAATCTACAAAATTAAAGGTACTTTAGAGGAAGAAATTTTAAAATATTGGCATTTAAGCCCTGTCAGACTATTTAAATAAGAATAAAACCTACATGATATTAAAGCCCGTCCAATTTTACATCTTACAAAGCGAGTTTAATCGAAATCGTTAGAGCCGTTTTTGAGAAAAAGTAAACAGGTGCAAAATGTATGGTATAAAGTGGCTCTTCTAGGAAGCTGATTTTGATGAAAAAGTTGCTGTAACATCTCGTGCATAGAGTTGTCTTAAATATGAAATTTCAGTTTCATAGGACTTTTAGTTTTCACGCTGGTGTTACCACACACACACCTTTTTGCGGGACTTGGTCATTTGGACTCGGGAGACCCTAAAACGTGTATTTCCGTAGAAAACGGGAATTCGAAAATGTTCACAATCGCAAAACTTTCCCTTACTAAGGTCTATGTAATATATAATACATAAGTGAAAGTAAAAAAATTAAATAATGACCAATTTAAAATACTCCCTGCTTGTAAATAATAATTATGAGTTAGTGAAACATTAAAAATCGTCTAGGCTTATAATTGAAGTTGTTAAGTACATTTAATATTTTATCCCTCCTCCTTCCAAACTAAACTCTCTCCCCTCCCAAACTGTCTCTGGTCTGATGGTTAAAATATACACTTGACAACGTAAAGCATAAATATAAACCTGTAGGGACAAGACTCCAAGCATCAGTTGACAAGATGCTAAATAGCCTGCAATAAAACTAATAAGTTATCACTCAAGCGGACAGTCAAATCAAAGAGGAAAGCATAAACCGTCCAAGGCACAAAAGGACCCAAACTAGTTGTAAGATAAGAGCGTATAGCTTACGATGTAACCGCTAAATCGTGGGTTCGGGAGGAGGATTTGAAGGGGATCTTCCCCCATGGGATTTGGGGACCCCTGGGAAGAGGCAGGAGCCTGTCCATGAATAGATAAAACGGTAATGAAAAAAATTGTTACTAAGTATTTGCGACAGTAGCTGCTCCGGGAATATGTTAACTTGATACTTCAAGAAAGGGGGAATAATTATATTAACGTATTTAAATATGAAATAGACAATAACCTCACAGTGCAGAAGATAGAAATAAATTTTAATCTCCTCTAATAATAATAATAATGTTTTATTGCTTTTAAGATCTACATCTTTTAGCAACAGGTTTGAGGCCTCTATTTCATTTATACAAAATAATTTTTTCCATTTAATAACGAAATGTTATATATATTGAAATAAGAATTAAACTAACTACTAGAAACAACATAATAAGAAAGAATAAATAACAATTAACAAAATAACTAGGTATACAAATCTTGATTAAATAATAAACAATGAAATTTAAAAAAATAAATACTAATAAACTCAAGAAAACAAAACAAAAACAGTTTCATATAAACAAAAAGTAATGAAATAACAAATGCCTATAAATTTTGTACTAGTCGTTCGTAACAAAACTTCTTATCTTTAAAGCTTCTATTGAAAACAAAAATGAATCGTTCAACTTTTTATAGTTGGTAATTGTTAATATGTCTTCTAAGTTAAAATTTTCCATAACATACTTAAGTAAATAGAATCTTCTGACTGGATTTAAAACTGGACACGGATATTAAAAAATGTTCAATATTATTGTATCCATCGGTATTACGTAGAGGGCAAGTCATGTTGGGTTCAAATTTATAAAATGATCCATTCCATAATATCATCAGTGATTTCTCGCCTGCCAGTCTTAGTTGAGCGTTATATTAACGTATTCAACAATAACAAGTAGACAATAACCTCACAGTGCAGAAGATAGAAATACCAATTTTCTTTTGTTTTTTACATTATTTCAATTTTCTCTAACGGTTAATCTATTTTTTTTATTTACTTCATCTTAATAGCTCGATTTGTAAAGATATACATACATTTTAACTTCAATTTATTATTTCACATTAACTTTTCATGTTTAAATTTAAGACCACACTTGTTCTGGGCATCAGAATTGTATTTTAATTTTATTCTCATGGGACTTTAGTCTCAGGGCATTTTTTTACTTCATTGAAGTAATTGATATACAGTGTTAAAAAAAAAATTAAATTTTCAAAACACTTGTTTTCTTCTATTCCTAATAGCCATTTCAATCTACCTCAGTGTCATCAACAAAAATCCATCCGCATACCCCCTTCAATTACTATTAATATTTATTAACGTACACAGGATACCTTCTATTTTAGAAAAAATCAAGTGCGAACAACTTTGTTTTTAATTTATTTATAATAAATAATTAAAGGGGTGGCTTGGTCTTTTGGATTCAGCACTGGTCTAATGTTCTACAGGTCTCAGGATGAAACCTTAGCAAGGATAAAAATTTATTATTTTATTTATTTCATCCAGGGAGTGGTCCTGAGATAGAGAGAACCTCCTATGGCACAATTAACCCCAATCAAGCGGAAACCTAAAATTTGGGTGAAAAAAAAAACCGGTAGTTGAGAATAGCCTCTGTAAACAATCAGTCATTCAAATATTTAATTAAAAAATTAAAATCAGGAAGGGTAACAAATTATCACACAATCGTTTATTATTTCGAAATAATTATATTAGGATCTAACTATTCATATAGCTGTTTATAAAAATTAACGATAAGTTAATCAAAGAAAAATAACCAACCAAACTAATTTCAAAACAATATATCTCTTATCCGATTTCAATGATTTTTTTTTCTTGTAGGGAATTTAATTTTCTATCGAATTAGGAGAAAAAAGAAGAGGAATTTTTTCGTATTCATTAGATCGCACAACGGACAGACGGATTTTTATTGTTCTGGTTCTACATATCTTGAAACATATGACCTAGAATTTTTAAGAGAAGAGGAAAGGGTAATATTTTGGTTGATTAAAACGGCTCATTATTAAAAATAATAATTAAAAAAAAAATCGATTTGCTTATTTAAAATAAGGTTCTGGCTCAAACTGCGGTTAAAAAAAAAAATTATACTGTATGTTTTAAATTTATAATTTCATTTCAATGTTATTGCTTGGCATTGTTGTATTATTAGTACAAAAACTCTTGAGAGAATTGTTGTTGAGGCAGAACGGGTTATCTGTATAGTGACCTCGCGCAACTCCCCCTCCTATAGAAGTTATGTCCACCGAAATTCAAGATGACCCACATCTGGATCCTACAAAAAATAACAACGGTCACACCCCGTGGGCCAGGGGTTCGTTACAGGATTTCCAATTATTATTGAATGACCGTTATTTTCTGAGAGTTATTGCTATCAATCATCTTACACCGGGCTGGGATTTTCTCTCATTTCTGTGAAGAGTTTGGGTTGATAGTTGCGAATATTTTGGCGTTCCCGATCTTGACCGATATTTTTGTACTACAGTTCCTCATCTACTATTATTATAAGTTTTATTAATTTTCTCAATAATGAAATATTCTTTAAAAATACCTACGGATCGTCATTTGAATCTGAAACAAGCTTCTTTGAATTTCCGAGAAAAAATATGTATATTTTCATTTTCTTCATATGGGAAAATATTTCTCATTCAATTGGTATTCTAATTGTTTTACGTTTATTTATTTTTGTAAGTAAATTTATATATTCATAAAGAGTCATTCAATGAATTTCCAAATAACGTTAAAAAAAAAAAAAAAAAAAAAAAAAAATGGCACAGCAGCTTATTCAACAAAATCGACGAGCCAGAAGTGCCAGTTCATATTGTGCATTTTGCATCTTTTTTAGATTTTCTCAACCAGCTCTAATACGGATGTCAAGTTTAATGTACTTTAATTTTATATAGGTTCCATTATGATTGAAACAGTCTCACATGACTTAAATAGCGATATTTTAAAGTGCGATGATGTGTTATAGAATAAGGTTATCACTCACTATGCCTATTTTTACGAGTGGGCACTAGTTATTTGGCGGGCCTTACATACCCGAGAGAGATGCTGTGAGTGATATATATCCGTTGTAGTTGTTTAGTTTTGGTTTTAACGTATCTCAGATGAAGAAGTCTTAGAATTCGGCACTAAAGCTGTGTTAGACTGTATAAATATGGAAAAGAACCATACGATATTAAAGACTAGTTGATTATACATTTATAAACAAAGTAAGATTAAATTCATATATAGAGGTTTTCGGGAAAAAAAAACGAAAATTGTACAAAATCGATAAAAGAACCAAGCACTAACGATTAATAGAATATTTCGTTACTCGTATGACATCTAAAAAACGATTTTCGTAACCAAGTAAAATTGACAGTACACGAAAACAGACAAACTTGCAAGACTCAGATTTTCTTTAGATATTCACACTCAAAAGATCTTAAAACACAAATTCCCATTGAAACTGGGAAGCCACGATTTATTACGGTATTCTTATATACTATATTTATTATTCTTTATAATTTGCAATACTAAATATTTTATATTAGTGAGTAAAAGTAGTATAGGTCAATTAATTAACTATACAATATTTTATTGGACGATCAAAAAAAAAAAAAGGCTTAAGTCTCTTGAATTAAAAGGAATGACTAAGAGTAACTGATTCATGGATTCAGGGAAAGCTGCACGAGAGAAAATAGGAAATAACATTTATTTTTCTTAAAAATTATTTATTGATATTTACAACTATATTGTACAACACATACAGTAAATAGGCTAAAAGAAAATAGGCATGAACAAGACATGTAGAGAAGCTACCCATCGACAGTACTCTAAAAATATTCTAAACTATAAGGTCTCGAGGCTATCTCCTTTACTGACACCTCGGAGGATAATCAGGAATTTAAGTGGAAGAAAGGCTTGAAACTAGAGGATTAGAGTGGGATTGGAGTTTTTCATGAAAGGAATGATATCTGGTTCGGGCCAAATCAGCAACATACGGAATATTATGGTCTTTATGGATCAGTTTATTAGTTACTAAGTAAGGAGCATTGAGGATTAAACGAAGGATTTTGTATAGTAGGGATTGGATACGGGAAGAATTTGATGGTTTAGTAGAGCCCCAAAGCTCTACTCCGTAAGTCCAAATAGGCCGTATTTAGTCATGTAGATGGCTTTTGTAGTTAAGAGGGAAATTAGAACGTTTGTCTAGTAAGTGTTGGAGTAGCCGAAAACGTCGAGCAGTTTCTTGTCTACTCAGTCTTGTATGAGGCTTCCAAGTAAGACGGAGATAAATTTAAAATTTAGAGTAGAGAAAGAACATCTCACAATAATAGCCGAACAGATAGAGATCATCAAATATGATGAACATTTAATTGATTAGACCAACCATACGAACCTTCTTCATTGCAGTTAAAAATAAGTATTATTAACAGCTTGACTATGATTAATGGGTACAACTTTGGATCGAGGGAATTTAAAATGCATTGTAGTTGTTCAACAGTTTGAGAACCGTCAACGTTAACCTGTTGTATTGATGTTCGGTCAAACGTGCAGCAGTCGTTAGGGTTGTATTTTAAGCGGGGTGAAGAAGACCATCAAGTTGACACTTGTGAAAAATGAAGGCGAATAAATATATGATGGAAGTGCATTAACATATACTTTCAACATCACACGGCCGCACAATAGGCCTAAGTATCCCTCCTTGCATCAATCAAAAATGTTAAGAATGGAAATTCAAAAATTGATTCTGTGATGTACTCTATGTAGTATTATTTAGAATAGGAGTATCTTAATCAAGTGAGTCAAAGGTAGTTTAGTGAACATTTAAAAATTTATAACATAAGTTATTGATATAAAGCTGAAGAATTTTTAATAAATTGAAAATTTTAACTGTTATTAACAATCCGAGTATTGCAATGATAAGCTAGTAAGTTTTAGCACTTGGAAGTTAGTGAGGTTGTGTGGACCTCATATTTTTTTTTTTTTTTTTTTTTTTTTATAACATCATTTATTGAAATTTACAACTGTATTTTAAAATACAACAAGTAAATGTGTAGATGACAAAAGATAAACAGCGTGATACAGACTTGAGGAAGAACTACCCAATGGCAGCACTCCTGTAACTTTTCTAAACTAGAAGGTCTCGTGGCCATCTTCTTTTCAGACGCCTCGGAGGATTGTCAGGAATGGAAGAGGAAGCAAGGATTGAAACTAGGGGGTTAGAGTGGGAGAAGAGTTTGTTATGGAAGGAGCGATATCTGGTTCGGGCTAGATCAGCAACAAATGGAATATTTAGGTCTTTATGGATGAGCTTATTTGTGACAAAGTAAGGAGCATTGAGGATTTTACGAAGGATTTTGGATTGTAAGGATTGGATCCGGGAAGAATTTGAAGGTTTAGTAGAGCCCCAAAGCTCAACTCCGTAAGTCCACATAGGCCTAATGATAGTCATGTAGAGGAGTCTTTTGTAGTTAAGTGGAAGTTTTGAGCGTTTGTCAAGTAAGTGTTGAAGTAATCGAAAGCGACGAGCAGTTTCTTGTCGTTTCAGTCTAGTGTGCGGATTCCATGTTAAACGTTTGTCAAGTAGAAGCCCTAGGTAGCGGATCTGTTCAACTGGAACGAGCGGAATGTTATTAAAGGATACTGTAGGGCAGGATGTCATAGGTTTACGACGGAGGGTAAAGGTTATTTGGTGGGATTTTTCTGAATTTATTTTAATTCTCCAGTTCTGACACCATACCTGAAGGTCTCTGATGTGGGATTGTAGGGTTTGAGAGGCAATAGTAGGATCGTTATTGACTGATAACACACAAGTGTCATCAGCATACGTAGAGAGGAAAGTGTTAGGATTGGTTGGGATGTCAGCTGTATAGACTGTGAAGAGAATGGGTCCGAGGATACTGCCTTGTGGGACGCCAGCGGACTGAACAAAAAGGGATGAATAGGAGCACTTGTGATTTATTTTGAAGGATCTGTCAGTGAGATAGGACTGGATGATGAGGAAGTAAGTTGGAGGAAGGAATTTTCGGAGTTTGTAAAGCAGTCCTGGGTGCCAGACTCGGTCAAAGGCCTGTTCTACGTCAAGAAAGGCTCCAGTGCAGTACAATCCGCGCTCCAAAGCGGAGGAGACCACATCCACCACACGATGACATTGCTGGATAGTGGAGTGGGATGTTCGAAAGCCAAACTGATGATCGGGGATAATATTATTGGAATCAAGGATGGGATAGATACGTTTTAGGAGGAGTTTTTCAAGGATTTTTTCCATGATGCATAAAAGAGAGATGGGGCGGTAAGAGGACGGATATTCTGGTGGCTTTTTGGGTTTATGTATCATTTTTACAGTGGATAATTTCCAGGAGTCAGGAAAATATGTTGTACGGAGTACAGCATTATAAATGTAGGTAAGGAATAGGATGGCTTTGCGTGAAAGGAGTTTTAAAATTTGGGATGTGATTAGATCGGGCCCTGGAGCTTTGCGGGAAGGCAGACTATGAATAATACTGAAAATTTCAGAAGGATGGAAAGCTTTAGGTGGAAGAGACATTTGGAGAGGAATAGTTAGTTCTGCTTCAATACATTCAAGGTGATCGGGATTAAGGATATCCGGGTGTGGAATAAAAGTTTTATGAAGGTGCTGACCAAAAAGCTGGGCTTTTTCCTCGTCTGATCTTGTCCAGCTTTGGGATTCGGTAAGGAGTGGATGATTGAAGTCTTTAAATTTGAGTAGCTTCTTAGTGGTAGTCCATAATGTTTTGTCAGTAGTGTTGAGATTTTCGGTAAAATTGAGTAAATTTTGTATTTTGAATTTTTTTATTTCTGATTTTAGTTTGTTAGTCAGTTTAGTATAATAAGTTTTATCGGATGGGTATCTAGTCTTATGCCACTTCACTCTTGCTCTACGTTTTTCCCTTAATAGCATGCAAAGGTGAGGTGGCAAGTTAGTCTGTTTTGTATTGATTGTAGTTCTGTTTGATGTATTATCTTTTAAACTGGTCTGTATTGATGTTGTAAGTGTTTCTACTGCTTTGTCAATGTCATTTGTTGTCTTGAGAGGAATTTTCAAGTCTAATTTATTGTCCAAATCATGTCGAAATCTGTCCCAGTTGATTCTTCCTGTAATCAGTTTAGGAGAGGAAGGTATTGGAGCGAAATTTGAATGTAATAAAAGCAGAACTGGACTATGATCTGATGAAAGGTCGTCCAAGGTCTTGATGATTGCTTGGGAGGAGGAAATCTGAGACGTGACAAATATATCGAGGATATCTGGACGTTTATTGCGGGATGTTGGCCAGTATGTGGGATTCATGGGTGAAAGAATTGAGTAAGAGTTGGATCTTGAGACATGAGAAAGGACATTACCACGGGGATTGGATGATCGACAACCCCATCGTTGGTGTTTAGCGTTGTAGTCACCTCCAGCTATAAAGCGCGGTCCGAGGGAACGAAATAAGGAATCAAGATGGTTGTATGAAAGGGCATTGCCAGGAGGACAGTATACAGCTGAGAACGTTAAATGGTAAGGACGGGTTGTAATGTTTACTGAAGTGGATTGTATGATGTCAGTTGGAGTAGAAGGAATAAGGGAATGTGGTAAGGATTTATGAACAAGTATACAAGAACCAGCATGTGAAGTGTTGTCTGGGTGGTCCGATCTGTAAGTAATGTAGTCACGTACATAAAAATGTGATCGTTGAGTGAAGTGAGTTCAGTAAAGTGCAATATCTATGTTATTGTCATGTAGAAATAGGTCAAGTTCGTCACGGTGGTTAAGTAGGCCATTTGCATTCCACAAAAGAATGGCTAGGGAGTTGTTGTTCATTGTGGGATATGGAAAGGAACTTCAGATAGGAGTCTGGTAAGGAGGGTAATAAGAGGTCTTATTGTATTTTGAAGATCTAAAAGGAAGGATGAAAGGATTGATGTAATTTCGGATGTATTTTGTGAAGGATAGGAGTAGTTGGAAGCTTCTTTGATTATAGGATTAGGCTGTCTATTAAGAAATTGGGCAGTCCGTCGGGTTTGCTGAGGAGGTTCAATGTTTGACGGAGCTGCTGGGGGTGGAATTACTTGGGAGGCAGGCTGGGAAGGATATTGGATTTTGGGATTGATCTGTGGTGGTAACTGATCCCGTGGGAAATTTTGGTGGGAAACTCTTTCCTAGGAGTGTTTTGAAGGGGTTGGGACGTCTGGGACTGTGGTAGGGAATTCTGAGGCTGATGATGGAATGGTAGAGGCTGTTGGTGATGATAGAGTGGTTGAGGCTGAGGAAGATGATGGGATGGTTGAGGCTGAAGTTGTTGATTACTGTTAAGTGCAGCTTCTGGTTTTCTGGCAGCATTGGAGAACGTTTTGATCTTTATGTTGGAGGTCGTCGGACGCGGATCTTCGCTGGGCAGTTGGTTTCCAGAGGTAGCTCTATCATTCTTCGCCGAAGGGCCTGGGTTTTGGTATTGAGGAACGTTGCTATTGTGCAATTTAAATGTACTATTTACATGTTTTCGACGCTGCATGGTTTTGTAGACTACACAACCTTTATAATTGGCCGGGTGCCCTTCACCACATAGTGCACATATTGCTGGAGTGTCTCTTGGTTTCTGGCATGTATTGGACGCATGTGGTCCAGCACATTTAATACATCTGTCCTGATGGTGACAATAAGCTTTTGTGTGGCCAAGGGTCTGACACTTGGCGCATTGTACAATGTCTGTTCTTTGCTTCGGCTCTTCGAAACGTATGCATGAATATACTAGCCTAGTGACTTGAAAGATGTCGATATTGTTGGCTGCTGGTTCTAAGTCGACAAAAAACAGAGGCAAAGGATATTTTTCTATCGGGTGCAGTACATTTGTAATCCGCCTAACATTATGGCCGAGCTCTTCTATGTCCTGTTTGATGGCTGAAGTGGAAGTAGTAGAGTGAAGTCCCCTCAGAACTACCCTATACGACTTATCCTCCTTAAGTTGGTAGCAGTGAAAGTCATATTTGTTTTCAGTCAAGTGAGAGACTAATTTTTTGTAGTTTTCCTTGGTGGTCGTATTTATTTTTACGTCTTTTAATCGGGAAAAACATTTGAAGTTAGTTTGTCCGATTAATCGAGATATTTCATTGGCGAAGGCGACAAAGTTCGTGATGTGAGTAACAAAAATTGGCGGAGGTTCAGGCTCTGAATGGCTTGGTTTTGTGGCTTCGGTTTGAATATTTGAGAGGACTGCAAATTTATTGCTCGTAGGAATAGTAGGTGTGATTTGTGTGGCTGAGGTAGTTTCTTGTGAAGGACCAGGTAATTCGACTATGGATTTACTACGGGTGATAGGTGCTGTGGCTTGTTTTTTACTATTTTTATTTTTTTTTTTATTTGGTGATCCTCCAGATCCCCCTGGAACAATGTTACGTTGACGTTTCTGGAGAGTTCTACGTTTTAAATATTGGGAGTCAGTTTCGCTGACTTCTGAGAAAGCCGTCTCTTCGTCCGTTTCCATTCCCGAAGATTCACCCATTTTCTTTTAAAGGATAGAGAGAAAAGAAGAGAGAAAGAAAAGAAAGAAAAGAAAGAAAGAAAGAAAAAAAAAAAAAAAAAAAAAAAAAAAAAAAAAATTAAGAGCAAAATATAAAAATATATATCTATAATGTATATAGATATATTTAAAAAAAAATAAAAGTTGAACTCCTTGAGTTTATAAATTATTTACCTAAACAGAGAAAAAAAAAAGAAAGAAAATAAACAAGACATCTTTACAATAGTAACAAAATAATATTAATAATAATAAGATACAATTATAAGAATAAAAAAAAAATAAATAATAATAAAAAAATAAATAATAAAAAAAAAAAAAAAAAAAAAAGTCTACTGTCTATGGGCTACGAACTCGGGACCAAAAGAGGAGAGTCCGAGCGCTGTAGTAGTGCACGGAACAACTGAGCTATCGAAGCGATGATAAGAGAGCTGCTACTGCTTGATGATGGCCAGTGCCGAGCAGGAAGCGGGACAGGACCCGTCTACCACGTGGAGACCTATCTAGCTCCTAGCGTGCACTATTAATCACAGTTATTAGGTCTATTAACTGCACTCACCTAACAAATGTAGTTCCAGTGTGTTCTCAATCACAAACACTCATTGTTTACAAGCGTTGGGAACAAAACATTAGGTAATACTAAGAGAATTCACAGGATAAACAGAGAGCTATATTAGGATATAACTTCAGTTGCCGCCATGACACTTTACTCGGACCTCATATTAAAATGTTTGTATGTAGAATATGATAAAAAAAAAGTTGGAATATAATAATAAAACTTTTATAAAAAAATATAACATAATAGTTATACATATGATTCCCACTGATATTTGCATCCTTATATCAGAAACAGATGAATTAAAAAAAAAAAAAAAAAAAAAAAAAAAAAAAAATTGTAAAACAAACATTTATTTTAAATCATTAGGAAAAATTTGTACAAAAACCTACACCAAAAAAAATAAATAAAAAATAATAATAATAAATAAATAGCCGTAGATACGAAATAAAATGTAAACAAAAAATAACTGTGTTGGCTTAAAAAAGTGTTTAGCTCCCTCATGGGTGTAAGGTTTAAGAGATGATTTATTGTAGTTACCAAGTTTTTGTATGGGCTTTCCAGAAAATGCAGATGATAGTTAAGAATGAATTGGTGTATTGGAGGAGTTCTAATTCTCTAAGCTTTGAGGATCTTTTTTAGTTCCAGAGATAGTTATTGATTATTCTCATAGATAAACTGTGGATTCTTTAAATTGCTTTTTAGTTTGATACGCAGCTTGAGCTTCAGAAGGGTGTATGTGATCTGAGAATGAATCATGAATTTATAAACGATTAATTTGTTCTTGTGGCTTAAGGCGTATTTTAAAATCAGGAATCATTTGAAAGACATATTTTGTTTTTTGTTGGTATGCTCTGTGAAGGTGAGGTTTGAGTTTTGACGCATGGAAGTTTGTTTATTTATTTAACGTCACTTTATGCTACAATGGCTAATCGGACGATGCTACAGTGGGAGTCCTAAATTTTGCCTATTCAGGTTTTATTAGGATAGGGATCTTTAACGAGTACTTGACATCGTACAGGCTCGGAACCTCCTTTTAACGTTCTCTCCGAAGGACGGCATAACTAAGGATATTTTACTCTCATTAGAAAATCCTAGGACCACCTGCGGGTTCGAAACAGTGACCTTTGGCATAGGAGGATGCTATGCTAACCACCCAGCTACAAGTGATCCCGACGCATGGAGGTTTTTGAGGTTGTTTGGAACTCATATCAAAATGCGTGTAAATAGAATAACAAAAAAAAAGAAAGTTAGAAAAGTTATATAAGAATGCAAGAACGTATAGAAGTGATAAACTAATGAATAAATGGGATGATATATATATTTCATTATTTGGCAAACAATATGGAGCTGTATCAATAAAGTACAATATAGAGTCTTGATCATGTGAAAAAAAAAACTGAAACGTTGGCGGACATATTATATGAATATATGGGAGAGATGGAACACGAAACGAATATAGATTAAATCTCTTTTTCTTTAACCATTAATATATATTTAAAAAAATGATAACGCTACATGAACAATTTAGGATTTCTTATTTTTGTTATATATATATATATATATATATATATATATATATATATATATATATATATTATATATATATATATATTTTTTTTTTTTTTTTTTTTTTTTTTTTAACAGTAGTTCGTTACTGAAAATAATTTAAAAGCATTGAAATTTCAACTTCCAAGAAACTTTACAGGAATCGCGAAAACTCTAATTAATTTATCGTTATACCATTTTATTTGATATGTGTTGGTATTCATATCAACAATTTTTTCATTTTACAATATTAATACCAGTATTTTGTTTGTATATTTAACGCCACTTTAACACAACGATGCTACAGAGGGAGTCCTAAATTTTGCCTATAAAGGTTTAATTAGGATAGGGGTTTTAAACGAGTAGCAGAAATCGCATTGGGAGGACACCCCGGGATTCCAAGCCCCCTTTGAAGGACGGGATAACCGAGGATTTTTTACTCACATTAAAAATCCTAGGACCAACTGCGGGGTATTTTTACGTTATGAAAGGAACTGTTTTACCTCGATTTCTAGTGTTTTTTTAGATCAATTGGAAAGATGGATTCGGATAAAATTAAATGATCAGAATACAAGTTCGTCCAAATGTCAACTTGGTGAAAAATACAATTAAATAACTTTTGAAAATCAACGTCTTAATTGTTAGTCAATTAAATTATAATTATAATTCTTATGCTTATAATGAAGATTAATTATAATAAAAAGATCTATAACAAAAAAAAAACTGTTCTTTGTGTAGGAGATTAAACTTATCTATTGTATCGTTTCAGGGTATAGTATTACAAATAAATATAAGCTGTTGACATAAGTTTTCTACAGATGTCCACCCCACAAAAAAATCCTGCCGTTGGTGAGACTAGGAGATAAGGCTGATGGATGAGGTAGGAACATTACCCCTGCACTACACCCCCTAATCGCCTGGGGGGTACCTACCTACCCCACGGCTGAGTGATGGATCATTAACATAAATCAGAGGAGCGAGTGGTCCAGCGAGTTGATATCATTACAGTTGACAGGAGCGGTTACATGTCCTACTGGGTCAATATTGAGACCTCATTCGGGGTGTAATGAATGTCCGTTTCATTGACCTCGTTAATTAGTAGAAACATTAACTAGAATATATAGGTTCTTCGTCGCTCATCATTAGCTTCTAAGAAGTCACTTGTTACATGTTATTTTAAAAATCTTAAACTTTTTTCATCGCTACATTATAGATCTGTATTGCTACGTTTATAAATATGCTGTATATGTTTCCTTTTGGATTACTATTTTCGACAATGCAACTTAGTAATCATCCAAGAAAAATTACACTACCCGTAAAGGGGAAGAATGGTGAACCTGCACCCACGGCTTTTTTTATTAAAACTTGGGAGAGAAATTTGGTGTCAAATACAAATAATTCACCTAAATTTTTAGCTTTTTAATTCAAAGGAGTATTCGAGATTTTTTAAAAACCTCTTTTTTCGATTTTATTTTATTTTAATAGTAGTGAAATTTGAAATTAATTAATGATGATTTTTTTTTTCACTGATTCTTAGAAGTCAAAGGCATGAAAAAACGAAATGATCATATTTGATATATGATCATGATAAAAATGATATGATCATGATCAAGCCTGGCGCGTGTTTTGAAAAAAATAGCTTTTATCCAATGTCTTATAAGCAATGTAATTCCAAAGATTTGGTAAGAAATAATTGTTTACACATTTTTCAATAATAATAAGAGTTCAGAAAAAAAAAGGTATTATTTATTTTTCATATCGTTCCAACACTTCATAAAATTCGAAAAACAAAAATCTGTGTATAAAGGAGCATAAAAGACATTTTCTGGAAAAAAAAAAAACCGGTGATTGACACTTATCAAAAAGGTTAAAAAATAGATATTTTGGATTTTTTTCTTCCGCTAAAAATTGGTTTTCCGAAATGAGTTTTTATTATTTTTCATATTGTTCCACCAATTCATAAAATTCGAAAAAAATGCTGTGTATAGAGGAGCGTAAAAGACATTTTCTGAAAAAAAAAACATCGGTAATTGACACTCTTCAAAAAGGTTAAAAAAATACATATTTTGGATTTCTTTCTTCCGTTAAAAAATTGGCTTTTCGTTTAAGAATCATAATCATATTATATTTTTTCAAGCCTTTGACTCCTAAAAACTAGAGAAAAAAATCATCACCAACTAATTTCAAATTTTACTATTAAAAAAAAATTAAAAATAGAAGTTATTAAAAAAAATCTCGAAAACTTTTTGAATTAAAAAGCTAAAATTTTAGGGAATTATTTTTATTGGACAACAAATTGATCTCCAAATCTTGAGTCAAAAAACCCGCGTGGGATTAACCCACACGGCTAATGTGGTGAATCCCATTAGTAAAATTTACCATCCTTTCCCGCCTGTATCCTTTGATGTTACTAGATTCATTTAATTCAAATATTGATTAAAAAGGATTTCCTGACCATGCGTCCTTTAGAGGCTTGTGGATTCCTCTGAAAATTCATTGGTCTATCATTCCAATAAATAAATTCGGAAAAATACACACTGCAAATAGTTGAACAATACATATGTCGAGCACAGATGAAATAAATTTATAGCGATAAATGTTTAAAATAATACCTTTTACAACTTTGTATATAAGATCATATTTTTTTTTTTAATTATTAGTTATCGTTACATCTATATGACTATTATAACTTACATAAAAACAATATTTGTGTTTTTTTTCTTTTTTAGTTGGTGATCAAACTCGTTAAACTTTCATATTTAGCCGCTTATTATTAATCCTAATAAGATGATATGGTTAATTTTTTTTTATCTAAAAAATTAAAGGTATTTCGGAGAGGAAAAATTCGGCATTTATGTATGACTATTTAAATAAGATGAAAACCTGTATGATATTGAATTCTATTTAATTTTACATCAATATTGCGAGTTTAATAAAAATCGTTTGAGACGTTTTCGTGAAAATCGTAAACAGGTGCAAATGTGCATAAGGCAATTAATTTAAATATTTTTAGCTTTTAATTTTCTAACTATTTGCTAGTCCTGGTTATTAAGAAATAGAAGTACTTTTTCTTACAGTATGCCTATCATAATAAAGTAAGTGAAATTACGATTAAAACCTGAAACAGAACTAAAATTTAGATTGACGAGAAATCAATAGATACAGTAAGTGCACTATCCCAAGGTTGGACGGTTGAATAGTAAATTATAGCTTCAAATATTTTATCAAATCAAAGTAATCCATTTTAAGAATGATACTGTTATTTTAAATTGAGCAAATACATTCGCAAATATTCTCAAACTAGATATACGGTTATAATAAATATAAATTATAAATTTAAAAAATATAAATTATAATAACGGTTTATTATTATCTTGACCGTATTAAAATAGCTAACATCCGCTATTCATCAAATGTTGTTGAAATAACGAAATAGTTATCATGAAATGAACTCATTATCATACTAAAAAAAATTTGACATATTGACTGATATCTTTAGATTAAATTAAATTCCATCTTCTTTCATAAGAGATTATAAAATGTGGATAAAGTTGAATTTGAGGCTAAGAACATTTTGTAATATTGCTAGTTATGATATGCATACAAGCTATTTTTAGAATTAAAAAGTATTTCTGGTCTCATATCACTATCACTATTGTTCATTATGAAACAAACTGTAATATATCTGAACAAATATTTAAAAAAAAAAAAAAATATTGTTCTCTAAATCTAAAACCTGATGGTTCTTTTTCAGTTAACGTCGTTAATTGTGCTGATAAGAAATATTACAAAATGTGATTTTATATTTTTTTTTGTATAAAAATGTTTCTTTATTTATATATTTAAGTACTATGGATTTTTTTATTTTTTCAATATTAGTGTGTTTTCGGGTTTATTACTCTGAATTTTTCTAACCATTCCAAACGAAATCTGATCTACGTTTAAACGATGTTTAGAAGAATTAAGGCTTTGCAAGACTACAGAAAATGTAAATCAAGGGCCTCCATGTTTGCTTTAATTTAAAACCATAAATTGCAATAACAAAAATAGAAGCCGAATGAAGTGAAATGTGGAGTAAGCTTTAACTTGCGATAAAGACCACCACCCTTTGCTTGTTTTCTTCATTACGGACTTTCAAAAAACACTTAATATAAGGGACGTTGAGTGTCTAGTAATTTGTTTAATTTGTAATTAACAATACAAAAAATGTATTTAAAAAATAAAACAATAATAAAAAAAAATTCACACACACACCTATTTATTTGTATTGTTCACATTGTAGTATATATATATATATATATATATATATATATATATATATATATATATATATATATATATATATATATATATATATATATATTATAATATGGACGGTAAAAATAAATGTGGTATAAAACAATAATTATTACTGTCCACAATAAGACAAATTATAAAATTTCTAAATACATTTTTGTGGAAATCACTAAAAAATAACGAATTATCTGTTTTAATTATTTTATAACTTCACTGTCGCAACATATTCACAAGTCCTTACATTTATGGTAAACAATATGAACCCTTGAATTGAACCAGGAGAAAAAAAAAAAAAACATTCAAATTCCTATCCAAAGAGTATATATTGAAAAAATAGACATATTTATTTATTTAAATCCATATAGTATTATTATCATTATAATGTAATCATCTTATGCTCCTTTCACTCTTTAGTTTTAAAGTTTAAAAAAAAACAGATATTAGATAATAAGGCGTTGATGAAAAAGTAAGATTTTATACCTTCAACGCAAAAATAACTAACTAATTTAATTACGAACATAACAATGCTGAAATGTTAAAATAAATAAAAATTTGGAGCGCGCAACATAACACTTTCACTAATCTCCGTTTAAAAAAAACTTGAAAGAATTTTTTAAAGAAAGGTTGAGGACATATTTATGATCTTTTTTTCTATAATTAGTTATCAAAGTCGTTCAATTTGTATATTTACCCGTTTATTATAAATAGAAAACAATTTAAAATATAGGTCTTTATGCCCAGTCAGACCATTTCTTTAGTATAGGATTGTCTACACCATATTTAAGGCTGTTAAATTTGGCATAAATATAGGGAGTACAATCAAAATCGATATAACTGTTTGTGAGAAAATCGTATAATGGTGCAAAACTCATGCTTCTAGTTTGCTGATTTTGTTAAAAAAATTGTAGTAACTTCTCTGAGATATACGCTCCTAAAATATATCAGTTTTATACAACATACATTTTCGTTTTCGACCTAGACTAACCACAAACACAGACAGACGTTTGTGCCGGGCATGGTCCTTTGGACTTGAAAATTTTCACGATCGAATTACTTTCAGTTACCTAAATATGGAATATTCATAATTTCTAAAGAAATATGTAGCCTTGTCCTCATAAAAATTGATAAAATTTCTCTAAATTAACGCTGTAAAATGGAATATATAAGTTTTTTATCTTGTCTTAACGGGGCTTGAGTAAGGGCTTAAGATTTTTTTTTTTCTATTATATCATATCATTTGTATTATTTTCGAAATTCTAACAATACAAGGACTCTCAGTCATGTCTGATATACGTTTAAAGAAAATATAGAAAACCAATTTAGCGTATTTTTCTTACAGATGTGGTGTCATTCTATACATAATAGTGTAGACTAGTACAGTTATGGAATATTCAAATTATATGTTACCAAAAAGTTATTATTGATGAAAAAGTAGTGACATACCAATATTAAGTTGATACATGGTATTAAACAACATCTGATATTCCGTCTCATCACCCAATTTGCCTTCCAATACACAGTAACTTCACTTGACTCTGATAAATGAACCAACACCACTGACGCTTGACCTAGACTCCTTGGCATCGAGGTGATTCACCGTTTTCCTTGATGTAACAAAGATATTTCTTTGTGAGAGTTAAGCACCTAAACTGTTTACACGATTTGTTTATTTTATAACTAGTCAAGTGGCAGAAATAAATATTTATAGAACCGGGAACAAATGAAAGATCTACTGACTTAACTCATAAGAGATAATGGAAGGACGTAAAGGTGACTACTTGAACAAATATCTGAATCCTTACGCAAAAATTCGTAATTACATTTTATTTATAGACATCATTTTTTATTTATTTATTTTTTTTTACTTCTCGCATCTCGCAGTTCATTACTACAGTTATTAGCATCATAACCAAGCTCATATATTGATAGGTCATTTTCGAAATATTTATACTACGATTTAATTTAATTTTAAACGCTTGAACATAATTAATCAATCATATCAACCCCATATTTGCTAATAAACTTGTATATATGTAATTTTTTATTATTAATAATTTCGTTTCCTAAGAAATCCACGCCATATAGTAGTCAGTTTCAGAAAAGACAGAAAGATAAGTTTATGAAGAAAAAGTTTAAAAAATAAAACAAATCTGATGCGCGCAACCAAAGACTTACACTTACCTCGTTTGATAAAATCAATCTAAGAAGTTTTAAATAGAGTAAGAGTTAAAAAAAATTGAAAGAATCACAATAAGTTTTGTTGGAAATATATGTTTTAGATAAAATAATCTAACAATAGAAATTAATATGTAAAACAATTTCATAGTTTTATCCACTTCTCATTACACTGCATGCACTCACTATGTATATAAAATTCTAAAATTTTATTAAACATTTCTTTCATTTTCATATTACTTTTTGTTTTAGCGCTAGACAAACCACACACAGACACAGACACACACACACCCACACAGATCATTTCGCGCGACTTGGTTATTTGGATTCGGGAGACTCTAAAACTATGTAATTACAAATAAAAACTGTGATTACAAATTTTCCACGATCGCGATACTTTGCTATACTATATAATAAAGGTGAATAAAAGTAATAAAATCTGGTGCGCGCAACATTCGACTTTCCCTTACATGCGTAGTTAAAAAACAATTTAAGTTTCGATAAAACATGTTTTTCATTAAATAATATATTATATTATTATTTGCAACAATAGCTTTGTTTTCTTAGCTTTTCTTCACTCTCTATTATATTTACAACTTTGTTTAAAAGTTAATATTTTTTAATATTATAATATTTAATCTTCAGATTTCCAGCGATATCGGGCGTAATAATCTAGATATGTATCTCCCTAAAATCCCTCCTAACCCCTACAGTTCTTTATAATTTATACGTTTACATTACTGTTCTCACTAACAGAAAAACAAAAATCACATAAAACAATATTTTTGCTTTTTCTCTTTCGTTCTTCTTTTCTCTTTTAGTCAGTTATCAAATTCGTTCAACTTGTGTACTTAGCCGTTTTTTATAAATGGTAAGAAGATGATATGTTTTTTTTTTTTGTTTTTTTTTCTGATTCACAAAATTAAAGGCACTTTAGAAATAGAAATTTCGAATATTCGGCTTTTAAACCCTGTCATACTATTTCAATCAGAATGAAACATATATGATATTGAAGCCTAGTCAATTTCACATCGTTATGGGGAGCTCAATCAAAACGCGACGGACCCTAAAACGCTATTCAGGTTGAAAACTGGAAATCGAAAATTTTCACGATCGAAATACTTTCTCTTCCCATATATTTCATATATAGATAAATGAAAGTAAAAAATCTGGTGCGGACAACACACGACTTTCACTTACCTCTAAAAATACTTGAAACTATTAAGGAATTAATTAAATTGAATTTATATAGAAACATGTGTTTTATTAAAAAATCTATTATATTATTATCTTAAATAATCAGTTAGTTTTATGTTCATTTCATCACTCTCTATTAACTTTTAAAAGCTTGTGTATGAGATTATATTTTTTCTAAAATCTTTAACTTTCCAACGGTATATCATACATTATATTACTGCTCTTATGTTCAAAAACGAATAATTGCATTAAAAATATAGTTTTTCTGTTTTTCTCCTTTAGTTCGGTATCGAATTTATTCAATTTATATATTTACCTGTTTTTCATCAACGTTAAAGAGATAATATAGTTATTTTTATTGAATCTACAAAATTAAAGGTACTTTAGAGTAAGAAAATTTAAAATATCGGCATTTAAGCCCTGTCAGACCATTTTTATTAGAATAAAACTCTACATGATATTAAATCCCATTAAATTTTACATCGATATAGCTATCATCGATATATCTTCTTTTACATCGATATATTATTAGTTAGTTAGCTCTTATAACTGTTTAGCCCAATTAGTGAAAATTCTAGGGTGGAAAACAAATGAGGAGAGAGTTGAGTTCAATTCGGCTAATGGCGCCGAACCTTTTTATTCGTTGGAATTATCCTTGTAATGAGTTATAGAAGAATGAATCGTCTTTTTAAATTTTTTTTTTCTGAAAATGGGGCTCAAGAACCATAAACTTCAGGAGCGCTCAAACTCATCGTTCGTGGAAGATAGGTAGGAAACGGCGAATTATTCTATTCTTCGAATGCGAAACTATATATCATAAGTGGACTCTATATATCACGCCGACTAGATATTCAAATGATACCTGAACAATACCAGAGCCTCTATCATTAGAAGTAATCTAACAAAAGTAGCGGAAGAGAATTATTACCGGATTCATCAAGGCCCGAAAACCGGTTCTTGTTTGATGGTTGGTTCGTCGCATTCTCCAAGATCGGTATCTACCAGCTTTTCCAAATGGCATAAGTAATAAGATGAGGAAGATTAACAGGGGGAAACTAAATGGATGGAGGTTTAGTGTAGCGGCACCAAGTCTCGTAGCCTTATGGAAATCACCTCTCATGAATAGGCATGCTGGAAATTATTTAGAATTTTTTTTTTATCTTATTCGAATTTCGAAATTATTAAAACGGACAGAGTGAGCGGCCTGGAGATATTTATTTATAGTTAATAAAACGGTCATCAATTTATTTTAAAAATGCATAAACCTATAAAGGAATCGGCTACAAGCATGCATACATATAAGACTAAATATAAATAATGTTACTATTTATTTTTCTACTTATTCTTATATATTTGGCGAAAGAAGAAATATACATCATAAATTAAAATTAAAACCTTCTAAATAATAAAAAAATAATAGTAATAAAATGAATTGCTAAAGAAAAATTAAATTTGGCCCGTCCCTACCAAACTGTCAAACTAACGAATGTGAAAATCGGGACTTTTCAGGAAAGCTAAAATAAAAAAACCTATAACGGTGAGCCTAAAATCAACCCTTCGCCAAAAAAGGCTTTTGCTCAAGTAGTTTGTCTTGTTCCTGATAGGGTTAGAGATTAGACGATTTGCTACAAGGCGTGAATTGCCCAATGCAATAGCACCGAATTTTTCACATTCATTAGTTTGACATGGGAGAGGCTATATTTTAGTATTAAATTGTTTAACGAACCTCCAAAAAAGTGTAATATTAAATTGATATTTTTCTCCCTATTTCAAATCAAAGTTCAAAAATCATTAGCATTTTCTTTTAACCTTTCTAAAAATATTTTTTACAATTCTGTTAAGTTTTTGTAACCGTGCACTCGGATTAGTATTACAAATATTATAATAGATGGGTATCCTAAGCAACAACATGAATAGAATTATGTATATTTTTTTGTCTTATCGATATTTCTTATACCTAACCATACTTAGTAAAATAAGTATTGATGATTATTTAACAAAAAACGAAATCAGGACCCTAAACATTTTTGATTTTGAGAGGAAAAAATGAGAAAGCTTTATATGAGAGAAGTTGGTTCAGGGTGCAGGCAATGCAACATACGATTAAGCGTAAACTTAATTTATTGGTGCCTTCTTCAGGGTGATTTTGTGAGCTGAGAAGACGTCAACAACAATAGGATAATTAAGTAAATCGTAATTATCCATAATTACTTAATTATCCTATCAACTGTTTTAGAAATCATCAATTGATTTGGCATTTTTATAATAACAGAGTTTCTCAAAATGCCTATAACCAGAAAAAGTAAAATCCTAAGTGAAAACATAGATATTCAAAAAAGTTTGTTTCTATGTAATATATATAAAATATATTTCATATTGTTTGTTAATCAGATAGAGACTAAGACAAGCAATATGTTTGTTTTTTAAGTATTTAATAAATTACTATATTTATAAAACTATGAAATAAGCAAAGAACTTTTTATTTAAAAAAAATTAAAAGTTAGGTGAAATAGTTTATTCTAATCGATAAAAATAGCAATATAGAATGAATAGGTTACCTTTGAAATAACACGATAAAATAGATTTATCTATGGTCCTTTTCAGATAATTTTAAGTATAAGTAGAAAGTTTTATTATAGTTAAGCTCAGCTATTCTGAATACTGTAACCAAAATCCATTCGTTTTAGGATGTGGCTCAATTTTTAGATGTTCAAAGGCTCTAAAATAAAAATACATTGCACTATTTATAGAAATTAAATTAATTTTTAATTTCCCTTACTTATATATGAAATAAAAATATTTTTAACAATTTTGTTAAGTTTAGTAACCATGCACTCGGATTAGTACTAAAAATATTACAATGGATGGGTATCTTAAGTAACAACATGAATGAAATATATCTATATTCTGTCTTATCGATATTTGTTATACCTAACCATACTTGGTAAAATAAGTATGGATGATTATTTAACAAAAAAACGAAATTAGGACCCTGAACATTTTTGAATTTTAGAAAAAAAAAATGAGAAAGTTTTATGATATTTATTTATATTTTATGTTAGTCAAGTTGTTTTATCATAGTAACCCGTAGGTGGCCCTAGGATTTTTAAATGAGAGTTAGATATGAAATATATAGTAAGGGAAGGTTTCGTGAAAAGTTTCGAATCCTAATTGTGTTTTTTTAATATACGATTTTTTTTAATGTGCTATAAAAATTAAAATAATTATTTCTTCACCACTTTTGTAAATTGTTTATTATCACGTTTAGGCCTCATGTGCATCTTGTTTTTGTTTTGTTTTTTGAGCAGGTTATGGAAGGTTTTAATAGAAGAAAAAAAGGAGCAACTGCTTTATAAAAAATAAATCGACGTAAAGATGAAGTGTAAGGACAAAACATAGTAAGAAAAAAATCTCGCCAAAAAAATATCAGCTTATTATTTTAAGATAATATATTAATATTCACTTAAAAATAGGAAAGCTATATATTGTAGATCTTTATTTAAGAAGCATCTGAAAGTAATAAACAACTGCTAACAAAAGAAAACTAAGCACATAACGCAGCAGTGAAAGAGTTAAAAAAAAATAAAAGTTTTTTTTCGTCTTCTCTGAAATCGTAAATACTTACAGTAAAACTATTAAACACATTGTAATCCTGAAAATCGAGTATTATTGCTGAAAGAGAGAAAGAAAAATATACAAAAGTAAATTAGTTGCTAATGAAAATTTCCTAATTTGAAGAAAACGTGCTTCGGTTAAACAAATGCCTTAAAAACAATAGGACAATTAATGGTTTGTAATAAGGTAATAATTACCGGTGGATGTTGTTCCGGCGAAAGATACCTCCTCTTTTTTCTCAACCTTGATCTTCATTCCGACATTGAAGAGCCTTCTCCGAGCAACAAGACGAAGAAGCGGCAAGAGATCCCAAGGTCTCCACGCATCCTTGATTCTCGGGAATGATGTCCGCCGAAATAGTTCACCCACGGCTGAGCAAGGCCCGTAGGATGGCAACGAGATATATAAACCTCAGATATTATACATAACACTCAGTTAAAATATTAAACTCATAATGTTTTAATTGTCATAACTATCTCCCTCAAGAACGATCCTAAGCCAAGCTCATGTGCTTCCTTAATACTTAACATATGTTTTTTTTTCAAGGGAAGAGATCGATTTTCCATATATATTAATAACAGTTGTGCGCGAGGTAGTGTAAGCAAAGTTCTTATGGATGGTTGCTATTAGTGATTGATTAAATTCTTATTAATCCTGTTAATCCACAATATTATTATTATTAACAATGAGCTTTTGAAAAAAAAAGTAAATCTGTATATAAAGGCTGATAACTTTGAGAATTCATCATTTAAGGGAATTAATTTAATTGTTGTTTATTCAATTATTAAAATTGTTGTTTATTTATTTTTAAATCAATACTTATTCCGATTCACAAAAAAGGACCGAGGTCGGATTGTAACAACTATCGTGGGATCTCTCTTCTCCCAGTATGCTATAAAATATTCTCGTCAATTCTAACTAGTCGAATCACGGAATACACTGAGGAAATTATCGGAGATTACCAATGAGGTTTTAGGCGGAATCGCTCGACTATTGACCAAATATTTTCCTTACGTCAAATATTAGAGAAAAAATTGGAATACAACGGTGTAGTCCATCAACTTTATATCGATTTTAAAAAGGCTTATGATTCAATAGACCGACAGAAGCTATATAACATCATGATTGAACAGGGAATACCTAGAAAGTTAGTAAACCTAGTAAGATGTGTTTGTCGGAAACATTCCATAAAGTTAGAATCGGTCATAATTACTCCGAGAGATTTGAGGTGCGATCGGGTTTGAAATAGGGTGACTCCCTTTCACCTGTGTTATTTAATATAGCTTTAGAATATGTCATAGAAAAGGTGATGTGTACCGAGAAAGGCTTAAATATGGGTGACAAGATTCCGGTTTTGGGGTATGCCGATGATCTGGTACTGCTAGGTGAAGACACGGAAACCATACAACTAAATACAAGTGTGTTAATAAAAACCGGTAAAGAAATAGGACTCGAATTAAATACCGATAAACGAAGTATATGATTAGTAGCAGAAACGGTGTCGATCTTGGTGATATTGATGTATCAGGTCATACTTTTGAACACGTAGAGAAATTCAAGTATTTAGGTTCAATTATAACTAGAAAAAATGAAATCCAGGAAGAAATAAAGTCCCGGTTAAAGGTGGGAAATGCGTGTTATTATTCAGTTGCTAAGTTACTTAGTTCGCGGCTTCTATCTAAAAACTTAAAGATTAGAATTTATAAAACTATTATTCTTCCAACGGTTCTTTACGGATGTGAAACGTGGCCGCTTACTTTAAAGGATGACAACGGCTTAAGGTTTTCGAAAATAAGGTATTGCGTAAAATATTTGGCCCAAAGAGAGATGAGGCCACTGGGGAGTTTAGAAGGTTGCATAACGCGGAATTGCGGAACTTGCATCCTGTGAATATAATTGAGCTGATTGCATCGCGGAGACTCAAATGGGCGAGTAAAGTTGTTGGGCTCGATGACGAGCGGATTCCGAGAAAGTTGGTATTTGCTGATCCGACTGGTAGGCGTCCGAAAGGTAGGCCGAAGCGGAGATGGGAGGATTGCGTTAAGGCTGATCTCGGGAACTTGGGCTTGAATGGTGAGCATTGGACGAGTCTGTGTAGGCGGAATTTGGTGGTATCGGCATCGAACCTTCGGGTTCGCTAAGCCTATTATTATTTATTATTATTATTATTATTGTTGTTTATTCATATAACGATACATTTTGGTACCGTGGCTAATCGGACGACGCTACAGTGGGAATCGAAAATTTTGTCTTTCCAGGTTTTATAGTATCGATATTTTTCACCCGTTCCTGACATCGCACTTGCAGAGGACTACTATTTCACGCCTCATCCGAATGATGGCAAATCAAGGATGTTTTACAGGTCTGAACGCGCGACATTGAATATAGAAGGCTGTTATGCTAGCCACTACACCAACGGATCCGACAAATATTTTGCGCGGACACATTTAGCCAATCTTTTCAATGGCAATGGTAACCTAAATTCAAACAGTGATGCATATATACATGTAAATTTAATCAAGCAACACCACCGGCGTTTGGGAGTGTGATAGTCCTATTGTACTCATGAAAAAATAAAATAGAGAAATGACGAGTGACTCTTATTACGAATCTAGGATTCAAGTTTTTTGTTGTTCGTGGTAATTTGAATATTTTTTCAATAACAACTGCGAACCCCGATGGATCCGCAAAAGATGTGTCATCTTGAAGAAAATAAAATGGCCACTAGGAAACTAGGCCACTATATATATATATATATATATATATATATATTAAGGCAATATACAATATTCCATAATTTTAAAAAATTCCTTAACTGCTCTTTCTTTACACGTTTAACCTAATTTTTCGGTATACGGTTAAACCGGTAATCTATAGGCATCATTATACATACATCTATGCCCATGTAATATAGCATATAATTAAAAGATTTATATATCACGATTAAAATAGGGATCACCTTTGGTGTAGTAGTTTAGCATAACAGCCTTCTATGCCCAACGTCACGGGTTCGAAACCTGGTAGAGTAATGAGAGTAAAAAATCCTTAGTAATACTGTCCTCCGGAGGGGAAGTAAAAAGCTGGTCCCTAGCCTGTGCATGTCAGGTACTCGTTTAAGATTCCTATCCTAATTAAATCTAGATAGGCAAAATTTAGGACTCCCTCTATAGCATCGTCCGATTAGCCACAGTAGCTCAAAGTAACGTTAAATGAATAAACAAACAAACGTTTAGGTAAAGGCAGAGATTTGGTTGATGAAACTATGTGAAAAATAGCTTTTAAAGGACTACTTGAAAAAAAAAATAAGATCTAAGTAACTCAATGTCCAGGGCAGTCGGCTACTGATCTTGGGTTCGATCTGGGCTGTGGCAGTTTATTTTAACCTGATTATTTATTACTAGAAAAAAAAAGTTTTCCCCAGAAAATAATCAGGATTTTAGCGTTTTCCGCATAAAAATTATTAAATCCTTTTATTAATTCTTAAATCTCTATAGAATGTATCCACTAAAATGATAGATGACACAATCAAATACAAATTTCTAAACATCTACTTAATTTTGAGGTATAAGTTGAACTAGTACGCAAAATTAATTAATATTTTCTCATTTCAACAGTATTGTCACTCCTTATCAAATATTTACATATTTCAGGTAATTTGACCCAAAGGAGGTCCGCTAAATGCAGCCCAAACTTATCAAGGAAAAATGAATACACAGACTTAGCCGAACGCCTCAAATCACTTTCTATGAGTTATGAAACGTATAATTAGGATTCGAAACATTTAAGTGGTATTTCTGGGAAAAGATTCGGAGAATATTTAGAGAAAAAATGCCATGAGAAGTTTTAAAATTTCAATAATCACCCGTACAATTAACAACTCCAATGTCAGGCAGGAATGTGCATTATGAAATATTACTTCGTTGAATGATCGTATGGGTCAGAAATATTCCAATTCGAAATGACAATTCATTTTAATTTATTGTTGAATTGTTAGTATATTGTAACATATCAAAAAAACGATGCCAGTTCACAAAATCTTGGGTCATGAAAAAGATAAGATAAAATAAAAAATTGCAAACAATGTATCTTACGCATTACTCAATTTAAGTCGATTCAATCGGTCTATTTAAGAGTTTTTGCTCATTATTAAACTTCATTGCTATTTTTAACAAATTTTTCACTTTCAAGAAAAAAAATATTATGCCTGAATAATTAAAGTAATTTGATTTTGAGAAACCTTATTTTCTGACAACTGATATATCCATTAAAAATAAATTAAATACTAAATTTATAAGGAGTGAAAAATTATATAACTTAGGCAATCAAACAAACTTTTTAGTTGTTATGCAATGAGGCAAAAAGAGTCCAAATTTTAAGTAAAGTATTTTTAAAAAGAAAATAAAGATTATTTCTTTATATGTAAAATTATAAATACTGAAATGTATATTTATTGAAGCTAGAAAGTACATTTATATCATGAAAAAAATCTGGTGCGGGCAACACACGACTTTCACTTACATCAATTTGAAAAATCAATGAAAGAATTTTCAAATAGAGTTAGAGTTAAAAATACGTGAATATAATTAATTTATAGAAACATGTTTTTTATAAAAAAATCTTTTATTTTATTATCTAAAATAATCAGTTAGTTTTATCTTCTTCTCATCACTCTCTATTAACTTCTAAAAGCTTGTATATGAGATGATATTTTTTCTAAAATCTTTAGCTTTCCAACGGTATATCATACATTATTACTGCTCTTATGTTCAAAAACGAAAAATTGCATTAAAAAAATATTTTTTCTGTTTTCTCCTTTAGTTGGGTATCGAATTGATTCAATTTATATATTTACCTGTTTTTCATCAGCGTTAACAAGATAATCTAGTTATTATTATTGAATCTACAAAATTAAAGGTACTTTAGGGGAAGAAAAATTTCGGTATTTAAGCCCTGTCAGACCATTTTTATCCAAATAAAACCTACATGATATTAAAGCCCATTAAATTTTACATCGATATAGCGAGTTTAATCAAAATCGTCGAAACTGTTTTCGAGAAAATCGAAAAAAGGTGCAAAATGCATGGTATAAAGTGCCTCTTTTGGTAAGCTCATTTTGATGAAAAAAGTTTTGTCACGTCTCGGGCGTATAGTTGTCTTAAATATGAAATTTCTGTTTCATAGGACTTACCGTTTCCGCCCGGGAGTTACCACACACACACACACACAGACCTTTTTGCGGGACTTGATTATTTGGACTCAGGGGACCCTAAAACGTGCATTTCCGTTGAAAACTGGAATTCGAAAATTTTCACGATCGCAATACTTCCCCTTACTATATATAGTAAGTGAAAGTAAAAACAGAATAACTCATCATATGTAACATTTGCTGTCTTCGTAGTGAAAACTAACAGTAGGCTTAAAGAACACGTGATTCGATTCTCATATTAGCAATCTTTGACTACTCGATTCATCCTAATTAATACCCTTTTAACACAAAGTGCCGATATCAGACAGCACAATCCTTTCTCCCCAAGGCTAACTTCTTCTTTCCAGGAGAATAAGCGCCGTCTACCGAAGACCTACGAGGTAGCGGGAATCAAAAACAAGCCGGCCAATAGTTTACCTGGGCATCACTCTTAACAGGCACCTAAAATTGTCTAATCACTGCCTCAAAAAGATTAGCTTGGCTAGGACCAAGTCCTATCGACTAAATCATTTACTAACGTCACCGAATCTATCCCTCCGCCTGAAAATATTAATATATAAATCATTAATTAGACCGGCCCTCCTATACGGAGCACCGATGCTAACTAATATATCACCAACTATAGCAAAAAAGCTCCAGCAGTTTCAAAATGGAGTGCTGAGACGAATAGTGAGGCATACTTCTCTACAGAGGACGAAGACAGACCAAATACACGACACCTTCGAACTTCCGACCGTGACAGAGTTCATCTCCCGGAGACATATCAAAATCTTTGATAGTCTCCGGTACTGCACGAACCCACTGCTTAACACACTGAGTCCTACAGGACGGCCACAGCGCTGGCAAGACTATGTACGGACCCTCAGACTAGACTGAGAAACCATAACTTGACTAACTGACTCAGAAAGACTAGTGAGCCCCATCACTAGACGTGACTCCCATTCGCTCCCATATACCCAAAAGTTTTATATTCTCTCTCCCCTCTTATAATGCATGTAATGCAGAAAAAGATATCCCATATTCCTTCCTCTATTTACGATTTTCAACCCCCAACTCCCATGGGGTTTAGGAAAAAAAAAAAAAAAAAAAAAATTTGTGAATTCCAATATCCATGTTTCTTGACGGAGGCGCAAGTCAAATTCAATATTAACTTTTAAGCTCGACTTTATTTTCTCAATTTTTTTTCTAGTTCAATATAAAACCCAACTAATTAAATTTATCCCCAGAGAATTTAAACGCATACCCTGATATACCCATCGTTTTTACTACTAATAATATATTTCGTCTTGTCCAAGTTTATTTAAAGCCCTAATTTTCCCCGGGTTCTTGTTAATATACTAGTGTTTATTTGCATAGTTTTCGCGACTTCACCCAGCAACACTAAATCGTTAGGGTACAAGAATTTTACCACCAAGTTTAAAAATTTCTTGGTATGTATCAACTAACCAATGGTCATGTTAAAATAATAAATTAAATAAAACAGGTTATAGTAAAAGATACTAACTCAATAGTAAACGAACTAATAAATATTTTCGTAAATAAAAATTATCGGGAGTCAGTCTTTTTTTTTTTAATATATTAATTTTGCCGAAGTTTCGACTCAAACTTGTGAGCCATTAACGGGGCTACAAACATCATAATAACAAAGAAATACATTCCATTATAATAATGAAAAATTATTGAAAAAAATAAAAATAAAAAAATTGAAAAATATAGTGACAATGATAAAAAAAAATAAAATATGTTTAAAAAGGCTGACAGATGGTACGTTTACATATATTTTTTTTTTATCTCTCCATTTAATTCTAATGTTTCGATCTCATACTTATCATCATCCTATTGTTTATCATATTATTATTAGTTGTATGTATAATATTTTTGTAAATTTGTATTTATTATTTATTTATTTTTTTTTTTTTTTGGTATCATTGTCACTACATTACTACGATAATTTCAACAGTCGACTATACATCCTCAATAATAGATATTTATATTTCCATCCTTTGTAAGTCGAATGTTCAAAAAAGAAAAAAAAATCGAAAACGTAGATAGTAGCTGTGATAGATTTATTGGTAGGGGAGAGACAGGAATGGGGGAATGCTCCCCGCCTCTCCCAAAGTTACCACTGAAAAAAACATGAAATAAAAAATGGCTAATTTAAGGTACTACTACATATACTAAATAACTACTAGAACATTACTCCTGAGGTACTGTAATACATTAGGTAGGATTTAGATAGATAGATAACTTGTCCTGTTTTCCTTAATTGGACTTAGTTAAACGTTAAACCTAACCGCCCGAGCCCCCTCCCTCCCACTCCAAAAAAAAAAAAAAATGTTTCTCTAAAATAAAATAAATTGAATTCTCAAATATATATAATAAAATTGAAAATAATTTTTATTTTGTGGTAGGGTGTCTTATGAACGACAGATTTGAAACATAAAGATATAAAATGTGTCAGACTAAAAGACCAAAGGATTAATCCTTATATAAAATAGCGTTAGAAGAAAAAGAAAAAAGCTATACAATGTATAAAAAGAATAAAACAAATAACTTTTGGTGGATAAATGTGTTGAACTAAACTAAAACTGAATTGATTGACGAACTATTAAATTTGAACAATAAGTAATAACTTATCTCGTATTAACAGTCTGATTGATATATCAGAATTGTTGAACGTCTGGAAAGAAAGAAAGTATAGCCGAGAACAGCTGGGACATGAATGATGATAGAGAAGAAGCATGGTGAATATAACTAGGCAGGGAATTCCAGACGATAGAACAGCCGATAAGAAAGGAATGAACAAAAGTATTAGCTGAATGGGTGGCAATGTAAAGTTCAGAATGGCGCGATCATGTTTCGAGAAAGTGGACTGAGGGTTGAAATAGTAGAAGACTGTGGATATAAGAAGAGAGCTGAGAGTTAATGGTTTGGTAATGGCTTGATCCTAGGAAATATAGTCTGCGAATGGGAGAACCGAAGAAATATCATAAAAACGATGTATGAACATTCACGATTCGCCTGTCCTCATGCACAGTCGAGAGGTCACACAGCAATACCTAAGTGCGGGAAAAAGAAGAGAGTTCACAAGAGCTACAAGTTGGCATGGAAGATGCTGAGAGCGATGAATAATTTGAGAGTATTATAGTTCTTCTATGGGAGATTTGGGCAACATGAAGTTTCCCGAAGATGGGTCGGCCGATGTTAATACCAAGGTTTTTGATTGAAGAACTGAAGGGGACAGGGTGATCATTAAGGATTAGACTAGGAATAGCGGCATTGGATCTGAAGAGGATAGTAGCATATGATTCACTAAAAGAAGCACCGACCTTACAAACTCAGGTATATTATCTATTATAATATGTAAGATATTATTATCACCTGTTATAAATTAATCCATAGACTATAGTTCAATCAAGATATACCCAACCCCCATCCGCAATAAAGAGCTGGAAGTGATATAGACATGAGTGGCATGCAGAAAAGGTAAGTGCGATTGTGCATTTCCTCAGTGCAGCTCTTAACATCCTCTCACAATCTTTCCATTTCCTGCGCTCTATCATGCGATAGTATATATCAAGCAAAAAAAATATATATAATCTTAGCTACAATATTACAAAAAAAAAAAATATTTTCTTTTGCAATATTACATTAAATGTAATATTCTATTTATAAAATAAAATATAAATAATAATAAAGGAGCTATTTACAATGCCCTCGGGCCATAGGACTGTTATTATTTATTCCCGTTATTTTTTGCATATTGTGTGTGTTGTTGATCAGTAAATGGAGGATCTGGAAAAAAAAAAAAATTATCGAACAACAAAAATGCCACAGTTCCATAAGGCCTAAACTGTTACATTATTTGTTTTTTCAATTGTTACATTTGTTTCTTTTTGTTTTAAAATAAAGGAGAAAAGAAAAATAATTTTTATTTTTCAAAGCTTTGACACATAGGAATTCATGAACAAAAGAATATATTTACAATCAAAATTTTCTTTTTAATTTTGACAGGGAGTTAATTAAAGTTCCTACAGGAAAATAAACTCTAAAATTAAAATTAATGCTAAATTTCAATATTTTAAACACGGTTAAGATATTAATATTACCTAAATATTTATTCTACATAAAAACTTTTATTTTCTCCTCCGATACATGATTGTTATTCCAACATGTGTTTATGTAGCTTATTATTTAAGTCACCCATTGATTTAGGAAATAGTTTTTCAAAAATTTGATTTTTATCATTTATCATATTCTAAATTACTTTAATTACTAAATTACTAATTACTCAGTTATTAGCAAAATGAAGATGCTTTTAAGAATTCACCTACCATAGCAGATTCAAATTACTGGCAATTTCCCAGCGCTTTCATTCCCACACTAGAAGAATTTTCATTGATCGTTAATAACTAATATTAAGACACTCACTTTGCATCAAACCTGAGAATTAGAACTAACGAATACACCTATTTTCTTCCGAAAAAAGTTATTCGGCCTTTTTTTCAGGCTAATAAGTGAATTATGTTAACAGGCTAAAGACAGTTAGTTTTCAGGAAAAATATTTATTGTAACGTTTTCTGTATATAAATATAAACAATTTCTCATTTTTTTTTTTTACAATTAAAAAAATTGACCACGACCGATCATGATTAATATAAGTTTATTTCCTGTATATTAAATACCAAGTAAAGTAAAGTGTTGTGATATGATCAATGTTCTAATTCAAGATTTTCACGTTTCACTGTCCGTGTGTTTCTAAAGAACAAATCCTAACAAAACCTATTTCTATTAATGAAATTTGTAAATAGCTCAAAAATATAAAAGTCATAATAAGATGAAATATCACATTCAATATAGGTATATTCCTGGAAAAGCAACATTTTCATCAAAATCAACTTTTCAGTAATGTCTCTGTAGTATCGATTTTTAAATGTTTATGATTTAATATCACACTTCTCTACCTCCTCAAAAAAGGCTTACAATTCTTTTCCGAATCAGCTGTATTCGTGATTAAAATTAAACATTCTTTAAATGTCAGATAGGTCTTGTACTTATTCAAACAGTGAGACAGGGCTTGAATGTCATATTTTAGAAATTTATCTATTTCAAGTGCCTTATTTTGAGGTTGTTTTAAAAAAAAAATAATCATATCTAATAGGTAGTAATAACTAAACTATTAAAATATAACTATAGAAGCATATGATAAATAAATAAAGGATAAAAAAAAATAATTTTTTCGCGTTGATTTATTTTTTTTTATTTTTTTTTAAATAGAAGTGTAGTAATATTTATAAGTACCATACAGTTGGAAATATGTAAATTTTAGAAAATATTAAATTAGTAATATAAGCACGTATTAAAAAAAAAAGTCTTCGAAGAAGTGACCAAAATAACCTACACTTGTTTGTAATGATTGTTGCATGTGATAATTTTAATTGTAAGAGTATTTAATTTAAAATAAATGTTTCCATAGAAACTTAATGTAATGTTAGTTTCATTATTTCCATCATAAAGTATTAACTACAAATATATTAGAAAAAGATTAATGTTAAATGTAAAGGTTAATCTCCTTTTTTTAAATATTATTTGATTCGTTATGGCGTATTTGAGGCCATAATTTCTGAGAAACTATTACTATCCACTCTATTATATAATAGATAAAATAAATTAATTAATTATGAGAAAATCTTACCTTAAAAGAGGAATTCTATTCGAACGCTTGATTAAACACTTGAAACACTAATGATCGTTGGCAAGAATTATTCACCAATGACAACAGATTATTGAACACATGATTCCATAACAGCTGTTATTATTGTGAATAAATAAATTTAATTTTACGAAAAAAACATATGATATTTTTAACTATTACAAATATACTTAATTATATTCTTAACAATCGTAATTTCACTGATAGTAATATAAACTAAAATATGTTCCTATATTTTCAATAAATTATTTAATGGCGTTACTAGTTAATTTACGTGTTCAGTACCTTACCTCCAACGAGCTAAGCTGTAGGGAAATATTTATTTTTAACGTATCAATAGGAAAGAGGATGACAAGGAAATTGTCACAATCAGGCTCTATCTAAAAACATTGCACATCATTTAATCAATTAAATAAAACTCAATAATCTATCAAGGACGGTACTGCACGGTGCGTCGGTCCCCGCCATTAAACCATTTCAGGCTATTTTGCTCTTAAAAAAATCTATTTGTACTTTTCTGTTCCAACCTATTAGGCCTAAGAAAAATAAAATATGCTGAAGTTATATTTCAAATTATATTCTGAATCATGACCTGCTAATGACCCGAAAGGTTATATGCGGATTAAGCAAATAAATTCACAAATTATATACTGTTAATTATTTTGTTAAAAACAATTTTATAATTAATTTTTATTACAATTAAAAGTTGTTTGAATGAATAAATGTATTGTTAGGTTCTTTTTTTAATTAAAGTGATATATTTTCATTTAACATATTTTATTTTTATTTCCTTTCCTTAAGCTTTCGGCTTTTTCCCATTTTCAAGGGATCTTTAATATTCCTTCATAATGCACTTATATAAATATACATTTTGTCAGATTTTTTAAAAAACTATTACAGGCTGACCAGCCCTGTCATGCTTGTTATCACTTGCTGGTCAGCCTGTAATAGTTTTTTTTTTTTAAATGTGACAAAATGTATATTTATATAAGTGCATTATGAAGGAATATTAAATATTAAAGATGCCATTGAAAATGGCAAAAAACTGAAACGTAGGGAGAAGGAAACAAGAAATAAAATATGTTGAATGAAAATATATCACTTTAATTAAAAAATGAACCTAACAATAATTTTATAGTTATTATTTATTGAAATTCACAACTGTATTTAATAATGTTAAAAATTAATATACTAAAGGACAAAAGTACATGAAATCAACGTCACGAGAAACTACGCAATGGCAGAAATCCAATAAATAAAATAAAAATAAAAACGTATAAATTAACAGTATGCTCTCAGGACTAACAAATGCTCAGGAATATGATATTTTAATTTTATATATCAAATTTTGACTAAATTAAAAACAATGTTTACTGCCCAAATAAAATTTTTATTTATTTAATCATTAATTTTTCATTTATTTTTAACACCATTGTCTTCAAGAGAAGTAGTTATAAATTTGTCTCCCGTTTTCGTTAGTTTTTGTATGATTATATTTCTTATGTTGTATATTATAATTAGAGAAGAAAGAAGTCCCACCATTGTAAATAATAACTAACTATGTTAATTTTGTTGTTGACCAAAACATATTATAAATTTCAATCGTACTTAACTGTTATTCTTAAGGGACCGAATCCAAGAATAAGATTATTTTGTATTATATTATTTTCTATAGAGTGATTTAAATTACAATATAGATTTTTAAAAATAAAGATTAGTGTAGTTCACATGAGAGTATTCTGAATAATAACTAAAACTGAGATGGAGAGTCCATATTCCACTAAAAAGAAAACTAGTGAACTGTAAAATTATCGTAAAAAGCTAAAGTTTATTCTTGGCCATGGGAGCGATGAATCGAACCTGAGAGAAACCAGCTCATTCTCTAGCAAAAATACCACTTTTCTACTCCTTTTTTTAATATCTTTTCCATTTACTCCAGGTACAGCAAGGGTAGAGTACTTAAACATATTATTAATCGCCATTTTTTAATCAGGATAAACTGGATATGTTAGTTCGGAAATTTCCATGGAGCGAATCGACTCCTTTCACATGCAAAATTACATAAGGACTATCATTAACTCAATGAGCAGCTGTCAGTAACAGACAGCAATTGGACTCTTCAATGAGATATTTAATGACAATATCCAACCGTCCGACCAGCTGTAAATTGTTTTATATGATAGTATTGTTTATATTTATACATGAAAAAAATAATTTGTTCCCCTCATCACAATTTTACAAAAAAGCTAGTTTTATCGGATTTTCATCACCCTCCGTCAACTTTTACAATTTTGTGTATAAGATAATATCTTTTTCATAAAATCTATAGCTTCCTATAGATACATCTATATTACAGCTTTTATGTTCAAAAACACTTAAATTGCATTTAAAAATATTTTAGCTCTTTTTTATTTTATTTAGATATCAAATTCTTTCAACTAATAGTTTATCATTTTTTTATCAATGCTGAAAAGATGAGATGGTCATTTTTACATAATTTCCAAAATTAAAAGGTACATCAGAAAATTTAACCTATGGGACTTCCTGTCATACTATTTTAATAAGAATAAAACCAACATAATATTGAAGCCCATTAAATTTTATATCGATATAGCGAGCTTAATGAAATCCTAAAACAGTGCAAAATGGCTATTATGGTTAGCTAATTCTAATGAAAAAGTAGCTGTAACATCTGGAGCGCATTCATTGTACTCGATATCTGTAACATATCGAGGGTAACCGAGTACAAATAACCAAACGAAAAATCTTCTTCTTTAGCTTTCTCCTTGTACCTTTCCTTGTGCTAAGCCTAGGTCTTCCTCTAGTTTTATTGCCTACTGGTTTTGTCCCCATAAATTTGGATGGGTCACAATCATTGCTCATCCTACACACATGTTCGTACAATCCCAACTTTCTCTTCTCCAGAATCTCCATCGGTTCTTTCCCTATTGTTTTATTCCTGATCCTACCCCTGCGGGTTTTGGAAGCCACAAGTATTTCATTTCTGCCACTGTTAGAAGGCTCCATTTGTTGTCCGGGAGTATCCAGCTCTCTGCTTCGTACAGTAGAACAGGCATATATACGGCCTTAAATATATGTAGCTTGACATCTTTATTGACCTCTCTCTTTCCTACTACTGTATTGCTGATGGAATATTATACATTATTCGCTTTTCCTATCCTGTGGGATATTTCAGGTCGCACTTTTATATTTCCGCTGATCACACGAAAATTCTTACTAAACTTAAATTTTACACTTAAGGCAAGCATATGCCCTGCGGTTTTACAGTAACCTTATAACAAAAATCAATTAAATAGAAGTTGACCTTATTAAGAGGTATCAATGGTAACAAAATCCATATATTTGCTCTTAGTTCGGTTTTCCGATAAAGTCGACGATATTGTTCAAGATATGCTTAATTCATATCTCATCCAGAAATATTAAACTTTTCTGTATGTAGGTTTTTAGTGTAATGTTTCCTACTACGCTAGTTAATATCAATTTAATTTTACCAGGTATTTAGTCATTAGGATAATAGATTATAATTAACAAACAACAAAAAATGTTGCTGAATATAAGGAGGTCTCATCCGAAATCATTTGTAAATATTTTGTCAATTTGTAAATATTTATTTTCTATTTTCGGAAAACATTTCCTATAAAACAAAAGTATATATTAGCAGCTAGAAGCACCTAAAGTCCCCTTCTCTCCCCTCCCTTAGTTATTTGTCTTATAAAAGGGAGAACATTGTTTTCTTTTTTTTTAAAGGTAGAACAGAGATTATTGCTTGAAGAATGCGTTTGGTAACCTTAAGCAGGAGGGAGGAAAAGGAGCTGGATAAGAGACCTTCTTTGGTAACCAAAAACTTTAATAAGGCAGGGACATGAAACAGCAAGCTGTCGACAACATACCATATTCTCCTATATCAGGATTCATTTTACTCATGCGTTCATACAAGACTAGTCTTTTTTGTTTGTTTTTTTAATTATAAGATGTCGGAATATAAATATTTTCAGAGGCTTTTATTTGTCAAAAAAACAACAACTTTGTCAGTATTTATAAGAATGTCCTCTATTCTTGGATTCAGAACACAAGAGTATGACAAACCTTCAATATTCCTAATGAAGAAGCATAGATGAACGAGAAAAGACACTCACGGGTAACGAACAACGAAAGTGTTAATTAACAGCAAATTCAATTTAGATGATTGTGTTTACCAATAAGACATTGGTCACGCTCAAAATTAAATTGCACGTGAAACTGTATTGTAATCGATATGTAAGAGTCTTGGGTTCATTACGTTTAGCTATTCATAACGCTTCAAGGCCAACGTGTAGGGTGGTGATTAGGAGTGAATCACGGTCAGCCAATATACCTCCTATTTGGGTTATCCACTTTTTAGAGGCTGGGACCTTATGCTCCTCATCACTGAAATAGCAGAAAAACAATTATTCTGCCACCTCTAGGGTTCGTACTCTGGAGAACCGTTGTCTAGTGCTCCATCATCTAGACGTCACTGCTATTTTTCATGATTTTTTAAAGATTATATAAATACTGGTAATTAAGAATCTGTAAAAATTAATAAATAAAAAAAAAAAAGAAAAGATAGAAAAGGAAGTGTGCTAACCGATGAAAATTAATATTGTTTAGGTTTATATTTTACAAATTTGGGCTCCACTAAACCATCCAATTCTTTCCTTACCCTATCCTTACAATCCTAAATCCTCAGCCGCCCTTAATTTGTCACGAATAAAATCTTCTATAAAAACCTTCATGTTCTATATGTTGCTGATTTGGCCCGTACCAGGTATGATTCCTTCCATGACAAACTCCATTCCCAATCTAATCCACTATTTTCAACCCTTGTTTCCTCTTCAATTCCTGATAATCCACCGAGGCGTCTGAAGAGAAGATGGCCTCCAGACCATCGTGATTAGATTGACTGATATTTTAAAGAAAAAAAAAAATTGTTACAAGTATTCGTCTTTCTTCGTCTACACAAAACCTCTTCGTATTACGAAATTTGCATAAAGAACAAGAATAAGAAAAAAAAAAATCAAATCTTGCTTTTATATATGCTAATGACCTAGTTATTTTCGAAGATAAAGAAAAAAAAATTGAGTTATAAAATTAGTATGCCACGATTAATTATAAAATAGAACAAAAGAAAAAAACTAAAGCTACCTGTTTATGCGCCTATAACTCAGTTATGTTTGTAGATAGAGAAAAATATGCAAGGAGTTTCAGAATTAGTAAAGGGCGATAATCAAAAACAAAAAAGAATGGACCCATTAATTCAAGTCACAAATTATAAGAGATGTTCTTCTTCCAAAACCCTGTTATTATTGAAAAAAAAGAGAAAAAAAATCAAAAGATTTTAGAGATCAAGACATCGTGATAAACAAAGAAAAAAAATCATTACTTAATATATATTGTGCATGATCGGGATAGCGTATTGCGAAATAATAACATTATGAGTTCGACCTAGGTTGTTTTCATTAAATTATCATGAAGTTATATCTGCTCTCGATAGACGTTAGGGGCAGATCCTGAAAACAACAACCCTCAATAAATTAGGTACTGATAAAATAGGGAAAACTAGCTCTTGATATCAGCCAAATAATTTTCTGGTATACCTGTTAAAAACAATCAAATGATTATTTCATAACTTGGCAACCAAAATCCAATGGGTTAGTTATTGTACAAGAAGAGAGAGAAATTACTATTTGGATCTTCTCCTCAACTTTACTGAGTTGCTATGATACACAGAATATCACATCCATGCTCAAGACAATTTTAAAGAAAAAATTGAGAGAGAGACTGCCAAATAGAAATACATAACATTTCGCTCTTGAACATTTATGAATCCAGCCGAGCCTGATTTTACTAATAGTCTCTGCTATGTTTTGCAACTTATTTCTTCCAGCCCATACTTCTCCAAAAATGAATCCAGTATCCACTGGATGGCCCCCTTGTCTTATTTTTATTAATTATTAAAATAAGACGTAGGAAGCATGAAAGTATTCATTACGTTCGAAAGTTATTTAAGTTACTTCTATTTCCAATATTCTTTATTAATATCCAAAAAAATATCATTTTTTTCCTAAGAAAATAGAACATACATAAAAAATAAAATTAGATTAGTAAGACCGTATCGATTATCAGATTTGTCGAGAATGTGCCGCTATTAATTTGTCAATAAAAATTAAATTAATACAAATTTTTAAGCCTGAATTTTTTTCACGATGCTCTATGACTATCATACATTCTGAATTAAAAAAAAAAAAAAATATTATATATATATATATATATATATATATATATAAAGAAAAATTGGTAGAGTAATGCATTAGAGAAGAGAAACAGCTGGTCCAGAGAGATAAGGCTAATTGCTAGATAACAATTAAACACGATAAAAAGGAAAGATAAACAATTATTACAGAGAATAAAGACACAAAGCAGATAAAGCAATTTCCTAGTTTCTAAAGTTCCTTGAAACTCTAGCTTCGAGCTTCTGACAATTATACCCTAAAATATGTTTCGAAATACCGCTGGATAATAAGCAACAGAAAAAGTAATAAAATTTTGTCTTGTAGTTTGTGATGTGAAGCAGTATCATCTGATAGTTTTTGTGTTTTGTTATTTCAGGAATGAGCAATTAAGAGCAAAAAATAAATTGAAGGACTTATACCATTACATCCCATGAGCATTCTTGGTTTATTAATAATTAGGTTACAAAACTGCTTCATAATTACGTGCTTATGCCCAGGCGCCAGATTTTCTCCTTAACTTTCGGTTACCCACCCACCTTCTAGAAGCTGGTGGGTTGCCATGACTCTGGGTCGTCGCTACGGATGAAATAAGAGAATAAATAATCATCTGAAGTCCACATATTAGCATTCCAGGGCCATACCACCAATAGAGGAGTAATTTAAATATATATTAAAAAAAAAACGTTAAGTATTTATCAATAAAATAATTTGAACCTCTTAACTTTAGCTTTTGAAGTTTTAATAATTTAATATATCCAAGAATATTTTATTTTAAAAAAAATATTGGCAAGGTTGGCTTAGAAGCAACGGAAATGATAATCAACTAGTCCGACTGTTTCAATAATACATTAAGAGAACGATATAGTTAAAAAAAATAATTAGGATAGCTTTGGACAGACGTGTGTAAAAATATATAAAACCGATATATATATATATATTATATATATATATTATAATATATTATAAAATTATTATAATTGATTTACTCCTTCATAAATTTATAAAATAACACTTATATGTTCTTTTATATTATCAATGTATGCCATGATGTACATCTATATTATGAGAAAAATTTAGGCACCCGTATAAATATATATTTACGTTTAGGATTTCAATTTTAATCATAAATAAATATAACATAAAACTATATAATTTTGTCCAAGAGATCCGACTTATAAATAATATGACTTATTACTAGATAATTTATCGATTGTGAGTCAATAATTATGTATATATGTACTCGCTTCGGCGGTACATTACTAAAATTAGAACAATATATATATATATATATATATATATTATATATATATATATATATATATATATATACTTTTTCGATTCAAAACTTTCCTTCAGAAATCCCCAAAGTACTATTTCATAATATAAGAAATGCGATGTATTTTCCTATTTTGGTTAGGTTTATCATTCCACAGCTCAGAAGACCACATTTGGTCCCACATTTGCAAGGAAGTGATGAAAGACTATGTTTCTAAAGACCCACTTTTTAAATGTCATGATTACGAGTTATTTTCCAATAAAATTAAATTGATCATTTAGAATAATTGATATTCTGTATAAATAAAAGTTGTTGATTTATATTACAATAATGTATGGTTCTCAGTGAGAACTCACCTCTGAAGCTTCTGAATAGTTTCAGGTCTAGGCGGGAGATGGCGTTATTGTCGAGAGTGGAGTTTCCAGTTCCATGCTTCATACTATTTTGAATTAACCTTTATTGCTTCAGTGCTTAAAAAATAATATTTTTTATCTTTTAAATTGCTTATTTTTTAGTGCGTACCCATGCTTAAAAACATTTATATTTTAATGAAATCCTTGTACATATAATTACAGTATAATGATACAAGTAATAGCAAAAAAATAATGCTAAGGATGTATTTTAATAATGAATACCAAACTTGAAGTAAGTTTAGCTTTGCTAATTTGGTTAAAAGTTCTTAATAGCTATTAGAGATGTTGTAGTTCTGCATTATTAAATTATTTTATTAAAATAATGTTTGATCAACTATTTTACTTTTTTTTTTATAGAAATTGTGATCAGTAGATATATAAAACAAAAAAGATAATCAGCTAATATATTTCCAGCCACATCAATTTTGGTTTCAGATCTTCAAGGTGACCGAAGATGCAAATATAAAACGGGAAAATCGTATTTACTTAAAGACATATTGTTTTTAACTAAAACTTAATACTTTTAGCTCAATCTAAAGGAAGAGGTATGTTAAAAATGTTATTGTTGTTACGTGCAATTTAATTTTGAACGTGAGCAATCTGTTATTGGTAAACACAATCATCTAAATTGAATTTGCTGTTAATTAACACGACTCTCGATGTTCGTTGACCCGTCCGTGAGTGTCTCGTCTCGCCTGAATGCTGCTGCATTAAGAATATCGAAGGTTTGTCATCGGTTGGTTTTGAAGCCAAGAAAGTGGACAATACTTTTTTCGAAATTTCCCGAATGCGTGTATTATATACTATAGTTGTTTTATATTAGGATATGAATTAGTTGATTATCAAAGGAAAAAAATAAATTGTATATTAGAACTTTCATAGTTATAAAAAAAAAAAAAGATCTTAATCAAATTCATAGGCCGGCGCATCATTATTTATCAGATAATGCACAAACTGTAATATATTTTTTGCTTATTTTCTGTACATATGGTGTTACTGTAGCCACTACTCCACAAGTGACCCTTGATGCATTCAACAAGGTGTTAAGGATTAATATGCCCAAGGTCACGGGTTCAAACCTGAGAGATTCAAACACCTTGTTGAATGCATCAAGGGTCACCTGTGGAGTAGTGACTAGCATAACAGCCTTCTCTGCTTAAGGTCGCAAGTTCAAAACCAGCAGATAGCCCTATAAGTAAAAATCCCTGGTTATTTCGTCATTTAAAAGAGATGTAAACAATTATAAATTTAGTTGAAAAGATAAAAAAGTATCCAATGGCCATCTGCCAGGTCTGAACTCGCGATCTAGTGGATAGAAGGATGCTATGCAAGCCACTGCACCTCAGGTGACTCTTAAAAGATTTAAAAAGTGGAACTCGTTAAAGATCCCTATCTTAAGTATAGGCAAAACTTGAGATTCCCGCTGCACCGTCGGATTAAGCACAGTAACATAAAGTGACGTTAAATAGATAAAGAACAACAAGATTTAATAAAAATATTAAGTTCTTGGTAGCAAAACATCTAAAATGGATACAAGAAATTTGATTGAAAAAATTATGAATTTGAATGAAAAAAGCTATAAATGACAATTATTAATGTCCTTACTGAGGCAGAATAAAGTATTACTGGATAATAATCATACCGGAAACATTTGTTTGCCACAAGATATAGATCCGTGAATATCTCTCACTCAAAATAAAAATAAAAACCTGTGCCTCTATCTTTAAGTAATTCGTACTGTTTCTAGCCCAACGGTTGTGCCATCAGGTCATTAGGTCAGTATCTTGTTCATTAGGTTTTTCTCCACTTTTCAGGTACCCACTTTAGAACGGCGAGATTAGTTCCAAAATGGTCTCCCTACCTCATGGCTGAAATTGTTCGCTTTCAATGAAATTTCTTTAAAATAATAAACTATTTTAAACAGAATATTTAATAAATAATATTTTCGAACAACACAATTTTTCCAAATAATACCAGAACGGAAGAAGTATAAATACAATTGAGCTCTACAATGCAAAAATACCATGTCTTCTTAAAAAATTTCTAAAGCTGGACAGTGGTGTTTTACAAGGATAGGGAGTATTCTTCGATGTACAAAAATAACAGAAATGTGTAATTTAAAATAGTACTAAAGAGCTACAAATCTCGTGGGTTGCTGTTATAATTTAGTTAGAACAAATTGGTATGTTTTGATAAATTGGAAATAGTAAGTACTTTAACCTGTCACTTTCTCTGTTTAACAAAAAACGTTCTCCCCTCCCGATAAAAACCGTCTTTGGGTCCAATTCAGAGACTATACTTCAGAAATGCAGCTTGGTAATTCAATATGCCCGAGGAAGCGAGTCCACATGTGAAGAGGTTTCGACACAACTTATAATTGATGCTGGGCGCGACCACTGCCGTTTCCTGCCTTTCAAGATTGCCGTATAAGACCTTCCCTAATCAATATTTCCAACCTTATTGTAGCAACGATCAAGGACACCGCCGAAGCGATGAAATATACTTATCCACAATATCTAGCGGGATAAGAATATTAGCCTTTATTATAATAAGCCAGCAATTAGCAAGAAGGTAAGCTATGAATCATCAAAGAAAGATGAAGGATTGTGTGATTCATCAGCATCTTGTGCAAAATGATTATAGGTTCAGCTAATAAAAAGAAAATTTAATAAGAGGTAGAAAAGACAAGACTTGCGAAACATTACTACTGAACAAAAGTTTGTCCCAAAATTTTATTTTATTTTTTTCCTTAGGAATTTCTTCAATATGAAGGTTTCCCAAACTAAACTCTTGCCCCAGCAGGCCTTTCCATGTCTGCCGGTCCATCGCGAACTCCTCCGACAGCCCCCTACCAGCCATACTATCCACCACTTTATCCTTCCATCTAACTGAGGGTCTTCCTCTCCTTATTCTACCATCTGCCTCCCAAACCATAATTACTTTTGGTAAGCGATTGCCTGCAATTTGTTTTACATGGCTATACCATCTTAATATTCTCTCTTCCATCACCTCAGGGATATTTTGTTTTATGTCTTGTCTCTCCTTTACTGTGACGTTTTTCAATCTTAAGATTCTCGATATTCTTGACACTCTCCTTGAAAAATCTATCTCTACTTTATATTATACAAAAACAATTATAACATTCTGTGGCAGTAGCGGAAATCGTAGTAATGCCCAAATGTTTATGTACAACGTCGTTTGTCACATATCTCTACTATCTTACACAGCACTTCTGACTGAAAGGACTGTACTCTTTGTATGTTTGATGGTTTTGCAGAACTCCACAGTTTTATACCGTATGTTCGAATTGGTTTTAAAGCAAAACTTTGAAAAGAGTTGTTTGTTGGTTAAAAATAATTTAGAATGTCTGGCAAGTAATCTAGATAAAGAACCGAATCGTTTGTAAAGGTATTCACGTTTTAGCCGAGTATGTGAACTTCAGGTCAGTTTTTTGTCTAAATGAAAGCTTAAGTGCCGATTTTTTTCGAATTCAGGGATTTTGACATAATTTAAATTAGTTGGAGAGGAAGGCAAATGATTCCGAGCAAAAACTGCAAGAAATTGATTGGTATTGTTCATGTTTATTTTCCACCTTATAGGCCAGCCAGCATTGTAATTTCTCTAAATCCCAAAAGATTTATTTGAATATAAACACAGATCTTTCTTTATTTTTCTTTGCCAAATTAACAGATGTTGAATGGTAAAATGTACTATGTTCCTTTTAGAAAAATTTACAAGAATCGTAAAGATCTTTATTACAGTTTTTTTTTTTCCTTTCTTCTTTAGTTGGATATCAAATTCGTTCAACTTATATATTCACCTGTATTATTTTTATAAATGCTAACAAGATGATATAGGTTAGGGGTGGTTAAGTTTTTCGAATCTAAAAAATTAAAGAACAATGGAGTTTAGTTGGCCGTTGAGAAAGCCCAAACTGTAGGCCGAAACGGCGGCACACAATATAAATAAAATAGCACTATGTTTTAAGGTGTGTTTCTCTCTAATGACCGCACCCCCAACCATCTTCCTCATCTAAAAATTAAAGGTAGTTTAGGAGAAGAAAATTTAAAATATGAAGTTAAAGGCCTCTCAGATTATGTCATTTAGAAAGAAACGTAAGTGATATTAAAGCCCACTAATTTTTACATGGATATAACGAGTTTAATCACGTTGCACTTCCTTTCAGCCGATTTTATTGAAAAAGTTCCCGTGACATTTCGGAGATACGCCCTAATACTAATATACCTTTGTCTAAAATTTAAAATTTAAAGGATTGTATGGCTTTTCGTTTCCGTGCTGGACTTGACCATACACACTCAAACCTTTTTGCGGGACTTGGTACTTTGGTCTTAGGACATCCTAAAACGTTTATTCAAGTGTAGATAAGTGAAAGTAATAGTAATCATGTACAATTGTTTTTTTCACAAATTTAAAATATAGTTTGCAAGAATACGTTACCTTCGTGAAATCATATTTAAAATATACTAAATTACATCAACTACTTGATTCATTTTTTTTTTATCACTCCTCAATTACCTACATTACAAATCAATGTTTAATAATTAAAATTTTTAAAACGTTTAGTTTTCTAATGGTATATTAGTCGTTATAGTACAACTGATTCCGTTTTTACACACTTTTTTTTTTGTTTTAGATTAATTGTATTTTCTCTCAGTAACTCAATGGTCACAAGATAACAAATCCAATAAAGTTATTTGTTTTCAAACTACAGATTTATATTTGAAAATCAGCCCTGAAAACTAACAGTATAATATTAAGCTTTTGTTCCAGACAAATTGCATAGCAGAAACCACAAGTTTCGCTGACCGAGAAAATACTAGGAAACAGCAAATTTCCATGAACTTCCTACATCATATGGCTGCATCAAAATGATGCCATGGAAATATGTATACAGTTTTTCCTCTTTTATTTTCCAAGGTCCAAACATAATGCAGGGAATTTTCCTCTGCAATTTTCTTACAATTTCCAGAAACATAATCCGCTGCAGCGCATGACGCAAGGCATTTATACTAATTGGCTTAATTGTCATTTGACATTTTCCTGCGAATTGAATCTATTTCTAAAAAAAAAAAAAAAAAAAAATTATTTTTCTTATAGGCGTTGGGTTCATAGCCATAGTCATTGCTATAATAGAATACAATACAATATAAAGTTTTAATAGAACTAATTGGATTGTTATTATGGAAATCGTAAATTGTTGTGACCGAATGATGCACGAATTACATGTACTTAACCCTATTTATATATTTCTTATATAATTTATAAATTTTAGGCAAATATTATCTGTTTGGCATAGATGAAAATATTCATATTTTATAAAAGTATATGCCTCAGATGTTACAGGATCTTTTTCACTAAAATCGAGTAAACAGAAGAACAACTTTTTAATAAGCTTATATTTTGCACAATCACTAACATTTTCGACATTCGCAAGAGAGATAAAGTGAAATACTGAAGTCACCGCCTCAAGAGACATATCTTAAAATCGGCTGAAAGCTTTCAGCAAAAGACGAATTTTACTCCGACATCGATATAGCTATTTTTTAAACTTTTTGTGGTGTAAATAAGAGAGTTTAATAAATAGAAAAAAACCTGTACCCATATAGGGTCTTGGCCCAATACATTTAGATATTCCTACCAATTCTTGACCAATAGCCGTGCAATGAGGTGATTCGGCCTTAATCACGCTCAGCCGCCAGGTTTTTTTTTTTTCCTTAATTTGGGTAGCCACTTTAAAGAGGCTGAATTAACAGAATAAATAACATTCTGTCAGATCCGGGATTCGAACACAGGACCCGGAGAACAGTAGACTAGCGCTCTAACCACTAAAATACGCCGCTCCCCTCCCAAATTAATATAAATTGAACATTATACATCTCTTAAAATTAATTTCAAGGAATAAAATGAAGCTCGATTCAGAACAAACAAAATTATATGACTTTGAATTACGTATGGAAATTCCGTTGTTCCAACGTAATAAATTCTTTATTTTTTATTCGTTGGATTTAACAATAGATAATTGATTATTGCTATCTGAACTTATTTTCAGGAGCTTATACACACGACTTAAGATCCTGACAGTACACGTGGAAATCTACCTTTTACAAACATTCGTGATGCATGTTACAATATTTTTATTAGCTAGACATTGAAAATAATTGTTTACCGTATAATAAATTTTAACAAGATAACAAATGAAAAACAACTAAAAAGTGGACCAGCCATCAGTGGTGTGATATTAGGTTGTTTATCAATGTTAGTCTGCACATAGAATGGTAACCTTGTTGAATCGTATGACTTGTTTAGAACGATATAAGTGTTTACTGTCGGTATCGAAATGTTGAGGTAACGTACTTAACGTTTTTACCTTATTTTTTTGTTTTAATTTTTACAAACAATATCTTCCTTGGTATTTTAGACATTTCATAATTCAGCAGGTGAAATCAATTCATCTCAATTAGGTTACAACACTCATTTCTAAAAAAATCTTTTTCATAAATAATAATCATGTACAATTGTTTTTACATAAATTTAACATATAGTTTGCAAGAATACGTTACCTTCATGAAATCATATTTAAAATAAACTAAATTACATCAACTCGATTAAGAGATTTTCTAAGAAATTCTTAAATTTTTCTAAGCAGTTCCAATAACCGCTTATATTAACAGTTAAATAATAACTGTATTAGAAAAAAATGTTTCATATTTGAAAAGATTATTTTAGTGAATCCAGTCATGAGTTTGTTTGTTTATTAAACGTCACTTTATGCTACTGTGGCTAATCGGACGATGCAACAGTGGGAGTTCTAAATTTTGCCTCTCCAGGTTTAATTAGGACAGGCTTCTTTAACGAGTACCTGGCATCGTACAGGCTCGGGACCATATTTTTACGTCACCTCGAAAGGACTAACCAGAGATTTTTTACTCCCATTAAAAAAAACCTAGGACCATCTGCGGGTTTGAACCCGTGACTTTTGCCACAGAAGGCTGTAATGCTAGCCACCCTCCTACAGGTGATCCCAATCCAATCATGAGAAATGGCATTTTTACATTCAATGTTTTAACATGGCACGACTAAAGAATTATAATTTCTGAGGAAGCCACACATTTCCTTTGCACCACAAATATTTTAATCACGTAATAGCTTAATATTTTTTTCTTTGGTTTTTCTGTTACTTGCATTTTTGTTTCCAAAATAAAATCAATTAAGATATATCATTTAATTAAATAGACTGTCCTGTTTGCGCATAGTGAAAAGAAATAGTGATTTAGTTGCGGAAATTCTATAACTTTAGATAAAATAAAGATAAATGAAATATTTTGTTTTACTTTATCAGTATAGGATTATATCCTTTATTAGTAATAGTAAAAAAAAATGCACACATTGTGTCTCTGGATTTCGAAATTCATTTTTACATAAACTGATTTTCTTACACTTTTTAAATATAAGTACTATATTCCATATTGAAGTATCCAAATTAAAATTAATGATTTATCATCCGTCTCTAGAGAGGTTTCTGCATAAAGAATAGCCATTTTCAATGGCTATTTAATATCGGTGTAATGTTTAATGGGCTTACTATCATGTAGGTTTCATTCTGATTGAAATAGTCCAACAGGTCATAAGTGCAGATATATTGGATTTTATTCTTTCAAAATATCTTTAATTTCGTAGATCTGAAAAAAAAAAAAAAATACCATTTCATCTTGTTAGAATGACAAAAACAGGTAATATATAAGATGAAGGAATTTCAGAAACAATGAAGAAGAAATGGGCAAAGTCATTTTTTTAGGTAAATATTTTTTTTGTTAGATAGAATAGTAATATAAATGTATAACACACCGTTGGAAAGCTAAAGATAAAAAAAAAAAATGTTATCATAGAAAAATTGTATAAGGTAATGGAGAGTGATCAAAAGCGGATAATATGAATAATTGTTGTAAATAGTAATTTTTATTTTTATATCATTTGATCTGAAACACATGTTCCATCAAAGCTCAAAGTAATTCTTTAACCTTTTTTTCAACTGTAAATTTATTTTTAACTCTTTATTGATTTTGACAACGAAGCTATAGCAAGTCGTGTGTTGCGAGCTCAAGATATATTTTTTTAAATAGTTTAATGCTCAATAGTCGTTAAGTAAAAAAAAAAAAAAAATCTGCGGTTGAATGCTGCAGTTTAATTCTATTCTGTTTATGACCGTAAACGAAACCGGGAGCCTTTCACTAAGCGCGAACCACCAAAGGAATACAAAGCAGCGATAAAATATTTAATATAATTCAAGTAGCGCCCTAGATGAACAACGATATAAATCTCTCATTTAACCTACTTACAAATATAGTCGGTCCTAACTCACGCCAAACTCCTGTATTCTCTGAGGATATTTCAATCATTATTCTCCATTTTATACCAAGCATATTTGAGAAACAAAATAAGATTTTTTTCTAGTTGTACCATATATATAATTTAACGCAATCCGATGTTACAGATCATAAAACAATATTCTGTTCATTATTTTCAATAAAGAACCTTTGTAACAAAGGTTAAAAAAAATATATATATTCCCACCCATATATATATATATATATATATACACACCTTTATACAAACTAAATTTTAAGTTTATTAACATAAACTAAATAAAAAGTTATAAGATTTTTTTTCTAAGCCCCATGAGATTTGGGGTAAAAAATCGGAAAAATAAAGGAAGGAATCTGGGACCTCTTTTTCTGCAATAGATGTATTTTAGGAGGGGGCTGAGGAGAGGAAAATGTTCGGAACAGAGGGCAAATGGGGGTCTCTTCTAGTGATGGGGCTTACTAGTCTTTCTGAGTCAGTTTGTCAAGATGTTTTCTCAGTCTAGTCTAAGGGTCTGTTAGCATCGGTGCTCCGTTTAGGAGGGCCGGTCTAACTACTGATTAATAGATTAATATTTTCAGGCGAAGTGATAGATTCGGCGATGTTAGTAAATGATTTATTTGATAGGACTTGGTCCTAACCGAGCTAAGCTTTTTAAGGCAGTGATTAGACAACGTGATGTGCCTGTCTATGGTGATGCCCAGGTATACTATATCATATTGGCCGGCTAGTTTATGATTCCAGCTACCTCGTTGGTCTTCTGTAGGGGACGACTATTCTTCTGGAAAGAAAATATTATACAGTCGGTCTTCTTGGGATTAACTTTACAATTTAGTCCCTCCAGTTTTTTTGTAATCTCATCGCAAGCCAACTCCGCCTGATGTAGAGATGTCTCTGCGTTCATCGTGCTACTGTAGATGTCATTGGAAGAGGCCCCTCCAGTAGCTTTTTTATATGTTTTCAATCCGACAGTGTCAGCTGTGTAGATGGAGAATAGCACTGATGATAGCACAGACCCTTGAGGGACTCCGCAAGTGAGGTCGATCCAGCTGGAGAAGACTCCGCCAACCAGCACTTCTATCTTAAGCAGTTATAAGATTAATGATATACTTCGCTTTTATCCGTTATGCAAAGGTATTTCCAGTTTTCTGAGAGGAGGAGAATAAATCAATAAAAATAAAATAAAGTAATTAGAAGAATACAAATAATGTTTAATAAAAAAAAAAAGAAGAAAAAGATGTAATTAATATCAGTAGTAAGTAAAATAATTTGAATAGAAAAGACGAATGTGTTAGATAAGCAGATATAAACGAATGCTCTTTATCAATTGAATGATGGTTTGATCATTATCGATCAATGCCTCAGCGACTTTACGAGGTAGGCCACATTTTTAAAATTGTCTTCTTTACCGAGTACTATCTTTTTTTGAGAAAATCTTAAAAAAAGGTGCAAAATGCATTGTATAGTTGTGTAAGTGGTTCATCGATTTCGCCGATTTCTTTCACAAAATTGGTGTAACATCTGAGGTATATGCAATTTTAGTTTTGTACTATTTATACATTATCGCTTTCGAGCAAAACATGTACATATATACCTACATATAGTAAAAAATGAAACAAAAATAATTTATGATGGTAAACAGTATTCAAAATACAGGTTCATAATTATGATAAAATGGACTTTCCAAACAACGGACATTTCGAAAAAGAAACACAAAAATTATAACAGTGACGGAAATGTTCAGTGTACAGTGAAATAATATAAGTCATTGCGAGGATGTGGTTTTGTCGTTAGGGTGCAACTGCTGGTTGCAACCCGCCTGAGTCATATCCCTTATGCAACTCGAGGTCCGGTCCAAATCCTTTGTGCTCTGCCTCCATAAAGGCAAGCATTAGAACTTAGTTGATGGGCTCTTAGTAAGAGATTGCGACACTTAGTGGGGGAATAAGAGTACCTCGACCTTCAAAAGGAAGCTCAATAATACAATAGCTTAACTATCTCAAATTAGAGGTCGGTTTTACTTTTCGTCTTTTCTGCTTTAATGAGAGAGCCTTAGGCAAGTTACACATTACAACTATTCTTTTTTGTTATTAATTTTTTTCTCTTTAATATCGTATTCATATAAATAAATACAATCCTACAATACAATCCAGTAAATTTCGCAACACTTGACTGTTTCGTGGGGCGACGTGACCTGCCCTAGTACTGTTGCAAAATGACTGACAGGTCTAAGATGCTGATATTTTAAATTTTCTCTTATCTAAAGTACCTTTAATTTTATAGATTTAGAAGAATTGTCCGTATCACCTTATTAGGATTCGTAATACATAGACTAACTATAAAAGTTGAGCCAATTTAATAACCAACTAAAGGAGAAAAGAGCGAAAGTATTTTAAAAATATAATTTTTGAACATATGAACATCAACATAGATATATAATACACCGTTGACAAGCTGAATCAGATTTTAGAAATATTTTTATCTTATATACAAAGTTGCAAAAGGCAATGTAAAGTGAGAAATAGGACATAAAATTAATTATAATAATCATACGTTACAGTTTGATATTCCAACGAAACTAAATATGCTTTTTATTTAAATTAACTTCATTTTTTTTTTTTTTTTTTTTTTTTTTTTTTTAATAACGATTTTAACAACAGAGATAAGTGAAAGTCGATTTTTATCTATATTAAAGACTATTTAAAAATAAGTTTTTAAGAAAATCAATATTAGAATGTGACATGGTAAGTTGGTCAACTCAAATCTAGTGCAATTATCGACTTTATAAAGTGGACAATAAAAAAGGAAATTTATCATGAACCGTATTATGTTAAAGATTTAAAAGAAGAAAAAAAATGGCATCTCCTATGAACTGTCAAAATTTAATTTATGCTCTGTCAGAACATCCTGATAAGAATATTCAAAAACATGATAAAATGACTTCAATTACAATTGTAAAAGCCTTTTTCGAGGAAATGGCATAAATCATGGTGTAAAGAGGTAATTTTATTAAGTTAATTTTGGTGAATATTCCAGTGGCGGACACCTATCATTTTTATTTATTTAAACATATTTATTTATATTTACAACTGTATAATGATATACAACAAGTAAATGTGATGGATATAGTAATCTGACATGAAATATATGAAGAGATGCCACCCATCGGCAGCGCTCTAAAAATATTTTAAACTAGAAGGTCTCGGGACCATCTTCTTTTCAGACGCCTCGGAGGATTATCAGGAACCGAAGAGGATGATATGATAGAAACTAGTGGATTAGAGTGGAAATGGAGTTTTTTTTATGGTATGATAGATATCTGGTTCGGGCTAATTCAGTAACATATGGGTTATTAAGGTCTTTATGGATTAGCTTATTCGTGATCAGCTTATCCAAGTCAGACGTTTGTCAAGGTGGAGTCCGAGGTATCGAATCTGTAAAACAGGGGCAAGTGGAGTGTCATTTAAAGATACTGTGGGGCAGGAAGTCATTTATTTACGGCGAAGGGTAAAGGTTATTTGGTGGGATTTGTTAGAATTAATTTTAATCCTCCATTTCTGACACCATACATCAAGGTCTCCGATATGGGATTGAAGAGTGTGGAAGGCAGTAACTGGATCATTATCTACCGATAGCACACACGTGTCATCAGCATAAGTAGAAAGGAAAGTGTTAGGATGGGTTGGGATATCAACACCTATCTTAAATACGAAATTTCGGTTTATTATTTTAAATAAAAAAAAAAAATATATTAAAGGTCCTTTAGAGAAAGAAATTTAGTGACTTTAACATTAAAGCCATCCTAGACCTTTTCAATGAGGATGATATTAAAAAGGATTTATTTTTCACATTGATGTATGAGTCAAATAAAAAAAGGTTTTTGAGAAAATCTATATCATGAAGTATCTTTTGTTGATCGTTGATTAATTTAATCTAATGTAATTATCGACTTTATAAAGTGGACAATACAATTTTTTATTAGGAATCACTATATCTTAGAGATTTAAAAGAAGAAAAAAAACTGGCATCTCCTTATTATTATTTTTTTTTTATCCTCCAACTTTATTTATAATAAATACATATATGCAGTAATAACTGATATATACTGTCCACGGCTTAGGCCTTGTATTGCCCGTAGGCATCGCATCTCCTATGAACTTTCAAAATTTAATTTATGCTCTGTCAGAACATCTCAATAAGAATATAACCAATTAGATATTAAAAAATCTGGTGCGAGCAACACACGACTTTCACTTACCTCTGTTTTTAAAATTAATGAAAGAATTTCCTAATACAGTTATAGATAAAAATACGTGAAATTATTAAGGAATTAATCAAATTGAATTTATGTAGAAACATGTGTTTTATTAAAAAATCTATTAAGTATATTATTATTTTAAATAATCAGTTAGTTTTATCTTCTTTTCATCACTCTCCATTAACTTTATAAAAGCTTGTATATGAGATAATATTTTTTCTAAAATCTTTAGCTTTCCAACTGTATATCTTACATGTATATTACTGCTCTTATGTTCAAAAACGAAAAATTGCATTAAAAAAATATTTTTTCTGTTTTCTCCTTTAGTTGGATATCGAATTTATTCAATTTATATATTTACCTGTTTATCAGCAGCGTTAACAAGATAGTCTAGTTATTATTATTGAATCTACAAAATTAAAGGTACTTTAGGGGAAGAAAATTTAAAATATCGGCATTTAAGCCCTGTCAGACCATTTTTATCCAAATAAAACCTACATGATATTAAAGCCTATTAAATTTTACATCGATATAGCGAGTTTAATTAAAATCGTCGGAACCGTTTTCGAGAAAATCGAAAAAAGGTGCAAAATGCAAGGTATAAAGTGCCTCTTCTGGTAAGCTCATTTTGATGAAAAAGTTTTGTCACGTCTCGGGCGTATAGTTGTCTTAAATATGAAATTTCAGTTTCATAGGACCTACAGTTTCCGCCCGGGAGTTACCACACACACACACACACACACACACACACACACACACAGACCTTTTTGCGGGACTTGGTTATTTGGACTCAGGGGACCCTAAAACGTGTATTTCCGTTGAAAACTGGAATTCGAAAATTTTCACGATCGCAATACTTCCCCTTACTATATATAGTAAGTGGAAGTAAAAGTATGATAAAAAAGTACTTTAATTAAAATTTTTGAAGCCTTTATTGAAAAAATAGCATAAGCCTGGTGTAAACTGGCACTTTTAGCAAGTTGATTTTGGTGAAAATTTCCTGTTGCGTAATTTATGCTCTGTCAGAACATCTCAATAAGAATATTAAAAAGTATGATAAAATGACTTTAATTACAACAGTTGAAGCCTTTTTCGAGGAAATGACCAAATTTATGGTGTAAAGTGGCAATTTTATTAGGTTAGTTTTGGTGGAAAATTCCAGTGGCGTACACCTATGTTAAATATTAAATTTCATTTCATTATTTATCATTAAAAAAAATACTAAAGGTCCTTAAGAGAAAGAAATTTAGTGAATTCAACATTTAAGCCCTGCTAGAACATTTTAATGAGGATCGTATTAGGATTTATTTACACATTGATATAATGAGTCAAACAAAAAAAAGTTTTTGAGAAAATCAATATCATGATGTGACGACGGTAATTTGATTAACTTAAATCTGATGTAATTATCGACTTTATAAAGTGGACAATAAAAAAAATTGTTAGGAACCACCTTCACTATATCTTAGAGAAATAAATTAAGAAAAAAATGGCATTTCTTATGAATTGTCAAAATTATCGATTCGAAAATTGGAAAAAAAAAAACTCCCGACACCATGACAAGACAGGGTGTTACACAACGGACAAAATAATTCTATATTAAATAGAAATTTCGTTTAATTATTTTAAATTAAAAAAAAAATATTAAATTATCATTTAAGCCGCTAATATAACCACTTCAATGAGAATGGTATTAAAGAAGGATTTATTTAATCAATGAGTATAATAAAAAAAAGTTTTTAAGAAAATCGTATTTATGATGTGACATGGTATGCTGATCAACTTAAATCTAATGTAGCTATCGACTTTATAAAGTGTAAATAAAAAAGGAAATTTATTATGAATCGCATAATCTTAGACAAACGAAACAAGAAAAAACTGGCATCTCCTATAAATCTATATTACGTATCCTGGTAAGTCGATTAATTTAATCTAATGTAATTATTAACTTAATAAAGTGGAAAATAAAAAAAATTATTAGAAATCACATATCTGAGAGAAATCAAAACGGCATCTCCTATGAACTGTCAAAATTATCGATAAGAAAATTGAAAAAAAAAATTCTCGACACCATGACAAGACAGGGTGTTACACAACGGTCAGACGTCAGTAGGATAATGGCGGAGATATCGATAAATAACTACATAACTCGATAATTATATATGGAGCTAATAGAGGAGCTGAAGGCGAACAGCTGTGGCCTGGTACCAAGCAGTCTGCCAGCTCTCCAAGGTCTCCCCACCTGCCACCTCTATCGCAACTTCCCTGCCAATCTTTTTTTTTTTTTTTTTTTCCGGGAGATAACGAATACCACCATCGCTCACTGATAGCGTTCTCAAGATTTTTTTTTATACATAGATAGCAGATAGCACTCACTTGGTTACGAAAAAAAAAACTCATATATCATAGAGGTAGAGATAGTAGGTTAAATAATAAGTTGAATTTTCGCGTATATTGAAAATTATTTTGACATTAAATAGATTTTTAAAAACTTTGCAAATTATTACACAATGGTTTATTATTTCCAAATCACTATATTAGGGTATAACTGTTTATATAGCTGTTTAAAGCTACTAATATTTTCGATTTGTCTCTATTTTAAATAGTAACCGAATATTAATGAAATTGCTATATGGAATCTATAACATTGAGGATGTATAGTCGACTGTAGAAACTATTATAGGGGCAATAATCAGGAGTCAGTCTTTTTTTGAAAATTTTTAATTTTGCGAACGTTTCAGCTCAAGCTTGTGAGCCATCATCAGGGCATTACTGAGCCATGTCCAAGCATAAACTCCAGTGAATTAAATACTCTATACATATTTTTCGAAAATAACTGAGCTATGGGCGTATTTATGAGTAAAACATCAATCTTATTATTTTCTTTATTCATCTGTTTTTATAATTATTCACGGGTTTTTGGTCAAAAAAACACTAATAAATTTTTTCTTTATCCTTAAAAATAACTGGTTATGAATTAAATCCCTTTAAATCGATCGCGATTTTATAAATATCCAGCTGATATCAACGTATAATAAAAACAAATATATGACATATGTTACAGACACTTTTTTTCTGGCTTAACAGCTAAATTCTCAATATAGTTTTCTCTAAAATACATGTTGGTACTTATAATTAATTAACCTTTTTAACATTGAGACAAGCTTGAGAAAGAATTAGTTTTCAACTAAAGGAGAAACTAGCTGCATATCAATATGCATGTATCATGTATCGTTGAAAGCTAATGACTTCAGAAAAAGTTTCCTTACCTATAAAGTTGTAGAAGGTCATGTATAATAAACGTATTATACACACTGTACAATGTCATGGATACTACACACTATATGAATCCCCGATTTTTAAACCTTTTTGCTTATTTTTGCGTTACCGTTTCGTTAATGGGCACTAGGAGTTACTTTATTTTCTATTTAGTATTTGTAAGAGAATACAGAATTTTTGTTACTTTTCTTTAAGCAAGACATTTAAATTATTAAGTAAACTAGCGTCATTGATTATTTGGACCTCAAAACGAATTTATTTATTCTTTATAAATTACTTATTTTATTTTAAAATTATATTATTCTGATTTTTATGCCTATTATAGCCGTCCCTTTTATTTTTTGTATTATATTTATTAGCTGAAAATATTATTTAATGAGCAAGTAATTGCTGCACAATAAAAATCTCAAAAAAAAACGTAAATAAATAAAGAAATGGAAATAAATATAATAAAAAATATAAAAATAAATAAAGATAAATAAATTAAAAAGGTATAAAATAAATAAAGAAATAAAATAAATAAAGAAAAAGAAAAAGAAAGGCACACAAATAAAATGTAACTTGCATATATATATATATATGTATGTATCATTGACTTGTTCCAAAAAATGAATAATGGTAGTCACAAGATAACAAATCTTAATCTCAACTATTCTATTTTGTAATAATCTTTGTGTAAATCAGCCAGAAATATTTTTTTTTATCTTATATATATTATATATATATATATAATATATATATAATATATATATATATATATATATATATATATATATATATATATGTATGTATCATTGACTTGTTCCAAAAAATGAATAATGGTAGTCACAAGATAACAAATCTTAATCTCAACCATTCTATTTTGTAATAATCTTTGTGTAAATCAGCCAGAAATATTTTTTTTTTATCTTATATATATATATATATATATATATATATATATTATATATATATATGTATATATATATAGGAATTAAACGGTGGTAAAAATAAAAATCTTCAAATTATAAGACACCCAACAAGAAGATACAAGTGGAAACTGAATTATATCAAATTATAGCATAAAAAATTATATTATATCTGTTAGTAATAAACAATAGGGACTTTATTTTAATAATTAGTTTTGAAAAACAATTCAAATGAATTATATTTTATTTTAATTTATTCTTTAACTTAAAGAAATTTATATTCCATATAGTGTATATAATAAAACAAACCTGTACCACTACAACCCATGAAGGGTCTTGGCTCAGTACATATAGAGATTCGTACTGTTTCTAGGCCAACGGCAGTACAATGAGGTGATTAGGCCTTAATCACGCTCAGCCGCCAGGTTTTTCCCCAATTAATTTGGGTACCCACTTTATAGAGGCTGGGTCTGTCCCAGGAGGGTCTCCATACCCTATGGTCGCCCCCCGACTGAATTAACAGGATAAATAATATTCTGCCACAGCCGGGATTCGAACCCAGGACCCGGAGCACAGCAGACTAGTGCTAGTGTATATAATACAAACGAAAAATAAAAAAAGTTATTGTCTTTCATTAATGCAACGAATGAAATTAAGATAAGCATAAATATTTCTAATAAAACATAATTTTTAAATGTATTGTCATTTTTTAATACGAAGAAGGAGATTATGAACATTAGAATGGAAAAGAAAATTTAACAATGAGTCAGATAAGGATTTTATAAACCATTAAATAAACAAATGACCAAATTAAGAAGAGAAACACTTTAATAATTAAACAAATCGATATGAAGTGTGACTAAAGGCGACCCGTGCGCTATGTGACTAGAGGCACCAACAGCCATAGATGTGAGTCACAGGTGATGCAACGTTTAGCAACCATTAATACAATTAGATTGATTAAGTTTAATTATTAATTTACATTTTATTACTAAAAGGTATAATTTAATTGATTATACAATTTGCATAGATATTGGCATCAATATCAATGTGCAACAAATCGGTACACAAGAGAGAACTAATTAAAACTTGAATTAATACTTTCTAAAACGTTTATGGATTGATCTAGATTAGTTTTAATATTCTTTTGAATAGATTTTCAGCGACTTTCTTATTCATTAAGATTAATTTTCAAACATGGGAAAACCAGAGATTCATCATGGAACAAAGAATAATAGATCTCAATTAAGTAGAAAATAAAAAAAAAAAAGTATAAAAAGCTGCTCTTATGTGTTTGATTATTATAAAACATAAATTATTGCTTTAAAAATTTTTGCGACTGTCCAATGGATTTTAATAACCTAAGTCTCAAGTTATAGAAATAAATCTAATTTGCAATAAAAATTCTTTGTTACTATGCGAACAAAATATTAATATTTAAAAATTAAGTAAATCATAAATTGGAAAATACATTTAATTCTCTTTCTAAAATCTCAATAATTGTATTATTAAATAATTTTAAAAATATTAACAACAGGATCAGTGCATAATTGCTTTTTCATTATAAGGAAACTTTGAATTTAAATACATTAATTATTACAACAATTTCGCCAGTTGAATAAATTAAGAAAAAAAAGGACAATAATGAGAATTTTTCTTTTATGTTAATTACAAAGCATATTATAACCGTGTAAATATACCAATTATTGTTGATTAATAATAATAAAGATTTTTTAAATAATTCATGGATCCAAAACATCCAAAATTAATATCATTATAATTATAATCCAAAATTACTATTATTGGGAAAATACAAGAAATTATATAATCATCAACAGAAGACGATTGCAACCCTAAGATACATACAAATATGAAATTATGATTATACATACAACAATTTTCATTTGGTGAATCACACAATATCCCATCAAATTGGGAGTTCAGCACCACCTTCTTCACAAATTCTACCAGATAAATAACGATTAAATTAATTAAATACACAATACATTATAATAAATTAATTATTTAAAAAAATCTTACTTGGAAGGAAACACATTTTGCATTAAAAAGGCGGAAGCAGGGTTGTTGACGAGCGTACTGTTCCTAGGCGACTTACAAGGCGAAGAGAACCATCCCCACTTAAATACCCTACATAAAATAGTCGACTTAAACTATCGAATCATATAAATCGAATTAATTCATTTTTCGATAGAGATTTACAATGGCCTTTTTTATTGACACAGAGCACCTCAGATAGGACAAATATCTATGATTCATTTAATTGCATGGTCATTAAAATAAGGATCTCTTTTAGATGCAATCGCGTAAACAGAATTTTCCCAAATGTACTCTTATCATTTGAAATAGGAACCAAAATTAATTTATGGTTTGTTTAAACAGTATTTGGGTTATTTAAGAGAACTTTTAAGGCAGGAAGGTGTTCGTCATCTACAGTTGAAACAAACAAATTATTTTATAATTATAGCTTTCTTTAAATTAAAGAAGCTCCTTTCCTTATTCATACAATAAATAATGTAGAATAACAAGTTGAACAACAGAATAATTCACATAGAATAAAGCTAACTTATTCCCTAAAATAAATAAATAAAAGTACAATTAAGTATAATTTTTATATCTAAATAATTCATCATAATGATTTGAGATCCTTTAGATGCTTTCTGTTTTTTTCTATTTTTATTTTTTTTATTTTATGACCTGGAACTTTCTACGATTTTTTTTTCTCTAGGATTAGAATGTTATTAGGTTTTTCTTTCTTTTGTTTACCTTCACGTCCCTTTATTTATTAATATCTTATAAATATTTTTATCTAAATAAATTCTTCGAAACAATCTCTTCTTTTTAAATATTCTTTATAAATTCCTCAATATTACATTAACGTTTCGAGGTTTATATGTCTCATCTTCAGAATCACTAGTCAACAAATAATTCCATATTTTTCCTTAAAATCTCTTTATTTTTGTGTCAACAGTGGTCATTTGATAACTAAATTGGCTAAAACTATTATATTATCACATATTTCTATTTTATTTCATCTATATATATTATATATATATATATATATATATATATTTTTTTTTTTTTTTAAATATACATCATCAGGCATGGAGTAGACTAAAAATTCAAGTGAGTATATTCAGATGTGATATACTCTTTATAATTGTTAATTGAATCTAAAAATTATTTATATTGTTTTTAAATTATTAGAAATTTGGTATTATTTATAAAAGATATTTTAAAATTTTCATTTGGTATATTGAAGATTTGGTCCAAAACAGATAAACGTTCTTCCCTCACTAACTCTGTCCCAACATTTTATCGTAACTATTCCATATCATTGTTTGAAAAGAAGTTGGAGGTTCTTGCTGTTTGTATATATCATTTAAGTGCTATCAAGGACCTTCACATGCTACTGTAAGTAGTATTTATACATAATTCGCAGTTATTTTTCAGAGTAGTAAGTTTCATTAATTAAATAAAATAAACCGAATTGACAAACGCAATATAATCAAAAAACAAAAAAAATCTGGAGAGCGCAACACACGACTTTCACTCTGTTATTAATATCAATTTAAGAATTTTTAAACTAATTTAGATACGAAAATAAATTGTTAGAGAATTAATTATATTGGATTTTAATAAAAGTATGTTTTTTATTAAATAATCTATTATATTATCATCTACGACAATAAGTTTGTTTTATCGGCTTTTCATCACTCTCCATTAACCTTTAAAATTCCGTGTATTAGATATTATTTTTTCTAAAAGCGTTTAGCTATCTAAGGGTATATTATACTTCTATATTACTATTCTTGAGTTCAAAAACACAAACATTGCATACAAAAATATGTTTGCACTTTTCTCCTTTAATTGTTTAGCAAATTCGCTCAACTTGCATATTTACCCATTATTTATCATGCTAATAAGATGACGTTCCATTTTTTTTTAAATCTACAAAATTAAAGGTACTTTAAAAGAAGAAAATTTAGAATATCGGCATTTAAGCCCTGTCAGACCATTTTAATCAGAATAAAACCTACATCATATTAAAGCCCATCAAATATTACATCAATATATAGATTTTAATCAAAATCATCAGAACCGTTTTTGAGAAAAACATAAAAAGGTGCACTATGCATGATATAAAGTGGCTATTCTGGTTAGCCGATTTTGATGAAAAAGTTTTAGTAACATCTCGGGCGTATAGTTTTCTTAAATATAAATTTCAGTTTCATAGGCTTTTCGTTTCCGCCCGGGAGCTACCCCCCACACACACACACGCACAGACTTGGTTTCTTCAGGACTAGGTTATTTGGACTCAGGGACCTAAAACGTCGAAACTGGAATTCGAAAATTTTCACGATCGCAATACTTTCCTTGCTATATATAGTAATTGAAAGTAATATATTCCAATTTACTTTTTTATGACATCACGTTAAATGAATCTTTCAATTGATTGGTGATGAATTAAAATATAATTTAAATAAATTGTTAAATTAAACCAAAATGTTTTGAACTTTAACATTTCTACATCTTTCATATGCAGTAAGAGAATTCAATTATTTTATCCGATTTTCACCACTCTCTGCATTACCTTTCAAAATTTTGTGCATAAGATAATTTTTTTTTTTTTTCAAAATCATTAACTTTCTAACGGTATATTATACAACCATATTATGTTCTTTTGTTCAAAAATACATTTTAAAAAATTGTTGCTCTTTTCTCCTTCAGTTGCAATCATATTCTTTTATACGGCATATTTAACAGATTTTTATCAATGCTAACAAAATTATATGGTTAATGTTTTAGAATCTACAGATTTAAAAGTGATTTAGAGGTAGAAAGTTTTAAAATATCTCCATTTAAGCCCTTTCAGACTATTTCAATCAGAATGGAATCTATATATTCAAGCAGATTAAAGTTTACATGTTATTATGAGTTTAAGCAAAATCGTTGGAGCCATTTTGAGAAATCATAAATAGGTGCAAAAGGTATTATATAAAGTGGCTGTTTTTGCTTACCGATTTGTTGAAAAAGTTACTGTAACATCTCACTTATATACGCTTCTAAAATATGAAATTTCAGTTTTATACAACTTAACGTTTTCGGACTTGACTGACCACACACATTGGTTATTTGGACTGGCTAAAAGGACACAATTTTTTTTTGACTAACTAAACGGATATTTTCAATAAAAACTCGAATTCGATCGCAATATTTTCTCTTACTATATATTCCATATATACACAAAACAGTTATATAATAATAGTTATATTTATATAAATAATACAGTTGGAAGTAGGTCAGATTGACAATTAAATTAAATATTACAGATTATTCTCAAAGCTAATAAAAAAAGCTTATAACTACCATGATAAGGATAGTCATCGTTTATTACACTTCTGATAGTGAGATCATGCTAGGAAGGTTATTAAATCTGTGGCGGTCGTGAAGAACTAGATAACTGGAGTTATATCAAAAATGAGATAACTCTAAGCATCGCCCCCTCATACCTCTCCGACGTCGTGTTAAATTGGTCAAAGAAATTTCTGGGTGAAAGAAATGCTGGGTGGAAAGAAAGCTGTAATTAATAACTCTATTTTGGTATTACGTAAAACTTTAGTCGCTCACTTGTAAAATGAAAGATTTTGACTTAACCGTCTATTCACGACCGCCATTGAAATGAAAAGAAGCTTGTAACTAACCATATTGAAAGTGGACAACAGAGAGATATGAAGAGCCGCAAAAACAGCAAATGTAGACATACATAGGAAGAACGTCGTTTTAAGTTTCAATCCTTCGTCATAAGCTAAATTAGTTTGAAAAAAAAAAAATCTTAATTCTATAAAATTCAAGTTATTTGTCCAAAATAACTGGCAAACAACCTAATGCGAATGGTAGAAATAAACCATTTATAATTAGCCATTTATTTTTAAAAACAACTCGACATCACACACCTGTCAACTGCTGCGTATTTGTTTATTAAATAAACATGTTTAGGAACGCTTCAAACAAAAACAATGGTGCCATAGATTTTGTTTATTGTCTATGGTCCAGAGTATGTAAACAGTTTGATATAGTTGATCACTTAGCGAATGATTATTATTTTTCCTGAATTCTAAAGGTAAAAACGGTAAATAATTTTTCCTTACTTAAAAAAAAAATAAATATTATTATTTATTATACCATATATTAAGTTAAAATGGAAGCGCCTCTAAAATGCCAGCAAAAAAAACAATCAAAGTTTCACCAATTCGGCATCATCGTTATCGAATAAAAAATAATATATGTAAGAGAGAAAACCGGTTTTTTTTTTTTAACTCCAGGCTACTTATACCTGAATTAAGAAATTTATTATTGATAATGTCCAAATGAAACGTATAGGTCATTTTATTTAATCAGTATATAGACTGGTTAACCTCAGTTTTCGGACCATTGCCTTAGTTGAAGAATAAGAAGGTTTAATTAATGCAGATTAAAAAAAAATATAAACTAAAGATACTATATTTAAGTATAAATGGTCTTGGGACAAACGGCACGATTATGTTTTGATTAAAAGTTTTATGTTGCACATATTATTTTTTTAAGTGATCAAATTATTTTTTGATTTAAGTAACTCACAGCCCTCTAAAACTAATTAAAAATATTAAAATATCAATTTCATTCGGTATTGGTCAATACAATTGAAATTGCAATCTGCATTATTTGGCCTCTCGAAATTTTTCATTTTTGTGTTTCTTTTGACCAGTTATTCTCTATCTTTCCGTGAATATAAAACCATAAAAAACTCTGTTCAATACTTTTAGTATTGCAGCCGTTATAAGTCAGCTTTGCAAGCGAAAACATGTGTTTTCTTTCTAATTCCTGTATTTTTTTAGAAATCAATTAAAAATTAACAATAAGATAAGGATAAGCTTTTTTTTTGTCCTATCAACTCACTACCTAAATAGTAAAATAAAATGTTAAAAAATTCTCTTAAGACTTTTAACGTAATTAAAGTATATATATAAAGGAGAATACATTTACTTTTAATATTTTTTTTCTTTGATAGCAGAATCATAGTCCTACCTGCTGTAAAAACTTCGATCTTGGAATCATAGTTGTTTTTGTAAATGAATTTTCAAAATTAGCAAAAATTCATTTTTCATTTTGCACCTATTTTCTCAAAAACGGCTCTAAAGATTTTGATTAAACTCGCTACATCTAAGTAAAATTGGACAGGCTTCAATATCATGTAGGTTTCATTCTGATTAAAATATTGTGACAGGGCTTCAATGCCGATATTTCGAAATTTCTTACCCTAAAGTACCTAAAATTATAAATATTTTATAAAAATGGCTATATCATCTGATTGGTATTGCTAAAAAACAGTTAAATATATAAGTTGAACGAATTCAATATCCAACTATAGGAGAAAACTGCAAAAAATACTTTTTTATGCAATTTAACGTATTTATGCAACAGTAATATAAACGTATGATATACCGCTTGAAAGCTAAATATTTTAGAAAAATTATTATTTTGTACACACTATTGTTAAAGTTAATGGAGAGTGATGAAAAGCTGATAAAACGAACTAATTGTCGTAGATAATAATTTAAGAGATTACTTCTGTGGCGGTTGGGAAAAACTAGAGAACTCGAGTTATATAAAAAATGAGTTAACTTCACGTATCGCTCCCTCAGACATTCTCCTACTTTGTGTTAAATTGGTTAAAGAAGAAGAAATTTTAGGTTTAAAAAAGCTGTAATTAATAACTCTATTTTGGTTTTACGTAAAACTTAGAGTCGCTCACCTGTAAATTGAAAGATTTTGAATTAGCCACTTATTCAAGACCACCACAGATTTAATAAAACACATGTTTCTATCGAAATTCAATGTAATTAATTATTTAAAAATTTATTTTTGTCTCTAATTGTATTATAAAATTCTTAAGAACAATTTAAATTATTTATAAAAACGAAGGTGAGTGAAAGTCGTGTGTTGCGCGCACTAGATTTTTTTTTTTAGTTTTTGCGCATCAAATTTTAATTTATGGGTTATATTACTAGAAAAAGACTTCCAACGCGGAAAAGTAAATATCCCTTAATTAGTCTTTATCACGCGGGGATGTAGATACTTATAGAATCCTGACCATGTATATCATTCCCTTCTCTAGTGATCTAACTAATACGCGACTGCAAACACTATTCTCAAACAGACCTTAGCAACTACTAATTAACAATCTAAAAAGATTTATTCCTGCATTTCCAACAACTTCTGTTTACTTGTGAATTTATTATCGCACTATACACCGAGACTTGTTTGACCTTAGAAACACCCATCTTAAATCAATTATGCAATATTGTGGAAATTCTGACTATTATGAAAAGGTTCGGGAATATATGGCTTGTATATGTAAACCGTAAATCATGGGAAACATCTATTGAAATCCATTACATGACACTATACTTAGGATTTATGGACAGCCATTTAAAGGGCCATTATTTAATCAATATGGGTTTTCTACAGCTAAGCTTGCAATTTATCGAGAAGTTGCATTTCAGGGCTAAAAGCGCAATATACACCTTAAATTGATTATTCATGAGAAAAAGCCAATAAACTTCAGTCATCTAGGACAAAAGTTCATTTTTTTTTTTTTAACGCAATTTTAAATTAATTGTATGTGCTTGAAAAATAATTCTACTGCCGATTTTTACCTAAAAATATATTTTTTAGACCTTATCATCAGGTTAAAAAAATGTTGAAACAATAGCATGTTGTATCTCGTGTTTGAAAAATAATGTGAGCATAACTTATCCTGCAAGTTATACAGGGAATAGCAAAGGAAAATACAAACCGAATTATGTTTCAATCCTAAGGCTTATATACTATTCTCGTACTCCTGAGAAGGTTTTTTTTTTTTTTAATTAAGATATATTAATCATAAAAAATTATGATGTAATAATGGCCATTTAACTGAAATAACTATTTTATTCATCTGCCTAGAGATCAAGGTCACCGTAAAAACTGAACAGCATATTTAAAATCCAGGAGCTGGATATCCTAATTGTTCTTTTTTTAACCTTTTTCGATTGACCGGTCAGATTATTATCGGAATAACGGCCAACTCAAAGAGATAACTTGAAGATTATTTTGGAGATGATGACATCATCGCAAACCGCTTCCTGAAATATGCGCATGTATGCGGGATGTGGTCTAAAGTATAGATAAGAAGCTTCCCAACTGGAAAATCTCAAGAGGGATGACACAGTATTCCGTAAGAATATGAGGAATAAGATTTCATCAGTTTATTGGTAAGAATTGTATTGTATTGGTGAGAATAGTTGAGCGAATCGACATTAATAAAATCTTAATTTAATAAAAGTTGAAATTGATTAAGTTGCCTTTGTTAGTACATTTCTTAATTCGAAGTGCACCTTCTTAAGCCGTCAATGTATGTTTCGTAATCAACGGTTTATGTAACTTATTTGAGAAAAAAAATTATGTGTATTGGCGAGTTTATTTGACTGCCCCCGGAACCAACTTTTCCCCATTAAACATTTTTTTTTATTTTACAGTAACAACGTTCTTGGATTACGTGCCAGTAGGGAGAAGGCCTCGGGGGTGACCAAGGACGTCCAACTCGGAGTACGTCGACAAACTTAGCAGAGGAAGAGGAGAGGATCTTCGCCAGGCGAGGAACCTAGCTGAGAATAGAGAGGAATGGAGCCGGTGGCGAAACGCTCCCCTACGCTGATACGCACCATAGGGGGAAGCCAAAGCAGAAGAAGTCACAACGTTAAATTTTACACATATTCCGATGTTTCGGCGATATTGGTAACATGTTCTGACAACAGTTAAGCATAAATGGATAAACAAGCAAAACTAAATAAGCTCATCCAAACAAAGTTATATCAAGAAATCTTCGGCCACCGCCTCAAAAGTTGTTGGGATGAGTAGTATGGTGAATTCAAGTGTCTCTGCCGATGGGTTAATGTTGTAAAGGCAATCCATCATGAACATATTTATATTACTACAGTTGCAGTATCTGAAACTTAGGGCAAGTCAAAGTATTTCTGGTCTTTTTGCATATGTATGGTGCTTTCACTATTTTTCGAAAACTTGGAGATAACATGACTAAGTTCTTTGTATTTCGATAGCTTTACCGCTATTGCCTAATGATTTTAGGCATACGTACCGTAAATACCGCAAAATCAAGTTTAATTTATATCGCCGTCGTATGTTTAATCCAAACAGCGGCGACTTAAACATAGAACGAGGGATAAAAGGTGAAAATTATCTCTGAAAAGAAACTCCTAACAAAAAATAGGCCACTGGATCTGCCACTGTTAGCTTAGCAATTAAATGTTTGAGTTACTTTAATTGTTATTTGAAAAAAATATTGAGATTGATAATAACAATGGTCGTCTATGGTTATTTTTCATTCTTTTATGAAATTAAAAAAAATAATTAAACGACATAAAAAACTGTACAACTACAACCAATTAAGGGTCTTGGGCTAAGTACATATAGATATTCTTGCTATTTCTAGGCTAACGGCCGTGCAATGAGGTGATTAGGCCTTGATCACGCTCAGACGTCAAAATTACGACGTTTTCCCAAATTTTTGGGTACCCACTTTATAGAGGCTAGGAGGGTCTCCATACGCTAGAGTCGTTCCCCGACTGAGTTAAAAGAATAAATACTATTTTGCCACAGCCGGGATTCAAACCCATTACCCGGAGAACAGTAGACTAGTGCTCTGTCCACTAGACTATGCCGCTCCCTCAAACGAAATAAAAAAAAAAATTCAATGAACTTACTATTTACAAAGTACTTATCAAACCCTTATGGAAATATTGGATAGAGCTGTGGTGCTCTGCCAAAACCTCCTATATCCAACTAATTTAGAAATTATAATAAAAAATCGTGGATGCACCATTATATCTAACAATTATAGAAATTTCCAGGACTTACAACATGAACCTATCAGCCAACCACTTAAATCGGTGCATCCCAGCCGACGACATTTGTGTGGGGGGCCTAGAGATGCTTTGTATCAAACATTCAGAAGATAACATATTTTCTTATTGCAAATAGTTTTTGTGCTGATGGAAAGTAACAATTTAGCAAAAACAATTATTTGTAAACACATAAATACTGTTATGTATTGAGGATACTGAGAGAGGGGAGGGGTTAATTCATTATAAGATTGTTTCAATATTAATCAAATAATTATTAATAAGCCTTTGTCGGCAAAAGTTTAAGGGGCGTTAAGGCGTTTACCTGTCCCCTCTTGGATTCTCCACCCCGCGATACCCTGGGGAACTTCCTAGACCCCAGCTTCTAGCCGACTTCCATTATAAGCCCTTCGTCATGACCTCGGAGATCGGCAATTTCCAAAATATGGTACTTTTGAAAATAAGAGGAGATATATGTAACAAAGAGGAGAAATGAGATGAATCGAGTTCCATCCACGAGAAGAGAAGAGGCAGAGATTTGAGAGAGGTTCGTCGGGGTGTCCAACAGCTTTGTTTCTACCTCCGACTTTTTATTGTAATATAGTTTGGCAAGGTTAACTAAACAGTATTCTCAGGCATAATTTAAATAGATTGTATATGGGTAAGTTAAGTTTAAATAATAATGTCATTTATTGAAACCTGGCTAATTTAATCTTCTCCAGCATGCCACATATTGGGATTGGTAAACACGATACCTTAAGAAAAGAAATCTAATGGTTTTAGTAATATTAGTCTATACATTCATTAAATATATCAAGTAAGATTCTGAAGGTACCGCTGCCTTAGGAAAGAAGCCGGTCAAAAACAGGTATATATTCTATAAGTTAGTATATTCTTCTCTGTTTGCCCAAGATTTGGGAGAAGATTATACATAATTCAGTCCTTTTTTTTTTCATTCGGACCTAGAACGTGTATGATTACATGTGAGAAAGATTACTCATAATTTAATCCTAATCAGCGTTAATTATATTTTGATTGGAAATAATTAATTCCAATTATAAAAACTTCTCCGAATTCCAACTCAAGGAAAACATAAGACAAAACTTGTGAAATTCTGATTCAGATAGAATAGGATGATGTCGGATTAGCCCATTAAAATGATGTCATATTTTCACATCCCTAATCATAAAGAGATTCCCCACTTTTTTATTATGAAAATTTTAAGAAGCATTGTGTAGAAACCTTGGGCAATAAACATAATGCCAGCTATAACGGCTAATATTGTCCTTATTTTCTTCAAGGACACTATCTACCATCTGCTAATTAGAGTAAAATGTTAGCACAATTGTTCTTTTGTTTTCTAGGTTAGCCGGATAAACAAGTCAATAATTACTGATCGTCTGAAAAAAAATTCCCAGTGTCGATGATCAGGAACAAAAAATAAATTAAATTTTCTGATTGTGATTTTAAACTACTATTTGTAAAAATTAATAAATTCAATTTTTTATTCTGAGTACAAGAGTTACCTACCCATGTTTTAGAGGAAGAAATAGTCAAAGTAGTGAATCAAATTTAAATAATTTCTTTTTATAACAGACCATTTTTGCTTGACCATTGTATTTGAAATACAAGCGTCTCGACAAAAAATAGTTTTGTTCCTGCAAATATAAAATCAGGGAATGAAATATGATAAAATTCACATAAAACCATCTAGACCGAGCATCTTCCGCAATTAATGAACACTGTATTAAGATTTGATTAGGTGTAATGCCCGTCATATGGAATTTACAACTGAATATTCGGGACCGAATTTGTTCTTCGATGTATAAAGAAGTGGGGAATTTTCGATTCTGAGGAGATATATCTCATTTTAATATCCAGGCGAATAAAAGGATTTAATATTTTCGGTAGAATCAAAAAGTAAATATGAGATGACTTCCGAATTTTTTCTAAAACATTCTAAATTTATAAATAATATGCTTTAGAAATCAGTAGATAGAAAAAAAAGTAATTTTATTAATAATGTACATGGGGTGGTGGAAAATACGTAAGAGGTTGGAGGTATATCCGTAAATCGAAATAAATCTTCCTTTTTTAACCAAGCTTAAATTTTAATATATTTCGGCTGAACTAATTTCGTCATGTTAGTACTACTTTGTTTTTACTATCACATAAATATACAGTAAGAGAGCTGATATTCAGTACCTGCATTCTCCCAACTTTGACTTATGGAAGCCCAACCTGGTCCCTTGCTGGAGCCCAGGAAAGAAGAATTAACTTATGGCAAAGAAGAATAAAGAGGAGCATGACAAATTTTTATTTAAAGCATAGATTTTTTTTTATATCTTTTTATTTATTGAGATATATTACATTTAGTTTCATCATGATGAACAGTTGTAATAGTGATGTGATACACATTCATACAATATATACAAAAAATAATTATAGAGTCAAATTACATAAAATCGGAAATGAATAAATTCAAATATATACAAAACAATAACAATTAATAAAACAAAAAAGAAACAACAAACAAATCAAAACAACAATCTGTAGTAGAGATAAATACAAAGTTGGGAAATAAATAAACAACATACAAACTTAACTATATACAATTTATACAATCTGAAAGCATAGACTAAAAAATAATACATTGAGAGAGGCCACTTTGGTGAGGGATACTGTGGGTTGCATTTGAAAAGTTAAAATGGAAGTGGATTGGGCATTTAAAGCGAAAAAAGGACCGCAGGTGGAGCAAAACAGTAACCGAATGAACACCTCTCGGGAAGAAACGCAAGCAAGGGTTGTGCACCAGAGTTTTTAAGTCAGAACTATGAATATTTGGAGTTATCTCTGTAATATATTTTTAGTCAGCAGTAGTAAGTATAGCAACGATTTGAAACAGAACATCTTTATTTTCAAAACCTTAATTTTTATTACAAAAAAAGTACAATACATATTAAAAACCCGATGCGCACAATACACGACTTTTACTTAACTCCTTTGTTAAAATCAATTTATTAACTTTTAAATAAAATAAGATTTGACGTTGTGATCTACCCACATAAAGCTAGAATAGAAAAAAATAGAACTCACCTGAAGATCTTATTCCAGCAGGCAGGATTTAGAATCGATAATTAAAAACATAAAAATAGAATCGGATCAAAATTTTTTAAAATCATCTAATGATTTTTATTGAGAGTGATTTTTGCCTGTCATTACTTATTAATTAAATTTTTGTGAGTAACAATAATAATCATTTTTGACTAATACTTTTTACTTTCACTTACCTATACATGAAATATATAGTAAGGGAAAGTATTGCGAACATTTTCTAATTCCAGTTTCACAAATATACGTTTTAGCGTCCCTTGAGTCCAAAGATTAAGTCCCGCAAAAAAGTCCGTGTGTGTGTGTGTGTGTGTATGTGATAAGTCTAGCAAGTAAATGAAAAGTCGTACGTAACTTAAATTTCATATATAAGACAGATATACGGCCGAGACGTTACAGCACTTTTTCATTAAAATCGGCTAACCTTAAGAGCCAATTTGTACCCTGCACTTTTGTATCTTTTTACCATTTTCTTATGAACGGCGATTTTGATTATAATCGATATATTGATGTAAAATTTAATGGGCTTTAATTTCAAGTAGGTTTTATTCTGATTAAAATAGCCTTACAGGGCTCAAATGCCAAATTTTGGACTCATCTTACATTTAATTTTGTGAATTCTATAAAAATAACCGATCGTCTTTCTAGTATTGATAAAAAAACGGATAAATATAAAAGTGATACGAATTCGATAAGAAAGGAGCAAAACTATTTGCTTAGGAAAATATTTTCTTTTCCGAACATAGGAGTACTAATATATATGTATAATATACCCTTGGAAAAATAAAGATTTTAGAAAAAAATGATATCTTGTTTACAAAGCTTTAAAATGTAATGTTGAAGATAAGTTCTAATTTTTCCTTTACTAGCTTAATGTGGGTAGATCACAATGCTCATTAGAATCCAATTAGATTCTACGGTTCCAGTCTACGACAAGCGATCTCCAAAAATTACGGAGTGGTACAGCAGGCTACGGTGGCGTGCGAGTCGCCTCAGGGGCTCATTGCAGAGATCGTGTTGCTGGTGATGGTATAACGAAGCGGATGCCATGATCACCACCGCCACTACCAAGAAATGATTACCATCAGTTCCCGGAAGGTTATGGACCGCTATGGAAAATTTTCGAGGTATGTATTGTAGAAGTTTCCTGCATTACAAAAAACAGACGCGACCACGAATTTTCGCTTATTGTCGGTGATAACAGTTAATGAATCATTCTCTTAAATGAACTAATGTAAGTTTATTTCCTAGGAAAATATATGAACATAACATCCTTAATATTATAATATACTGTAACTGTAACAACTCGATAACGGAGTATCCTGCCTCAAAAATTAGGGAGGTACTTATGCCAATGAATTGTTGAGGGGCAGAAAGAAGGGCAACAATGGATCTAATGAAGGAATAAGAATTATGAGACATATGTCACCGTTAAATATCCATAATGTCAGAGTACTTTCAGTAGGGAAGATGATTGATCCTGGGTCCTCGTAAGTGTCCAGGTATCTTGAAATGTTTAGTATATTTTTGATCGAATGATCGCCATCATTAAAAAGGGACCAATAAGGCGAAATTCCGACTCATATGACCACGATTTTCCTTTCGATCCCATAATACTAGGCGACAATACGAATCAAACGACGCTAGTCTGCCATTCACAGGCGAGAGGAATGCCGCAGACGCGTTTTTAGGGATAGAAATTCTGACCTATGTAACCATTGCACTGACATATCGGTGAGCATTAGACTTACAGATTTCTATGACTACTCGAATTAAATCAAACTTTATCCCTCGTAAAGTAGTTTAAAACCAATATACAGTTAGGAAAAGCCGTTTCCATGATATAAACCAAATTAATGAAAAACATAAGAGGTTTCTCGGTTTCCGGTTTTTTGTGAGAACCATATCTATATAAATATTAGTCATACAGACGTGTTTCAAAGCTCAAATTAAAAGTGATTTAATTTTCAATATTAACTATAATAAAGATTATCCTCATATGATGAGAGTAGCCGTGATAGTAGACATAATAATTTTAGAAAAGGGCGATATCTAGTTTTCAGCACTTTTTTTTTGTAATATCTCTATATCGTTGAATATTAGACATGGCAATGTCTTTTACCGCTCAAACGAAAGCTTAAATACTTGATGATTTACTTTGTAACGATTAGCCGATCCATGATAGTAACCATAATTATATTAGAAAAGAATTCCCTTTTTTCATGGCCACCATTTTGTAACCCACCCGTTTTGAGTTGGCAGACCTGTTGTTGTTTTTTTTTTGCTTTACCATAATAGATGCTTAGCATAAAACATACTAAGGGAAACATACTATTTAAGTGAAATATTAATATTTTAAGAGACTATGAGAATATTAAGTAATTTTTGATAGTTCATATAGTTCATGAGTCAATATCGTTCTATAACTTAACAAAGAGTCGTTCGGTTTATATACAATTACATGCCTAGAATTGTAACAATAGTATTTTAAAAATTTTATGTTTGATTTATCGTGTAGGCAAATAAAACCTATAAATTGTTGTCACGGGACGATGACTACTAAATACATTTACCCTGACTGGGAACACAATGGGAACAAATTGAGTTTGCAGACGGACTGACAAATTGCTGAATTATAGAACATAATAAAAGTAAGAAATAATCTATTAACAGAAATTATTTTTTATTTAAAAATACATTCAGACATTGATGTATTTTTTTAAGTAAAACTATTATAGCTCGTAAACGTTAAGTCCTGATGACAAATGTTATATAACAAATATTATTCCTTGGAAAACATTTGATAGGAAAACAGTTCGTAAATTTTCTATACCAGCAATATTACCAACAGGGCTAGAGCGTTTGAAAACTTTAGGCAAATCGTGATTATTTACATTCCAAACAATATAGTTCCCAAACGGTTGGTCAATATAATCAAATATTTTCCAATATATTTCTTATCTAGAAACTGTCGAAAAATTTTCGATCTTCGGAAGACCAACAATGCAACAGTCTTTCAAAAAGTGACAATTTTGAAGGTGAAAAAGACCCCTACATAAATGTGTAGTCATAAAAAAATAAATAAATAATAACTCAAGTTTTTCTTAGGAATAGGAAAATAAAAGTATTTTTTTTTTTGCGACCTCAAAAGGGAATAGAAATATCAATTGGAAACGATCTCTTCTTTTTTTTTGTTCATATGTATTTATTTATTCATACATGTCAATCTTTACAACGTTTCGAGGCTTCACATGACTCATCTTCAGATATTCAATGTTATCTAAAATATAATTGTACAAATATTTCAACTAATTATATACATATTAAGAATATATTATTTATAAATTAGAAATAATTTATATTTTAACTATTTACATTATAAAATTAGATAAAGACCAGTTGAGTATACATTCAAATACACAGAACAAATTGATATATGTGATGATGAAATATTAAGATTTGATGTTGTGATTAAAATATATTTTTTAATGACCTATATTGTATAAAAATATGGAAATGGATGTAAGTATATATAAAATTTTATACATAATGTAAATAGTTAAAATATAAATTATTTCTAATTTATAAATAATATATTCTTAATATGTATATAATTAGTTGAAATATTTGTACAATTATATTTTAAATAACATTGAACATAACATTGAATATCTGAAGATGAGGCATGTGAAGCCTCGAAACGTTGTAAAGATTGACATGTATGAATAAATAAATACATATAAACAAAAAAAAAAAAAAAAAGAAGAGATCGTTTCCAATTGATATGATCATAGTCTAATATACTCTTCTATAATAGTGATTGATATGGAATAGAAATAATGTATATATTTGACATTCGCGATTGCCAATTATAAAATTTATTTCATAATAAACTTGTGATAAATGCGACCTATATTTTATTTTTCAACTGTGTTGTTTACTGTTATCTCTCTCTACCTCCTCTCCTCTTTTTCAATGAAAATAACAATTGTGGAATGAATAAAATAAAATGAGGCAATTTTAAAACGTATCTTCTAGCACTAATAGTGTAATTTTATCAATCATTAGAAAGATGAAAATTATCACTCATTGTTCAGTAACTAACTTATCATGGCACAAACAGTTAAAACCGCATCAATTGTCATTGGTTTATTAATCACTGAGCTATCTCTTCTGTAACAGAGTAGGTATTTGTTTCTGATTTTTTTATTATCTAGTTCAGCCAAAGTTAATAATGGAATATCTTATATATTTTTAACGATATCATACTACTACTACACTATAAAAAAAAAAATTATAATGGAAGAGAAATTCCAAAAGGGAGAAAAAATTGAGCTGCCGTAATATTCTTAATTGCACGCCTAGTTCTATCCCTTCTTAAATGCTATCTCTGGATACACCACAAGCTTGTTGCTTTAAATCTTGATAAAAAAAAAAGTAGAGGTTCATGGTCAGGATGAAATCCTGTAAAGAGAAAATATTGGCACAGGTATAATTGAAGGGAAGACCGCACCTTATGTGTCCGCATCATTGAATTACATCAGAAAATCATGGCCAGCTTTTGAAGGTTAACCGGCTCAGTATGAACTGATTCCAGTTCTGAGTCATTTCCAAGTTCACTGCAATGAGACCCAGTTCGTTTCTAATAAGCCGACTTTGTTTGTTGACAGATATTAAATTCTTATTAACTATTAAACAGATTTACGACTAACTAACCCAGAAGAATCCCAAAATATTATTTTCACTCTTTGACGAGATAAATACTAAATACCTCGACAAGTTTAAATTTCGCAGGCCTAATTCGATACCGTTGTATAACATTTGATAAAAGAATGATATGAAATTCACAATTCAAGAATAAATAAAACACGCTAAGCCTAAGATTAATACTATTAAAATCAGTTCTTGACATACTTACAACATTGAAATTTATTTAGTTAATTACACTCAAAATTCATGACGAAAAAGAAATTAACTACTTACACACACCTAATAATACTACTATGGACATAGGGTTTATGAAAATACGAATCTGCCAAACACTCAAATTTAAAAATGATAGAAACCTTCGAATCTAATACACTAATATTAATAATATGCACCGTGTACCAATTGTACATTGGCTCTGATAAAGATAAAGATAAAATAAAGAAAGAGATTCATACTGCATCATGGCCACGACCGTGCCAGGAGGTGATTAGGTCTAAACCATGCTCGGACGCCAGGTTTTCCCCCAATTTTTTGTACCCACTTTATCGAAGCTGGGTGTGCTGCAAGAGGGTCTACATACACCAGGGTCATTCCACGGCTGAAATAACCAAATAAATAATTACGTATCAACCAGGATTCGAACCTGAGACCTGAAGAAAAGTAACCTAATTATCTATCCACTAGGCCACGCAGCTCCGTAGTATTTACAAAACCTAACGAAATTTCTTAATTGGCACAAAACTTAGACTTAATTGGTAAAAAATTAGACTTAAACAAGGAAAATTCTAATACATTAAATTCAATATTCGACATAACATTTTCCCTTCAATGTACGAGGTATACTAACTACGGGCACAAACACGATTGTCTATTTTTGAATGAGTCATGTCCTTCGGAATTGTACATAATTAAACACACACAAATCTTGTTGCAAAACTTGGCTGTATTGACTTCAGGGATCTAAAATGTGTTGTGTGTAACCTTAAATGATTTTCAGGATCATGATAGCTTGACTTTAATTTAAAAAATAATTAAATGTTAAAAACATTAATTCATTAAGTACCTTTGTAGGATTTGAATGAATAACGTTATTATTTAATATACTTTCCTAGTTTGACTATTCGAGTTGCATTTTCTCCTCAATTGCCATAGATAATTTTTTTTGTTATTCCTTGATTAATTCTTTTATGACCTTAATTTATTTTAAAAGTTGAGTCACTATAAATGCAGGAAAGAGAGGACGAAAAGAAAGCAGATTGGCACTACGCAACCACCAATGCAGATAAGCCTGAATTTCCTTATCCTGTTAATTGGTGTTTCACATCGGCTTGCGGTCTAGACTGCGTTAGGCTCGTCGTTAAACATTCAGTCTGATTGCGGAATCGATTTAGAATACAGATCATATACAATATGGAAATCATTAATCACACATGCTAATTTCATCTTTACAAATTAAGAACTCAGTCCTAAATTACTTTTTCCTCTCTCTTGCATCATATATAATGTTTCTTAAGCCGGTCATTATCTATCATTCTTCCTATTTCAGTGAATGGGTTATAATTACCAAAAAAAAAAAAAAAAAACAGTATAACCTGAATAATTGTTATCTAAGAATAAAAAGCAGGGATAAAATGTGTATGTACATATCGTACGTATGCAAATACCGAAAATCGGAGTCACACGAGGTGTAGTGGCTAGCATAACAACCAACTATACCGAAGATCAAGTTTTTATTATCCTGGGTCTAAAGTCCCTTTAGAATGAAAAGAAAGTTGATGTTTGATGACCGGAACAGTGTGGCCATAGATTTTAACAATTATTTAAATCATTTGTAAAAATAAATTGTGGTAATAAACTATTTACAAATCAAACTTTTAGAATAAAGTAAATAAACAAAAATAGATACTTCATTAAAGATAATTGAAATAGTATACCAACACAACTAAATTGGTAATAGTAGCATCTGAGGTTATAGTCTATTTGACTGGGAAAGAAAAAAAGTGTTTGAAAAGGAGCGATTTAAAGGAGGAAGCAGTTCTTGTATGACAGATCTCCGGAGGGATGTAATTCCAAAAAGAGGCAGCTTTGGACAGGAAGGGTAGTCAAACGCAGCAGTGCGGTGAGGAGGAGAAGAAGTCGGTATTTATTTCTAGTTGGCCCAAGAAATTTTTTAATGCGAAATCCTAGTTATGCCGTGATGAGAGACGTGAATAGGTGCTCCCGATCATGCGAGATGGCAGGTACTCGCTAAAGATCCATATCGTTATTAGACTTCAATAAGCAAAATTTATGATTTCCTCTGTAGCATTTTCTGCTATTAGCCTCACTACGATAAAGTTACGGTAAATGAATAAACAACATAAATTTATACCGAAAATCTGCATCTGTTTAAAGACAAAAGAAGTTTCAGAAACAAATATACTTTAAATATATATAGTTGATATTATAAAATAAAAAAAAATAAAAAGCGTTAACCACACAGTCAATATTTAGCAACGCATTCTAAGGCCCATAAACGATACAATTTTATAACTTACCCATTTTTTATCTTTACTTACACTTGGAATGGTTAATACTTTTGAATATAAAAAATTAAAGATACTAAAGATACAGAGGAAAATTCAAAATATTTGCATCATACTATTTCAATTAGAATAAAACCTGCATGATATTAGGTGCTAAATGCATGGTATAAAGTGGCTATTGTGGTACGCCGTTTTGGTTGAAAAAGTTTCTGTAATATTTCAGGCTTATAGTAATCATAAATATGAAATTTCAGTTTCATAATACTATCGTTTTCGAGCTAGACTTACCACATACTTATAAATACAGATTTTTTTGCGGGACTTGGTCATTTAGACTCAGGGGAGTGAATAAAACGTATATTTTCGTAAAAACTCAAATATAAAAATTTATGATCGCAAAAGCATTCCTTACTTTATATTTCATATATTAATAATAATAATAATAGGCTTACCGAACCCGAAGGTTCGATGCCGACACCACCAAACTTCGCCTGCACAGACTTGTCCAATGTTCGCCGGTCAAGCCCAAGCTTCCGAGATCAGCCTTAATGCAATCCTCCCATCGACGCTTCGGCCTACATTTCGGACGCCTACCAGTTGGTTCAGCGAATACCAACTTTCTCGGAATTCGTTCCTCACCGAGACCAACAACTTTACGCGCCCATTTGAGTCTCCGCGATGCCATCAACTCAATTATATTCACAGGGTACAAACTCCGCAATTCCGCGTTGTGCAACCTTCCAAATTCACCAGTGCCCTCATCTCTCTTCGGACCAAATATTTTACGCAGTAACTTATTTTCGAAAACCTTAAGCCGTTGTTCATCTTTTAAAGTAAGCGGCCACGTTTCACATCCGTAAGGAACCGTCGGAAGAATAATAGTTTAATAAATTCGAACCTTTAAGTTTTTAGACAGAAGCCACGAGCTAAGTAATTTAGCTACTGAATAATAACACGCATTTTGAGCGGCCCTTCAGGCTTGCTGGAGGGTGTGACGTAGGTTTGAACGCCCTACTCCCATATTTTAGTTCACAAAACACCACAAACATTCATATTTTATATAATGGTAAGTAAAATTAAAAAAATGTCTTTGTAAAATATGTGTATCCGAGTTTGTTACTTAAAATTCGAATATAAAATATTTACATATTAAAGTATTTATGAATATTACGTGTATATATTGTAACTCTTTTAAGTTTCAGCAGAATTTTGAATTAAAACTACCTTCACCATTCTCCCCCAGTTTTTCTTCTCAAATACTACTTCAAATCCGAGGTTAAATTCAAAGGAAAATACATTTTAAAGGAAAATCTAGCATCCTCCATGGGCTGCTCAATGGGTTTATAAAATTTACTTCAAAAAAGAGCTTAAAAAAATAAAACTTTTATCAAGATATTGTTTAGGATTTAATTTAACTTGGAATTCCATCTTTATCTATACCATGTACTAACATATCTTTGCTCTCTCAGTTTATTCAGTGATTAGTAATGTTATATATTTAAAAAGGTTCACACATAACACTCAACTTTAATTTAATAAATTATATCATTTAACACTCACACATTCCCTAACTTATGTTCAATTAAAAGCCAATAAGATACAGCGTGATAATGAATTTTAGAAACCTTTGATAGAGAGAGAAAAACCAGGTAAGAACATGAGAAAAGCAATGATCGGGAGGTAATTTTTATATTGGAACTGACAACACCAGTAATTATGACCTAATCTTATCACAAGTAAATAGCTCTTCTCGATAAGCGGAATTTATCGAAGTGTGAATCCATACTTAATTTCTGATAAGGTTTCCATTTTTAGGATCGTGGCATTTCATATCTTCTGTAGGTTGTTAATTTTTAGTTATTATTATTTTAACGGCAAAGTTATTATTAAAATTATTTCAGTATCACTAGGCCAATATTTAAAAAAATAAAAAATGCATAAAAAGGATAAAAACTGTGAAACCCGAACAAGAATATATAAATCTCAATCTTCATAAATAGGTTAGATATGTGACCATGAAACTGATCTGCAGATTTAATTGTATTGTAAATTTAATACCGGTAATCAATCTGGGTAGACTTGATTTCGAGTCAAATTCAACTTGTTAAGTCAAATTCGATAAAAAAAAAAGTTCACCATTCTTGGAGAAAAACCCTCTATGCCATACTATATTAATCGCATATATTGTTAACTGCCTTATTTGTTCATTTAACGTCACTTTTATGCTAATGCGTTAGTTCTAAACGTTACCTATCAAGTTTAATTTGGATAGAGATCTATAACGAGTACCTGACAGCGCAGGCTCGGGCCCACCATTTTATGTCCCCTCCGAAGGACGGCATAACCATGGATATTACTAACTTTGAAAAAAATACTTACGGGTTTGAACCCACGAACTTGGGTAAATAGTAAAAGATCCGAACTTAAACGATCTGCACCGAACTGATAATAGAATGAAACATATTTTATAACAAAAGTATATTAGGAAATATGTTAAGAATGGGTTGCCTAAAAAAATCATGGAGAGACTATTTTTAGTTATTTTTTATAAAAAAGATTTTAAATTAAATGTTGCAACATCATGATAATAAGAAAACTTTTACCTAATAAGTTTCATTCTTTATGTAGCACTTTACATGTCTTTCTATCTTGTTCCATTTAGCCCGGATAAGAAACGGCAATATGGGTCGAAAATTTTGTGAAAAAAAGTTCCAACTTCTTGATAAACTGACCCAACTGATTGAAGAGCCTAACTACTTGCTAATTATTAATAATGACATTGATTTTAATTATTAAATCAGAAACAACCTGACCATATACTCGGCAAGGTATGTGCTAAATGTGATGATATTCTTAAACGACTTAGTCCTAAAATTAAAGTTTTTTTCGATCTATCTATTTTGAATTTGGATTTAAGAGCAATCAAATTTTTTTCGATTTTAATTTTAAAAAATCTGGTGCGGGCAACACACGACTTTCACTTACATCCATTTTTAAAATAAATGAAAGAATTTTCAAATACAGTTAAAGATAAAAATAGGTGAAACTATTAAAGAAATAATTAAATTGAATTTATATAGAAACATGTGTTTTATTAAAAACTCAATGATATTATTATCTAAAATAATCAGTTAGTTTTATCTTCTTTTCATCACTCTCTTTTACTTTTAAAAGCTTGAGTATAAGACAATATTTTTTCTAAAATCTTTAGCTTTCCAACGGTATATCATACATGTATATTACTGATGTTCAAAAAAATAAAATTGCATTAAAATATTTTTTTTCAGTTTTCTTCTTTAGTTGTTTTTTTTTAATTCGCACAACATACATATTTAACTATTTATTATCATTGATAACAAGATAATATAGTTACTTTTATAGAATCAACAAAATGAAAGGTACTTTAGAGAATGAAAATTTAAAATATCGGCATTTAAGCCCTGTCAGGGCATTTTAATCTGAATGAAACCTACAGGATATTAAACCCCATTAAATTTTACATCGATATAGCGATTTTAATCAAAAACGTTTTAACTGTTTTCGAGAAAATCGAAAAAAGGTGCAAAATGCATGGTACAATAAAAAGTGGCTCTTCAGGTAAGCTCATTTTGATGAAAAATCTTTTGTAACGCCTCGGGCGTATATTTCTCTTAAATATATAATTTCATTTCCATAGGACTTATCGTTTCCGTCCGGAGAAGTTACCACACACACACACAGAACTTATTGCGGGAGTTGGTTATTTGGACTCAGGGGACCCTAAAATGTTTATTTCCGTTGAAAACTGGAATTCGAAAATTTTCACGATCGCAATACTTCCCCTTACTATATATAGTAAGTAAAAGTAATATGTGGCAGAAAACCATTTTTAAAAAATTATATAATATAATGAAATAAATTGTCTACCATTTTTGAAAAATTATTCGGACGAATCATTAAATATTTTAATGATTGCATTATTCAATATTGTCTGAAATGCAAATGCTTGCTAATAAAAAAGTTGAATAATTTTAAAAAGGAGAGATTTTTTTTTCTTCAGATATTAGTATATATTGCATGTAACGGAAAAATACTTTTTGATGTTTTATTTTAAGCAGAATCATTAGAAAATACCATAATCGGTGACAGACCGTTCCTCTGTTTAAAACTTAGCCGAAACCTAGGAAAAAATAAATTATTATTCAGCAATCGTGGTTTCAATTTAACCATTATATTCCATCACATATGACTATTTTGTTGATATAGTACCTATTATAAAATAACATAAGAAAGTAATGAATAAAAAAATGATAGTTTAGGTTAATACCATGTCTATCATGCATAGTTAAACAATTTCGAATAAAACCTAACTTACTATAAACTGTTTATAGTAATTTAAACGATTTTTTAAAAGTTTTTAATATCAATTTTAATGAAAAATGTCTCTGAGAAAAGTAGAAAACCTTGAAACCTATTATTAGTCATGATATCTTATCTCAGAGACTATTTTAGATTTACTTAGATATGGCGACCTTACAATGTGAGATTAGATTGTGTGCAACGCTAGTTTTATCTTCATTTTATATAAAGGATAAGGTGACTCGGATCTCAAATTAAAAAACTAAATCACCTTTTACTTAAATGTAGTAGCTACAGGGATTAGAAATAACTATTATTAGTTTCTTTGTGGTTTTATGACTTAATTTTTTCTTCAGACATAATCATGGAAACTATAAGCATACAAATCCATTTCTAGAGAAAATGCCAGAATAATTTTGAATTACACTTGATTCGAGAGAAAACCGAATGACTATTACACACAAGGGATATTGGAGATAGAGATAATGTTAAATATTCTTACTGTGTGCTTCAACTGAGCAAAATAATCTAGAAGGATTTATTAACATAATTAAAATAAAAACGTAATCAAATTAAGGCAAAAACTTGAGAAGTAACTATCTGATCAAATGATTTTGATTATTCCTATGAATTTCAGCAAATAATTATTTTATAATTAATCCACTACCATGATAAAAATATTTAAAAAAGTGTAATATTCAATAATAGTTTTTATTTTTATAGTCTGAAGATCGTAGGATACGGATAAATAAGATAGTATCCTACAAGAAATAGGATAGACAACACCCACGGCTGGCAATCCGCTGAGTAGGTCAGTAATATATAATTATAATAATTTATTTTTTTCCATATGTAACGGTTTCCATGACCATGTTGACTATCACATATACAGTAATGCTAATTGACAGAAAGTGCTGATTACTCGATACGAATGGTATGAAGTCATTATTTTATTTTATTTTTTAATTTCACTACATTATCTATAAGGCTAACGGATTTAAATGGCATGAAAGCAAAGACCGCTTGTAGAATTAACCGACATTAACCACCTACACTTACGATCGAAACGGTAAAGGATAAAACCGATATAATCGCTAATCCCTGTTTTTTAATAGGTAATCCATGACTGCAATCTATGTATCTATGACTAGCTTAATGCCAGTCATGATCCCCAGGAACTGTTGAGTACAACATTACTGTATCTAATGATGAACGTGTTTCTTTATCAAATCGTTTTATTGTTATAAGATGAGATAAGAAGGGGAAGAACAAGACAACTTGCTATTTATATCACATTATATTATGTTAAAACCATGACTGTGGGATTCTTCACAAGGAGTTCAAATTTTATCTGGACTTCACGAAGGGTTTTTTAAAAACCGTTTTCTGATATTCGAAATGACGTCTAAGAATCGAGTTTAAAGTTAGATATAGTTAATCAGCAATTTTAGTTGAATAGATTGTTCCGCAAGAGGTCGAATGAAAATGAAATGAAATGAAAATAGCCTTTATTTATGCAATAATATTAAAATTTCAAAAGGTAATAAAACAATTTATTTTTTTTGTTTTCTTTTTTTTTTACATTATAATTTATACAAAACGTTTTGCTATCTTGCATAGGCCTTCCCTTAGGAGTAATAGTCTTTAACACTTTCCTGGGTGACTAGCCCTACAGGGAAGCGGGATTTCTGACCTCTAACCTTTTTTCTTTCCACACATCTCTGTCCCTAGCTGTTCTCCACCAGAGAGGTCCTGCCAGAAGCCTAAATGGATCTCTCCATCTCTTCATTTGTTGGCCTATGGAGTCCGGTCATATGGAGTCCATTCGGTGACTATTTTTGACCATCTATTGTCGATGCATCGCAGAACATGTCCAGCCCATTTCCATTTGCCTTTTCTTATTTGCGAGAATGTGTCTTTGAGCCCTGTTTCTTCCTTTATCTTCTTGCATCTGATTTTATCCATCTTTTTTACTTTCAAAATGCTTCTTTCGATGCCATTTTGCCACACCATGATCTTCCCCTCTTGGGCTTTTGTCAATGACCCTGTTTGGGAGCCATAGGTCACCACTGGCATAATACATCTATCGAAAACTAGCCTTTTTAGGTTGATACTTATGTTTTCTTTTGCTATGTACTTCAGAGACCAGAACTTGTTCCAACCAAATGCTATTCTTCTCTAGTCTTCTTTTGTATCTCGAATGAAAATACGAATGATCAAATATAGATGGCTTTTATTGAAAAAAAAAAAATTAATTTTCGTCTTAAGGTCAATACTGTCCAAAAACCCATCCATTATAATTTGTGACTTGAATATATGAACCAACTTTCTATTTATTTTTGCTATTTATCGGCCTTTTATGAATCTAAAACATCTTTCTCTCTATCTTTAGAAATAAATTACTCTTGAGATATATTTTCTATCACGAAAACGGTATATTTTCTATTTTTTAATTGTCATAAAAATTAATATAAAAATTAAATCGTCTTTAATTTGAGTTGTAAAACACGTCTATATGACTAATAGTTATATAGATATGGTTCTTACAAAAAAACGAAAACCGAGAAACTTTTTATTTGTGTTGTGTATTTGTTTGATATCATGGAAACGGTTGTTCCTAGCAATATAATGGTTATAAACTAGGAGGCATAAAATTAGTTTCAATTTGATTAGTAATAGAAATCCGTAGGTATAATACTCACCGACATAATGTCAGTGCATTGGTTACATGGTTACAATTTCTTGTCCCTAAAAACGCGTCTGCCTTGGCTTCCCATCCGCCTTTGAATGGCAGACCAGCGTCCCTTGGTTCGTATTACTGCTTTCTATTATAAGGAAAATCAAGTCAGTCAAAAATTCGTCTTTTTGAACGGCCGCCATTTTGTAATCCATCCATTTCGAGTTGGCAGATGGCTATGGTGGGCATAACATGTATGATTTATTACCATGTCTATTTTACAGTCACTCACCTATATATGAAATATATAGTAAGGGAAAGTATTGCGATCGCTAAAATTTTTGAATTCCGGTTTCAACGGAAATACACTTTTTAAGGTCACTTGAGCCAAATTAACCAAGTTCCGAAAAAAGGTCCGTGTGTGTGTTGTAAGTCTAGCACAAAAGCAAAAAGTCGTACGGAAGTTTTTTTTTCTTTTTCTTTTTTTTTTTTACATTTTTTTTTTTAATATTTGTTTATTGAAATTTACAACCGTAATTTATATTACAACAAGTAAATATGCTAAAAGAAAAATTACATGAGACAGACTTGTTGAGGAGCAACCCAATGGAAGCACTCCAGTAACTATTTTAAACAAGAAGGTCTCGAGGCCATCTTCTTTTCAGACGCCTCGGAGGTTTATCAGGAATCGAAGAGGAAGCAAGGGTTGAAACTAGTGGGTTGGAGTGGAAATGGAGTTTGTCATAAAATAATTGATATCTAGTTCGGGCCAAATCAGCAACATATGGAAAATTTAGGTCTTTATGGATGATTTTATTTGTGACAAAGTAAGGAGCGTTGAGGATTTTGGATTGTAAGGATTGGATACGGGAAGAATTCGATGGTTTAGTAGAGCCCCAAAGCTCAACTCCGTAAGTCCATACAGGCCTTATGATGGTCATGTAGATGAGCCTTTTGTAGTTAAGTGGAAGGTTTGAGCGTCTGTCTAGTAAGTGGTGAAGTAATCGAAAGCGGCGAGCAGTTTCTTGTCGTTTCAGTCTTGTGTGTGGATTCCATGTGAGACGTCGTACGGAACTTAAATTTCATATTTAAGACAACTATACGCCCGGGGTGTTACAGCAACTTTTTCATCAAATTCGGCTAAGCAGAAGAGCAACTTCATACCTTGCATTTTGCATCTTTTTACGACTTTCTCAAAAACGGCTATAGGATTTTGATTAAACTCGCTATATTGATGTAAGATTTAGTGGGCTTTAACATCATGTAGGTTTCATTCTGATTGAAATAGTCTAATAGGGCTCAAATTCCGATAGTTTAAATTTTCTTCCCCTAAAGTATCTTCAATTTTTTACATTCGAAAAAATTAACCATTTCATGTTGTTGATTGATTAAAAACCGCTAAATATATAAGTTGAATGAATTGATAATAAACTGAAAGAGAAAAGTGCAAAAGTATTTTTTAATGAAATTTTTGTTTGTTTTTAAAGATAAATACCGTATTATAATATGTATAATATACCGTTGGGAAGCTAAAACCTTTTGAAAAATATTATTTTACGCTCAAAGTTTTAAAATGTAATAGAGAGCGATGAAAAGCGGATTAAATTAATTGATTGTTTTAGATAATACCATAACAGATTATTTAATAAAACACATGTCTCTATCGAAAATAAATTTAATTAATTCTTTAAACTAATTTCATCTTTAACGGTATTTCAAAATTCTTAAATTTATTTTAAGGGTGATACGTGAACGTCGTCTGTTGCGCGCACCAGATTTTTTCTTTGTAGATTGTGCATTTGTATATAATTTACACATTCCGATAATATTTATTCCTAAATTTTCCAGTTTTTAACTATCAGGAGTACATTAACCCTCACGTAGACACTACACACAGAGATCGATCCCTTACTCGGAAGGTTCCGAGATGAGATTGAAGGCAAGTTACTCCGCAAGATAAACGAGTCGATTACCAATTCAACCGAAGGAAACCCATCTATCTCGGAAAAATTTTCGAATCGCATTTTCCGCTATACACGGTAGGTTCAAGGAAATGTCAGGGAAATAAATTGAGAATAAAAAAAAAATAAAGCCAAGCCTTTAATATAAACCGCCGAATAAGGAGAAGACCTTCAAACTATATTTCTCGACTGAGGCGAACGGTAGGTCACGTTGAACCTAGGATTTAACGCTCACTTAATTATAATGGCTTATTGCTAACCAGAGTAAAAGGTCACTAGCTCCTTTCAAATGATATATTACACCAATGACGGGATTCATCAATATGAATAAGCCTGTAAAATAATACATTTTAAATACGATTGTACTTTCAAGGTAAGCAAAATAATAAGCGCAAATAATACTTAAAAAAAGAAGAAAAAAAAATTGGAAAGGAAAAGTAAGCCCCTTCCTAAGGTAGTAGCACTAAAACATTTTATTTTTTACTTTCAGTTATCTATATATAAAATATGTGTGTGTGTGTTAACTCCCGGCGAAAAGGAAAAGTCCTATGAAACTGAAATTTCATATTTAAGGCGACTATACGCCCAAAATGTTACAGACACTTTTTCATCAAAATAAGCTTACCTGATGAGCCACTTTTTACCATGCATTTATAATTTTTTCGAAAACAGTTAATATGTTTTTGATTAAACTCGCTATATCGATGTAAAATTTTAATGGGCTTTAATATAATGTAGGTTTCATTTAGATTAAAATGGCCTGACAGGGCTTAAATGCCGATATTTTAAATTTTCTTTCTCTAAAGTACATTTCATTTTGTTGTTTCTATAAAAGTAACTATATTATCTTGTTACCAATGAAAATAAACAGGTAAATATGTATGTTGTGCGAATTTAAAAACAACTAAAGGAGAAAACTGAAAAAAAATATTTTAATGCAATTTTATGTTTTTGAACATAAGAGCATTAATATACATGTATGATATACCGTTGGAAAGCTAAAGATTTTAGAAAAAATATTGTCTTATACACAAGCTTTTAAAAGTTAAAAGAGAGTGATGAAAAGAAGATAAAACTAACTGGTTATTTTAGATAATAATATCATTGAGTTTTTAATAAAACACATGTTTCTATATTGATTCAATTTAATTTAATTTAATTCTTTAATAGTTTCACCTATTTTTATCTTTAACTGTATTTGAAAATTCTTTCATTTATTTTAAAAAATGGAGGTAAGTGAAAGTCGTGTGTTGCCGCACCAGATTTTTAAAAATTAAAATCGAAATAAATTTTATCGCACTTAAATACAAATTCAAAATAGATAGATCGAAGAAGCACTTCATACCATCTATTTTGCACCTTTTTACGGTTTTCTAAACGATTAAACTCCAACGATTTTGATTAAACTCTATATATTGATGTTAAATTCAATGGGCTTTAATATCATGTAAGTTTTATTCTGGTTGGAATGGTCTGACAGGGCTTAAATGCCGAAATTTTAAATCGACGTAGTGGATAACTGATAAACCTGAGAAATTATTGCAGATTTATATTCTTATATTGTTTAATCAAAATCAAAAATGTAAAATTAATGTTTCCATCGAAATGCACTTTGTTATTGAAATGGACTCGGAAAAAATGAGATGCAAAGCATGGCGGAGACCATAATCTTGGACTCACTGGGAATCATGCATCACCATATATATTGAGGCTAGTCGGGATTCTCAGATGTCCATGACCGATTTCAAAATTAGTAAAATATATGTATTTCCTATTTGGCGGAATCTCTCTCTATCTTGTTTCTTCTTTAAGATTGTCTTCGGGATTGATGCGGTATGCTGTGTACTGTAGCAGATCCAAATTGGAATTTCCTCCTTGTACTTTTTTTTCTTCAACTTTTCATAAAAGTTCTTTAATACATTATAACAACGAAGGTAACTAAGAGTCGTGCGACGCGCGCACTATATTTTTTTAATTTCATATCAAGACTTCATGCTCCTTATTAAAAAAAACAATATATTGTGAAATCGAAACATAGCTAGTAAAACTCGAACATTACATTAAATTAAAACTAATAATAAAGCATGGGTTGACGAGTATTGGCTTGATATCGTCAACAAGTATCGACGAAATTAAACTTTTAATGAACCGATATTATTCAATCATAAAGCCAACCTCAGAATTAATCAATGCAATCTAAACTTAGCCATGATGCCATCTCTATTCTAAAGTTCTTTTATTTGCTTTCAGAAGGTTGAAATCAAGTTCAATGCCAAAGTTTTTAATTCGCTTTTTTTCCGATAGCTTAGAATTGAATTGAGGAAACCTTTTAGTACATACAATTTTACATAATATAGCATAATTGTATTAGAATGAGGGGTAGAGTCGAATAAGTCATATTTAAGCGTTTAACTAAAAAAAAAAATAATAAAGTTTGGGCTTTACTCTACATGGAGCAAAATCTTCGTTGATCCTTTTCAGGCAAAAACCCTTGAACAAACCATCCAGTCTTGTTGACTTCTATATATGCAAAAACTCCGAATAGGGAAAAACTTTTTTTGAATCTCAGTTCGGTTTTCCTCGACGTAAATTTCGGAAGGCGTAAGCAGTATTATGATGCCTAAAAGGATTGATTTTTAAGGAAAATCTTGTTAATACACCGTTTCGCACGCTACCTACTAATAACTCGTCGCTAATTTTTCGACAATTGTTTAGGAATAACACCAGGTTTAAAAGTTTTGGAAATATTAACGTATAGTAATAAAATTCTGTTTATATCTATTAGCGTTCATTGAAGAGCAAACGAAAAGACAATAAAAGTTTGTTTTTTATAATTTCTTACAATATGGTAAATTCTGAAGCAATTCCTAATATGAATAATAGGCTAATGTTTGCATATTTAATGTTAAATAGAATATGAATGATGACTGATATCAAATGCTTAGAGAAGGAGCAGTTTACATATATTTATCATGCATCTTGATATTTTTATCATAATTTGGTATATTTTTTGTGTTTAACATAAGACAAATCGTTTTTAATAATGCTTTAAAGATAATAAAAATAATGTGGTGGTCTAAGTTCATTCTACATATTCGCTAATAACATGTAATGTACGCTTCGAATCGAGTGCAAAGAGTTAACTACATACTGATAGAAAGTTGATTCAGGACTATATACTGTTTTCGTTTTTTCAGTTTTAGCCATCGACGGCCTTAAAATAAAGAAACTTATAACACTGTGAGGCTGAACGTTCAACCACGTTGTGTAAGATCTTCAAAGGCTTAATATTTTAACCTTAAATTTTTCACCAGGGTCTGTGTCGGAAAATGATCTTATAAAACTCAGGTGATAGACAGAGTTTTGATTATTCTTATAGTAATATGATTTCCTAGAACCAAAAGAACGGGAAAAAATAATAGTCGCGCCATATATATATAAGAGCAGATACTAGACCTTAAAAGGAACAAAAAAGTTCATATGACCCACAGTCTGATTCTCAACGGTTAGAGAGGAAACTTAAATTTTGAGAGTTTTGCTGTTATTCATGGTCCTCATTAAAAATACTCAAATATGTCTTTTAGATGTGCACTCACAGAAAACAAAATTTTACCGAATGAAAGAACAGAAAATTTACCAGTTTGTGTCGCACAAAGTCATGCAGAAAATAAACTTTTAACATTTCTAAGAACATTCGGACATTAAGCGTTTATCGTTAGGTTTTTGATTATCTTGGATCTCAGAAAACATTCTTCATTTGATTAGCTTTATAATGGTAAAAAACAAACCTACCTTCATAAGTCAGCAAAAAGGATGCGAGGAGGCAAGAATTAAAAATATGTGTCTCATAAATGATTAGCCGTATCGTGGGAGTCGATACCAGACCTCAAGAGAAACAAAATAGATCATATGACCCATAGTCTTGGTTTAAGAGGAAAAATCAAACATTCTGATTTTTGCTTTTATTCATGGTCTACATTGAACAGAAAAAATCGCATTAAAGAATCGGACGAAATTTTTTCATCTACTTAAGGCCTCTGCTCCCACAATATGATGAGACATTCATATTATTGCATGGAATATGTTTTATATGTGTATATATATATATATATATATATATATATATATATATATATATATTATATATATATATATATTTTTAATAACTTTATTGGCATCAGTATAGACATTTAGGAATTTATAGTAGTTGACTATAGTAAGACATAAATAGATAAATAATTAAATTAAAATATCGAAGAATAGCAAATAATTCAAAGAAAGGAAAACAAAAATAACCATAAAAACACCTCAATAACAAAACAGAGTCCTTAAAAAATACACCAACATAAAACACAACACTAAATATTCTTTAAAACTTTTTCCACAAGGATTTGTCCCTCGCAACCAGGCACCAGTTTTCGCCAATACTTTGCGTCAATTCATCCCGCCACCTGCGATGTGGTCGCTCCTTCTGCCTGCTGTCCTCTCTCGGGATCCACTCCGTGCAACTCTTGGTCCATCTCTCGTCATTCAGTCAGCCAAAGTGTCCAGCCCAGTTCATTTTCAATCGATGGGCCTCAACCACTCAACCCAATCAACTTTTAATGTTTACCTTCTGAAGAATATCTTCGTTTATTATTGTTTCCCGTTTCTTGATAAGCATTTAACTCCTTAGAACCTGCTTTTGCATGGAATTCAGCATCAGATCTAGTTTTCTTGATAGTGCCCAGATTTTAGCCCCGTAGAGAGCCGTAGGATACGCACATGTGGTCAGACCACCCCCGGTAGATCCAGTGATAGATTGCTTTTAAAGATCTTTTGGAGAGACCAATATTTACATCACCCAAGCTTAATTCTTCTTTCTATTTCCTTTTTCATATTTTTCCTGAATGTTATCATCTTCCCTAAGTAAATGTACTCCTCTACATATTCTATCTCACTGTTGTTTGAATAAATTGGTATTTCTATTGAATTTGTCGTGATTTTTGTTTTCGATGTGTTTATATTAAGCCCATATTTTTTTCTAATGTCTACTATTTCCTGTATCATTCTCCTTAGACCGTTTATGTCCGACATTCATTTATATTAGACATGTGTTGTCCGCAAATCTTAGGTTGTTCAGCATTTTACCATTGACGGATATTCTCAGGCTTTATTAATTTAATTCTCTGAAGAATTTTTCATATAATAATTATTTTTTTATATAACAGAACAGTATAAACATAAGTTAAACAGAAATAAATATAATGTAAAACCCGAAAGTTCGATACCGATACTACCAACATAGCAAAATCCTTAAGATCAGATTCAACGCAACCCCAACACCTACACAACGGAATACATCTTGAATGTCAACTACCGGGTTCAGTGCTATTCATTTTTAAACGGAGTTAGTTTCTGAATTAATTATGTTTACGTACGATTATAAACGTACCGAGGTTATCATACCCGCTATACTGAATCAAGCTCCACAATTGAGACTTTGATTTCCGAAAGGTACTAAAAGGGCATTTTTTACGAAATTTATATTGTTACGGGCTACGGGGTGTGAGAAATGAACTACTCCAGTTTACAAATTACAAATATTTATTAAATACAGAATACACAAATACAAAGGGATTACTAACCACTATACTTACAATAATAATTGAATTACTAGCTTAACTACTAAACCGTCTACATATAAAATCAGGTATTCCTAACAAATAAACTACTTACGTAAATGTATACAATCTGCTAGACTTATTCTAAAACTTACAGCTATAAATTATATATAAACTACAGTCTTCTAATTTCCCACCAACAGGTTATCACAATACTGACACACAGTTTCACTACACTCTCACGAACTGTCACTGTTCACTGATACTTGTTGAGCAGGATTAAGACTGACTCTCTCAGGCGTAGTGGACCGGTATTTGTAACATTACAGAAAAGCCTAGACACGGCAGGCAGGTAAACGCCGAGAGGACGGGCCGTTCTAGGTACTTCGAGGACCGTCCAGGTCCAGAAGTCTCTAGCAAAATCCGGACCCCTCTAGGCGTGATTTACCTATCATTGTCTTGACCGTAGCAATATTTTGACATACTTGTATTCTAATCGTTTAGTTTTGTCAAAATCTTCTATTTGATTTTGTCTAATGAAAACGCAAGTCCTTTAAAATCAATAATAATTATATAATCAATAAACAATTATAAGCAATATTCTTTAAGGCCTTAGTTGTTGTTTTTACTTTAAATGTAACCGTTTTACAAACGTACAGGAAAGTATGATTGATAATTTTGTGTAAATTTCAACATTCATGTTCTTTAACAAAAGTTGGTATTTGTGCAATTTTGCAACCGAACAAATAAAATGTACACTCTGGTTTTAATTTCAGCTTCATAACCTGCGGAATTTCGTTTTTCTGACTATCGCAGAACCTAAATATTTAAATCCTCCACGTGTCCAAAGATACGTGCTTGTAAATCTGACCAATAAAAATTATAAATGATGTTTCTGATGAGCGGTGTACGCAGACAATTCCACTGTCCATTATACTGCAATTAACACCTCCACAGAACTTCATTACGTCAGCGGTGCGTAATGCTTATTTGCCGCGAACGAGAGTATATTACAATTCATATTGCACACAATTGTTAGGAGACAGGGACTTGCAAGAGCGCTCAGAGACAACAGTCAGTGCTCTTTAGCGAATAATTAATACTCTAATTAAACCCAACCGTAAGAGTAAGCAATTAATAAAAGCGTGGAATGAAACATGGCACTGCAAGTGTTGCAACCGTCATTTACAATTCACATGGGGTTGCCATTACTTTGCCATATAACATCCGGATGAAAGCGGCATTAGGGAGACCATATGCGCCGCATGATGAATTGAAGGGTTTTCAGGAGGGAGGGGGGGTCATTTGATAAATTTATTATATTTGTGACTGCCGTAAGAGCTGCGTGTTCTGTATTTCATTTTTTTTTTTTTTTTTTTTTTTTTTTTTACCTTTCATTGCAAAACAAAATTAAAGAGTAGAGTTAATAGCATAGAATTTTAGAGTTTGCATGTTGTAATGGGGATGTACGAAACAGGCCACTTTTGGGCCTTATTATGAGCTGTCGACCACACATTAAGGATCGCTGATAAGATTTATCGATCCCATGCATCAGATACGCAAAGGGTAAAATAATAATAATCAAACATAATTACAATCTGAATTTCCATATTATTTCTCATTTAAGCGGGACACCCTTGAAACCGGATTATTCATCTGATCCACGGATTATGAGGTATATAAAATGAGACAGAAGCTTAAAAAAGGGCTTCTGATCAAAAACTATGTTAGTCTTAAATTCTGTAAATGATACAACCATACATGTGCTCATCACAGAATTTAAAAAAAAAGTGTACATCCTCAGTCGATTGAAAATCTTTTGTAAAATATGTACCAATAAAAAACAGGTCGTCATACGTCTTTTTTTCTGTATACAGTACAAAACAAATAGACATTTTTTTATACTTATCACTAGGAAAAATTCACTTCAACAATCTTCATTTGTATTGTTTGTAACGTTTTAGTTGTCCATTTCTTCTTCAAGTATGATAGATTGAGCTTTACTCATATCATATAATTAATCTAATTTAATACGTGTATAAGAATAACTTTGCTATGGTATAAATTAAAATGTCATATACAAAACATATTATACCTAAGGATGCCATAAACAGAAAAAAAAAATGAAAAAATGAAATTGAGTGATGTAAACTGGATTTGGTCTAGGTCAGAGATCTTTATATTAAAGTTCTGGCTGTCAGATATTTTGTATTAAAAAGTAATGAATGAATATGGATTATTCTCTAAATAAATGAATTAATTTGTATGAGGTGCTATAATAATATTGCAAAAATCAAATGGATGTAAACAAAGAAAAATTAGTTCCTTAATAGGGCATTATATAGTACATAGTAATATATTATGCAGTAGCCTTATAAATTCTAAGAAGACTTTATTGCCTATTTTTTCTACTAACGTCCACAATTGCTATATCCACAAAAGAGTTTGTTTGAACTTTAATGGAGTTCTTAACTGATTATAGCACCTAAGTGAATTTTTTGCTCTTTTTATTTCACTATATTGCAAAATTTTGATTTTCCTCTAATACGTGTATACGTATATAGCATATCATGCTCTTTTTTTTTTGGCCATTTCATAATTTTAGTATAAAATTGAATATTCCAGCAGAATAGCAAAGTATCAAAATAGCAAATAAATAGCTATGTGTGTAAAGATTAGTCAAAAAAGAAGTACTTCTAAATTTGAAAATATAAATAAACATAAAAATTTAATAGAAAAGCTCTCGTTCAGTCAAAAATGGTCTGAGGAAAATTGGAGGCTTATTACAAAATAATATGGTAACAACTGTGCTAATACATCAGGGCTACATTTTAATATAACCTAAGTACAAAATGACATTAATATTAACATGGTATGTAGGTATGGGTGTTTTTTAGATTTTCATTTGTTTTTAAACTTTATATATATTTTGTATCAATTTATTATTTTGTATATATTGTATAAATGCGATAATGTAGCATTATTATTATTGTTCTAACGGAGAGAAATTGTAATATTACCGAATTAATTTGTTTAAATTGAAAAAAAAAATTAACATTATTTTTTAATTTGAAAAATACGTCGTTTTTTATGGCTTTATATATATATATATATTTTACATTTGTTTTATTTAAATATTGAATGAAGTAATAATTACGATCATGATAATTTTAAAATATTAGAAAAAGTTTTTCAGGACAAAATAAAAACTCCCCTGAATCTAAACAAAAATGTGTTATAAAATACAGGTGTCTGTTCGGATATAATATGTTGACATTTTCATATTTAAGACAGTTTGATGCAATATATTTTAAAACATTTTTTTCTCTAAATTCGTCGTCCAAGAAGTAACATTTTATAACATGCATTTTACAGTTTTTTTCAATTTTTTTTAGAGAACTTCTGAATGAAAGAGTTACATCGTTGTATAATTGAATGATCTTGAATATAATTTAGGTATTATTAAAATTGAAACATTACTTAAATACTGATTTTCTGGAAACTATTTCCCTAAAACACTGATCCTTGAAATGATCTTTCAGCTAGCCTCATTTATTAGTTAAAGAATTATTCTTCCAACACTGAAAACACATCGCTGTAAATAAATTCAACGACTCTGATAAATATTTAAAGTTGTGTGATTTGCTCACCAGATTTTTTTTTTTTTTAAATTAGAGATGAGTGATGTTCCGATCAACATGCTAAAGATTCGTTTTTATGCATGCAGAGCACTGACCTGAAAAAAACAAATGGTAATATTAAACACATAATAGTCATAATATTAAAAACATAATAATATAAATTAAATATAAAAATATTATGTACAGTAAAACATAACACACCGATAAAAATATTGATATTTTACATCATATAGTATTTCTGCATATTTTCAAAACGTACAATTTCGATTTAATCCCTTAAATGAAAGAGTTGTCAATTTAGTTTTTTTTTTGTTTTTTTTTAAGAGAATTTCATGGTAGGTGCTCGTGATATATTTTCTAAACCAGGGGTTCAACTTTTACTTACAAATCTTAGTTCAGATATAAGAACATAAAAAAGTGCTTTCTCGATCAGAGAAATGTTACATCTTTCTCTTCAGCGTTATGTTACTCCTTAATATTAATTAATAAGTATAAACATGATTGGTTATAATTAGTGATAACATTTGAAGTCAGTGAAATACCGTATCAGTCGTGAGAAACGCTAGTTTTTGTTAATAGTGTAACTAAACTGCTTAATATTTTTATCAGAAATACTTTTTAGAGAAAAAAAAATCTAGTTTTTAATTATTATAATTGGAAGTAATTTTCAAAACGAACTATCATTTTCGATTTAATTTATCCATATTTTAAGAATAAATGGGATATCGTTAAGGGGACATTGGGGATGATTTTATTCTACATACAACAAGGAGAAATGGATAAATTTTAATTGTTAGATAATAAAAAAAAATAAAATAAAATAAAATAAATAAATAAAAAAAACGGACTTAAGACCGCCTTTTTACGTCCCCTCCGAAGGACGGCACAACTAAGGATTTTTTACTACCATTAAAAATTCCTGTGGTCATCCATTAACCAGAAACCTTGGGCATAGGAGGCTGTTAAACTAACCACATCATAATGTGACCCCTAGGAGCCAATTGGATGTAAGGACATAACAAAAATACTAAAGTTGTATATTTACAATAAATTTACAACCGTACTATTTTATTTAAAATATTTATATATTTTAAAAAGTACTACAATTACCAGTTTTAAATAAATACTAAAACATAAAATGAAACGATCGCTCATTCCTACTACTTTTCCTCATGCCCATCAAGCCTTATTTCTCTTTTATAATTTTCTTCTCTCTTCCCCATGTAATTATCATGGCAGGCTATTTGCTGATTGTTAATTATTTTAATTGGCAGGTGTGGATTTAGAAAAAAAAAAATAAAAATAAAAAAAAGGAGTCAAGCCGGTTCTAGATGAAAACTAAATATAAGCCTCTATTTTTCCTCTTAAAAAGTAATTTGTATAAATAAAATTTATTAATAAAATGTATACACTGAGCCGATATATTCATAAAACTGTCTTACTAATTTTTTTTTTTTTTTTTTTTTTAGAATGAAGAAACATTTTACGATATATCCTTCCTCAATACCTTCCACGTCAGTAATTTTTTTAAAAATTATATTAATAAAAATATTACAATCTAACCCACTTTACTAGAAATATCCTTTCTATTTTGAGTATGTATTTATTTTTTGTTTATAATTTTCAATAATAAACCTTTGTAATCGACAAAAAAAAAAAGAAATTACCCCTGCTCAAAATTTGAGAGGTTACGGTTCAAGATGCGTAGAATCCGAAAAACGAATACGTTTTATATATAATACGCTGTCCGCGGCATTTCTCCGAAACTGCTGGACCAATTTTTTTTAAATTCGCCACGAAAATACTAGTCAATTCAACGATGATCCTAACACCTAATATCACCTGGTTAGTTTTAAAATGGCGGTGTATAATTAAAAGTGATTTTATTCAATAACTCAGTTATTTTTGAAGATAGAAGAAAGAATCATTGGAATTAGTTAACCAATAGCTAGGATATTGCGTTTTGAAATAAGTGGTAGTGTTATGATATTATGAGTCGCTATATTCATAAAATGATATTGAATTTTTTTTTTTTTTTTTTAATGAAGGAAGTTTTACGATATGTACATTCCTTAATACATTCCACGTCATATTTTTTTTTAAAATTATATTAATAAGAATATAACAATCTAACCCACTTTGCTAGAAATATCCTTTCTCTTTCGAGTATGTATTTATTTTTTTATTATATTTATTTTTTGTTTATAATTTTCAATAATAAACCTTTCTAATCGACTAAAAAAAAAAAAAAATAATAATAAAAATAAAAAAATTTACCTCTGCTCAAAATTTGAGAGATAACGGTTCAAGATGCGTAGAATCCGAAAAACGAATAAAAAAAATTTACGTTTTATATATAATACGCTGTCCGCGGCATTTATCCGAAACTACTGGACCAATTTTTTTGAAATTCGCCACAAAAAAACTAGTCCATTCAACGGTGATCCTAACACCTAGACGTTGATATCAGCTGGTTAGTTTTAAAATGGCGGTGTGTAATTGTTGTTGTTTGTTTATTGTTTATTTATTTAACGTCACTTTATGCTACTATGGCTAATCGGACGATGCTATAGTGGGAGTCCTAAATTTTGCCTATCCAGGTTTTATTAGGATAGGGATCTTTAACGAGTACCTGACATCGCACAGGCTCGGGACCACCTTTTAACGTCCCCTCCGAAGAACGGCGTAACTAAGGATTTTTTACTCCCATTAAAAAATCCTAGGACCACCTCCGGGTTTGAACCCGTGACCTGTTAGCCGCTAGCCACCCAGCTACAAGTGATCCCGCGGTGTGTAATTAAAAGTGATTTTATACAATAACTCAGTTATTTTTGAAGATAGAAAAAAGAATCATTGGAATTAGTTGACCAATAGCTAGGATATTGCGTTTTGAAATAAGTAGTAGTGTTATGATATTATGAGTCGCTATATTCATAAAATGATATTGAAATTTTTTTTTTTTTTTAATAAAGGATCATTTTACGATATGTATTTCCTTAATACATTCCACGTCATACCTTTTTTTAAAATTATATTAATAAAAATATAACAATCTAACCCACTTTGTTAGAAATGTCCTTTCTCTTTCGAAATCGGGACTCACAGAAAGATATGGCAGGAGTACCTCTTCCCTATAAAATGTTATTAAATCCGATATTGAACAACTAATTAAACATTATCTTGAAAAGATAACTCTCCGTCGTACACTGACGTCATTTATTTTCGAAAAGAGATTATATGACCAATAAAAACGGATTTGTAATTAATAAAACCTCAACTTTATTAATATTAAGTTCCCTCACTAACGCAATGGTAAAACTTTCAAATTAAATTTCATAATATATATATATGTGTGTGTGTGTGTGTGTGTGTGTATGTATTTTTTTGTAAAATGCTAACGGTATTATTTGGATTACTGTAACAAAATTTAAGGATGGTTATAAGGTTACACTAAAAGAAAGAAAAAGTTTTTTCTCAGTATAAGTTTAAATTTTTTAAAATTGTTTCACTAGCCAATTGCGAATTTGATTGTTTATATCAATAATAAAAGTTATTTTAAGGCACATTTATGCTAAAAGGTTCATACTTTAGAACGAATACTACTGTGTTCGATGGAATTCATTATGAATGCTTTTGGAATTATTGCAGATACAAAAGTATCATATGTTTAAAATAAATGTCATATTTATTTACCGTTTTCATATCGGTAATTCGGGTTCTACGTATCTTCAAACGTAAACCGATAAATTTTAAGTGGAGGGAGGTAATTTTTTTTTTTTTTTTGGCAGATCCCAGAGGTTCATTATTGAAAATAATTATTCAATAATTGAAAGGATTAAACTTTGTATACGGAGAGTAGGGGGTCATCATGTGCGGTCATCGGAACACTTCATTTAATTTTGGACTATCTTTAGGGTTATTGAGTGAATAGCTAGTCGATAGCTCATTGCAATATTCTTAATCCAATCGCCTTGAAGATGTCCCAAAATTTGAGCCGAAAAGTTGATACAATATTTAAAGGTTACTTAATTGAGGTGTTTCAATAACTGCAACCCCAACTAACTTCTCCTCTTTAACAAATTTTAATTGTTTACGATTATTTTTATTAGCCGTAAATGAGGGTCATTAGGTATTATTGCCTAATGATTACAACAATTTTAGCGGTTTTTCATATACTGGAAGGAATTAGTCCGGGAGGCGGTCATTAAATGAAACAACTAAACAGTTTCAACTATTTATTGTTTTCCTGCACAGTCAGTGCATTCTAAAAATGAACATTTTTGAAAATTTTTGAAACATTACTAAAATAATGAAAATTGAACAGAAAAATATTTTTATTTTTTTTTTTACTATGTCAGCATGAAACACTCATACACTCATTATTCTTTTACTATAATTGGAACTGGTGATGACCCACAATGGGGGTCGAAACGTCAGCAAGCAATAAATAGGTTAAGACTATTTAGTTGTTTCATTTAATGACTGCCACCCGGACTAATTCCTTCCAGTAATTCTCAACGGTCAACTAATTACATCCACAGTTTTTCATATACATTACATCTTAAAGTTTTGATAAATAATCTAATCGTAGTTTCGTTATAGCTACTCTGAGTAAAACAGCTCTTAACAGTAGATAAATAGGATTTGTTTAAAAATATGTAATACTGTTGTATCTCTAATGATTTCTAAATATTTCACCGCATCCCCAATCCAACTTCTTATATTTTCATCTTATATACATGACATTAAAACCCACTAAATTTTAAATCCTTATAACGAGTTTAATCAAAATCGTTAGAGCTGTTCTTGAAAAAAAAATAAAAAATGCATGGTTTAGTCAGCTGATTTTAATAAAAAAGTTGCTGTAAAATCTCGGGCGTAAAAATATCTTAAATATGAAATTCCAGTTTCTTGCTACTTTTCGTTTTCTTGCTAGACTTACCTCACACAACGACAAACAGCCTTTATCGCACTTGGTTATTTCGACTCTAAAACATGTATTTCCGTTGAAAACTAAGAGTAGAAAATTTTCACGATCGCAAAAATTATTTTTAAGTTCTTAAATGGAATCGCAGCTTTCAGCGACTCATGTTCTTCAATTAAATATAACTCTGCGATTATCAATAAAATCATAGCTTAATCAAAGGTTTCTCTGCCTATCATATAAGACCCATCAAATAGTTTTGTGATTCTAAGAGGTAAATAAACATTGTATAAAAAAGTGCTTGAAGAAGCTTAAAATTAAAATAAATAACAATACAAATTATTACTGGAGAAATAAAAAGAATCGTAATAAATTAAAGGTGGAAAAATCCTTTCATTAATGAGAGTAATTTCAAAGTCAACTATCGAATAGTTGATAAAAATATTTCACAGGTATTATTTAAAATATGTGGGACCAATGTGCTTACAACATAGAGAACCATTCTTAACTAAAATTCTCTACAAGCCACATTCTTCCGCTACCTTCACCATCTGCTTTATTGGTACATTCCTCAAATTGTAGTCCCCCCGGTACCTTTGAAGAATTTTCAAATGCGGTTAGTTCTCCGTACTTCAGGCCCGGATTGTACTTTCTCGATCCGCTGAAGTAGACAGTGACTTTCTGTCACGATCTATCCTTTTTCTTCCAGTGTTTTATTACTAATATACTATTAAAAAAAATATTTATTGCAGTAAATAAACAATACAATCTACATACATAATGTACCACAGACTAGTTTCTTAACTAACCACATGACAACATGAACATAGGATAAAATCACATTAATTAATGAGAAGAAAATTAATATAAAAACTTCTCCAATTAAAAAAATAAATAAAAACGCTGCGAATCATTCCACAATTGTTTATTATCTCTAAATAACTATATTAGGATATAACTGCTTATATAATTAGTTACTTATAGCTGATAATTTTTTCGATTTTTCTCTGTCTGCAATAATAACCTAGTTTTGGTGGAATTACATCTATCATGATTTGTGACTTTTTTTTTTTTTTTTTTTTTTTTTTGGGCGCGAAAAGGTCTTAAAGACCACGCGAATATCATGTTCAGGTTTGCTTCCTCGACTTCCTTCTCTTCCATACCTCCCTCATGAGCTCCGCATGTTTGCGCTTTCTTTCCTCCGACCACGCATAATCCCTTTTTTGGCGTTCTTTGACCACGAAGACCTTTATATTGTTCAGTGTACTTCTGTAGGTCTTTATATTCCCACAGTCTGAATCTTTCAGTCCTGCTGAATCCATGTCGACCCTGATCTGCTTGAAAAAAACTAGTCGTGTTCTTGCGCTGGTGGAATCGTCGGAAGATTTCCCGGTTTAACTTTTCAGGGCTCATCCTCATCATGTGCTCATAGAATTTGAGCCTTCTTACCTTGATGTCGATCTCCAGGCTTTTGTTGTCAGCGTATATTTCTTTGTTGGATTTTAGCCTGTATCCATCGGGTGTCTTGTTGGGCCCATAGATCTTCCTAAGTATTTTTCTTTCTACCTTCAGAAGTTTTTCTAAGCTAGGGAGGCAGGAGGTCTCTGTCCCATAGAGTATCACGGGTTTGATAACGGTGTTATAATGTCGGACTTTGGCTTTGATGGATAGGTTCTTTTTGTTGTAGAAGTTCTTGAGGTCGAAATATAAGCTCTCCAATTTCGCGACTTTTCCCTTAAAGCTTTCTCGGTCCGATCCGTTATTGCAGATGACTTCTCCCAGATATCTGAATTTCGGGGTCACCTTTATCTTTCCACATACGGTGTCGACCGCCTTTTTCTTGTATTTTGAATCAGTGGTCATTAGTACTGTCTTTTTAGAGGAGATTTGTAAGCCCGTTTTCATGGCTATCCTTGAGAGGGCATTTATCTGAGCGATCGCCTCTTCCTCCGTTTCCGCGAAGAGGGCGAGGTCGTCTGCATAGGCAAGACACTTTACTTTTACATGGTCCCTCTTCGTACCTAGGACCGCTCCGGAATCGTTTTCTTTCCACAGTTCTCTCATTATCTTATCCAGTACTACATTGAATAGTACTGGGGATAGCCCATCTCCCTGTCTAAGTCCCATTTTGATCTGGAACGGTTTGCTGACGTGTCCTTGGTACTTGACTTTTGACTCGGTCTCTGACAGGGTCAGTCCTATCAGCGTCCTGGTTTTCTGGTCGACCCCATATTCCTTGAGTACTTCAAGCAGGGTCTCCCTGTCTACCGAGTCGTACGCCTTCTTGAAGTCGACGAACGAGATGAACAGGTTTTTTCTGCTCTGGGTTCTGTAATATCTAATCAGGAGCTTAAGGCTAAGGATCTGTTCCTGGCATGATCTGATTTGTGACTTTAATATCAACTCAAGATCAACTCTTTTTTCTTTTCCTGTTTATCGTGCTTTTCTGAATCTAAAACTCTTTACATATTTTTCTTTCTCTTCAAAAATAAATGAGTTGTGGGTGTATTTATGGGTAAAATTTCAACTTTTTTCTTTTCTTTTTCTATTTTTTGTAATTATTCCCGGTTTTATTGTTAAAAACACTAATACATTTTTCTCTATCTTCAAAAATAACTGAGATATTGAATTAAATCACTTTTAATCGGCCGCCTAATTAAAAATAACCAGCTGATATCAACGTCTAGGTCTTAGGATAATAGTTGCGCATTTCAAAAAAATTGGTTCAGTAGGTTCGGAGAAATACTGCGGACGGCGAGCAAACGTTTTTCTTTTTATTCGTTATTCGGGTTATACGTATCTTTAAACGTAACTTTTTTTGGTCAATTACAAAGGTTCATTGTTGAAAGTAGTAGCAGAGCAGAGCTTCGTTAAAATTAATAACACTGATAAACCCAAAAACATTTTACCACAATAAATATTAAAAAGTTAGACGATCTCAATGATTGATTTATATATATTAAAATAATTGATTGCTAAATTTTTTAATGTATTTTTTGATAAGAGGTACTTCCAATTCTGAATGAAAGGTTTTTATTTTACTACTGTATGGATAGTTTTGATTGATTCTTAAACTATTATTTTCGCAGTTTGTTATACTTTGATTTACACATATAGCAAAATATTAGGCATGCGTAAGTTGACTATTTTGTAGGAAGCATGTTCGAGAGGGAAGATGAAAAATAATTTATTTCTAAATATCATTAGTAAAATGATATGATTACAATACAATAAATGAGTGATACTAATAAAATAAAGAGCAGTTATGGGGTTAAAGTTCAAGTATAAACTATCACATTTAATTTTACAGTTAGGTAAGATTCACGAAACTCTAGACTAAATAGCCAAAATCATATTAATATAATGATGGCTTTGTTTTTATTTTTAATCTATTTTATGTATAATTTGATAGTATTATAAAAACAAGTATATATATATATATATATATATATATATATATATATATATATATATATATATATATATATATGAGAACAATAAATTCTCGAAACGTCGCATAGATAAAATTGTTTATTCATTGACTGAAACCTGAGAACAACAGAAACTTAAATTATCAACAGTCGAGAACTGATCAAACACAAATATATATATATATATATATATATATATATATATATATATATATATATATATTATATATATATATACAGTGTTCTTTCAAAGTTTGTGGTCTACAAATATGTCTATTTAAGATACTAATTGCATAATTATTTATTTACTGAAACCCAAGAGAACAATGAAAACATATAAATATACATATACATATAAATATATATATATATATATATATATATATATATATATATATATATATATATATATGTGTGTCAATATTAGCACTAAAAATGGCAAAGAGATGACAAATCCAAATTTTTTATCATATACTTCATAAAAATCAGCAATCAATGAGAAACAGTCTCAGAGATAGAGAAAAAAAAAACAGAACTAACATTTTTTAAATTTTAATTCAGAGTACTTGATATTTACACTTAACTATAATAAAATATCTTCACAAAAATTTTCAATAATAATCACGCTTAGTCCAATTGGAAAATTATGAATAATCAATTAGTTAAAAGAAAATAAGATTGTTAAAACCATTTTATTTCAGTTTAAATTTGAAAATTTGTGAGAAATGTAAAATTCCGAAATTCGTTTCAGTAATTTTTCTAAATCACTTGAATCCGTTATACCTTGAAAAAGAGGAAAATTTCGTACGGACGAATCCGCTCGTGTTTTTCTTTTTTGTTTTTTTTTCTTTTCGAAAAAACGTTCACCCCGAACTCAAGATTGCTGACTTCAACCGGAAATTCGCTGCTAGGATTTTGCGTTTAGTGACGTAACAGGCTGTAAAAATAAGACAGCTGACGCGAAACTTCGGTGTTGGAGGTTGACATTTATAAAATGGAGTTTCGAATGAAATTAGAAAAAAAAAAACCTAACATAGTTTGCACAATAAACCACATAATCCTGTAAGCCTAATCGAAGTAATTTCATTTCACAATAATTCGTAATATATTCATTTATTATACATACTCTAAATGCTATTTACTATTCTTAATCACGGAGGTGGTGATACCAATTTTTCTTTTTTTTTTTTTTTTAATCAAAATTAATAAAGATCCAAATTTTATTTTATTTTTAAATATCGTAAATATATTTTACGAACCCAAGAATTAATGCCCTTGTTTTAGGAGGAAATCACGTAATACATCCGAATCGATAGAAAGGAAGTGAGATAATTTTTATTTTATTTTTTTCTCTATTTCATCAGATCCACACTCCTTCAAAGATATTTTTCGAAACCTTGGATAAACAGCATAGATAAAATACGTAAATCTCCAGAACCAGCTCAGTCTCAAAGACCAAATTTATATCACTTAAACAAATCGTATAGATATGTAATCTGTATTAGTTTCACAATTTTTCACTCAGTCCCTTTTGAGGCTCGGGATCACCTTTTTACGTCCCCTCCGAAGGACGCCATAACTAAGGATTTTTTACCCTAATTTAAAAATCCTAGGATCACATGCAGGTTTGAACACATGACCTTTGGCATAGAAAACTATTATGCTAGCCACTATGAGTGACTCTCCAAATATAGAGGTTAGTGGGCAAGGATCTCTTGTCAAAGGAGTGGATAGATAGACAAAGGATATGTTGATTTGCTGTCAAGCATTCGGTTTGATTTTTTATTACAATTCACAAGTTCGCTAGACTTCACATCATGTAAAATTGATTTTTTTAAATACATAGTTTTTAGTAAATACGGAGAAATGTCCTTAGAGATAAAATGTGCAAAATTTGATTAAGTGAAATAAAATATATTACATTAACAAGAAAATATGATTACGTTTATTAAGGAAATTCCCAGATATCGATAAAATAATATCCTCAGTTTCCCCCATTATATGAGCACAATCAAAAGCGAAAGGAAAAACGATTTTCTTCAAAATTAATTAATAAAATAATGAAGATATAATTTCATAATAAAATAAAGCAGTTTTGACAACTTTTTTGTTTGTTATTACTTTATATTTGAAAATCCCAAAAAACTTGAATATTCAACACAATATGTTCCATAAGGATTATTTCCAAGGTAAAGTTTTAATAAATTTTATCAAACAATAATTCTCCTTTTCTCAATAATCGCTGATGCTACAAGATCCCACATACTTGTTTTTAAACCTTGAGAAAATATCAAATAATAAAATTATTAACTCCGATTTTCTAACAAATGGGTTGTATAAAATAAAAAAAAACAAAACAAAAAAAAAACAGAAAAATAAAAGTCAAACAGTGTATAACATAATTTTTAACAATATTAAATCGAAAAAATATCGACGTATTATGTATATAAGTACTCTATATTCCATATAGTTTTATACATAACCAGTATATAGATATTCTACAGTATTTAATTACAGTAATCCTACAATAGTTAATAAAATATAAATGATACGTTATTTAATTAAATAAACTAAAATTAATTTATAAATTAAGTGATGTGAAATTTTTTGTCTTCAGTATGTCAAAATATACAAGATATCGTGGATTTGCTCCATCTTTTAAAGAAAAATAGAAACTAATTAAACTCGATTTAATTTATTATATAACTTTATACATTTGTATTAAAATGATTTTTACTTTCACTTACCTATATATGAAATATATAGTAAGGGAAAGTATTGCAATCGTGAATATTTTCAAATTACAGTTTTCAATTGATATACACATTTTAGGGAAATACACCCAAAGTCCAAATAACTAAGTCCTGAAGAAAGGTCTGTGTGTGTGTGTGTGTGTTGGTAAGTCTAGCACGAAGACGAAAAAGTATACAAAACTGAAATTTCATATTTAAGACAACTATACAACTAAGTGCTACAATTTTTTACGACTTTCTCAAAAACGGCTCTAACAACTTTGATAAAAATCGCTCTATCGACGTAAAATGTAATGGGCTTCAATATCATGTAGGTTTCATTCTGATTGGAATACTCTAAATAGGCTTAAATTCCGATATTTAATTTTTTTTCTCAAAAGTACCTTTAGTTTTATAGTTTAAGAAGAAGTATGCATATCGCCTTATTAGGGTTGATAAACGCGGTTAAAAACAAATGTTGAACGAATTTGATAAACAACTAAAGGAGAAAAGAAATAAATTTAAGAGTAATTAAATTGATTTTAACAGTCGAGGTAAGTAAAAGTCGTGTGTTGCCAGCACCAGATTTTTATTTTATTTTATACATATATTATATTATGACAAAGTAACAGATTTTTTTTTTTTAAATTGACATGTTTCCTCCTACTATGTCACGCTTATCATCTATAATTAATTTTAAATTCAGAGCAGATACTTAAAACGTAAGTCACCCAAAAGTTCTTCTATGACGTCACTTAAATGATCAAATTCACCCAATTAACTATGTTACACAACTCTAACCACGTGAAGATCTTTTTTTTCACGAGGGTTCAGAAGTATATTGTGCCAAACATTTGTATGTACTTAATGAAATTAATTTTTTTTCAATCCACAGTGAGACAAGGACGCTGATTCAATACGTTCATTCGTTTCATCATGCAGGTATTCGGTATTGATAAGGTTATCATTAGATAAGAAGTTCTGCACTTCCACGGTAGCGCTAGTGGGTTCCTTATCAGTAGCACCCACAGGGGGTCAAAGTCACAGAGATTAAACCATGGTTTTACGATTAGTAATTCCTCAGTCAATTATATAAATTAATTAATTGTATAACTAGTGGCACTTAATTAATCTCGGATTACGTCACTTATAAAACACTTTACAAGTATCACACAGATATCATTTGATGATTAGTCATTAAACCATGGTTGTTTTTTTTATTTTATTTTAATTCAAAATAATTTTATTTCCATATTCTTATTGTTTAATAGAGAGAAAATACTTTATTGATAGAGTGCCTTTACTTTTTACTAGATATGTAGAACCCAACTATATTAGGTTGCTTACAACACAGCATACTATAATTTCATTAGAAATATGTTTTCAAATAATTAAGAATTTTTAATTTATTTATTAGCGACTCGCCATTGCTTCGCACGGGTGCAATTTAAATGTTTAAACTTTTAAACATTTAAACTTCAGTATGACCAATTAAAAGTTTATCATTTTGGGATTAAAAGTTTATCGTAACGAAAAGTGCTTTTAGCAAAAAAATATTACGTCTATTAGGGGTACTCACTACGTTTGCTATAGCATGCTATTTGTGCTATTTTGCTAAACACATCCATTTTATACAGGAAATAACTGTAGAAACTCGACGGGTTTAGCAAAATAAAACAAACAGCATGCTATAGCAAACGTAGTGAGTACCCCTATTATATGACCTCTCTATTTATTAATTTATTTAATCATAGGCAGAAATTAGAAAAATAAATTGGTCAAACAAATAAAAAATTGGTTTAGTTTATTTATTTGTTATGTTAAACGGTTCCTATTTTATTCGTTTTTTTTTTCTATTTTTTATTTTATATGAACTTCTTCCTAAATACATTTTAATGTTAATTTAGTTTCCATGGAAGTTCCATTTAGTTTATAGTGGAACTACTTTTTTTTTTTTTTTTTTTTTAACGATCTAAAAGTAAAAATAATTATTAACAGTTTTAGTTTATAGCAACTTGTCATTAATTTTAACAACTTACGTACAATTTGGTACATAATATTTTTTTCTAAAACCTTGAGTGCTGTATGAAAGAATATAAACTGCATGAACACCATGAATCACCATAACCTTCCTCATTCTCCAACATTACAAATAAAGGGTATAGCCGGCTTAGAATAGTAAATCTGTCCCAGCGGGTATTTTTACTCAAACTTATGGGATCATTTTGGTGTCGAATAAAAATAATTCACCTAAATTTGTAGCTTTTTAATTCAAACGGTTTTCGAGATTTTTTTTTATAACCTCTTTTTTAGATTTTTTTTTTAATAGTAAAATTGGAAATTAATTAATAATAATTTTTCTTCTGATTCTTAGCAGTCAAAGGCATGCAAAATAATATAATCATTATTATTAAGCGAAAAGCCATTTTTTAGTTGAAAAAGGAAAACCAAAATATGTATTTTTTTAACCTTTCTGAAATGTATCAATCCCGATTTCTTATTTAGAAAATGTCTTTTATACACAAGATTTTTTTGAAGTGGTGGAACAAAATGAAAAAAAATAAGTATGAGTTGTTTTCTAAAATATGGAACGGTGTGGTCTAGTGGTTAGAGCGCTAGTCTACTGTGTTACTGCGCTACTACTATGGGTCCTGGGTTCGAATCCCGGCTGTGGCAGAATATTATTTATTCTGTTATATAGGGGCAATCCTAGGGTATGGAGACCCTCCTGGGGCACACCCAGCCTCTTTAAAGTGGATACCCAAAAATGGAGAAAACCCTGGCGGGTGATGGTGATCTGGGCCGAATCCCCTCATATCACGGCCGTAGGCCTAGAAACAGTACGAATCTCTACATGTACTGAGCCCAAAACTCTGCATGGGTTTTAGTGGTACAGGGTTTTTTTTTTTTTTTTCTTTTTCCTTTTCTTTTTTTTTCTAAAATCTTGCATTTAACTTATATTTCTTATTATATTTAAAAAAAAGTGTAAACAATTATTTCTCACCAAAATTCAGAATCACGTTACTTATAAAACATTTTCAATCATTTTACTCCAAAATTATTGGATAAAAGCTATGTTTTTCAAAACACGCGCCAGGCTAGCACTCTATAACCCTGTCTATTTAGCCACTATCAATCATTTCTTTTAACGTCTCGCTTGTTCAGGTATTCTCTATGGCTTTCTCTAGGAAGAATGTATTTTCGGTTAAAAAAATATTTTTTTCGCATTGATCGATAATCTAAAAACTAAGATTTAAAGGAAAATATCAGTTTTTAATTTTTTTCATATTGTTCAACCACTTTGAAAAACTCGAAAATATTCTTTAGTACAGAGAAGCATAAAAGATATTTTCTGACAATATTCCGTGAGTGACACCTTTCAATAGGTTAAAATATATATTTTGATTTTCATTCATTATATAAAAATAGGATTTTCGCTTAGGAATCACGATCAAATAGTTTTTTGAGTAGTTGACTCCTGGAAAATGATTATTTAGCTCTTTATCTATAGCGAGTTAAAAACAAAACAAAAAAAACTCCCTTTTTCGATTTTATAATATATTTAGTAATATTTCGAAAATAGTTAAAATGATTTTTTGAAAGGTGTCACTCACGGAATTTTGTCAGAAAACGTATTTTATGCTCCTCTGTAATGTAGAACTTTTCGACGTGGTGGAACAATAAGACAAAAAAAACAAAAAAAAAAACGATGTTTTCCTTAAAATCTTGCGTTTTAAGAAACTTTTAGTTTTGATATTATCGAAAAATGAGTATAAAATTAATTTTTTAACCGAAAATACATTCTCTTTAGAGAGAGTCATAGAAAATGCCTGAACATGACCTTAGAAGAAATTATTAATAATGGCTAAATAGAGCTTGTTATAGGGTGCTAGCCTAGAGCGTATTTTGAAAAATTTAGCTTTTATCGAATAATTTTGTAGTAAAATGATAGAAAATGTTTTATAAGTAATGCGATTCTGAATTTCGGTGAGGAATAATTGTTTACACATTTTTTTAAAATATAATAACAAATATGAGTTAAATGCAAGATATTAGAAAAACATTTTTTTTTTCCTTTTATGTTTTTCCACCACTCCAAAAAATTCAAAAAAAATTCTGTGTATAGAGGAGTATAAAAGAAATTTTCTGAAAAAAAATCCCGGAAATAGGGGCTAAAACTATGAGCAAGAATTTGTTTTAATACAATTTTATATCGAACTTCAAAATGAAATGGGTTAAATTTGTAATAATGAAAAATAATCAGTTTTTATATTCTTTTTTAATGTCTTTTTAACGCTCAATAGAATATAATTTAGTATATTTCTTATATTTTACTCTATTTTCTAGTATTTTGCACATTTTTTGTTAAATACAGTTAACACCTTTTCCTAAATGATCTAAATTACCTGAAATAGGGGCAAAACTATAAGCGGTTTGACGGTCAATAAGAAATATTTTAATATATTTCTTATCTTTTACTCTATTTTCTAGTATTTTGCACATTTTTAGTTAAACAAAGTTTGACAATTAACAATTTTCAAAAAGTTTTTAAAAATACATATTTTGGTTTTCTTTCTTCAACTAAAAATTGGCTTTTCGCTTGATCATGATCATATTATTTTTTCATGCCTTTGACTCCTAAGAATCAGAGAGAAAATCATCAATAATAAATTTCAAATTTTACTATTAAAAAAAAATCATCGAAAAAAGAAGTTTTAAATAAATCTCGAAAACAGTTCCAATTAAAATGCTACAAATTTAGGTGAATTGTTTTAAGGGGTGGGTGGAGCTTGATAGGGACTGTGCTAAAGGATCAGGAATACTGAAAATTTGGATAGTAGCAGGTCTAAAATTAAGGTCGTGGTGTAAGATACAGTTGGTGACATAATTCACTATTGTCCTTCGAAGGACGTAGGATTAAAGGAATTGGATGCGTTTCATCCAAGGATATTTAGCTGTTCCCTTAACTTTAATTCCGAAGATCATATAGGTTTCAGTATTGTCTTGTATATTAGTAATTTGTTGCCACATGTAAGCTGAAATTGTATGTTTATTAGTCTGTGTAACTGGCCGAGGGTTAAGTTATTTTCAAATAAGTCTTTTATGTGGGACACCAACGCTATAATCAATGACACAAATTTAAACTTGCTAAGGCAAACAGTTTTGAAACATTTCAAGTTTCGAAATGAGTATTAAGAGAAATGCCGATCTTTTTGTTATTTGATTGTTTTCATTAACAACTCAAAACTGCTAATGTAAAAAATATTGAATATTGACTGTGAATATGGAGGCTGAAATGATTCGGATGACGGTTAGAAAGATTATAATTTTGATTTTTTTTTATAATCGTTTAGAAATGTGATTTGTCTTAGGTCCGTCAAGTCAAAACATGAGTCTAAGTGGTCACCATCCATACTTCTTTATCACATAATTCACAATTATAATCCTCAACCACAACTTTCAAAAAGTAATAAATATAGAGAAATGATTCCATTCTTTTTTTAAAAACATTTTCTAATATTCTTTACCATAACCTGAACCATCTTATCCTTCGAAAAAAAAACTCTTAAAGAAATTTTATGTTTACTTATAGTTCTATATAATGAAAATCACTGTATAAAGATATGAAGCTGTAGACAATTAATTGATTTAAATCAATTACAATTAGATAGAATGTTCTAGACGTGTTTCGGAATAAGAATAATACATATGAAAATAAGAAGCATATAAAAAAAACAAAAAAACATTACATTTTCGATGCCTCTTCTGATTATTTCTTACTGTGTTAGGTCTGGAACTGTGCCCAACACAACTTCCTTTAGAAAACTAACTAGTTCTATAAATACAATTAGAAATATTTCAAATGATCATCAAACCTAGAAATATGAATATGGTTTGAGATTTGTTTGATAATTAAATCACTAGCAATAATGAAATTAAAAACCTGGTGCGCTCAACACAAGAATTTTTACTTACCTTCGTCGTACAAATTAGTTTTAGAAGTTCTTAATAAAGCTATAATTGAAAAAAAGTTGGAAAATTACATAGAGTTTGGATGGAAACAAGTGTTTTAGAATAAATAATCTAACAACAGAAATTATTATCTGAAACAATAAATTAGTTTAATAATATTTTTAACATTATATATTTCTTTATACGATTTTTTAAATAACACATTTTTTTTTATCTTTAACTTTCCAACAGTTATTATTTTTCTTATGCTGGCAAAAAAAAAAATTACTTAAAAAAGTTTTTGATCTTTTTCCTTTAGTTGGATATAAAATTCATTCACCTTGTAAATTTAACCGTTATTTATCAATATTAATAAACACGATATGATCAATTTTTTTTTTTTGATTAGTTCAACTTGAGAAAGTGTTTCGTATTTTTACGTATTTGTTGATTAAGCGTAAATTTCTTCTATCATATCTTTATACATATATTCAACTATACAACCCGTCACTATTCTTCGGCGTTTCGGTGTTTTGTTCCGATTTTGAAGACTAAAATTGTTTAATACAGTTTCATTTTAGTTACAATCAACAACTATTTTCTTTATCCATACATATTGATTTTTATAAAATCTTAAATTGGATAGAATTTCATATTCTATAATTCATGACAAACTCCATTCCCACTCTGATCTACTAGTTTCAACACCGTCTTCCACTTCAATTCCTGATAATCCTCCGAGGCATCTGAAAAGAAGATGGCCTCGATACCTATATTATATTATATTATTAACTATAAATTTACCTTTCATGTTCATTAACTATTAATTTATACATATTTGTTGTAGCTTACTGCTGCATGTCCTTTTTAATTGTCCACTTTTTTAACTGACAATTATTTTTTTCTAGAAAGAAAGAATATTTTAAATATCGGTATTTAAGCCTTGGCAAACTATTTTAACCAGAAGGAAACTCACATGATATTAAGGACTATCTGACTTGCCGTTGGTATAGTAAGTATTAGTATTAATCGTTCAACTGTTTTGTGAAAAATCGTAAAAAGTGGCTCTTCTAGTTTGTCGAATTTGTTGAAAAAGTTTCAGTAACATTCCATGCATATTTGTTTTTAAAATATGAAATTTTAGTTTGATAAAACTTATCGTTTTCGAGCTAGGCTTACCACATACACACATAGCATTTTGAGACTTGGTGAATAAGAGCCCTAAAAAATTTATTTCCGGTGAAAAATCAAATTCGAAAATTGTTACGATCACACTACAATCCATTATTATATATGTAATAAGTAGGTAAGGGAATTAGCGGCGGGTTGGGCCGTTTCCCAGTAACCAAATGACTTGGAAAACATTACACAATTAATTACTTGTTCGCGTCTTGGTGCCGGGGGACTTTCAACTCGGCATGTATCCCCCTCTGGCCTTACATTATATATAGCCTTCGAAGCCGATATAGGGGTGGAGAAAAAAATATTTATAAAAAAATAGGTAAGTTAAAGTAAAAATAAAATAAACACATTTAAAAGACAACATTAACGTAAAACGGTGTTGTTATATTGAAGGAAGACAAGAGACAAAATGGAATCATCCTTTAAAGGTTTCTCCTAGCTCATTATGAACCAGTCCACATTGTCATTCAACCACCAATCACGAGCAACTATAATTATTTTAACATCCAGTTATGTTTCACGGTAATAACATACTGTCAGCTTGGAGATTGCTAGTCATGGGGAGATGTTGCATAGGACGGTGAAGGTTGGATCCTAGAACATAATAATTAGAGGTGAAACTTTAAAATGATAAACCAACACATCAATTTTAACCTGATTCCGATTAATTATTACAAATTTAAATTTATGAAGATAAATATGGTCAGGAAGCACAAGAAAAAAGTTATGGTAAATAAGAACTACCTAAGGAATCTCAACGAATCAAATGATATTATTTTGAAAACGATTGTTCAAAATCCATAATAGGTACCTTGTCTGTTTATTATACTATATTATATACTAACATAAAATATTCGAACTATTTCATGGCCAACTGCCGTGCAAGGAGGTGTAAACGCTCAGCAGCCTGATTTTTCATATCAATTTTTTGGTACCCACCTTATAGAGACTCGCTGTGCCCCAGGAGTCTCTCTATATCCCAGGGTCACTCCTCGGCTGAAATTAGAGAAAAATAATTTTATCTAAGCCGTGGTTCGAACCAATGGACTATAGCTCTATCCTTCAAATCACGCCGCCGACTAAATTACATAACAATATATATTATTTTATAAAGAGCCTCATCATAATGAAATCGTAAAATATTTTAAACTGAATTGTGAAATTTAAAAAAAAAAATCCAACCGTAAGTAACCGTAAACAGATAAGTATGTTTTGTCAATTACAAACAAAGACGTTTAATAATTTTATTGTTCTCATTTTTTTATACATATTTTACTTATCGGTTATAACATGGAATTTTATTTATATTGAACATTATTTATACAATTGATGAAACACAAAAATCAAATCAACTAGTGCAATTTCATTACAACTTATGCGTTCCATTCGGCAAGTTACAATTCATTAAATTTTAATTTTTTAATTAATTAATTTTAGAATAGGTTAATTATCAATAGGTTAATAAAAAATATAGCGAAATCGTAATTTTCAATTATTTTTCTCCAAATTAATTTGGGGATTGGCATTAAGTATAAGTATGTGTCGTTAAAGACGAACATTATATTTTTAAATGCAAAAAAAATATTTTTTTTCTTTTAGATGCTTATGTAAGGATAATTTTTTTTAATTTTATGAACCTCCCCACAAAATAAATAAAAAAAAAAATAATAATCCTCTATACAAAGTAATTTTCGTTACAAGTTCATGACACCGGGACTAACGCCCCTTCCCTTGCTGATTTGCGGAACTATTTCGCTTTTCGCTGCGGAAAATAGTGAAACTGACGAACTGTCACCCAAATAAAGAACTCAGCTTTTTTTTTTTCGTTTTAATGAGGCAATAGGTCATTGAACAGATATTTCGAGTTCTATTACCTTTCTAAAAATAGTTCGCCTATTGTTTTTTCCTCTCGAATAATTAATTTAATAGCGGAAATTTCATATATTATGTAACAAGCTAAATTTAATATTTTTTATATGTATTTTACAAACAAAATGTATTACTTTTAACATAAAATATTCCATGAATTTTTACTTTCACTTACCTTTATATAAAATATATATTATAACAGAAATTATTACATTCATTAAAATCATCGAATTTTTTAGTGTATTTAACAGTAATATACGTTTTAGGGTCCCTTGGTTCCAAATAACCAAATAATAAGTAAAATGATATTTGAAATTTAAGACAACTGTCCGCCCGAGATGTTACATCAGAAGTTCTACTTTATAAAATGCATTTTGCACGTTTTTTTTTTCAAATTTTCTCAAAAATTGATTGAAAACGATTTTTTATTAAACTCTCTATAAATATAAAATTAAATAATCGATATAAAATTTAATAGGGCTTCAATATAAGGTAGGTTTCATTCTGATTGAAAATGTTTGACAGGGTTTAAATGTCCATATTTTAAATTTTCTTCCTCTAAATTATCTTTAATTTTATTGATTCGGAGAAACTTACTATTGCATTTATACATGTTACATAGAGAAAGAAGAAAAGGCGTTTTTTTTTCCGAACATAAGAAAAATAATATGAAATGGGTAAATTCGCGATGTGAAAGCGTTTGATAACCAACTAAAAACTGCATATAAATTGTTTCAGTTGGTTTTATTTTATTTATTTGTTTATTTATTTTTGTTGAACTTAAGTAATATAGCGCTCCGTTTTAGGCTACTTCAACACTTACTAGAAAAACGGTCAAACTTTCCTATTAACTTTCAAAAGGCTCATCTACAAATGACTATAACTATCACATTTACTTGATGTATTTTTTTTTAATACAGTTTTAAATATCAATAAAAATGTTTAAAACAAAAAGTAATGTAGGGTATAATATACAGTTGGAAAGCTAACTAATGTAAAAAAACAATTTCATATGCCAAAAGTTGTATAAAGTAATGGATAGTCATACAAAGAGGACACAACTAAATAATTGTTGTATATAATGATTTATATTGCTAGATTATGTAATATAAAACGTGTTTCCATCGAAACTCAATATATTTTTTCAACTCAATTTAAAAATTCTTAGATTAATCTTAAGAATGAAGGTAAGTAAAATTAATGTGTTAATAGACCAGTCATTTGAACATTTTAATCGAGATATTTATGCTATATAATATTGAAATTTACAAGCTTCAAGAATAAAATTTATAAAAATTATTGAACCTCATATCGGCATTTATAAACAACTGAAATTTTAAATTATTTTCGAGATAATCCTATCGGTTTGAAGCGTCATTATTAATCTATTCATTTACATGAAGTACTAAATCACTAAATAAAAATACATGAATCATCTTTAAACATATATGCTAATATAATGCAATTAAACTTGATATATTATTACTTTGATAGCACTAATCGCGGTTTGAAAAATTGCGTTTTTCATAAAAACTTTTTACTATATGGTTATCCAGTCCCTTACCCTGGACCCCTGATGTGAGCCATGCAGTTGGGTATTTTGTCGCCGTGGCTTCTCATTTGCGTAAAGCTCAGATTTCCTTATATTCCACTACAACATAGTATCATTAAACGATTTTACAATAAATGGGATATGATAATAATTTTGAAGATCATGCGTCAAAATTATCATCAGAACCACCTTAAATGACTTTAAGTTTAATTAGTTATGACTACAGATCGGATTTCCCGGATTTTACACGTTCTATTTGCTTGCGTTTATAAACTTCAGACCCGGACAGCTATCCCGTACATGTATTAAGAAATAATATATTACAATTTTATATTGCACGAAAATTGTTTTTGCCATTTTTGAGGTGAATTGCACGTTTTTGATTTTTATTACATTTTTTTTTTTTTTTGCACTTTTGAGATAAATTTGATAATAAAATTTTAATAACACAATTGATCAAACCAAATTTTCGGTGATAAATATACGTAGATATACTAATAAATATTTAAAATTGTATTTTATCATCTTTCTCTTATGAAATTTAGAATTAAATTATTAATTAAGAAGAAAGAAAATGAACAGAAATACTAGGACTACTTACTTCATTAAGTAAACACATTCGTCTAACATTACGCGTTTCATTGTATTTATTCGTTTAACGTCACTTTCGAATTAGTCACTACTTCGAAGGGCTAATTCGAAGATGTTCATTGTGATTTGTTTTATACTGAATCATTTATTTACAACTCTTCAGTATTCTCTCCTGTTAATATTTAAATAATGTCGAAAAGGGAACAAGTGTCTCATCAAAAATTAAAATCAAGAAATCTAATTACCTCGAGCTTAGACCTGATGGGAAAACTGTGTTTTGTATTGCTTGTGGTCAAAATCAAATCCTCCCTCGGTATAATCTAGGGTGTAATTTATAAAAATTATTATTATTTATTTTGTTGTTTGCTGAACGCATACATATATTAAAGCAGAAAAAATAAGTATTATAAAAAACAACTGTCAATAACTATTGAATATTATTTAAAATTGAAATTAACATAATTAATATTTAATTATTAACCTGGTCTACATAACATTTCTCTATTTATTATTCACAAGCATTTCAGATCAATTCTTTAAACTTTTTTTTGTAATTTCTTGCATTTATTACTTCATTTTCAATTTTAATTTTTTATTTATAGCATGTGGATCTATAAAATCATTCAACATACTTCATACTTCAGTGTCTCACAAGTATAGTCATATTGTATTTTTATTCCCCGACTCCTTAATTTAAATGTTCTACATAACAAAGTTCTTTCTGGGTATTCTCCTTCTTTCTGCTAATAAGCATTTCATGGAACCCTTTAACTAAAATGGAGTTAATTATATATCACACATTCGAATTTTATTAAGAGGAAAACGCAGAGTAATATCTATCTAATAATAATATCTATATAATATCTAAGTGGCATAGGACTAAATACCAAGCAGACAAAACTGAATATAACATACTGACTAACAATCTAAAATCAGAAATCAGGAAATTCAGAACTTACAGAATATGACTGAAAATATCACTACTACTGATAAATCACTTTGGACTACAACTAAGAAACTGCTTCAGTTCAAAAATGTTAACCATCCTCTCCTCAATGAATCTCACATCTCACTCCTGGCCCAGGTCTAATGAAGAGAAATAACAAAGATTCGCCCAGCATCTCTTTAAAACCTACAATCCGCATCATCCTGCTACATACTTATTCAATATCACCTTGAATGGGTTGAAGTAGAACTGGATATTCCACTCCAGCTGGAACTACCTCCTAAAGCATTTCATTATTCAGAAATCTCAAACGAAATCCACAAATTACTTTCCCGCAAAGCTCCTGGACATGATCTAATCCCTCTCAATATTCTAAAACACAAAATCCATCGAATATCTTATCTATATCTATAATCCCATACTCTCACCAATATACAAATACCACTCATCAGTTAAGACCTATATGTTCCATATATTGCTGATTTCGCCCGAACCAATTATCCAATCCTTCCATGACAAACTCCACTCCCACTCTATCAACTAGTTTAAGCCCGCACTTCTTCTTCCATTCCTGATAATCCTCCGTCGTCAGAAAGTCCAAGGCGTCTAAAAAGAAAATGGCTTCGATACAGTTTAGATTACCTACTGGAGTACTGCTAATGGCCATTTTCTCTTTATGATTATTTGATGGCAAGCGTGCTAGTCTCCCACGCCAGAGTTGTGAGTTTGTATCCCAGTCCCAGCGGGACTTTTATAAGAATATAATTAAATGGGGATTCACTTACAGCCTCTCCCCTGGGTATGTGAGACTCGTCAGCCTACTGATGGCAACTCGCGAAAATAGGCGTAAGTAGTGATGACCTTATCCTAAACATTTCATCGAGAAACGTGAGTATATTCTCCCAGGAGTCTATACCATGCGGCCAAGGGCCTACACGGCACGTCGCGCCAGAAAAAAAAAATTGAACAAATACAGTTGTAAATTTGAAAAATTAATATCAGGTGATGCGACTTAACTTCTTACTTTTTGCCCGATTTGAGAGGCAATAAAAGAATCACTTAAATATTACATTAATATATGTACCAAAGCACTTCCTAGGAACTAGGAAAGCAGTTCAATTTCATTTTTTTTAATTAATGGAGAGGAGAAAAATAAGATTATGTACAAAACAAGAAAAATAAATAAATAAAATTCCTCTTGATTACGAACAAAGGAATAACCAGAAATGGGTGAACATTTGGTTATTTAGTAAGAAGATAGTTCGAGTAGCGGCAGTCGAGAAAGAAAATCGAATAGCATAAACTATTTATTGGAGACGTTTCGACTTTTCTGTAGGACTTTATCACGGCACCTTAAATCTTAGTGAAATTAGTTATAAGGCAATTGTGGATTAATATTGCAATGATTTTTTTTTTTTACTTTCACGTAAAAGTTGTAAGTCTAGCGCAAAAACGAAAAGTCGTACGAAACTAAAATTTCATATTTAAGACAACTATACGCCCGAGATGTTACAGCGACTTTTTCATCTAAATCAGTTTCATCTAAATAACCAGCAGATTAACTTAGGCCATGTATTTTGCATTTCCTTACGGTTTTTCTCAAAAACGGCTCTAACAATTTTGATTAATTGTGGATGTAATTAGTTGACCGTTGAGAATTACTGGAAGGAATTAGTCCGGGTGGCGGTCACTAAATGAAACAACTAAATAGTTTCAACTATTTTATTGTTTGCCAACGTTTCGACCCCCTTTGTGGGTCATCATCAGGGCGCATGGTGGGAGAATGGAAACAAAAAAAAAAATATATCAGTTTCCATTCTCCCACCATGCGCCCTGATGATGACCCACAAAGGGGGTCGAAACGTTGGCAAACAATAAAATAGTTGAAACTATTTAGTTGTTTCATTTAATGACCGCCACCCGGACTAATTCCTTCCAGTAATTTTGATTAATCTTGTAGATTTGATGCAAATTTTAATGTAATTTAATATCATGTAGGTTTCATTCTGATTGAAATAGTCTGACAGGGCTTAAATGCCGATATTTTTAATTCCCTTCATCTAATCTACCTTTTATTTTGAACATTCCAAACGTTTAACCATATCATCTTAATAACATTGATAAAGGAAGGCTAAATATACTAGTTGGACGAACTTGATGACCAAATAAAGGTTAAAGGAGTAAAACTATTTTTCTATGTAATTTTCTTTTATAAGAGGAGTAATATAGACGAATAATATATATATTTTTTTTTTATTCATATTTTATTGAATTTTACAACTGTATTAACATAAATACAATAAGTAAAACTGTTGAATTAGAATAAAGGGCGTGAAAGGCTTGTGAAGAAACTACCCAGTGGTAGAACTTCGATGTTTATTTAAGTAAGTAGATCCCGAGGCCATCTTCTTTTCAATCGCCTAGGAGGGTTGTCAGGAATATGTGAGGTTGATAGGTTGCGGACAAGAGGGTTTATATGGGCTGGGAGTTTGGAATTAAAAGTGGTATATCTGGTACGAGAAAGGTCTGTAACAAATGGGATATTAAGGTCGTTATGGATTATTTTATTTGTGACGAAATAAGGAGCATTTAGGATTTTTCGAAGGATTTTGGATTGTAAGGATTGGATACGGGAGGAATTAGATGGCTTCGTAGAGCCCCAAAGCTCGATTCCATATGTCCAGATGGGTCTGATGACGGTAATATAAATGAGCTTTTTGTAATGAATTGGAAGTTTTGAACGTTTGTCGAGTAAGTGTTGTAGTAATCGGTATCTACGGGCAGTCTCTAGACGAATAATATACCGTTGGAAAGAGAAAGATTAAAAAAAATATCTAATACACGAAGTTGTATAAAGTGACGAATAAGGAATACACTTATAACTGATTAACAATTTGAAATAGTTTTATTATTCGATCTGAATCATATGTTTCCAATGAAAACGAAAACTCGTTTTATTCAAATCAATTAAAAATATTTTTCAAATTAAAGTATATTTAATAGTTTTTAAATTTATTTTAACATTCGAAGTAAGTGGAAGTCGTGTGTTGCACGCACCAGATTTTTTCAGTTGGCTGTGGATTCAAGAATAAACAGAGTTCTATAAAAAATCATTCAATCGTCATTAACTGAACTTGATTCATATAATCCGAGGCTGAACAATCGTCAATAACCCGGAACAAGACCGATGAATCACAAGCAAAACAATAAAGGTGATATGAAAAAAAGAAAACAAAAAATTAACACTTTTTGGTACATAGCGGCTGAGTTCACATTAACTCAGCAGATCTGTATCGTATAAGAAACTGTGTAACTGAAGCAGAATGTAATATTAATAAGATCTTTAGCATAAGTGAAGGATCCCCTTCAGCAATGAACCCAGTTCCGATGAATGAACTCCTTCCCTCCTTATTATAAATTATGCATAGCGATAATGAGATACATAACTGGCATGTGTATTTATGAGGAAATAATGGCCACGGTATAGTAATGAATGTGTGTCGGTTAATATTCATAATTTTATTGATATACTGACGGTATAAACCAAAAATGTTGTACGGATCATACAATTTGTATTTTTTTTCCGATGGCGTGACAATACCATGGGATGTACCCTTGGCCAAGGGATGTAATGCTTAATGATAAGTAATGGTATCCCCACTACAAACGCCTATTATCGCAAGAGGCCATCAGATCACTTACCTCCGTTATTACTACGTTTCGGCCAAGTTCGCATCATGGATATTTCTCGATTATATAATAACTAGCGACTCTCCCTTGCTTCGCACGGTTGCAATTTGAATGAGGTGTAAATTATGTTTAAAAAACTTCAGTATGACCAAACGTATATTACTTTGGGATTATGAGTTTACCGTAACGAAAAGTACACTTCGCAAGAAATTATTATGTTTATAATATGAAGTCTATTAATTCTTATATTTAAACATCGGGAGAAGTTAGAAACATAAATTGGTCGAAAATTGGTTTAGCTTATTTGTTTGTCATGTTTAACGGTGCCTATTTTATTCGGTTTGTTACAATTTTAAATTTCATAAGAACTTTTTCTAAATACATTTTAATGTATTAAAGTCAATTTAGTTTCGATGTGAGTCCCATTTTGTTTACAGTGAAACTACAATTTTTTGTGAAATGATCTAAAAATAGAAATAATAATTTTTCCCGTTTAAAGAAAAGCTAAATTTCCATGGAATATAAACCTTCAGAAAACAAGACCCTAAGTGATGGTTAAAACCGAATCAAAATCTGTCCAGTGGTTTAGAAGGAGTTATCGTAAACCCAAATCCCCTTATCATTTTATATATATAGAGATTCCATCTGTAATCTCTTGAACATTTCCTCAAATACTAATCTTGGTCATTTTTCATATAAATCTATTGCTATATAAATTAATCAATAAAATTCGTGGTTCATCTACCTAACCATCAGAAGGCCTATCAGTACCTACAGATTAGAACTTTGGAACTCTACTAAACCACCTGATTCTTTTAGTATCCAATCCTTACAATCAAAAATGCTTCGTTTAGCCATAAATGCCCCTTACTTTGTCACGAATATATCTATCCATAATTATCTAAATGTATTTCTCATACATATTGACCATATAATACTGATATACATTCTACTCACTTTTACTAGATGTATTTATTGACACAGTTGTAAATTTCAGTAAATATATTCATTGAACATTAAAAAAAAAATCTTTAATTTTACAACTAAATTTGTTTATATTTTAAGTTGCCAGTTATAGTTCACTAATGGGTAACCAGTATAATATCTTTGCGAAACTGATTTCAAGTGGGCAAAATAAGTCTTTGGGGATCTAAGCAATTAATGGTTTCAGATTGAATGTTTGCTTACAGAATTAAAAGTTTTAATAACTTCACTATAATACAAATATTATTTTAAAAATACGTTTCTATAATCCAAAACACTTATTTGCAACCTGTTTGTTTTTATTTAAGTATATAATGTAGTTTATTAAGCTTTTAATGAAAATAATATTAAATGCTACCATCAGCTTTTATAAAAGGTCAATATCATTGTGCCAATAAACTAAGGCATTTTGTAGTCTCGCAACTCTCCGCTTTCAAATCGACCTGCTAATTTCCTGCTTGTACTACTATCACCAAACAATAAAACTGTCATCGTTTATTTCACCAAATTCTTACATACTATTTGAATAAGATATACTTATCTAGATCTAATCTGATAGAATTTTTAATTATACATTTGATAATCGAGTTAATTCTTCAGAGCCGATTTTATTAAATAAATTCTTAGGCATAATATATTGTTAATCTGAAATTTAGTTTCATGAATTTTTAGTGGCTTTCAGTTTTCCAGCAATTGTAAAGGCATTGAATCTTGAACCAAGCACATAGTTGAAAAATCGGATTCGAAAACTTTTACAATAACAATACATTACTATTTTCCTTCTTATTATTTTCCTATTATAAAAGAAATAAAAATAGTTAATATATCTCAAGATCTTCTAACTAAACTTTTATCTTGTTAAAAATCTCGTCTTTTCATTATTTCCGAGAATTTTTAAACAACTTTCTTCACTATTTAGTCAATAAGTTCTGAGGACAAAAAATACAAAGTATGTCCTTATCTTATTGGTAATTTTTGTTTTGATACGATATCTAAAACATTAAAGGAATTAGAAAGGTTTTGCCATCACATGTTTTCGCCCGTGAAGCTGAATTAAAACGGCTGCAACACTAAAAGTATTGGCCCGAATTTTTTTTTTTATTTATGGTTTTATATTTACGAAAGGATACAGAATAACTGGTCAAAAACTCACGAAAATCAAAAATGTCGAGATGCAAAATTAATGAAAATTGGACGATTTGAAATGGGTTGTCCCATATACATATACATTTCAAGGAAATATAAAACAATGGGATCGACTACTTTAGTTTTCCATGCCCCCGATTCCGTAGGGTGAATCATTTTCCTCGGGACTTTGAGTCATAACTCCAGCAGTGACTAAGCTCCGACGAACTAGCCGCGAGCGTGAAGGTACACGCAATAAGTTGAGGAGTTGCAAGGAAGATATAGATGTCAGGGCGAGAGTGCACCGACACATTTCTTAGGTGTTATCTCGAGATACCTCGGGACTTGTGGTGGATGAGCCATTGTGTGACCCAGGGATCGCGTGACGTGCGACTCTTAACGATAAGCTGTTCCCTAGCTCTTTGATAAATTTTAAATTTAATGCCCGTTTCTTGTTGGCACGATAGCGCTAAGGAAGGTTCTAGGCCGATATAAATTCCAAGGACTTAAAAAAAACTACATATCGAATTTACACAGTTCTATTGCAAAAATACAAGTAAATATGTACTAAAAGTAATGCTATAAGGCTTAGTAATGGCAGGAAAAGAACCATCTAGTAGCGCTTTGATGTGCTACTCAAGTTAGCGTATCCCAAGCACACCTTTGCCTCGAAGGGTCAAAGAGAAAAAGTAGAGATGACAGGTTAAATGAGTTTGTCAACGGAGAGAGGTTAGAATTCAAAGAAGTATATATTTTTCAAATAGCCTTTTCATTGCAAGTTTTAGACCCGACTGAAAATTCATGGTTTAGTAGAGACCCAAAAGAAAATCCCATTAGTCAAAATTTGGACATATATTATATACAATAATAAATAAAGTTTTTGCGATTATCATCAGCTTTGAATGTTACATAAGTATTTTCATTCGGGCTATTCTTCAGTTCAGTAAAACCCGTTGGTTATGAATCTCTTCTAAACTTTAAATTTTTTGAGATGATACCAAACCCCATGAAACATGATCATGAAAAACTAATTAGTCATTCCATTTCTGGGTTACTTTACTCATTTTTGAATGCATACTTTTAATTCGGAGATAGTTGATTTTAAAAATTTATTTAATTTTAATTTCAATATACATTTTAAGCTCTAGGAAAATATTCCAAACGGATAATATATTTAAATTTCTTAAAATATAATTTATATACGGAATAGTACCATGTTTTATATTTTAGCCAAATTATTATTATTTTTTCCCTGGCAGTACAGGCCGTGTAGGCCTTCGGCAACGTTGTGTAATCTCCAAGGAGAATATACTCACCACGTTTCTCGATCACATTATATAGGGTAGAGTCATCACTCCCTAAGCCTATATCAGTAGGCTGACGGGTCTCACATACCTGGGGGAGAGGCTGTGAGTGAATCCCCATTTAATTATATCCTTATAAAAGTCCCGCCCGACTGTTATTCAAACTCACAACCTTTGATTTTTGAGACTAGCGCTCTAGCCACTCAGCCACAGGCTCTCCATGGCCAAATTAATAAATATTAAAAAAATCTTTGTTAAAATAGTTCATTATAGAGAATAAAACAGAATTGACATATGCAAATAAATAGATATTCGTATTTAAAGAAGTTATTGCAACCGTACTCGATTCAATTTTATTGTATTAAATACAATCTTATTCGTATTCACACCTGCAAATACGTACTTATTCAATTTAACAGGAGTGAATATGTTCGTTTTGCACCCGTGAATTACACCCGAATTCGTATTCGCTTGCATACAATGCAAGATAGCAAAAATTTTTGTATAAATTCTAATGCAAAAAAAAAAAAAAAAATAATAAGAAATTGTTTTATTTTGTTTTGTTACCTTTTGAAATTGTAATATTAGTGCATAAATAAAGGCTATTTTCATTTCATTTCATTTCGTATTCGCTTAAGTGAATATATTAGAATTCACAAAACCTGTTAGTCATAAATTCATTTGTATTGAATTAGAATTTCCCTATCTCTGGTCCAAATGAACTGATGATGGTAAACTAAATGAGCGAAATAAAGGAAGTTTACTATCACATCTGTCAAATAATTGTTGTTGGCATCCACGAGAATTTTCACGGTGTTTTATTCTTATATGATGATTGCTGTTCGAAAGTAACAAGTGAATTATTAAAAGATACTCAAGGATAATACATCAGGGGTTTCCGATGCAGAATAAATATAAATTGATGTGAGCTCATAGGATTTAGTTTAAATATCAAGTTTTGAAACTATTCTTCAATAGATATAATATGAGAATAAAGGGTTAGGGAAGCTGTGACAGTCATCATTCACGAATAACCCACATGTTACATCAGCATAAGTAGTGAGAACTGAGTGTTGTATTTAACAGACAAATAAATAATTATCATGATCAAATATAAGCTCAGGTATGCAGCTCATTACTACGAACATATAAAACATTCAACCATTGGTCGACTTGGAGTTTTGATATATATGCATGAGTTATAAAAATTAACAAATAAAGATTGAGTTAAAAAGATTTTACAGAGGGAGTAAAAATCCTTAGTTACGCCGTCCTTCGGAGGGGACGTTAAAAGGTGTTCCCGAGTCTGTGCGATGTCAGGTACTCGTTAAAGATCCCTATCCTAATAAAACCTGGATAGGCTAAATTTAGGACTCCCACTGTAGCATCGTCCGATTAGCCATAGTAGCATAAAGTGACGTTAAACAAATAAACAAACAATAAACAAGATTTTACAGAATTACATAACCTAACAACAAAAATTATTATCTGAAACAATAACTGTTTTTCACCAATTTTTCGTCAATCTCCATTAAGTTATACAACTTTGCATACATGATATTTTTTTTCCTTAAATCTAATAGCTTACTAATGGCGTTTTATCCATATATTTTACTATTATATTCGGAAAATAATAATTAAATTAAACAAAACTAAACTGGTCCTCTTCAATCCGTGAAGGGCTCAGTACACTAGGCCAACGGCCGTGCAATGAGATCACGCTCACTCACCAGGTTTTTCTCCGATTTTCAATACAAAAGTATATTTTACTTAATGAGTGAAAAAAGCTGCTTCACCGAATATACAATCTATTGGAAAAATAATCTCTTTTATTTTTTATGCTGCAAATTGATTTTAAAAATACACCCTTTAATCGTTGTAAGATATTTTGTTTAGATCATAACAAAGTCTTAAAAGAGACAGTTTCATTGCAACTAATCTGCAGATCAGCTGAACAAACACGAGGGAGCTGTAGTTGTAAATACAGGAATTTGTATATTAAGATAAGCTGGCGCCTTTTTAATTTCTTCTTTATTTGGATATAAAAAATGTGGAAGTATATTGCAGGTACAGAAGAAAGTTCTATATCCATTACTATATTCACTTGTTGAAAAATATAGTACGAAGTCCTCTTTGAGCCGATATTGTAACTTTGTTATATGTTGACATTAAAATATAATTATTGAATTAAACTATTATATATTATATTATATAACTATTATATATATTTTCCGGTTGTATTTTTTTGGAAGGTGTGTGGAAGAATTTTATCTTCCCCCTTACTGTGGATTCCCCATTGCTCAAAAAAACATCTTCTGTACGATAATATTGGGAGGAAAAGCGTGGTCCAGTGTGGTAGAGCACTATATTACTGTTCTTAGAATCTCGAATACAAATTCGGTTGAGGCAGAATAATTATACATTAAGGCAGGGGGCGACTCAGAGGTAGAAAAACCCTTCTATGGCTCACCCATCCTCTGTAATGTGGGTGTAAACAGTACGAATCGCTTTTTGCACTAAACACTAGATTGTTCAAGAGTATTAACTATATATATATTTGTTTTGTTTTTTTATATTAGAACATTTTTATTTTTCCCGGCTTATCTTATGCATTGCAGCCTTATTAGGCTTATTGTATGCCTATTTGAACATTAAATACCATACTTATATTAGAACTATTGACCCACCCTACCATTGCAAAAAAGTAGTGTAAAAAATCAAGAAAAAGCACTGTTTGTCCAATTTTGCATGACTATGCACACTACTACTCATATTTCAGGCAAGGTTTTTCTGATGCCTTGAATATCGAATATTTAATTTTTCCTGTTTAAAAAAACTTAATTGCAATGCATTATACTTATTGAAAGAATGTCCTGAAGAAAAGAGAAAATCAAATATCCGTTGTGTGGTTTAGAAGTAGCTAGCGGAAACCAAGAAACATACCATTTTCTATAAAGAGAGAAGAGAAGAAAAGAGTAGTTCATAAGTTTATGGGTTAATAACAACATTATGTTGTTTGTTTATTTATTTAATGTCACTTTATGCTACTATGACTAATCGGACGATGCTACAGTGGGAGTCCTAAATTTTGCCTATCCAGGTGTAAATAGGATAGAGATCTTTAACGAGTACCTGACATCGCACAGGCTCAGGATAAGGATTTTCAAATCCCATTAAAAATCCTAGGGCCAGCTGCGGGTTTGAAACTGAGACTTGGCGCATAGGAGGCTGTTATGCTACCCACCTGCTACAGGTAACCCCTACACACATTATGTTAAAGTGTAGAATTTCTTTTCTAAAATCTTGCGATTTCCAGAGTGTATTATACGTCTATACTACTTGCTCATGTTGAGGAAAGATTAATGCATGGCTTGATTCGAGAAAATTTAATTTCCTTGTTTAAGAAAAACTTAATTGCAATTACTTTTTTTTCGTTCATCCCTACCTCGCCTTTGAAGGCTATACGGGGGTTCCTCGGGCCGGGGAAGAGTAATAATGACTGGTAATAATTTGGTCTCATGTTTTTGACATCTGCGGTACCTATGCAACGCGCGCTAACCCAATCAACCACATTTCCCTCCATAACCTACGCTACAACTTATTATACTCTTAAACCTCCAGGAAAGAATGCCCTAAACCAGTTACCCCCAAATAATTTAGATAAATTCATCCAATCTGTACAATGGCAAAGAGTCCCAAAATTTAAAAAAAATTCGCGCGTTTGAAAATTTCATTTTTTTTTTTCAAAATTTTATAAGTTTACTCCAAATTATACTAAAACATCTCTCTTTCATAACATTAAAAAACAATTCGAGATTTTAGTACTATACACTATTTTATTAATTTGAAGGCGCATCCCACTAACAGAAACATTTTGTTGAAATAGTTTAATAACGATTAAGCGACCATAGTTGAAATAAATTGTTAAGATAACCCAAGATGATATATGCTGGAATCAGGCTCTAAGAACTTACCACAATCCGCAAAACATTATTCATAGCAAATAACTAAAATTTAAAAATAAAATTGCACTATTTACTATAATTTGCTAATTTAATGAGTCTTTGCAATGCGTTAGTTATTTTCGTTACAAGCGAAGGCTTTTAAGAATTTTTTATCAGGGTAATTTTATAAAATTTTCAAGGACCCCCGGACATCATCTTCGGACCCTCAGGGGTCCGTGGACCACTAGTTGGGAACAACTGCTCTTACCGACAGAGAAAAACGTGTGATTTAGGAGTTAGCAGAAAATAAGAATTGCGTCATAATTGTATTTAGAAAGAGATAAGATATGTAACATATGTATGCGGGGCAATATACCATATGTAAAAAGGGCCGAAAACGGTATCTCGTTATTGATACATGACAGGCTTTTGGATAGGCAAACGTATCAACAAAGATGCCAACTACCTACAATTGGTTATTTCAATCACAACCTTCAAGGGGATTTACAGCGGCTTCCAGGCAACTTGTAGAAAGTTTAGGGGCAACGGGAAAGCTGAGAAGTTTAACCGTACAACTTAGAGCCCATCAAACCAGATCCGAACCCGGCTTAACTTGTTTCTTCCGAGTTGTACCGTCCAACTCCTGGCTCAAGAGCTCTCATCGATTGTTTCCGACCATTAATTCTTGATTACGCTTCCATCTCCTCGCTAATCGCTAGTGGAAGCGGGGGGTTCCAATAGGTTTCCTCGCCTCTAATAAGGGCTTGGCGGGAGGAGTTGGGAGACAGATTGGGCTTTGATATATAATGCAAGGGGCTTAGGGTAGTCAATGCCAGGGAGGCCATGCGCTAATTTACGAATGAGGCAACTATTTAGTTATTCATTGAGTAAGTTGGCGGAGTATCTACACTGTCCCATGTATTCCAAGCACCCAGCCAATCATAAACTTTAATATCAGGGATAATTAAACGATAGCTACACACTGATTTATAATATAATCCACTCGTTTAACAATGCCTTGCTTACTTTTTCTTCAATTTTGTTATTCCTCCATACATTGATTTCCACATATTTAAACAACAAAAAAATGTAAATAAATAATCCAATATACCATACTGGAAGAGAATTAGTCTATAAGCAATTAGGACCGTAAGATTCCATATACACAAGTAAATAAAAATTAAAATGAACTATACAAAAGTGTTTCAAAAAGCACGCCTCTACAACAAATCCGGGAAAAATAATTTATTCCGAACTAAATTAGTGAGGAGTATGTAGCTACGCTAATCTTTAGCTTCATGTCCAAATTTCGATAATTAATGGAAAACCTTATATAATTGTTCTGCATACTTAAAATACAATATTTTAGCCCGGCCGATACAAAGGTGACCACTATACGTCATGAAAACCCTGTATACAATAAATGAAGCATAGTACACCTGAAAAAAAAATATATATATATATCCTAGGTATCGGATTTGTTCAACAGATACAGTGGGGCAGGAGGTCGTCTGTTTGCGACGAAGGGTAAAGGTTATTTTTATTAATCCTCCAGTTCTGACACCATTTCTCAATGGCTGTGATGTGGGACTGAAGGGTTTGGGATGCAGCGGTTGGATCATTATGGACGGATAACACACAAGTGTCATCCGCGTAAGGATGACACTACTCTGAGGTACACCTGCAGACTGAGAAAATGTGAAAGAATGTGATTTACTTTGAAGGTTCTATCAGCAAGGTAGGAACGGATTATCAGGAAGTATGTAGCGGGAAGGAATTGACGGAGTTTATAAAGGAGTCCTGGGTGCCAGACTCGATCGAACGCTTGTCGAGAAAAGCACCTGTGCAATAAAATCCGCGCTCTAGTGTGGAGGATATAACATCCATCACAAGGTGACATTGCTGAATTGTAGAATGGGATGTCCGAAAACCAAACTGATGGTCAGGAATTACGTGATTTATTTCTCGGTCGGATACAGGCGTTTAAAAATGAGTTTTTCTAGGATGTTTCCCATGATGGGCACAAGGGAGATCGGACGGTATGACGATAGATGTTCGGAGGCTTTTGGGGTTTTGTGATCATTTTGATTATTAACAATTTCCAAAGTTTAGGGAAATAGGTGGTTTGGAGAGTAGCATTGAATATATAAGTGAGGCAAAGGATTGCTTTTCGAGGTAACTGTTTTAGGATATAGGATGTGATGAGATCATGACCAGGTGCTTTTGTAATACGTAATTGACGGATAACGCTAATTATTTCAGAAGGATGAAAGGCTTTAGGAGGAGGGGACATTTGGAGTGGAATAGTTAGTTCTGCTTCAATATGGGTTGGATGAAGGATTTCAGGATGTGGATTAAAAATTTTGAAAAGGTGTTCACCAAATATTTGAGTTTTTTCTTCATCTGATCAAGACCAGGTAGAAGATTCGGTAAGGAGTGGTTTATCAAAGGTTTTGTATTTGAGCAGATTAAAATAATAAAACTGTTTTTTCAGCTATGAAAACTCCGAAGAATTCTACACTTATATTGCTTATTCATTAAACGTAACTTAATGCAACTGTTGCTAATTGGAACTACTACAATAGGAGGTCTAAATTTTGTCTATCTCGTATTAATTAGGATAGAGATTTTTAACGAATACCTGACATCTCAAAGGCTGGTGTCCACCATTTTACATCCTCTCCCTAGGACGACATAACCAAGAATTTTTGACTCGCTTGAAAAAATCTTAGATTCATCCGACTGGTTCGAACTCAAGACCATTAAGAACTGGTGACCTCGTTTATAGAAACATTATTTTTAAAAACAATCGCAATGTTGGAAGCAACTACATGAAATATGTTTATATACGCATCCGACTTATATGATTTCGTATATTTAACTGGATATATAAATACTAGAAAAAATAGTGTTTGGTATAACAAAGATGAACCATCAAACCTAGCATACTTTTTCAAAATTTAGTAGTATTATTAATTAACAAAAATGTTCCAGATCATAAATCCAGAGTTTGAAAAAAAAAAAAAAAAAAAAAAAAAAAAAAAAAAAAAAAAAAAAAAAAAAGCTTTGTAAAAATTACGAAAATTAAAGTTTCTTAACTATTTCATCAAGGACCAATGGTGTAAGCAGGATTTTCGTTAGGGGTGAGGAGAGAGGGATATGATGGTTGAATATCGTTAGGGAATGAACTAGACTGATCGGAAAAAGTTTGTTTTTTTACGCTGTCTAAACACATATAATTAGAAAAATTAAGTCTGTACTTGGGATTAAAAATGTTCTCTTATCTTACCTTTTAGTCTAATTCTTTATTTTAGTTTAGTTTTACTAATTCCTTATCTTTTCCTTTTATATTTTTTATTTTTCCCAATAAGGTAGGGGTGGGAGAGAAATCGCAGAATGACCCTCCTGCTAACACCTATCTAAATGACACAAGATCAACAGTTAATGGTAGGGGATCAAGAACAGAGGAATCCTATGATTATTAGCGAATGTGTGCTTCGACTGAAGTGGATTAAATGGATTTAAGTTTTGGACGGTCAAATGCTGATACTATCCTATACACTACCATTTTAACAGCGAAGAAGTATTGGAATCTTACAATTTTCTTAATTATGCCTAATGATGCGTTTGATCAACAAATTAGCTTTATCGGGTTTATTATAAATTTTACGTTTTGATAACAGTATCAAGCCGAAGTACTGTTATTGCATCAATAGATCAACAAAATTGTTGATTGCACAATAACAAATGACCATGCACTCACTTGGTTGGTGTGATTGCAGAGAGAATTTCAAGATAAATGCGAAGTTACGGATAGGGTTATTGTTGCAATTAATTAACGCGGGGACAAGGTGGATATGGCAATTAAGTGGCCGGCAGTTGGCTATGTTAACTAATAACTCAACTAACCGACCGCCATCTGCTACAATCACGATACCAGCATCTCTTCGTTATGAATACGTTGGGAGCAATATGGGAAATTAATAGTAATTGACGGCTCCTGGTCGTGTATGCAAATTAAGGAGCGCTATTGTTCATAAAATACTCTATTCTTTTGCTTTTTTTAAAGTAATTATGTCTTTCGGCTGAGGACCTATAATGTTCTTGTTGGTTTTGCAAGGTTATTGTTCAGTTAAGGAGCGGCCTGGTTTAGTGGATAGAACACTAATCTACTTCTCTCTGGGTCCTGGGTTCGAATCCCGGTTGTGAAAGAATAGTATTCATTCTTTTATTTGGTCATAGGGAGGGGGAGAGGATGAACCTAAGATATGGAGACCCTCCTGGGCAAACCCAGCCTCTAGAAAGTTGGTACCCGAATTCATGGGAAAAAACCTGGCGGCTGAGTGTGATCTCGGTCTATTCACCACATTCGTCAACTTTACGAATCTCTATATGTACTGAACCCAAGATACTTCATGTATTGTAGTGGTACAGTTTTTTTTTGTATTGTTCATTGCAAAGTTACTTAGCTCGCTTTTATCAAGAAATTTGAAGGTTAGAATTTATAAAAAGATCATTCTTCCGAAGGTTCTAAACGCAATTGGAACGTGGTCGCTTACTTTGAAGGATGAGCAACCCCTTAAGGGTTGCGAGAATAATATAATACGTAAAATTTTTGTTACAAACAGAATTTCTAAGGTTACCCAACGCGGAATAGCGGAGTTAGTACCTTGTGAATATAATTGAGTTGATTGACGAACGATTACCGAAAAAATTTATATGCGTTGAACTAACTGGTGGGCGTCCGAGAGGTAGGCCGAAATGTCGATGGGAGGATTGTCAGATCTCAGGAGCTTACCTTGAACGGTGATCATTGGACCTTAGGGTTCGCTTAGCCTATTATTATTATTTTTTTTTTCCACTCTCAAAAACAGTCATTTTCGTGGTGTTGTTCGGATCGAAAACTTAACGACAGTTTCCATATCAGAAATTTAATGGAGAATATTTTTGTTAAATAGCATTAATCGCAAAAACCTACTGATATATTGTTTTCCCAGTCTGGAAAAATAAAAATTATTAGTGCAATGTCCATTCCGAATAATTCTTTTTTCATCAACGAGCATCATTTATTTAGAATATAAGATGTGTACAACACGTTATACATTGATGGGGTGCTCATTTGCGATGTGTATCGTACATACAAAATTTATCTTAAATTTATTTTTACAAATCTTTATTTTCGTGGTGGGTAAAAGGTTAAAAAAAAATCTGGTGCGGGCAACACACGACTTTCACTTACCTCCATTTTTAAAATCAATGAAAGAATTTTCAAATAGAGTTAGAGATAAAAATACGTGAGATTATTAAGGAATTAATCAAATTGAATTTATATAGAAACATGTGTTTTATTAAAACATCTATTATATTATTATCTTAAATAATCAGTTAGATTTATCTTCTTTTCATCACTCTCCATTAACTTCTAAAAGCTTGTGTATGAGATGATATTTTTTCTAAAATCTTTAGCTTTCCAACGGTATATCATTCATGTATATTACTGCTCTTATGTTTAAAAACGAAAAATTGCATTAAAATAATATTTTTTCTGTTTTCTCCTTTAGTTGGGTATCGAATTTATTCAATTTATATATTTACCTGTTTTTCATCAGCGCTAACAAGATAATCTAGTTATTATTATTGAATCTAAAAAATTAAAGGTACTTTAGAGGAAGAAAATTTAAAATATCGGCATTTAAGCCCTGTCAGACCATTTTTATCCAAATAAAACCTACATGATATTAAAGCCCATTTAATTTTACATCGATATAGCGAGTTTAATCAAAATCGTCGGAACCGTTTTTGAGAAAATCGAAAAAAGGTGCAAAATGCATGGTATAAAGTGCCTCTTCTGGTAAGCTCATTTTGATGAAAAAAGTTTTGTCACGTCTCGGGCGTATAGTTGTCTTAAATATGAAATTTCAGTTTCATAGGACTTACCGTTTCCGCCCGGGAGTTACCACAGACACACACACACACAGACACACACACACACAGACACACACACACACAGACCTTTTTGCGGGACTTGGTTATTTGGACTCAGGGGACCCTAAAACGTGTATTTCCGTTGAAAACTGGAATTCGAAAATTTTCACGATCGCAATACTTTCCTTACTATATATAGTAAGTGAAAGTAAAAAACAGAACTGTAAAATTAAAATTAAAATTAAATAAATAAATGTAAAAAAACAACAAACACAAATTCAAACAGGAAGGCATTATTAAGATTATAACAATATGTTTTATCACAATAGAAGTTCCTGTACAATTATCCATTTCTTTTATGAAAGTGATGCCAGTCATTAGGCATTATTTTTGTAAAATAAATGTGTTTGTTGGTGAATAAAATCTCGTATAGTGGAAATATCCAGTTCTTTGTGAATAGCAGTTATTTTGCTGAAATTTTACTTTCACTTACCTACATATAAAATATATGGTAAGGGAAAGTATTGCGATTGTGAAAATTTTCGAATTCCAGTTTTTAACGGAAATGCACGTTATAGGGTCCCTTGAGTGAAAATAACCAAGTCCCCCAAAAAGGTCTGTGTGTGTGTGTGTGTGTGTGTGTGTATGCATGTGGAAAGTCTATTGCGGAAACGATAAGTTGTATAAATCTGAAAATGCATATTTTCAGGTATACGTATATGCCTGTGACGTTACAGCAACGTTTTCATCAAATTTGACTAACCAGAATAGGAACTTAATACCAAGCATTTTACACCTGTTTACGATATTCTCAAAAGCCGCTTTAACGATTTTGATTAAACTCGCTATATCAATGTAAAATCTAATGGGTTTTAATATGATTTAGGTCCCATTCTGATTGAAATAGTCTGACAGGACTTAAATGCCAATATTTTAAATTTTCTTCTTCTAAAGCAACTTTAAAATTCGAAAAGATTATGATTCCATATCATCTCAATGAAATTGATAAAGGACAGCTAAATATACAAGTAGGGTGAATTTAATGAGCAACTAAAGGAAAAATCTGGTGCGCGCAACACAAGACTTTCACTTACCTCTGTTATTAATATCAATTTACGAATTTTTAAACAAATTTAGGAACGAAAATAAATTGTTAAAGAATTATTTACATTTGATTTTTTTAGAAACATGTGTTTTAAAAAATAATATCTTATAATATTATCTATGAGATTCAGTAAGTGTTTTTTTGTTGTTTTTTTAATCACTCCGTGATCCAGAGACCAAGCTGTAAAACAATTGCATTAAAAAAATATTTTTTAGTTTTTCTCCTTTAGTCAGATATCGAATTCGTTCAACTAATATATTTACCTATTTTTTATCAATGGTAATAAGATAATGTGCTTATTTATACAAAATTAGAATATACAAGATTAAAAGTACTTTACAGGATGAAAATCTAAAATATCTGCATTAAAGCCCCGTCAGAGGATATTTCAATCAGAATAAACCCTACATGATATTAACACCCATTAAATTTTACATCGATATAGCGAGTTTAATCGAAATCGTTAGAGTCGTTTTTGAGAAAATCGTAAAAAAGTGTTAAATGTATAAGATAAAGTAGGACTTCTGGTAAGCCGATTTTAGTGAAAATGTTGCTGTAACATCTAGGCCGTATAGTAGTCTTAAATATAAAATTTCAGTTCCGTACGGCTCTTTGTTTTTGCGCTAGACTTACAAAACACACACACACACAGACCATTTTTCGGAACTTGGTTATTTGGACTCAGGAGACCCTAAAACATGTATTTGCGTTGGAAATTGAAAATTCAAAATTTTCCCGATCGCAATACTTTCCCTTACTATCTACAATATTTCATATATTAGTAAGTGAAAGTAAAAAAGAGTAAAACTATTTTTTTAATGTATTTATTTGTTTTTTGATAAAAAGAAGAGTAATATATACGTATAATATACCGTTGGAAATGGAAAAATTTTAGAAAAAAGATTATCATATAGGCCAAGTTTTAAAAGGGAATACAAAGTGACGAATAAGGAATAAACTTATTACTGAATAACAATTTAACACAGTTATATTGTTAAATCTAAATCATATGTTCCTAACGAAAATGAATACAAGTTTTATTAATATTTTTCAAATTAAAGCATATTTAATATTTTTTTAATTTAATTTTAACAGTTGAAGTAAGTGAAAGTCGTGTGTTGCCCGCACCAGATTTTTTGAAATCAATAATGATAGTTAGGCATTTATTTTGTAATACTTATGCGTTTTGCTTACAATACTCCAAACTGGGCATGTGTATATAATTAGAGGACTAATGACAGTTTTGTATAATACATGTTTATTGAAGAAGGGGTAAATTTTATACAACAATTTAGAGGCACAATTCTTTTATTGTTAATATGATACTTGAAAATTAGTTTTATATTATATCCAGGGTCAATCATAAATATTTAACCTGTTTTGAAATGGAAATGGCTAGGTCATTATACAAGTTTTATAGTAGCAGGGAGAGTGGTTCTTAGTTTAATTTTGGAATATATAAGATAAAAATGTTTTTTTCAAGCTGATGTTTTTTAAAACAAAAATCATAATATAATTATAGGTTGACATAATATATATACGGGTTGACTGACGCCTTCTCAGCTCATACAACCACCATGAAGAAGGCCTATAATTTAGGCCGAAACATCACCAATAAATTAAGTTTACGCTTAATTGTGTGTTAAATTCACTGCACCCTGAACCAACTTCTCTCACATAATATAATATTATAATAATATTTCTTATAGATGAATTACTTATAAAGAGGGATAGAAGAATGATGAAGGGAATGGATAGAAAATAATCACTGAAAAAAAGATAAATTGCTATTTTAAAATCTCACTGCATAAACCAAATAATAAAAAAAAAAGAAAAATAAAGGTAAAATTTCCGCCCATTTCCCGGTTCAGTTAGTATTAAGAAATCCTATTAATTATTAATGTAAGTAACCATCCTACCACGAAAGGTAGTAAGTGATTTAGTGTCTTTTGTGATTTAGTTGCATTGTAAATACCTGATTATGATTTAGTGAGTTTATATATATATATATATATATATATATATATATATATATATATATATATATATATAATATATATATATATATATATATATATATATATATAACTATCGTAGGAGAAATTATTTTCACCTAGCTCAACAACTTTCTAATTTATATGTTTATCATGAAAATAATTCAGAGAGACATAAAGCAAAGGGTAATACGGGAGTGTGTCTTTGTATATAAGTAATTATAAGTAAAAATAAATATTTATAAGGTCTTAATTTAAGACTAACACGCTAATCAATCCTTAACAGAGAAAACCTTGCGCGTTAGCAACGGTAATAAAATAAACAATTAAAAAAATATTATTTTTCAAATTTCCATTTTTTTTTTATTTTTAAACCACTCACCTGTATTCATTATGGAAAAAGGAACTGTTCTAGTGAGCTCTGCCGTAATAAAACCATGTAATATAATTTATTTTAATTGATTTTTTTTTCATTTTTAAACCGGAAAATCTAACATTTGAAGTTCATTGCTAATGAATTTTTCTATTAATATTAAATATCGTAATAGCTTTTGGTCCAAGTCTGAACTACCACACGATTTGAACGGACTTCGTTAGTGATGCTCTTCGTCACAAAACATCATACTGAAAATCATACTTTGTCATAATCATTAAAATTATAATAATAATCATAAAATATCAATTTTCAAGAAAAATCAGAATAAGCATTTATTTAAATCTTAGATCAAATTTCAAATAAAAACAAAAAACTTGTAGTACATTCAGACTTGACAAATGTATCTATAAAAAATCTGGTGCGGGCAACACACGACTTTCACTTACCTCCATTTTAAAATCAATGAAAGAATTTTCAAATAGAGTTAGAGATAAAAATACGTGAGATTATTAAGGAATTAATCAAATTGAATTTATATAGAAACATGTGTTTTATTAAAAAATCTATTATATTATTATCTTAAATAATCAGTTAGATTTATCTTCTTTTCATCACTCTCCATTAACTTCTAAAAGCTTGTGTATGAGATGATATTTTTTCTAAAATCTTTAGCTTTCCAATGGTATATCATTCATGTATATTACTGCTCTTATGTTTAAAAACGAAAAATTGCATTAAAATAATATTTTTTCTGTTTTCTCCTTTAGTTGGGTATCGAATTTATTCAATTTATATATTTACCTGTTTTTCATCAGCGCTAACAAGATAATCTAGTTATTATTATTGAATCTAAAAAATTAAAGGTACTTTAGAGGAAGAAAATTTAAAATATCGGCATTTAAGCCCTGTCAGACCATTTTTATCCAAATAAAACCTACATGATATTAAAGCCCATTTAATTTTACATCGATATAGCGAGTTTAATCAAAATCGTCGGAACCGTTTTTGAGAAAATCGAAAAAAGGTGCAAAATGCATGGTATAAAGTGCCTCTTCTGGTAAGCTCATTTTGATGAAAAAAGTTTTGTCACGTCTCGGGCGTATAGTTGTCTTAAATATGAAATTTCAGTTTCATAGGACTTACCGTTTCCGCCCAGGAGTTATCACAGACACACACACACACAGACACACACACACACACACAGACCTTTTTGCGGGACTTGGTTATTTGGACTCAGGGGACCCTAAAACGTGTATTTCCGTTGAAAACTGGAATTCGAAAATTTTCACGATCGCAATACTTTCCTTACTATATATAGTAAGTGAAAGTAAAATAGTTCATCGGTATTTTCCAAAAGAAATCTAACTACATTATTTTTATAAGTAAACGTTTGGACTCAATTCAAAGTTTTAATTTACAATAACCATAGCTTTAATGTCAGTTCCAAATACTAAATAACTTTTCATCTTTGTAAGATTTTTTTATTTTGCTTGAAATTGGATAACAGAGATTAAAATGTGAAGTCGTTGAAGTATAATATTTATAGATGTATGTATATATAAGTTAAGGACTGATAAGGTAGTATATCAGCCTTAATTCCAAACCACCTCTGGTAAACATTGCAAATGTATATATAGAAGATTAAAAGCCCAAATAAAGTTAGTGTTTGAATAGTCATCAAGCGTGTTGTTAGTGCCCTTTTATTTTTCATTTCGGACAGCGCATAAGTATATATATATATATTATATATATATATATATATATATATATATATATATATATATATATATATATATATATATATATATATAATATATATATTATATATGTGTGTGTATGTGTGTGTGTGTGTGTGTGTGTGTGTGTGTGTGTGTGTGTGTGTGCGTGCGTGCGTGCGTGTGTGTGTGTGCGTGCGCGTGTGGTGTGTGTGTGTGTGTGTGTGTGTATATTGGACAATCCATTTAAAATCATCCAACTTTTATTAATTTTACCACTCAACATTTTGGATTTTCATGTGTTTTTTATCAGTTATTCTCTATCTTTTTATTAATGTAAAAATAAAAAATAAATGCTGGCCAATAATTTTAGTATTGCAGCCGTTTTAAGTCAGCTCCGCGGGCGAAAACGTGTGATGGGAAAATCTTTCTAATTTCATTAATTTTTTTTATTAAATCAAAAAAAAAAATTAACAATAAGATGAGGACCTGATTTGTATTTTCTGTCCCCACAATGCATTACCTAAATAGTGAAGAAAAATGTTTAAAAATTATATAATATAATATAATAAAAAAACAGACTTTTAATGAGATAAAAGTATATAAAGGAAAAGAGACTGACTTTCAATTATTGTTCCTTATATAGCTAGCTTAGTCATAGCTCTACTACCCGTAAAAATTTCGATCTTAAGAACATTGTCCTTTTTTGTATATAAATTTTCAAAATTGGAAAAAATTCATTTTTCGCGATGTTAACACGGAAATATCTCAAAAGGGACTGAGTGAAAAATGAAACTATTACAGATTATCTATCTACACGATGTGTTTAAGAGATATAAATTTGGTCTTTGAGACCCTCTCCAGATGTCACTTCCTCCTATAGCATTCCATCCTTCAGAAATATCAAACATAATCCAAAGATTACCTTCCCGTAAAGCTCCCGGACACGATTTAATCACTGCTCATATCCTAAAACAACTTTCTAGAAAAGCTATCCTATTCCTCACCTATATTTACAATTCCGTACTCCGCACTACATACTTTCCTCAATCCTGGAAATTAGCAATAGTTAAAATGATCCCCAAATTCCAAAAGCCACTGGAGCTCCCTTCTTCTTACCGTTCTATTTATCTTTTACCCATTATGGGTAAAACCCTGGAAAGACTCATCCTTAAACGCCTGTAACCAATCCTAGAACATAATCATATAATCCCAGACCACCAGTTTGGATCCCGAACATCCCACTCCACCATCCAGGAATGTTATCGTGTGGTGGATGTTGTCTCGTCTGCATTGGAGCGCGAATTGTACTGCACGGGAGTCTTTCTCGATGTAAAACAGGTCTTTGACCGAGTCTGGCACCCAGGACTGCTGTACAAACTTCGTGAATTCCTCTTTCTTACTTACCTCCTCATTATCCAGTCTTATCTCTCTGACAGATCCTTTAAAATAAATAACAATAGTTCCTATTCATCCATTTTTACTCAGTCTGCTGGTGTTCCTCAAGGCAGTATCCTTGGACCAATTCTTTACACAGTTTATACAGCTGATATCCCAACCCAACCTAACACCTTCCTTTCTACCTATGCAGATTTCACTTGTTTGTTATCAGTCAATAACAATCCAACTGTTTCTTCTCAAACTCTCCAATTCCACATCAGGGACCTTGAGGTATGGTGTCAGAATTGGTGAATTAAAATAAATTCCACCAAATAACCTTTACCCTTCGTCGTAAACCAATGACATCCTGCCCCACAGAATCCTTAAATCATATTCCGCTTGTTCCAGTGGAACAGATCCGCTACCTAGGATTTCTACTTGACAAACGTCTGACATGGAATCCCCACACTAGACTTCAAAACGACAAGAAACTGCTCGCCGCTTTCGGTTACTTCAACACTTACTAGACAGACGCTCTAACATTCCACTTAACTACAAACTACTCATCTACATGACCATCATAAGACCTATCTGGACTTACGGGGTTGAGCTTTGGAGCTCCGCTAAACCATCAAATTCTTCCCATCTTCAATCCTTACAATCCAAAATCCTTCGAAAAATCCTCAACGCTTCTTACTTCATCCATAAAGAGCTTAATATTCCTTATGTAGCTGATTTGGCCCGAACCAGGTATCAATCCTTCTGCTACGGTCAAGACAATGACAGGTAAACCACGCCTAGAGGGGTCCGGATTTGGCTAGAGACTTCTGGACCTGGACGGTCCTCGAAGTACCTAGAACGGCCCATCCGCCTCTCGGCGTTTACCTGTCTGCCGTGTCTAGGCTCTTCTGTAATAGTACAAATACCGGTCCACTACGCCTGAGAGGACAGTCTTAATCCGGCTCAAAATGTATCAGTGATGTATCAGTGAACTGTGACAGTGAACAATCCGTGACAGTGTAGTGAAACTGCGTGTCAGTATTGTGATAGCCGGTCGGTGGGAAATTAGAAGACTGTAATTTATAGTTGTAAGTTTTAGAATAAGTCTAGCAGATTGTATAAATTTACGTAAGTAGTTTATTTGTTAGGAATACCTGATTTTATATGTAGACTGTTTAGTAGTTTAGCTAGTAATTCAATTATTATTGTAAGTACAGTGGTTAGTAATCACTTTGTATTTGTGCATTCTGTATTTAATAAATATCTTTAATTTGTAAACTGGAGTAGTTCATTTCTCACACCCCGTAGCCCGTAACACTTCCATGACAAACTCCACTCCCACTCTAACCCACTAGTGTCAATTCTAGCTTCCTCTTTCATTCCTAACAATTCTCCGAGACGTCTGAAAAGAAGATAAGAGAAGAAAAGCCTCGAGACCTTCTAGTTTAGATTACCTATTGTGCTGTTAATGGGTAGTTTCTCATCATGTTTTTTTATGTGTTTTATCTAACAGTTAATTTACTAGATTTATTAATCAATACAGTTGTAAATAAATGAAATAAAAAAGAAAAAAAAAAGAAAAGGTCTTTGAGACCAAGCTGGTTCCAGGGTTATAAAATTCTCTTCACTGTTAAAATAGCGATTTCTTTTAAAAAATCAACTCAGATAATTTTGCATATTCAAGAACCAAACAAAAACTAGAGTGATGATGAGTATATTTTATATGATTTTGGCCCTTAGAACGAATTACCTAACTAGCCAAGAAAATGGTTTAAAAAATCACGAAATATCGCATTAACTGAAACCTGTGATGCGCTATGGCACAAGAGGTTAGAAATAATTTTCGCTCTTAATTATTTTTATTTTTTTATAAAGCCTTATCATTGCACTATTTGTTTCAGAATATTTTATCGTGTAAACTATATCCTTTTTTTCAATCCAAATTTTCAAAGAAGGATTATTTTCTAGCTCAGTAGTATTTATAGTAAAATATCTCAAAAAGGATTGAGCGAAAAATAATGAAATCCAAACAGAACCTCTATAAGATAAGTTGCTGCTATGATAAGTCGTTCGACAAAAAAGTAGCTGTAAAATCTCAGGCCAATGCGCTTCTAAAATATGAACTTTCAGTTTTATACAACTAATCGGTTTCGAGCTCGACTTACCACAAGACACACACAGACTATTTGGGCTCAAGGGATCCTAAAACGTGTATTTCCGGTGAAAACTCGAATTCGAAAATTTTCACTATCACAATATTTTCCCTTTCTTCATATTTCATATAGAGGTAAGTGAAAATAAAATACTAGGTAGTAATAAAAAATGTTTATTAATATATTAAGAGTATAGTTTATTTAGACTGTTGATGCAAGATGTGCTGCATTTTATGTGTAATAATTTTTCTTCTTTCTGCTTTAGGGTGACTAAAATGCTTTAGTTATTTTCCGATATTATAGGGACTGTAATCTTAGTTTTCAAACTTCAACTTACAGCATAAATAAATCCACGCAAGTAAAAATATAGTTTTTTTTTTAAAGATCCATCTGAAGCAAATATTCTTTTCCTCAGAAAATGACAAAACATCAGCCAATGAAGACATAATCAAGAATAGAGAAAGTACGGAGGAATGAACTCTTCCAAGAGTTGCTCAGGAATTATATGTTTAAAAAAAACGAATTTTACCTTAAAAAAGGATGTCATTGTTAACATTTTCACAAGGAACAGGGCATATGTTAACAATGTTGAAGAGATGTAGTTTAATGTGCCTCACACGAGAGGAAAATCTTGGGAAAATGTTAGCGTTTTCCATGCATGAGGTCAGTTCCCACCTTGGCACGGGCGAAATCTATGGGAGTATTCTTCATGAGCCATGGCAAATAGTCACGCTACTACAGAAATTAGAATGAATCTAAGAGCAAGATATTAGAGCTAGGTATTAATCATGGTAAGTGGTATAATTCTAGATAGTGTAATTAAAGTTATAGTTTTCTTGCTGATGATTAATTAAATATCATAACATAAGTGGGTTTTTAAAAACAGTTTTCGGGATTATTCAAGCAGAAAAAATTAAATTTCTAAACCGCCAACAAAAAAACACAAGTAACAATTTTTCTGAACCTCTCAACATTTTTTTTAACAGATTTTCCATTTGTTTAAAATAAGATAATTCACTAGGAATTAGTTATATTTTAAAAATGACCATTGCGAGTGTACAGTAAATTCTTTTAGTATTTGTAAAAGTTCACTGGAATCAATACCAAAATGTGTGACGTTAAATAAGCTTTACAAGCGGATTTGATAATTTCTCTTTCTTTTTTTTCTTTTCTTTCATTAGTTTAAATTTAACGTTATTATTATTTTTTATTTATCTTTTTTTTACTTCAAATATCATCTATTATATATTTGCTTCTAATTAACATAATATATTATTCATTTTAACAAATTATTTATGTTAACTAATATTTTTATTTATTATTTTAACTAGTATTATTTTCTTTAAATTAATTTTCTTAAATGAATATACATGGTACTGATGAAAAAATAAAAGTGAAAACAACCAACCAACAATATAGAGTTTAGTTGATCATGGTTTTGATTTTTTTTAACATTGTTAATTTTATTAATAACAAAATTAGAAAAATAAATCTTTAAAAGTCGAAATTTTAGTTATTTATATTTATATATTTATATTAACTAGTATACGAATCGAAATGAAAGAGAAAAAGCATTTTTGACTCAATTTCCTTCATTAAAGAACACGAACCGAACTATTTTTAGTGTTAACTAGGTTATCAATTAAAAACGATATTTTTTAATATTCCAACTTTATTCCCTTTGCAATGGTAGGTACAAAACATCATTAAGCTGTATATATTAGGTAGTGTGGGTCACGCACGAAAAGGACGATTTTTGCTAATTCGAAGGATGAGCCCGATTTTAATATTTTAAGGGCATTATGATTTATCCGTTATGTATATTGTATGTATTTGTTTGTTAAATAAATAGTGGATTTACTGTTTTCCTCACCTGTGATGTTCCATAGGGTACAATTATAGCCCCTCTATTGTTCAATATACAAACGGCAAACATAATAGGCCATAACAGCAAAACTATTTTCATTGCTACTTCCGCTTCTAATCAGCCAGAGAGGTACTTAAGACATTACGGAGTAGTTAGAATGAAAATTAATCGTATGTTCGGTTTGGCTAGTAAATCAGATATAATTAATCGCTTCATCAAATTAATTAGCTGGTTAGTAAGAATATCAGTTTTAGGACAGCAAGAAATGCATACCCACAATCAGTAAGGTAGAAATATTTTGTTTAAATATTTAGATGTATGTTCGATGTTTGTCAATCATGCTATTAGTTCCTATTAGAGCATATGCTAAAAATAAATTAGTTAGTAGCTTCGTTAGTTATAGGTGTTTCATTAATGAAGATGGGTGAACTCTATCAGTTCTATTGTCAAACTCATTGAACTATTATTGATGAAAATAAATCGTACATTAATATCATAACTTGCTCTATAAATGTAACAGTCCAAGATGCTTACATAAATAAATTGTATATACATTACTTATTGTGAATTGTTAATAAAAAAATAAAAAAAATGTTTATCATGTACTTTACCAAAATGCACTATTCTTACATCAAGCGGCACTTTAATATTGCTCCAAAAAGTTAGTAAATATAAAAATTATTTTCTGCTTATTGAATTAGCGCGAGATTGATGATAAAAAAAAGCTTTTTTGTTAAGCACATAATAACATAAATGGGGAAGTCGTAAGCATTATCAATGAGGGTATGACGAATCTCCCTCATTTTGCCTGTACACGTGGAAACAATTTCGTCCGACCATTTTTATTTTTTGTGGACACTTCATTATATGAAGCTAACACGCTATCTAAAGCTCGTGATTTCGTATTTTTTGCTTAATTCTATCCAATGCTTCGGGAGAAAAATAAATCAGGCCAGCTAAACAGAAGTAGATTCCTGCTAAATAGTCTATGAAAACATTTGGTTAGAGTGGACTGCAGTATAACTATATAATCAGTTACAATAAACTGTTATCATTGTAGGATAAAAATATATTATGTTGTAAAGGATGAATGAAAAAAATAAAAGTAAAGGAACTACAAAAATTGGCATTCAACGGATATTTCAGAAAATCTTGTTTTCAGAATCACAAAATAAACCAAAAATTAAAAGATGCAAAACTTGTGAGATAGTTTTCTGTAAGAAAAATTTTATGTACTTATTTTTATGTATGTATAATTCACAATATATAACCTAATCGTAGAATTTATTAAACTTTTTTTGATATGATTTTCGTTCCTATTCTTAAAAAAAAAAAAAAAATATGTATATATTGATACTTGCTAAAGCTTCTGTTGCTACAATAGTTCCACTAGTCTTGGGAATTAACTCCCATCAAACACCCGCCTTGCTTCCTCCAATACATCATTGAAATTCCTTCTTTTCAATATCCGCCTATCAAAATGACTCTATCTGACAATAAGAATATTTAATCTTAAGTTCTACTTGGATTGTAATCTATATTTTTACTCTTCACGTGTATTTTTATATGCTGTTTTAATTTTTTTACTTTGTAAAATCTCTTTTATCTAGTCTTTATCAGATTTAGTAAGAGCATAATATAAGAATATTATGTCATAAAAGATGTTATTCTTAGAGAACTTGGCACCAGAACATGTTTTTTTTTTCTTTTTCTTAATTGCTTAAAATTTATTTTCATAATTGAATTTTTTTTTTTGTCTAGATGGTTAATTTGTAAGTTAATTCATATTTTTCCAACTTGAGAGTTCAAAAACTAGTGATCTTAAATTTTTGTAGTCAGAAGAGTACCTCTTGAACAATATTTTTTGTAGACCCCATCGAAACCTTAAGCACTTGACATCGTTCTTGGAGCTTAGTTTCAGACAGAACATTCTCATAATTATTATCTAATATTTATTCTAATAAAAAAACATGAAATAAACGAAATATTAGCTAATTATTGTTCAGTTGCCTTAATAACCCGTTGTACAATATAAGTTAAGTTTGGCAAATTAATTTAAATATCAAAATTATTTCTCAGATTTTCGGGGATAAGAGAATTAGATCTGTTTCCTTATATACTTAAAAATATAAGTCACAGCTATTTTAATCAGGATTATCCTGACCATGCCGCTCAACATTGTTTATTTTTATTATACATTTACCAGCTATTATCTATCTTTTCCTGAATTTTAAATCGTAGATGAAAAAAAAATCTGACCAATACTTCATGTTCAAAATCCATTTCAAGTCATATTGAAAGGTTGGTAAGGAGGTTTACACATCACAGATAATTTTCTATTATCGCAAAAATACAGTTCTAATAGGTTAACTAGTAAAGATAAAGATTTTAACTCAATTTTGATAATGATGTATGGCAAGGCAATGCCTGGCACATACATTCAATTTGTGTAGAAAACATTTTTATTTTATTTTTTATTCGTCATTGGTATTATTCTCAACTTAGCTTCTAGTAATATAAATAAATAATATTAAGATAGTTTTGAAGAATTGAGTACAAACTGGTCACGAAAATAACTTTATTCCATCAAATAAGGTCGATTAGAAAATAGATTATATGGGACCAAACAAGACAATATATAGAAGAGAATAAAATACCCTCGACAGTTGTTAGCTAAGTTTCGCGTTGCGAATTTTCCCACATGAGTTTATTAGCCTGTTGAGAAAAATGTGGGAATATGCGGACAAAAAAAATATACAGCCCATGTGGGAGACTTATGAACTGCCCACTTATTTGAATTAGCAAGCGTGAGTTACTGGTCAGGCCATACCGCACTCTGTTCTATATTCGAAAAGTTGACAGAAATAGACTCCAAAAGGCAGTCCATGTGTTTTCGCTTTCCCAGAACAGCTTACAATACGAATAAAACTTGTAGTACAAAAACACATGTTGTACTAAACGTAATAAAAACCGTGGCCATTTTGTGGGCCCCAAGACTGCATACTTGATTTTTTTTTTCCTGGATTTCCAATCAATGTTTTAAAACTGTGCAGATGTATTCTATACAAATAAAGTAGGTAGGTAGTAAGGAGTTTTAGAGCGATAAATTTCTAGATTATTACGCCCGTCTATACAAATAAAGATTGATGTTGTAAAAAATGAAAATAAATACTTGACTTTTTGAATGAATTTTTTTAATTGAGAAAGCTCCTCCTTATATTCTGAAAGTTTTATATGACCGTATCTAGATAATCTCAAACAAAAAAAATATTTCTACTCATTTGGAGCCTCCATATCATTGATGAAGTAAGAACCCTAATACATAAATTTAAAATATATTATGGTTATATTCCTAAAATCCTGCATAAATTCAATTTTTTCTGGGGTTGAAAATATTAGGAATGGTTTTAATTTCTTCTAAAGAGCCTTTCTATTGACAGGAAAATAACAATTCAATGTTTCAGAGTATCTCACCCATCCTCAGCATCCTATAAGCAAGTTAAACAACATTGGTCTAAACCTTAATCCAGTTGAGGGCAAAGATCTAATTCAGTGCTTTAAGAATGGTTTTAATGTTGCTAACGATGTTAATTAGTTTTAACTTTCACTTACCTATATATGAACTATATAGTAAGGGAAAGTATTGCAGTAGTGAAAATTGTCTAACGTTTTAGAGCCCCTTGAGCCCAAAGTCCCACAAAAAGGTCTGCGTATCTGTGTGTGCGGTAAGTCTATAGCCCAGAGATATTTTAAGAGCGTCTATCTATGCCTCAGATGGTACAGCAACTTTTCCATCAAAATCGAACCACAAGAAGAGCCACTTAATGCCATGTATTTTTCATATTTTTATAATTTCCTCAAAAAACGCTGTGACGATTTCAATTAAATTAGCTATATCGATGTAAAATTTCATGAGATTTAATATTATGTAGGTTTTCATTCTGATCATTGAAATAGTCTGGCAGGGCTTAAATACCAATAGTTTAAATTTTCGCCCTCTAAAGTATCTTCAATTATGTAGATTTAAAAAATAAACCATTTCATGTTATCATTAATAAAAGAAGGCCAAATATATAAGTTGAATGAATTAGATAATCAAGTAAAAAAGAAAAGAACATAAGTATTTTTTTAATGTAATATTTGTTTTGTTTTTCAATATAATAATCGTAAATAATAAATTCTTTATTATCCTGGGACATGTCCCTTTAGAATAAAATATACAGAATATACAAAAATGGCTTTGGAGTCTTAGAGCTAATTAAATACATATAAACAAGTTAATGATTACTGATATAAAACAGACATATTTAAATGAGAAGAAAACCAACGACAAAATAAAATAAACAGCTTATTTACAATTCTATTGGGCCTGGATATTCATGAAGTGTTTAAATATGCGGGATTTGAAGCGAAAAAGAAGTTGGAGGGAAGGATGGAAGGAGGAATAGAATTCCATGGTATTGAGGATCGAATGAGAAAGGATCTGTCGAAATGTGCAGTTCGGTGGGCCGTACTGTATTATATCTAAAGGTCTGGAGCGTGTACAACAGGGATGGATGTGAATTGCAGAAGGTGAAAAATGTATGATGGACGGCAGGATTGGTTAACTTGGTAAAGGAATGACGCAAGGAAATACCTGCGACGATCGGAAGGATTAAGCCACTTCAACTCGCCATAAAATTGGGATATGGAGGTGTACCTAGGGAGCTCGAAGATGAATCGAACAAAGCTATTAATTAAGCGTTTTATTTTTACCTCGAAATAGTCAAAGTGGGAAAATATTGAGAGAGGTAACGAGGAGAGTTTGGGTTTCATGCGGGAACTGGTGACGGAGGAAATACAGGCGTTTTAAGGTTGAAAAGGTACATCACGAGAGTTCCTGACAGTCGGGTGGAACTTTATAGGATTACTATAAAGAACAGGGTTGGGATATGTGGAACATTAATATATGTATCTATGTATGTCTAATATAACATCGGAAAGCTAAAGATTTTAGAAGAAAAAGATTATTACAGAAAAAGTTGTGAAATCTAATGGATAGTAATGAATATCAGATAAGATTAACTGATTGTTAATAAAACACACACAGACATTCTTGCGAGACTTGGTCATTTGGACTTAGGTGCCGGACGCTAAAGCCTCTATTTTTGTTAAAAACTAGAATTTTCAATATTTTCCCAAGCTATTTATTTCATATTTTTAAATAAATGTAAAAAAGAAGTTAAATAAATTTTGAAAAAAAAAAAAACTTATAACAGGGCTTGGAAAATAAAGTATAGACATAGGGATGCTAAGTCTCAGTTTTTGCTCTCAGGTGGTTGACAGCCGCAATAATTGTATACGAAATACAACTCCATTGTTAGAGAGATACTTCCTTATCTCAACTACCTTATGGAAGTGTTTGTATAAATTATAAGATAGTAGAGCCTTAGAGTGCTCCACATAAAAACAGTCTAAGGGCCTATATAAATTTCAACTGAGATAGGAATCTGAGCGGGTTGTAAGGGACTATCTATCCATTTATACTTTTAGTATTCCAACTTCTCTACGTCTGTAGCTTTGTATATATAAATAGAACAGCTCTTTTTATTTCAAAGCCATATTCTTTAATAATGTATTTTTGTATCGAAATATAAAAATATAATTTACTTCAACAACTCCTTTGAGATTCAAGGCTGCATTACTTAATTAAATTACATTAAAATATAAATACATATGTATTCTACATAATCGTATGGAAGTCACAGCAATAAAAAAACGCAAATCATCACTACCATATAAAGAAATAATTAAAAAACTTATTGAATATTAATATTTTTTTTCTGGAATAAAATGCAGGATTTTAGTTTAAACAGAATGATTTAAAACTTTTTTTTATTTTATCAAAATACTATTAAAATTAAAATACTATCAAGAAATTTCTATCAACGTGAAAACGACCTTTCGATTCACTCGGAATTGAATTCGCCATTGAATTGAAGATTTTTCTAGGATTCAAGAGTATCAAACGAAATGAAGCCCAGCAAGCTGTAAACATCTCATATTTTTTTTTAGAATTTGAGTTTATTTTTTATCGTTAAGTAGATCAGCTGATGCGCTCGATGATAACAGTCATACGTTACTTCGTCTCTCAGAATTTTGCTTTTCAGTAGGAATTCACTTGAGTCCAGTCCGGAAAACATCACTAGACTTCAGGAATATCAAAGCAGTGAATATTGGAGAAATCTCGGGGAGCAGAGTTATAATCTACTTTGTACAATCACGAAAAAGTGAAAGGAGGGTCACTGATCAGCTGATTGCCACTAGCTCAGCAAGCTCGGGCTTGCTTTTCTTTTATCTTTAATTCTTATCTAATTATTTATTTATTATTATTATTTTCTTAATCAATGAGATATTTTCATCACGTCATGCCCTCAAAGGCTATACAAGTAAAAGATCTAGATCTGCAGGTTCAAACTCGTCTCCAACAAAACAGAGACCCCGCTGTGAACAAAATAAAAAAATGATTCCCCCAGCGACAGTTTCAGCTACCTCATTAGGAAGAGAACCATCTAAACTTGTAAATTCCAACGTGTCATTTGCCCACTTGCTTGGAGGTGGGCACCAGAGTCATGAAGTCGAGGCCCTGCTGGAACAACGTTTTCCTCAACATTTGCAATTTACTGCACAACAATCTATCCCACAAAATTTACCTAATCTTCAAAAAACTCCTCAACATCAAATTTCTCATATCCCTCCACCGTCAAACGTCACAGATCTTACCAATCTAATGGCACCGTTTATCTCCGAAATCAAACCTCTTGTTATGCTGCTTATATCACTCCTTACAAATCTAGAATCAAATCTAATCTCTACCTTGAAAAATCCTTAAATGACTTCACCTAACTCCTTATCTATTCTTTTTTTGGAATGCGAATGGTGTTAGAAATCATACTGACGAACTGACAGCGTTGTTGCAAGAAAAAACAATTGACGTTGCACTTATTACTGAAACTAGACTAACGACTAAACAGTCCTTCAAAATACCGCAATACATGACATACCGTACTGACCACCCAGATGGCAAAGCTCATGCCGGTTCTGCTATCATTGTGTACTAATCTCTCTCTCATCATTTACTCCCACTTCCAACCTATGATTTCCTACAAGCTACAGCCATAGTAATCAAGATTTTTTCCTTTCCGGTAACCCTCACATCTCCATACAAGTATTTCCCCCCAAACATTCCATTTTCAATCCCGAATTTGAATCCTTCCTGAATTCCTTAGGAAATTGTTTCATTCTGGGTGCAGACTTAAACGCACCTGCAGTGGGGTTCCAAAACCACGAATTCTCGGGGACAAAATTTGCTGTCTGCACTCAACTCCCGAAATTTTAATCTCCTGCCTCCTGACTCCCCTACCTACTGGCCAACCGATCCTAACCACAACCCTGACATCCTTGACTTCTTCATCCACAGCGGATTAGATTCCCTTAACTTGTCTGTAGCTCGCCTTGATGAACTATCCTCAGACCATAGTCCACTGATCCTAAAAGTATCCCTAACTCCAGTTCTGAAACCCATTCCACCATCATTCATCCGAGGCCCTGTCAACTGGAACCTTTTTCGCCAAATCCTGACCAATGATATTGACCTCAGAGTGACCCTCGAAACCCAAGATGACCTAGATAATTCCGTCTACTCCTTTACCACCGCCATCCAGCAAGCTGTCACGACTGCCTCCTCTCCTAAACACTCCAATATAAATCCTCACCAAAATCATTTACCACAACATATTATATACCTCATCCACACCAAACGCCGAGGAAGATCATTATGGCAGCACACCCGACACCCAACAGATCGCCGCTGCTATAACTTCTATTGTAGACAATTAAAGCGGGAGTTGGCGTCCTTTCGTTCCCAGTCCTTTAATTCCTATCTCTCCTCTCTATCAGCTCGTGATAATTCCCTGTGGAATGTCACGAAAAAGATCCTTAAATACCATCAAGTTTCCTATACTCTCCGACGTGGTGATGACTCCTGGGCGGCGTCTGATGAAGATAAAGCCGAGGAAGTCGCCACACACCTCTCTAAAGTATTCACTCCTCACCTGGAATCCCAAATCAATCATACCGCAACAGTGCAAGACTTTCTTATGTTACCAATTCCACTTTCCCAACCTCCTAAAGCTATTAATCCCTCTGAGGTCAAATATCTTCTCCAAAAACTGACCCTCCGTAAATCTCCTGGACACGATCTCCTTAATCCCCAGATCCTCCGACAACTTCCACAGAAAGCTATTATATTCCTTATTTATATTTACAACTGCATCCTACGTACCACCTATTTTCCTCTTTAGTGGAACCATTCCACTATCATTCTTTTTCTAATACCGGGCAAACCTTCTATTAACACTTCATCCTACAGGCATATTTGTCTACTCCCCATCCCCTCAAAAATCTTCGAAAAGCTTCTTAAACGTATCCTAGCCATATTAGAAAACTCCAAGTTGTGGACCATATTTCCTCAGCTCTTGAATCCAAAGAGTATTGTTCTGGTGCATTTCTTGACATCGCGCAAGCTTTTGACCGGGTATGGCACACTGGATTACTCTTCAAGCTGAAAAGTCATTTACCCCAGTCTCTATACCTCATTCTCGGATCCTATCTCTCAAACCGTTATATAGTTATATATATATAGTATTATAATTAATATATAGTATTACAGTTAATATATAGTATTATTGTTAATATATGGTATTGTAGCAATAGGACAGTTTGAATATCTGAATATTTATAAAACGATCTCTTCATATACATTTAATAACATTATAAGCTGGCAAATGACTTGAATCGTGAAAAGAATTTTTAAATAGTTCTCAAGTCAGGAGGAAAATTGTAAAAATGTTTACCTATGCTGCGTTTGTTTTAGTAATTGCCAGTAAATAAAAAAAAACAACTTTAGTTTTATTTTATTATTTTTTTTTATGATGAACTTTACTGTTAACTCATAGTCCTCTGTGGTCTACATAACTCAAGAAACTTTTTTTAATGTCTATTTTTATTCAAGACATTAATATATTTCTGATTATAGATATTATAAGTTTATCAGTAAATATTGTTTCAGTATTTTTATAAATAACTGTTTCTACTAGGTGCCCAACCAAACAGGAATTTCAAATATACATTGATGATTTTTTTTTTATCGATTTGGGCAGATCTAAAATTACCCCATCACGTTTGTTTTGTTTTTTTGTTTGTTCTTTTACAATATTTTTAAAATCTACAATGTAATATTTCGTGAGCAAATATGATTTAAAATGATGAATATGGAAATCATCACAGGTATTCCGAAATATCCTCGGGTACTATACCAATTTAGAAGGAGTTATTTAGTTCAAAGAACGCCTTGACATATCTCCGTCAGGCAGCCACTGCCAAAACAAACTCAGACTTTTTATGTGACATTTTTATTTGATACTAAATCCTACTATTTCGAGATAGGAGGAAGTGAGCTCTTTTATGAAAAGATTTGCTAGTTTATAAAAATAAAATTGAAAAATTATATTTACCTTCTTGAGATATGGATTTGGCCTAATATCGCTGAATATTTTATGGTTAAAAATATTTATTTTTTATAACATAATTCGATAAAATTATATATATATATATATATATATATATATATATATATATATATATATAATATATACTCGTGATAATAGTATTTCTTGATTAGTTCCCGGCTGTTGATAATTGGAGTCGATCATTTGGACTCGGGATACCCTAAAACCTGTATTTCCAATGAAAACTCGAAATCTAAAATTAACTCGATCGCAATGCATTCCCTTACGATGTATTTCAGATATAATTAAGTTAAAGTTTCAAAAAATAATCAAAGGTTAAAGGAATGGGTTATTTTTGTCCACCCCTACCTCACCTTTGAAGGCTGTACGGGGGTTTCTCGGACCAAGGGGTAAGGGGGATAAATGCCGAAATAAAAAGACCCCCAGTACCGAGATGAGAACTCGTAATTATTTGGTCTCAAGTAAAGGAATGGGATTTAATATTAATTATTATTAAAAATGATTTATAATTACTATTTAGGAGGGGGGGAGGTAATTATCATTGACATTTAGAGAAAGGTCAATTAGAACCAGGTAGCCTAGCAAGACAAACACCATTTCCATTCCACTACTTTCTATCATTTCTTCCTCTCCATTCCTCAGTCCTCCGAACTGTCTGAAAAGAAGGCGGCATAGAGAACTTCTGATTTAGAATATTTTTTTAGAATGCTGCTAATGAGCTCTTTCTCTACATGAATGTGTATGTGTGTGTATATATATATATATATATATATATATATATATATATATATATATATATATAAAATCACATTAGTCTTTGTATGTATTAAAATTTTAAAATTTAGGCAAGTGGAAATGTTTTTCTTATAAGTACAAGAAACTTAAAAAAAAAAAAATAATAAATAAATAAAATCAGATTTCCATGCATTGTGTTTCACTGCGTTTCTTAATTTTCTTTTTTCAGTTTGAGGCCCTTATTCATTCTGTTTGGGGGTTAGGAAGGTAAGCTTGTAGAGCACACTCCCAAATTTTAAACTTTTTTTTTTTTTTTAGTTGTCTATAAGTTCTGCAAGCAATTTATTTTGACTGGTGGAGAGCTTGATAGTTTATGACTAAGGATTTAGCCTGGAGAGGAGGCTGGAGAGTAGGCAACGAGGACATCATTAGGCTCGCAGTGGGGCGCAGTTTTTTGCCGGGAGGGTGAGCCATGTGTGCCAGCCAGTGTAATGGCTTCGGATCGCTATGGGGTGGCGGATAAAGTAATTTTCGAAACGAACAGGCTATATTTATGCTAACTCGGCTAGTTAGAAGATGTGTATGCGACAGTGCACAATATTGGACCATCAGTTAACAAGATCTGCTAGAATGAGTTCATGCTTGTAAATAACTCAATCACATGAAAATCAGATTGCAGCAGGCAATACATATAAATAAGCTTCTATAACCAATTCAGAATCGATTAGTTTCAAAAAAGGAATATAAAATTCTAAATTATTTTAGTACTTTTTTACTTTCACTTACTATATATAGTAAGGGGAAGTATTGCGATCGTGAAAATTTTCGAATTCCAGTTTTCAACGGAAATACACGTTTTAGGGTCCCCTGAGTCCAAATAACCAAGTCCTGCAAAAAGGTCTGTGTGTTTGTGTGTGTCTGTGTGTGTGTGTGTGTGTGTGTGTGTGTGTGTGTGTGTGTGTGTGTGTGTGTGTGTGGTAACTCCCGGGCGGAAACGGTAAGTCCTATGAAACTGAAATTTCATATTTAAGACAACTATACGCCCGAGACGTGACAAAACTTTTTTCATCAAAATGAGCCTACCAGAAGAGGCACTTTATACCATGCATTTTGCAACTTTTTTCGATTTTCTCAAAAACGGTTCCGACGATTTTGATTAAACTCGCTATATCGATGTAAAATTTAATGGGCTTTAATATCATGTAGGTTTTATTTAGATAAAAATGGTCTGACAGGGCTTAAATGCCGATATTTTTAATTTTCTTCCCCTAAAGTACCTTTAATTTTGTAGATTCTATAATAATAACTAGATTATCTTGTTAACGCTGATGAAAAACTGGTAAATATATAAATTGAATAAATTCGATACCCAACTAAAGGAGAAAACAGAAAAAATATTTTTTTAATGCAATTTTTCGTTTTGGAAAATAAGAGCAGTAATATACATGTATGATATACCGTTGGAAAGCTAAAGATTTTAGAAAAATTATCATCTCATACACAAGCTTTTAAAAGTTATTGGAGAGTGATGAAAAGAAGATAAAACTTACTGATTATTTAAGATAATAATATAATTGATTTTTTAATAAAACACATGTTTCTATATAAATTCAATTTGATTAATTCCTTAATAATTTCACGTATTTTTATCTCTAACTGTATTTGAAAATTCGTTCATTGATTTTAAAAATGGAGGTAAGTGAAAGTCGTGTGTTGCCCGCACCAGATTTTTATTTGTATAATATATATTTATTCAGAAATATTAAAATCTAGGACAATGAGTATCACAGCTACAATAAATCAGTATCTCGGCATAGATCAAAGTAAACAAAAATAAAATAAATAATTACAAAGAAGTATAAATAAATATGAAATAAAATAAAAAATAATAATAACAAACTTGGTCACAATCATACCTATGTACAATATGTACAAGAAAACCGAATAAAAACCCGAGATCCCCTAATGGATGTTGATGAATATTACTAGGAGATCGCAGGACCTCTCATTCAACCGCGTCTTAATAGCGAGTAGACTGTGAAGGCGTTAAATTAGTCCGTGAATCATAAACGAAAAATGCAACCCATTTTACCAAAATTTGTAGTATGTTTTATGCAAAGCATCTTTGTAAAGCAAAAAAATATTTAAAAAGTTACCAAAAGGACAAAATTCTGACTCAATTGACCAAGATTTTCCTTTTTTATAATACTAATCCATATTACGAATAAAACGACCATTCTCAGGGGGGGGAGAGGAAGCCGCGATAGACGCGTTTTTAGGACCAGAAAATCTGACCCATGTAACCTTTGCACTATTATTATGTTGTGAAAATTAGACCTACGGATTTCTATTACTACTCAAATTGAAGCTAATTTGATGGCTCGAGAAGTAGTTTGTGACCATTATATTGTTAGGAACAGCCGTTTCCATGATATTAACTAAATTAATGACAAAAATAAGAAGTTTCTCGGTTTCCTTTTTTTTTTATTTTTATGTAATAACCATATCTCTGTAACTATTTGTCAAAACGTGTTTCACAGCTAGAATTAAAAGTTAGTTAATTTTCTATATTAATTATTATGACAATTATCCTTATAGGATGAGCGGTTTATATGATATTAGCCATAATAATGTAAGAAAATAGTGATATCTCGTTTTCCGCAACAAAAAAAATACTTTTTTGTAATACTTCTATATCGTTAAATATTGAACAGACAAATGTCTATTACCAATGAAACGAAAGCTTGTTAAATACTTGATGATTTACTATAGAATGATTATGCTCATAGGATGAGTGGTTTCCATGATAATAACCGTAATTATGTTACAAGAGTCTGATATCTCGTTTTCCGCTAAAATATGTTTTTTTAATACTTCTGTATCGTTGAATATAAGACATACAAATGTCCTTTACCACTCAAATGAAAGCTTATTAAATAATTGATGATTTACTTTGCAACGATTATCTTCATATGATGAGCCGTTTCCATGATATTTATCATAATTATGTTAGAAAAGAGAGATATTTTGTGATATTCCCCTGATATTTTGAATGGCCGCCCTTTTGTAACCACCGATTTTAAGTTGAAAGACGTGATTTTTTACTTTACCATGATAGATTTTTTGCATAAAAGATATTCATAATTTTGGTAAAATGGCTTGCATTTTTCGCTGCTGGTTCACGGTCCCGCAGGGCTGGCCATTGCCGGCACTCCAATTGCGAAGTTATAAGAGATCTCATGGTCACTACCAATTAACCTACGAGGAGGGTAATAAATAGGGATGGTTGAAGCTGAATAGGGATTGTGCAGAGGGAATTAGGAAGGTGGCTTACACGCCTACCTAATCCCTTGATTTCTGATATCTTTCTGGCGGAAGAATTTAGATGGAATAAGATCAAGGACGAATGGGATAATTTCATTACTAGGAGATTTTCGGTTTCGTACATTTATGATGGAAATTTGCATGATATGAATATTTTAAATTTACCGCTAATAAAGAGAAAATGAATTATTTTCTGTAATATTCCAAGAAAATAATTTTTGGTATATACTGTACGATCCTTGTTAGTGCACATACTCTTTAGGATCTTTTGAATACATGAATGGAAAAACCTCATCTCCTTGAACATACGGTGCCTGAAAATAGTTCAAAGTGATATCTGAACTTATTGAAATAATGTATTTTGAAATCAAAGACCCTTCATGAGTAGAATAGATTAAAAAACACTCCTTATTTTTTTTGTCAAGGGATATAAAACTCCCTTGATATTTTATATCCTGTAGATTTTATCTTATTTAAAGATAAAAGCTACAGGATATAAGCCTGATAGGGCTCAAAATACAATTGTTTTAAATTTCTACTTTTTAATAACCTTTAATTTTGTTGATTAGAAATAATTTACCCAATACTGCCTTTTAGGATTGATAAAAAATAGATGAATATGAAATAGAAAAGAATTTACCAACTATAAGGAAAAAAAACAGGAATATTTTTTCAGGTTATTTATTTTATTTTTGTTCCGCAAATAAAAATATAATATAGATGTATAATAAACCATTGAAAAGTTTAAAAAAATCAAGAATAAAAAATTAGTGATCGTTGAAAATGATAATTTCTGCTTTTTCAAGATCTGTTCCAAAATAAAAGTTTACACAAGAGAAGAAGTGAAGTAATTGAAAGTTGTTTATGGGACATATTTTGGTTTATTATTTTCAAAAATGAACCTCTGTAATAAAAAAAAACAAAAAATTACCCCCCTCCCCTTAAAATTTGACGGCTTACGTTTCAAGACATGTATTCGCCATCCGCGACATTTTTTCGAAACTACTGGACCAATTTTTATGAAATTTGCCGCAAAGTACTAGCGCATGCAACGATGATCCTAACAACTGGAAGTTGATATTACCTCATTTTTTATGTCATTTTTTAAATGGCAGCCGATCAAAAGTGATTTAATTAAACAACTCAGTGATTTTTGAAGATAGACAAAATATTGATTAGTGTTTTTTAACACTAGCCAAAAAATCCCTTGTTGAAGTTGATGTTCAATTTTAAAAACGTTCTATATGTTGGTTCATTATCTAGTACCACGGCTATTCCACGTTACGTATCCCAGATGTAAACTGCGCGCTCCAATTAGTAGTTTTTAACAAAAAAAAAAAGCGAATATCATATAAAAAATAAAAGAAAAAAATTGAAATTTTACCCATAAATACGCTCATAATTCAGTTATTTTTGAAGCTAGAGAAAAATGGTTATAGAATTTTATAATGAATAAAGCACGGGAAAAAATTTTCAAGTCAATAATTATTACTAAAGATAGAGAAAAATCGAAAAGATAAACAGCTATACCCTAATATAGTTATTTGGAAATAATAAACCATTGTGTTATAATTTTTAGTGTTTTTTATTATTGTTATTTTACACTTACTGCAATTCGTTTATGCCTCATTTATAAATTACTTGACTATTTACTATCCTCTTTACGGGTAGTTTTTAGATCCACTCAAGCCATAGAAGACCCCTGACAGACTCCAGCATTAGGAAGGGAAAAAAAAACTAATATTTTTAGTTGGAAGTGGTTGGGTGACATAGACCGACCCACACGCCGCTAAGTCTGCCAGAGACCCTTGCATAACGACTGTGGTTTATTTGTGTGTGCCTGGGGCCTTGGGTTAGGCAGGCTATTAGTGATGTCAGGAAGGGTAAGTCTATATATCTTACAATTAGTCACGTCATTTACTGTAAATTACCTGTTTTAGAAAAGAATTGAGAAGTATAAAAAATATATAATTAATAACACTAAAATAATAAGAAGTCATAATTACTATTTCGAAGTTAAGTTATACCTACTTGAAGAGTATAACAATAAAATTAAAATAAACTTTTTGCTATATTTTTTTTTAAATGCAGGCAATGAAAAGCAATTAATTAAAAAGAAAGGTCATAGGTCAAAAATTTATACCATTGATTTGCACTTCTGAGAAACCATTCTTTCGCAAATTTTTAGTTCCTTAATCCTAATGGGAGAGAAGTAATAAAGGGAAAAGAAATAAAAAAAAATTAATAAAAAAAAAAATTATATATATATATATACTTTCTTTAGAACAGTTCAACCGATTTTCACGAAAAAAATATATGTTAGAAAATTTCAAAAATAGTTTCAGAATTTTGTTTTTTTTAATTTATTTTTTTTGTAGGTTATGTTGGATCAGTAGACCTCCAATTATTTGCTACTTTACTTCATAAGAGGGTCCTCCGTAATAAAATATATCTTTCAAGTTAATCTCAAATGTACCCAATGGTGAAAAATAATAAAAACCAGCATTTTGTCTGCTCTCTCAGGCAACCTGTCAGTAGTAACGGAACAAGCCTCAAGAGTAGGGATAGAGCTGTAGGATCGTAGTATTAGATATTACTTACACACTATGCACCTACGTATGTATTATAAATATCTTCTTTTGGATGCAGTATTTTTTTTTTTATTTATTGATTTTTTTTAATTATTTTTTTTTGTGACGGATAACAACAAATACATAATACTATACGCTATATTTATATAAATCGTAATATAAATAAAACGATTTTGTTATACACATTTTTTTTTCTATATCATTAGAAATATATACGTATAAAAATCATTTGAAAAATATTACATAATCTTTAAGTTACTGATATTCTTGTCGAATGATATAATCTGTAAATAATGACCCGAATGTTGCATCACACAACTTTCAGTCACACATCCCCAGCCCATTGCAGAATGGTATCAAAAATAGAGAACAAAAATTAGTCCTAATAAATCCTATAAAATTACCTTTACCATTCGTTGCAAACATATGACTGACTGTCCCCTGTACCTAGGACTCCATCTTGACGAACATCTTACTTGGAACCCTCACACTAGACTAAAATTATTAAAGAAATTTCTCGCAGATTCTGATTACGACAACATTTATTAGACAAAAGTTCGAATCTTCCCATCTATTACAGAAAACTAATTTCTATTGCTATCATCAGGCCTACATGGACATGTCAGTAATGACACTACAAAAATATTCGTAGGCAGAAATAATCGGGAGTCAATTGTTTCTAAATTTTTTTAATTTTGTCGACTTTTCGGCTCAAACTTATGAGCCATCATCAGAGCATCCGTGATCAATGACAAGCATTAACTCGAGCAACTACAACTGATATGTAATAACTACAAAAATATTCGTAATTATATTTATGAAGCATACAATTTCAATAAAAATAAATAACTAAAAAAACTACGCATTACACAACGTTTTTTGACACATGATACTAATGAATTTATTAAGATTTAATTAAAATTTGTCTATTATTATCATAATTAATGCAAAACTTCTAAAAATGAACTGACTAAAATTTTTGAAACATTAATAAAATAATGTAAATTGAGCAGAAAAAAATTTCTTTTAGTATGAAACACTCATACAATTATTTTTTTAATCATTGGAACTGGTGATCATCCGATATGGGGGTCAAAACGTGGGCAGGCAATAAATAGTTGAAACTATTTAGTTGTTTCGTTTACTAATCGCCAACCGGTTTAATTCCTGCCAGTAATTCTCAAAGGCCAACTGATATATCCAATATTTTTTAATAATGTTCTTACTCTGTTCGTTAATCGTTTACGATAAAATTTTCACAATCTACATCTTCTGCATGATAGCCACACATAGCATAATGTGTATATTAAACATATCTGATTTTACGAGGCCCAATGGGAGCGAAACGGTTTGGGTGAGACAAGTGAATCTTTATACAAAGGTTTTTCGTCTGGTGAAAGCTAATGAATTTTTGAAAGAGCTCATGCATTATTCCAGAAGAGCCCTTGTTGAAGTTGATGTTGAATTTTAAATACGCTCTATATGTTGGTTCATTATCTAGTACCGCGGCTCTTCCACGCGGAGTAACAACATATCTTCTCTCAGATGTGATCTGCGCGCTCCAATTTACATACTGGACAATTAATGGATAAAGAATAGGGCTCTTATCTTATAGAAACTGCTACAGAGAGAAAAAAAAAAGAAGCACATTTACATGGCGAAGTCTCAGCATCTTAGGTGCGAAACCATCTAGCATTACGAGCATCCTTCGGAAAACAACTTGTTTTCGTATGCGATTAGTAAGATTAACATTAGAAATAATCCCATTTCTTAAAGGAATCTTAATCTTAAACGTAACGGGCGCTATAGATTTATTGCTGTTGATAGTGAGGATTTAGAATTAAAAAGAAAAAGAAAAACATTAAAAAGAAAAAAAAATCTTGTGCGGGCAACACATACCGGCAGTTAAAGTAAATTTAAAAACTATTAATTACCGATTGAGTTGAAAAAAGTTAAAATAATTACATTCAGTTATATTGGAAACATATATTAATATTAAATTACTAACCAATATACAAATGGTTTGTAAATGAACTTCTGTTTATGCCCTTTTCTTCACTGTTTATTACCTTCCACAACATTGCATATAAGATAACATTTTTTTCACCAATCTTAAGCTTTTCAATGATATATTTTATTTATTATAAATATTACTATCCATATATATAAAAAATATTTTTGCTCTTTTCTTCTTATAGTTGAGTATCGAATTCGTTTAACTGATATATTTAGCCGCTTATTATCAATGCTAATAAGATGTTATAAATATTTTTTTTAACCTAAAAAATTAAAGGTACTTTAGAGGAATAAAATTCTAAAATTCAGCATTTTAGGACTGTCAAACTATTTCAATACCACCTGTAGCATGGTGGCTAGAGCATAACAGCCTCTAAAATATGAAATTTTAGTTTTATAACACATATCGTTTTTTAGTTACTACACGCAGACAGGTGGTTTTGCGGGATTCCGTCATTTTTACTCAGGTGACAATAGACAATAAAACGTTTTATATATATATATATATATTTTATATATATATATATATATATATATATATATATATATAAAATTAGTAAAATTAGAAACGGCTAAATATGCAAGTACTTGATAACCCAATGAAGGAAATTGTTTTTTAGGATTTTTTTTTTTTCACATCTAAGACATCTCTGAGTCTCAAATGGTAGACAGAAGTAAATTTAACGGCCGAGTTAAAAATCTAGAAGTGTTACGAGATAAAGTGGACGATTCGAATGTAAAAAATGTAATTAAGTAGTAATATAGGAGCATAATATGCCGTTGGGAAACTAAATATTTTCGAAAATATTATACAGCATGTTGTATAGGGTTATGGAGAGTTATCAAAAGTGGATAAAACCGATTGTGGTAGATGATAATTTTTTATGTTAGATAAATTAATCTGAAACACGTTTCCATTGTTAATCGTCAACGTTCCATCGGTGTCTCAAACTTTTTCTAGATTCCAACTTGGTTTTTGAAGTTCTTAAATTGATTTTAACAACGGAGGTAAGTGAAAGTCGTGTGTTGAGAGCAAAAGATTTTAAAAATGTTTTAATGCAAGAACGATCCTCTCCAAAGAATAAATAAATCGGTTTTATCCAACCCAATGAATGAAAATGGATTGAAAAATATTCAGATCACATAAATCCCTCTCCCTAATACAAATAACAATCCGACCCTTCAGGTTCTTCAATATTACTCAGCAAACATTAAATTGAGATAAAAAATGGGCCGACGCTTGAAAGGGTATGCTTATACCACTTAAACTGGCCATTTTAGGGAAAATTCCCTGGGGTTTTTATCATTCGAAATTCTGAGAAGAGTACTACAGTAAAGTGCTCTTTTAAAAATACATTTCTTTTAAATCGTATATAATGGATCTGACAGCCAGGTGAAATCAATAATTGAAAATTCGTTTCAGGGATAGGCATTAAATAGATTGGATTAGGTAATTTTTAAATGTGTTTAAGTGCAACATGATGGAAAATATAATATCATATCGATATGACTGTGATAAAGAGGGGAAATAAAAAATAGGTACACTAAAATTCAACTTATGGAGAAATGGGTTAAGGTGGGGTGGTAAAAAAAAAAATAAATAAAAAAAAAAATAAATAAATAAAAAAAAAAATGAAAAAGCTTACGGGTTGAGGGTCTTCATCAGGGCTAGAAAATGTATATTTAAAATAGTTGTTCACTACATAGCTCATGTTCACTACATAATTTATAATTTTTATTTTTAACAATCAACCTTTGTAATCGAACAAAAAAAAAAAGAAAAAAAAAATTACCCCTGCTCAAAATTTGAGAGCTCACGTTTCAAGATACGTAGAATCCGAATAACGAATAAAAAAAATCCGTTTGTCCGCCGTCCGCGGCATTTCCGAAACTACTGGACCATTTTTTTTTTTTTTAATTCGTCACAAAACTACTATTCCATTCAACGATGATCGAAAACACCTAGACGTTGATATCAGCTGGTTAATATTAAAATGGCGGCCGATTAAAAGTATTGTTTCAATAACTTCGTTATTTTTGAAGATAGAAAATAAATTTATTGGTATTTTTTAACCAAAAAACCGCGAATTATTTTATAAAAAAGAAAACAGAAAAGAAAAAAAATTGAAAATTTTCACATAAATACCCTAATAACACAGTTATTTTTTAAGATAGAGAAAAGTGTGTATGAAGTTTTTGAATCAGTAAAGCGCGATAAGTAAAAAAAAAAAAAAAAATGATATGTGTAATTAAGTGACAGAGTATTATATAAGTAATTACACAAAAAATCGGTTATTATTAAAGATAGAGAATAATCGAAAAAAAAATCATGATCAAGACAACACGACGAAAAAATTGTAAAAAAAAAAAAAAAAAAAAAAAAAAATCATCTTACATTGTCAAGCCACAACTTATTAGAGATCTGATTTCCTGATATTTCGGTTATTATTGATGATAAAGATAAAATGTAAGGTTTTCTGGAATCAGAGAATTTTATTTGAATGAAAATCTAAAGAAAGGAAAAGGAAATAGTAACGCAGTCCTGTATAAATGCTTTTGATTTATTATTTTCAATAATCAACCTTTGTAATCGACGAAAAAACAAACAAAAAAAATAAACCTGCTCAGAATTTGAGAGCTTACGTTTCAATATGCGTAGAATCTGAATAACGAATTAAAAAAAAAAAAAAAAAAAAAATTTCTCCCGATGAATAAATTAATAAATACCCAAAATTTTGTTTTTAGTGTCATTTGATAGAGAATTAAATTTTGGACCAAATGAAAAGAGAATCATTGAATTTGGCTAACAACTAGGTTAGATTAGATCTCTTTTACTCTACATGGTAAATTTTAAGAGAGAGATGAGGAGGAAGGAAAAGATGTCGTCTTCGTAGGTATGTCATTAATCTTCTCCTATGAAGGGGCTCACCGGATTTTTTATTTAATTTTATACTATTATATTTTTTCTACTATACAGAATAGACATAGATTTTTGTTTATACAGGGAACTGTTTATTTAACTCATGTAACACCACCCTTTTAGACCATAAAATTCACTGTTATCCAACTTCCGTATTTTGTGGATAGAAGGTAAGGTACAACAACCTTCTTTTAATTTATTTTACTTTCTATTCTCGTGTCATTCTTGTTATCACATATCATGCTATTTGACATTCCGATGTTAAATTTATATACTATTTCCTAAATGCTTATATTTACTTTTTATTTTCTATAATATTATTCAGTTTACTATACTTTTCTTTTTCTATTTTATTATTTTGTTTAGCATCCGGCTTTCACTTCACTTCATGTTACCTTACATACGTTTGTTAACTATATTTATCATTCATTTGTCTATTTACTTATGTTAATATAATAACATGATGCTCTGAAGAAGACACGGAACGTGGGTAGAAACGTAAAATATTAATATAGGTAGAAATAATCGGAAGTAAGTCTTTTTTAATATTTTAATTTTGCCGACGTTTCGGCTCAAACTTCTACCAATGATATTTTCCACTGTCGACTATACACCCTCAATGTAGAATATTTTTTTTTTTTTTACCACCCAAACTATATCTTCTTTCATATTTATTTCACGCTTAACTATTGATAATTCAATAAAATTCAACAAGTATTATCATAATGGTAAATAATTTTAGATGTATACAGACTTCCACTATCTTAACATCTTGGATGAGTCAAGGAGCAAAAAAGATGTGAGGGACTGAACACGTGTTCCAATGAGGGTACACCCGACTTATACCTGCTCTAATAGTTATTTCATTACGTATCACTAATAGTAATTAAATAATTATAATGTAATACAATATCGATATATCACTAATCTACCGAGTCAGTGTTAAACCAATTTTATAGTCGTTGTTAAAACTGCGAAACTACTTTTTTTGGTCATCGCAGTACCTATATAGCTAACATTTGTAATGGAAGTTTTCTTAGCTTTCTAAAAGTGCTTTAAGGCAGGACTTGAGAAACTCTTAGCCGTCCACTTAGTGGTTTAGAAAAACGGATTTCTAATGCCGTTAAGAAAATTGTATTTCTTTCCACCCGTAAACACAAAGAAAAATTATCTAAATCATACCATTGTAGAAAAGAGACAATAAGATAAAATTTATAAAAAATATATTTAAGCATTAATTTTTATTATATATGTATTTATTTTAGGTTCTTTTGGAATAGGAAACTCATATTTATGTTTCAAACTTATTGTACAGTGTATATATGTTTACAATATGTGTAATATATTTTATATAGTATATTTATATTATTATATATGTGCAATACAGGCAGGACAGATTTAATGATTCTTGAAAATGGCCTAGGGCTGAAACGTTAGACAGATATAAGATATAAAAAGGTTGTAACGGGAAAAATGTGGATAATTTTTTTTTTTTTTTAAATAAAATCATTTCTTTTTTTTTTTTTTTATTTCGTAGGCACAAACCTAATCAATAACCTAATATTAATACAAAACCTAATAAACATAACCTAATATTAAAGCTATTAGAGTTACAATTAGTATTTTTACACACTTAATTGTTATTAGTTATTCAAAAAATCGTTTCTAAGGCATGAAATAACTTATTTCTAGAGCCTTAGAAACAAAGGTATTTTCACGTGTAAGGAATTATCTATGAATAAGGAACTCATATTTATGTTTCAAACTTGTTGATGATACAATTCGTTTATTTTAAAATCTAAAACGATTTGATTGAATAATTACAGAAGGCTACTTGCAACTGGTAATTCATTGTAACTTCGATTGAATAAAATTAAGATCAAGCACTAAATGACAACTTTATTCCTTCCACATAAAACTAGTTGAAAGAGTAACTGATTCACTAAAATATATAGAAAAAAGTTACTGATATATTAAAGGTAATATTTTAGTTACTCATGCAATTAACACAGATTAGTTAATAAATATAAAATGAACTAGTTGATTCAAAAACCTACAGAAAGCTTATAAGTGTCATTCCAGGGTTTCGATGATAAATGTCGTTTTTCATTTTATTTCTACTCTTTTCTCAGCAAATAAAAAAATATGATTTCTAATACTAATTGTTATAAATTAAAAAATCTGGTGCGAGCAACACACGACTTTCACTTACCTCCATTTTTAGAATAAATTAAAGAATTTTCAAATACAGTTAGTTATAAAAATGAGTGAAATCATTAAACAATTAATTAAATGGAATTTCTATAAAAACATAAGTTTTATTAAAAAATTGATTACCTTATTATCTAAAATAATCACTTGTATCAATTGATTGTGTATGAGATGATAATTTTTCTAAAATCTTTAGCTTTCCAATGGTATATCATACATGTATATTACTGCTCTTATGTTCAAAAATGAAAAATTGCATTAAAAAAATATTTTTTCTGTTTTCTCCTTTAGTTGGGTATCGAATTTATTCAATTTATATATTTACCAGTTTTTCATCAGCGTTAACAAGATAATCTAGAAATTATTATTGAATCTACAAAATTAAAGGTACTTTAGGGGAAGAAACTTTAAAATATCGGCATTTGAGCCCTGTCAGACCATTTTTATCTTAATAAAACCTACATGATATTAAAGCCCATTAAATTTTACATCGATATAGCGAGTTTAATCAAAATCGTCGGAACCGTTTTTGAGAAAATCGAAAAAAGGTGAAAAATGCATGATATAAAGTGCCTCTTCTGGTAGGCTCATTTTGATGAAAAAAGTTTTGTCACGTCTCGGGCGTATAGTTGTCCTAAATATGAAATTTCAGTTTCATAGGACTTACCGTTTCCGCCCGGGAGTTACCACACACACACACACACACACACAGACCTTTTTGCGGGACTTGGTTATTTGGACTCAGGGGGCCCTAAAACGTGTATTTCCGTTGAAAACTGGAATTCGAAAATTTTCACGATCGCAATACTTCCCCTTACTATATATAGTAAGTGAAAGTAAAAAGGAAAATTTACTGATTTTCAAGATACCAATGTCATGATAATCGATTGATCTGACATGGAATAAACTAAGTTATAGTTAATATATTAAATTCTTTATGTTATAAAAGGGCACTTTCACTCCATTATATTAAACTTTAGTGTTTGTTTCTCTATCATATTATACAGCATTATTATATTGTTTAGTTCTCTCTTGTATTACAATCTCTGTAGAGTGGGGCACCTGCTGTGAGAGGAAATTTAATGTACGACAAACTTTAAGCATTCTTTTTTATGTAACTAATAAAATGTGTCGGTGCTTTGTAATTGTTTATGCCACAATCGCGCAATAGAATGAAACAATGTTATTGAAATATATTTACGTTGAAATATATTACATAATAGGGGCTACAAAACAGTTAACTTTATGGATAGAAAGGCGACTAATATGTAAGTTCCGGCACTGCCTTTGACAATAAACAGGATAATCGCCAAGACCCGCTTTCCCGTCATAAAAATAAACTAATTAGCAATCTGTTCATTTTAAACCGTTATTTTCTTTTAGAAGTTTTTAACTGCAACTAAGAATATGAAATGTCTATTACTCACGTTTTCACCATAAGCAGCTAAAGGTGTGAGTTTAATTAAATAATAATCGTTTGTTCCAATTTTCCAATTATCTATCACTAAAACTGAAACATGTGATTGAAGACAAAAATATTGGGTCCCTCAAAATGTCCAACTTTGGAACAAACTCAATCCTTGTGCAAAATTAAACTGACGAAAAGGAGTGGCTGATCCAAAAAAGAGGGGTAAAAAGGGAATTTTTTATGTATATTTAATAAGTAGGAATTTTCTTTTTTTTTTTAGTTGAAATTTACAACTGTACAAAAAATGCATCAAGTAAATATGCTGAATTGTTATAACACATGAAATAAACATGAAGAGAAACTGCCCATTGGCAGCACTCTTTGGTAGTAAGTCTAAACAAGAAGGCTCGAGACCCTCTTCTTTTCAGACGCCTCGGAGGATTATCAGGATAATAATTGAAGAGGATTTAAAGGATTGAAACTAATGGATTAGAGTGGGAGTGGAGTTTTTCATGGAAGATGTGGTATACCTGGTAAGGCCAAATCATCAACATATGGAACATTGAGGTCATTGTGGATGATTTTATTCGAGACATAGTAAGGAGCGTTAAGGATTTTGCGAAGGATTTTGGATTGTAAGGATTGGATACGGGAAGAGTTTGAAGTCTTAGTAGAGCCCCAAATCTCAACTCCGTAGGTCCAGATATGCCTTATGATGGTCATGTAAATGAGTCTTTTGTAGTTAAGTGAAAGGTTAGAGCGTCTGTCTAAAATCTTCGTGCAGTTTCTTGTCTTTACAGTCTTGTATGCGGATTCCATATAAGTCGTTTGTCAAGCAGGAGTCCTAAATACCGAATCTGTTCAACTGGGACAAGCGGAATATCATTAAAGGACACTGTAGGGCAGGATGTCATAGGCTTTTAAATCTCCAATTCTGACACCATACCTCACTGATGTGTGGTTGGAGAGTTTGAGAGGCAATTGTAGGATCGTTATTAACCGATAACACGCAAGTGTCATTGGCATAGGTAGAAAGGAATGTGTTAGGATGACTGTGTAAAGAATGGGTCCTAGGATACTGCCTTGAGGAACCCCAGTAGACTTGGTGAAAAGAGATGAATAGGAACTATTGTGGTTTATTTTGAAGGATCTGTCAGAGAGGTAGGACTGGATAATTAGGAAGTATGTAGGAGGAAGGAATTTACGGATTTTGTACAACAGTCCTGGGTGCCAGACTGGGTCAAAAGCCTGTTCAACGTCGAGAAAGGTTCCAGTGCAGTACAATCCGCGCTCCAATGCTAAATATGCATACAGCTAAATATGCAAGTTGAGCAAATTTGAAAAGCAAATAAAGGATAAAACTGAAAAAATATTTTTTAATGCAATTTTTCGTTTTTGAACATAAGAACTAAAGATTGTAGAAAAAAATATTATCTAATATACAAGAGCTTGTAAAAGTTAATAGAGAGTGATAAAAATCCAATAAAACTAAGTGATTATTTTAGATAATAATATAATAGATTTTTTAATAAAACACATGTTTCTATATAAATCAATTTAATTAATTCTTTAATGGTTTCACTCATTTTTATCTCTTACTGTTTTTGAATATTCTTTAACCGATTCTAAATATGGGGGTAAGTGAAAGTCGTGTGTTGCCCGCATCAGATTTTATTTTCCCAAAAAGTATTTAAAAATTCTTAAATTGATTTTTACAACAGAAGTAAGTGAAAGTCGTGTGTTGGGCGCACGGTTTAATTATTTAGCTGACTAGTAAGTAACTTCATACAATAGATGGTTGCTAAATTGTCTTGTAAATGCTTATGATGCTTCCGTAGGACAATGCACCAATGTTTGTCATGAGTCGTAACATTGAATAATGGCCGAAACGTCGGGCGAATGTCTCTTGTAACCGTTTTAATGTTGAAGCAATTTATTAGCCATTATTGGAAAGGAGGCCGTTTGCGAAAGCAAAGTTTCCTGCTCCGCTACTATATCCTCCCTACCCTAAGGACCTCCTCCGTTAACTAATTTATTAACTCTATGACGAAAGGAGATAAGGATATAATTATGAGAAATCTCTTATGAATCACACACACAGCCGCGCTATGAATAATTCAAGCTTATTCTAAATGTTTCACATCTTATTACACTTATTAACCGATCGCTGATAAAGAGAAAGAGTGGGGTTAAAAATGCTAAAAAAGGTTCTATTAAGGAAGAGAGAATTAAAAACGGTCTTGGGCTGATTACACGTTGCACCGAGTGATTAAATGCTGGTTATGCTTGGGAGGGGTAATTACGGTTTCGTTTTGTGTGTGCTTCTGCTTATGCTGCTTAGGAGAAAACCGTATCGTACTATACCAACTTCCCAATTACCGAATGTATATCTCAACGCCGATACGGTAAGTTATGGAAAAAATGTTGCATTAGCAAGCAGACTGAAGGGATTAGCAGGTAACAAAATTATAAGCTGTCCTGTTTTTACTTCGCTCTTAAAATTATTATGCGGGAAAGGAGTTAATTATTACAAATCATTCCTGTGGGATGCATTAATTCTGAATAAGCTGCTTAACGCGTCCAAAGAGATTTAATTTAACGAAGATTTAATAGAAGATTTTTTTTTTTTTTTTTTTTTTTTTTAATAAATAAGAGGATTTTCTCCTCATTGTCCTAAGTTTTCTTTTGGTTCAGTTTTTGTAAGATATGTATTTGTCTGTTTCCAAAAGAAGTTAATTGATTTATTCCACTTTCACACCTTACAACGTTTCGGTCTCTAGGTTCATTTTCAAGTATCCATCATAAATATTTATCCATATATACTCTAACACCGCTTCATCAGCAGTGTCGTCTAATTTAGCTTGTCAACGTCTCATCGCCCGTCCTGTAGGTGTTCTATGAGATGTCAACAAACTAAATTGGACGACTCTGCTGATGAAAAGAGGATGTTTATTGTCGTATGTTTATTCATTAAATGTCGCTCTATGATGTGGCTAATGGAACTATACTACAGTTGGAGTCCTAATTTTGTCTATCCCGGTTTAATTAGGATCTTTAACAAGTAAATGACATTGCACAGACTTGTGAACCCCATTTTACGTTCCCTCCGAAGGACACCATAACCCTAGGGTTTCGGAGACCCTCCTGGGGCAGACCCACCCTCTTTTAAGTGGATACCACCTAAATTGGGGAAAAACCTGACGGCTGCTATGTTTGAACCGGAGACCTACGGCATATAAGGCTGTTGTGCTAGCCACTACACCACCGGTGACCCTGAGGTTGGTAATTCATACCCCTTTAAAAATACTTTAATTAAATATATGGTTAACGTTCATAAACGAGAACCAAATTTTTATAATGGATAAATAATATTTTATTCTCTCAATAAGGCGAAGGATTTACACCCCGAAAAAAACAATTAAGGGAATGTAAAAGTTGCGTTTTTTTTTTGTTTTGTTTTTTGTTTTTTTGGAGGGGGAGGGGCCGATTACAAAAGTTCTTTACTGAAAGTTTTTAACCAATAATTGAAGGTAATTTGAGGAAAACATTTTGAAAATTCAGCAATAAATCCCGGTCAGGCGGTAAATCAAATAAAACAAACCTTATATTATCGACCATTTAGTAATACATTGATTTAAAATTTTAAACATATGTACTTTAAATGCAAGAGTATAGATTCAAGCTTTATAAGGTATAAAATTCTTAAAATTAACACTTAATAATATCAATGTCCAAGCAAAATTTAGTTCTGAGAGCACCGACCTCATTATAGAGTAAAATTAACATTTTAGAAAATAGCAGAATATTACTTTCATAGATAAATCCATCTCAGCTCTCCTCAAGGATCCTTCCGTATACCTAAAAATAGACCCACATTTCCTTGTTAAAGGATTCGACAGTTGTTTTGAGGAACCTGTTGGTGTTGACATTGAAGATTCGACCTTTATTAGTAGGTCAAGAACAAGCACTGGCTCGGGATAAAAGTATATCGAAGAAAATTGTAACACTTCTCCAAACTAATGGGGTATACAAAAATAAATGACCCTTCCGCAACCAAATATTTGTATTATTATTTCTTTGATATAAAATACTCAAACAATAGTCCATTGATATTTACTGCCATTAGCCATCTGCTAGACCGTTGCTATACGATGGTACCATTCTTTGGGATGGTTGTCAAAGAACTCATGGTCCGCAATTCCAAACTCCACAAAATTATCCACTTATTTCCCTTAAACAAAATGGGCCATGGATCGAAGCAAATAGAAAACCAGTCACTGGAAACAAAGTCACCCAATCAATCAAAAACTCGGCTATTACCACCGACTATACCCTTTACTGGAAAACCCTCAGTGTCCAAATCTTCGGAAGATCTATAAGTACCCTCATGTTTTTCCATCGCTCCCGTCATCTTCCATCCCTAAGCTCCTTATATCTTCACTTATTTTCTCCTACTTTGACTATTGCTGTGTAGTGACCTTTCCACTGTGCTTGATGACAGGATAAAGCAAATTGTGAACAAATTTTTAATATTTGTCTTCAGTACTCCGAAGAGGTCTCAAGAGACCCATTTACACAGCGAGTTAAAGTGGCTTCTCCCCCTATTCGCAAACAATATTTCCTAGGATTATACCTTTCCTAAACCATTATCTCCAAGCTCCATCCGTACAACCATAGTCTTCTGCAATTAAATTCATTGAAACAAAGTCGCGCCATTCTGACCTTTACATTCCTACCTATAGAAAAAAAAAATTGTTGATCATTCTTTTCTTGTCCCATCTTACTACTCTCTGGAATTTCCTACCTATTCATATCCACCATGCTTCTTCTCTGACATCATCCAAGTACCAACTGTTCTAAAACCTTCTGAATTCCTAAACAGATGCCCAACCACAGTGATTTTTCAAATCTATTATCAGACTATGAAATAAAAAAATAGTATTTATTACTTATGTTTAACTTTGTTAATCAATTACGTTTTAGTTTTAGTTTGGTTCAACATATTTATCAATAAGAAATTATTTATTATGATGATATCAATTGGAAACAATCTCTTCTTGTTTTTGTTCATATGCATTTATTTATTCATACATGTCAATCTTTACAACGTTTCGAGGCTTCACATGCCTCATCTTCAGATATTCAATGTTATTTCCGTTCAATGTTATTATGTCAGATATTGAGTATATTTATAGTCTAATATACTCTTCTATAATAGTGATTGATATAAAATATTAATATGGAAATGGAACACCATATGAAAAGAGCAAGAAGAACATTAAAAGTGGAATTAGAAATAATTTTAAATGGACATAAGGAAATAACATTTAATATCTGAAGATGAGGCATGTGAAGCCTCGAAACGTTGTAAAGATTGACATGTATGAATAAATAAATGCATATGAACAAAAACAAGAAGAGATTGTTTCCAATTGATATCATCATAGTCTAATATACTCTTCTATAATAGTGATTGATATGAAATTATTTATTTATTTTACCTTTTGTATGTACTCTTTCGTACCTATGGTGCGAAGTATGAAATATTTGGAGTTCGAACCCATGAAGTTCTTTAAACTTTTCATTCGTTCGATGGGAATTGTGAGAACGAGCATTATCTTGTTGGAACATAACTCCTTTTCGGTCCATCAAAGCAGGATAACGCTTTATCAACTTTGCGTACGATCTTTTCAGTTGTTCGCAATAGAGTTCAGAATTCATAGAGACCCATCAGGGACAAAGCAATGATGAATAACACGGTTAAATTTTTTTTTTTTTAACTTTTTTTTTTAATTGCTTCCTTGCAACAACCGGAAAAGAATTACTAACGAGTATTCGGATTTCGTCAGCGAACCCAATTTTTATCACAGGTGGCAATCTTCCAATAAAATCTCATATCAGAAGGGTTCTGCAATAAATTATCACAAATTACTAGTCTCTTGACTGATTGCTAAGGTGTACGGTTGTGAGGGACCATCCTACTGCTCTTTGTAATGTACTGACTTTAATTTTATAAGTATAAACTATGTTCGGGAAATAAATAAATATTTTCCCAATAATTGCTCCTTCTGCCAAGATGTACTTATACTATTGTAGTTGTATAAAATTTCGATTCTATAAACTCTCACATTAGCTGGTATTTTAAGTAACATAAAACAAATTAAATAAAATGAAAAGTAATCAGAGTTAAATAATGAGAGCTCACATTTGGTGTGCCATTTCTACGATATGGCTAAGTATATAATAAAATAAAAACACTAGAAAAATGTCACGCGAATTGCCGTCTTGGATTTACCTAACAAAATTATTTCAGAATTCACTTTTATCGGAAATTTAAATATGAGTAGTTAAAGTTAGGTAAGGAATCCCAAAATATCGAAGTATACGTTTTTAATTCAAGATAGGGAAATCCTTGAGCTCCAACTCCAGACCTATATATAGTTTTATCCGGTTTCAATATTAACAATCCGGAGACTTATTTGGCTTACAAAACCACCATAAAAAACTAAGATCATCTGGACTAGCCAGCTGATGGTTTCAGACTCCGAATTTATCAAATTAATATAAAAGAGAAAATCTCCTACTTTAAATCCCAGGAAAAGTGTCTTTTTTGTTATTTCAAATAGATTTTCTGTTGAGAAAAGGTAATAGAAGGCAGAAAAAATATTTAAGACCATTTTTATCAGCACTCAGTGATAAACATGATATTAAAAAACTTATTACAAATGAACACCCTACCAAAACTCGTATAACACCCTATTTAAATTTACTCGTTTTTAAAATTATGTAGTGTAGCGTAAGAAAACTACAGATTTCTTAAATAGCGATGGTCAACGCGCATATTATTTGCTATTTTTAATTATTCTAATGTTTTTTGGTTTGTTAATTCTATGTTACATTTAGATATTATTTTAATCTTTTTTAATTTCATTTTTTATTTCATTCTCTTGTTATCATTCAAAATAATTGTATATATTTCTTGTAATCATTAATGTTATTAGTTTTTTCTTTTTGTATGAGTTCTTTGGCTAGTTATAATCCTTTTTTTTCTTGTACATGTATGTTATTCTTAAGGGACCTAGTCAGAGAATAAAGTCCTTTTTTTTTATTCATTAATTCATTCATAATATAGATCAGTTAATTCAAATCATTATTTTTGTTTTTATGATGATTTTCTTATTATTGTTGTTCTAGTTATCATTAATTTTTTTTTAATATATTGTTATCCAACTATTCTTCTCTATGGGAGAGGCTTTTGTCAATACTGATGCCAATCAGGCTATTATTATCATTATCTAACAAGTACAATAAAAATTCCAGAATCATATGTGTCAAGTGAAATTGTCAACATTTAATTAAATTTGTACAAGATGTTTTTGCACAAATAATTATAATTGAATTCATTTATTGAAATACCATTTAATATGGTAATGTGGAGAGAGGGAGGGGGGAAGCTATGTTAGAGAGCCTCCAAAAGAAGAGGTAACTATCGGACGGAAGGAAATACCTACCCCTATCTCTCTGCTGATATTGTTCAATAGGTCTCCTTGCTCAGGCCTGGTGGTCCCCTGGAATAATAGGCTCTGCTGCTCCAGCGGGCCTGGACAAAGCCCCTTCTCCAGGATATCTCCTTCTCAGCTTACCATTGCAAATAGCTTGGGGGCAGCGAAACATTTACTGACCAATAACCCGTTACGTTGAGATTACGTTACCGGTTGAGTTCCTACGTCTATTTTATCAGATCAATTATAATACGCACAGGATTCCGCTACCTTTTGCTACCACTTACCTGTATATGAATATATAATAAGGAAAAGTACTGCGATCGTGAAAATTTTCAAATTCCAGTTTCACAGGAAATACACGGTTTAGGGTCTCCTGAGTCCAAATGATCAAGTCCCCCAAAAGGTCTGTGTGTGCATAATGTGGTAAGTTTAGCTCAAAGCCGATAAGCTGTATAGAATTAAAAGATCATATTTTAGAACGTTTTGGCCTGAGATGTTACAGCGACTTTTCCATAAAAATCGACCGACTAGAAAAGCAGCTTTATACTGTGTATTTTTAACCTTTTTATGATTTGCTCTAAAATGGCTAAAACGACTTGGCTAAAACTCACTATAGCCCAGGCACTGTTGAGTTTAAATGGCTGTATGTCGGAAGAAATTAGAGACAAACTGAATTTTTGCCAGTTCTTAGGACCTTATTGGAAGAGTATTTTCTCGAAAGTCCCCACTCCTTGCCCTTGAACATCTTTTTTTTTTAGTTATTATCTATAACTGGCAATTATTCGTTCGATATTAATGCGTAATGTGTATTATTATTTCTTCATCAATAAGCTTTAAAACATGTTATATAATACTTTTACGTAAAGTTTATACCTAAATTTCTATATACACGAAATAATGGCCTATAATATGATGTAGGTTTTATTCCAATTTGAATAGTCTGACAGGGGTTAAATACAGATTTTTTTAAAAAATTTCCTTTAAATTCCTTTTAATTTTTTGGATTCGATAATGTAACATATCTTTTATTTTTATTTTTTATTTATTGAGATATATTACAATTTGTTTCTATATGAAGATTAGTAATAGTGATATATGAACCCATTCACACAATATATACAGTATACAATGATAAAGTCAAATTAAATAAAATATAATATTTATATATACAAAATAAGAAAACAAACAACAACCTATAATTGAGATAAATACAAATAAATGATATATATATATATATATATATAATTAAATAACAATAAATATAAAAACAAATCAAAACATTAACCTATAATTGAGATAAATAAAAGTTTGCAAATAAACAAACATCATTCAAACAAACATAACTATATACAAAATATAAAAGTGGTATAGGGACCCTAGACTGGGCTTTTCCCTCCACTTGTGGAGGAAAAAGCGGAATCCAAGAGATTCTAGACCCTCGCTCTCAGCCGCGTCACTGGTGTGACTCAGTGGAGGCCGAACTAACATATCGTATTATCTTTGATAAAAAAAGTCTAAGTATACACGTTAAACAAATTTGATAACTAACTAAAGGTGAAACGAGAAAACATATTTTTTGGTTTCCGAAAACAAGAATAGTACTATAGATACATTATATATCGTTGGAAACCTAAAGATTTTAGAAAAATCTTACCCTAATATAAGAAGCTGTAAAATGTAATAAAAAAACATTTTATGAACAACAAAATGATTTTATGAACTGTTTACAAAAAGAAAATTGTACACAAATAAGAACTAATAATTTTAATTAAATAAATATATATTTTTTTCGTTTGGCGTGATAGGCCGTGGAGGCCATTTTTCGCGCAGCGTGGTTTCCGTGGATAGATGTGAGTGAATCCCTATGGAACAGCCTCATATATATTATTTTACATATTATACACCTTTGAGTAAATTTGATAATATCCCATTTGTATCATTCCTAATCGATGCATGGTTCTAAATAAAACAAATACTTTTTTTATGATCTACAGAGTCACAAAATGAAAATATTTGAAGGTTTGGGGTAAAAAACGACCGCATATGTTAGTCAGCTTTCCAACGTCAGGCTAGAAATACTGATAAATAAATAGTTTATGCATTATTTTCTAATAATTTTCGACCCACCACAATCCCATGTTTGAATAGGTGATGGACTGGGAAAAAATCACTCCTTTACAATCTAAAATATCCTCCAAATTTAACCGAAGGAAAACACATATATTTTCATTAGATGGAGTAAAATATGTAGCCCGAAGTACAAACGAAATCAAGTTTTTTCAAACGTAAGAATTTAATCTCTTAAAAATCTGACGTAGAGAATTGACTATGTTCCAACAATTTCCAGACCAAAAATCAAAGTATCAGACGTTTGTTTCAACGTGAATTTCGTACTTTATCCAGGCTGTTAAAACCATCTTAGCCAACCATTAAACACACCGATTCTAAATAAAGAATATATTGATAAAATAGGATTAGACAAAGTATGAGCATACATAAAAAATATTATGGAAAATCTCTGACAAGACTTTGGAACCAACCTACAGAATCAAATTCCAAAATTACGCTAAAATTAGCATACATTTTGTTGTAATATCAAAACAATTTTTATACGTTGAAGAAACAGGGTAAATATCTACGCGTACACTCAGTATTGTATTTTGCCTGGTACATCTTCATACTAATCACACGGTCTACTTATTAATATTCAAAAAGTTTATATTTGATTATTTTTTAATCATAGTCTTCTTTAAATCATCAATTATTATTAGAGCTTTTAATAATTAATTAACACTTCAAATTTACTTCACAAAAAGTTTCCTCTACAACAAATAATTCGTCGAGAAACCTAAAAGACACCAAATTATAATTTTTAGCATCCGGGTGTGTTCCTTAGAGCCCATTATAGCAGTTGCAAAAAAAAAAAAAAAAAAAAAAAACATGATAAAGACTCGACCATTAAAAACTTCTGTCAGATTTACTTTCAATGTGCGTTCAGTGAGCGAGAAAAAATATACCTTCGTAATCTTCATGATGGAAATAAAATCATCAGCCCATTCCACCGAAAAATTCTCAAACTTCCCTCCTCCAAAACGGAAATATTAAGATTTAAAAAAAAGTTTTTGGGCCAGAGGAGCTTAGTTCAGAGATTGCACATTGCGAGGTTTTTACAGCTCCTTACCTTATTTGTGGGGGTATCAATAAGGTGTAAAAAAAAAATCCATTGAAAGATTTCATTATCAATAGTTTTATTTTAATTTACAATATTTCTTCAGAATGCTAATTTTAAATTCATAAGGAATTTCAGTTGAAAGTTTTTAGATTGACTTATCATATATATTTAAGTTATTAGATTTGATCGACTGAATAAAACTCTGTAAATAGAATTGGAGGCTGATAATTATACTTCGCTAATATTTTCTTATAATGCACTGCGTACGGCTATAATGCCATCTTCTGGTGCAAGAACAATTTTTAATCTTTAGGTGAGTGAGTAATTAAACCCAGGAGCCACGAGCCTGAATTGAATTCTATGAAAAATTAAATTGATTAAATAAGAGCTACATATTATAACACAATTGTTTATTATTTTCAAATAACCCTATTTGTGTATATAGCTAGTAATCTTTTTAATTTTTCTCTGTATTCAATAATAACTGAGTGTTGGTGGAATTACATAAATTATAATTTGACTTGAATACATAGATCAACCATTTTTTTTTCTTTTTATCGCACTTTACAGATTCTAAAACTCTATACATATTTTTCCCTTTCTTCAAAAACAGCTGAGTTATGGTAATAATTCTTAAAAATGTTAATAGTTCTTAAAAATTAAATTAACAGTAAAGTAAATTAAACATTTATTGGTAAAATTTCAATTTTTTTTTCTTTTTCTCTTTTTTTTATTAATTATTCGCGTTTTTTTTTTGTTTTTTTTTACACTACTAAATTTATTCTCAATCTTCAAAAATAACTAAGTAATTGAATAAAATCACATTTAATCGGCCGCCATTTTAAAAATAACCAGCTGATATCAACATCTAGCTGTTGGGATCATCGTAGCATGATGCCCTAGTATGTTTTGGCGAATTGAAAAAAAAAAAATTGTTCCAGTAGTTTCGGAGAATTGCTGTAAGCCTTAAAAATTAAGGGAGGGGTAATTTTTTTCTAAGTTAAAAAATTGTTCTTACGCCAGAAGATGGCATTACAGCCGAAACGCCGTGCATTATAATAAAATAATGGTGAAGTATAATTATGAGCTTAAAATTTTATATTAAACTTTGACCTTCTTTTTAAATTATTTACACACTGAAAATATTTTTAGATGATGAGAATATGAGAAGTAATCGTGAACAGTAATGATTATTTACTGGCCAATCCGAAATAGCAAGTCCTAGATACATAAATGAAATTTTCTACAATAAAAGTATTAATCAATATATAGCTTAAATTATTTTTACTTAACCTATTTGACTTAAATTATCTTAAAATACGGACTCGCTAATAAAAATACAATTATAAGGTGATGATTAACAGAGACAATAAATAATAATGACGTTAAATTTATAATTCGCAATAAAAGAAATATTTTATTTATTAACTTGTTTACTAACGTGAGTCCCGAACCAAGATAATTTTTTTTATTATAATTTTTTGGCATGAGCATTCGCGTATCTGTTTACTACGGACCATTTTAATCCAAGGACCTGTTTTTTTACTTACGCAACTTCCTTCTTTGGACCGTCAGCCGTCTACGGGTTTCTTTGAGCATCGATCTCAAAACAACAAGAAAAAAAAATTGTAAGGAAAAAAATATTTAAAAATTGGCAAGCCTTTCAATTAGACCATTCTTGAGATAACGCAGAGTATCAAATTGAAAATGGTTAATTTGTTTTTCGTCTGTCAGTTGAATCATTAGTTCAGCTGGTGACCTAAAACACCTTGTGAGGTATGGCCGTGTCGCTGCCTGCTTATAGAATAAGAGAATGTTCATCAAGATAAATTTACAAAATCTGGTGCACGTAACACAAGACTTTTACTAACACCCGTTGTTAAAATAAATTTAAAAGTTTTCAAATACAGTTAGAGTGGAAAGTAAATTGTAAAGAATTAATTACATTAACATTCAATAGAAAAATGTGTTTTTTAAATGATCTATTATTTAATTGTCTACAACTTTTCACCGTTCTCCGTTATTTTAAAAAATTGTGTGTATAATACACTTTTTAAAAAAATCGTTAGCTTCCTAACGGTATATTAATCATTTATCCTAATGATGTTATGTTCAAAAACACAAAAATTCCACTAAAATATATGTTTTCTATTTTCTAATTTAGTTGGATATCTAATTCGTTCAACTTATATATTTATCCGTTTGTTTAACAATGCCAAAAAGAACCGGCATTTATGACCTGTCAGACTATTTCAATTGGAATAACACCTACATCATATTATATTCCAATAAGTTTTACATCGATATAGCAAGTTTAACCAATATCGTAGAAGAAGTTTTTGGTAAAATCTTAAAAATGTGAAACATTCATAGTATAAAGTATTACTTTTGGCGAGCCGATTTAAGTGAAAAAGTTGCTGTGACATCTCGGGCGTATAGTTGTCTCAAATAGGAAATTTAAGTTTCGTACCTTAAACTTACAACACACATATTTGGACACAAGAGACTCTAAAACATTCATTTCCGGCGAAAACAAAACACTATTTCATATATACGGTAAGTAAAATTAAAAATAATTATAATACATAGTCATTTTCCAAATCTATTGATGAATTTTTCTTACTTTATGCAGTTCTGTAATACAAAAAAAATTAGTCCAATTTCATTTAAAAAAAGCAGAATATATATATATATATATATATATATATATATATATATATATATATATATATATATATATATATATAAGTTTGTGTTGTTCTTAGGTTTCAGTCAATGAATAAACAATTTTATCTACGCGACGTTTCGAGAATTTATTGTTCTCATAATCATGCAATTTTGGACAAAATAGTGTCTTAATTAGGCATGTTTAGCCTACAAGCTTTGAAAGAACACTGATTGTTTCCATCCTTTCCATCAAAGGATGTGGTTTTCATGCGAGATTAACTGCCATGTTTTCTCCCAAATGCATTTTCTAGATGCTGGTTGCGGAATAGCAAGGTCTACCAGTCCCAGAATCGATACGAGATTAATAAAATACAAATTAAATTTTCAATCAGCAACCACAACACATTTCTTTCAAAGCTTGTAGGCTAAACATGCCTAATTAAGACACTATTTTGTCCAAAATTGCATGATTATGAGAACAATAAATTCTCGAAACGTCGCATAGATAAAATTGTTTATTCATTGACTGAAACCTAAGAACAACACAAACTTATATATATATATATATATATATATATATATATATATATATATATATATATATATATATATATATTTTTTTTTTTTTTTTTTTTTTTCTCTACATAACATGTATTTTATTTACAGAAACTATTGCAATCTTAAAGTCAAATAAATTTCCTTTAAGACATACAGTTAGTTTGGCCTAACTAAAGACATGGAAAGGATGTTTTTAAATAGAATAATAGATAAACAGTTTTAATTATATCACTTTTAATTACACAACCTTTTATTCTTTTTACAACCGTTCCTTTTCGGCTACAAGAAACCCCACAACTAGAAAGAATTAGGAAATAATCATTGTATCTTTCGGCATTGTTTGAAATTGGCTTCATGTGTTGATCATAAAGATGACTTACTGGAATAATGCTTAACGCACAGCTTTAGGTTCTATTTTTTACCACTAAGGAAAAAAATAAATATGATTCATCATCAAAGGTCGTTTTAATTCATAATAATCAAATTTTATTACAAAAACCAATCGTTTTCAATAATATTTAAATATAAATCATATGCCATCAGATAGACTATAATATTTAACATAATAATTAAAACTCAAACAACGACTGAGGAAATGCATTCAATTCAGAACCTTATAAAAATAAACCGGTTCTTCACGTCTGATGTGGTTAGCATGCGAGATTAACTGCCATGTTTTCTCCCAAATGCATTTTCTAGATGCTGGTTGCGGAATAGCAAGGTCTACCAGTCCCAGAATCGATACGAGATTAATAAAATACAAATTAAATTTTCAATCAGCAACCAGAATAGAACCTTGGTCTGAGAGTTAAGAGTTCATGGTCTTACCGATATAGTTACTCAACTCTCTCAACAGTTTTTGAGAAAACTTTTTAATTTTATTCGTATCATGTTCTAGTGTGTGGTACATATATCACTATCGTTAATGAGACTTTCTCATAAAAATACATCTTTATTCTTGAGAGAGATTGAGGAATAAAATGGAAAAAAACCAAAGTAATTTAATTTGTAAATTAGTATAAAATAAATAAAACATGATCAAAGAAATCAAATCTCAACGAAGGCCGTGTTGGAAAGTGAGTTAAGGCTTCATTGTCTTATCAGTCTCGAATCAAAAAGCACCAGTTTAAAGCTCTATGGATATTTATTTTGTGGCTAACTCGCGAGATTTATTTTTATCGTTCCAATCAAACAAAAAATGTGGGTGAATCCTAAGATAGGTTTTTTAAATTATTATTATTATAATTTTTTTTTTTTTTTTAGGTAAGGGAGTACGTACCAAATCTTGTATTAAGGCAGGATGATGAATTATCCTATAAGTTAATAATTCTTTCTAGCTAAATTATTACAATGCCTCTCATGTATTGGTACAAGTACTTATTTAGTAATTTTTTTTTTTTTGTAATTTAATCTAGTAATATTACGTTCTGTCTCATTAGGAACAATAGCAATTAAAATTAAATACTTCACTCACACAAAATACAAATAAAATAAATATGGTGAAAAAAAAGAAGAAAAATACTACATTATGACACACAAACAAACGCTACAAATTATTACACAATGGTCTATTATTTCCTAATAACAATATTAGGGTATAACTGTATACAGATAGGCAAAACATTTGACCCTATAGTGCAGACAAAAGGATTTTTTTTTATTCTTTACTCGGGTTCTACGAATCTTGAAACGTAAGCCCTCAAATTTTAATAGGTTCATTATTGAAAATAATTAACCTTAAGTTAAAAATAAATGAAAGATTTAAACACACTCATATCTATGTACAATTTGCTGTATGAATCCTGTATGGAGCCAGCCACGTATGGAGAGAAAAGCTGAGTCCGAGAGTTCCCACCTCTTCTCTCTCACAGGTTTGGAACCAGCGGGTATATATATATTGGAATTTTAAATTATTCAAAACTTTTTTTTTCCTCAGTGGTTAAACAAGGGAAGAAAGGAACTAGCCCTTTTCTCTTCGTTCTGCAATGGGACCCTCACCACCCTCACTCTATAGTTTGGTAGGACAAATAAAAATAAAAGTTAAAATAACTAACGATTTATTTTTAACCACTTTAAAAATCCGGCTTAATCTCATGATAGTTACAATAGAGAAGGATGTTAACAACCAGAAAAAAAATGCAATCGTCCTAAATCGAGACGGAAAGAACATTAAAAACCTCTATAACGATTGGGTAGTTAAAGTTAGCAGTAAAAAGCAAATATATAACTAAAAATCTATCAGACAATTAATCAGAATAAATGTATAAAAGGTGTTAAAATGAAAGCATTAATAATAAATAGTACGTTTTGTTTCCTATATGCACATGCAATCTTCATTTTATTAAGATCGTTGAGTGGCAAGCATGAAAATTACGACCTTCTGTTTTCTATAAACAGGGATTAACGGGATGTAAATTAACCAATCATATTTTAATTACCTCCATAAAAGATGGAAATATAGCAAGATTTAATTCACTGCTAGAGGATTTCTGCATTGATATTATTCATCGGGACACTTAGCGAAGCAGCATGTGTCCTATTTAGAGTAACTATGGAGCATATTGATTGAATCCAACCTTAGGTCCGTATCGGTAACTAACTCGGGTCCATGGAATATTAACTCATCGCCTCGGATAAATATTGATGAGTTATCTGCATAAAACCTAGTTCCTCTTTCGTCTCTTAATAAATTATAATTAATGATTTCATTTATACTCTAAGGTTTTGCAATTGTCTTGATAGCCTCCAAGGATTGAGTTACATACATATTTATAACATTGTTTAACTATTTTGAATTTTATAATCCAAGTGTATTTTATTCCTAAGAAAATAAGATACGTTAGTAAAATATTGTACGGAACAAAACTCAGTTATAATAATAATAATAATAATAATTTATTATTTAAATTATAAATAAATTAATAATTTATTTATTTGCTTTTAAGGTATTCCCTATAGAAATGGAGCAGGCTGGCACAGCACAAATAATTAGTATTATATATCAAATAGAATAGGGGATCACTTGTAGCTGGGTGGCTAGCGTAATATCCTCCCATGCCAAAGGTCACGGGTTCAAACCCGCAGGTGGTCCTAGGATTTTTTAATGGGAGTAAAAAACCATTAGTTACGCCGTCCTTCGGAGGGGACGTTAAAAGGTGGTCCCGAGCCTGTGCGATGTCAGGTACTCGTTAAAGATCCCTATCCTAATAAAACCTGGATAGGCAAAATTTAGGACTCCCACTGTAGCATCGTCCGATTAGCCATAGTAGCATAAAGTGACGTTAAATAAATAAATTAAATACAATAGTAAATAAAAACAGCTGTTGTTATAATTGTAATGGCTCAAAGATATTCATGTGAATTGGAATAAAATATTTGATGTTTCAAAAGTAAGTTTAGCATTACGTGATAGTGAAATTGACCGTGACAGATCAAAGAATTTATAAGTAGAAGGTGACATGGAAGCGGAATAGTCAATATTGTCTGAGAAAAAGAAGACTAGAACTCCAGGACTGGTCAAACCTACCAAACATATAACTGAAAATGTTCAAGACGTATTACGACAATGTGAATCATGGGACCCTTTATTTAATTTTAAACCTTCGTTTGTGAATAGAGTTTCTGATTCTAGTGGAGAAGGAAGTGGAAGAAAATTCCGTGATAGAGAAAGAAATTTTCAACAATCTAAATATTACCAGGATACGCAGCTAATGAAACAGCAAAGACTCTATTATGCAGTGTTCACTGCATAATTCGAAATAGGAAAAGCATCATTGACTAGATACGGGGCTCTATACTAAATGTATGATAGAGTTCATCATAATCAAGAATGTAATCATGGGCATCGAATTGTTGGTGGTTGTGCGTCCAGTCGACTTGCTTCGTTGATGCTGATCAAATAAAAGAAAAACAACAATGATTGGAAGAAAAATGTTAATGTTTGTTTTCTTATTATTTTCCATTTATTTTTTTTCACGGGGGGAAAACTATTATATATTAAATACAACAGATGTTTAATAAAAACAGCTGTTCTAATTGTAAGAATAATAAAGAGTGATTAAGTATGGTCCCCGGGTTTGTTTGTTTGTTTATTTATTTAACGTCACTTTATGCTACTACGGCTAATCGGACGATGCTAAAGTGGGAGTGCTAAATTTTGCCTATCCAGGTTTTATTAGGATAGGGATCTTTAACGAGTACCTGACATCGCACAGGCTCGGGACCACCTTTTAACGTCCCCTCCGAAGGACGGCGTAACTAAGAATTTTTTACTCCCATTAAAAAATCCTAGGACCACCTGCGGGTTTGAACCCGTGACCTTTAGCATGGGAGGCTGTTACGCTAGTCACCCAGCTACAAGTGATCCCTGGTTCCCCGGGTGAGTAATTATATAATAGCATTAGGCATATAGAATAATTAGATATATCGTCAGCATAAATTAATAACTTGGTAAATTATTTAGTAAATTACAAAATACAGTTATATACGTTAAAATATACATAAACAAATGAGCATAATAGGCTAATAGTGACAAAATATTGTGATATATAAATAAAAATAATCAGAATAAATAATAACGATGAATTGCTGTAAGTTTTATTCTCAATAAACATCCTATGAATGGCTTTATGACGCGACCTGATTTTAAGATTTCCTGCTACAAAATCATGTAACAATTTTAAGTCTAATACCAGAGGATCCGCTAGAACTTCGTAAAAGGCTCTCAGAGAAATATTGTAATTTTCTAGGTACGCGGGACATTAAGTAAGAAAATGAAAGCAACCCTCTAATGTAGGGAAAAATCGGTAAACAGTTATAATTAAAAAACAATAAAAGATCTTAATAAAAATTGGTACGCGCAAGACACGACTTATAATAATAATTCGTATTATAATAGAAATTATAATAATTACCTTCGTTGTTAAAATTAATTTGAGAACTTTTAAATTACGTTAGAATTACATCCAATTTCGATGGAAACAAATTTTTTAGATTAATTAATCTATGAAATAATTATCTACAATAATCATTTAATTTTAACAGCTTTTCATCACTCTACAATGCCTTATACAACTTTGTGTGTAATGTTATACTTTTATCTAAAAACTTTATCTTTCAGTATATTGTACATCTATATCACCATTCTTAGGTCAAAAAAAATTCTCCTTAAGTTGTCACTCAAATTCTTTTATCTTGTATATTTACCCATTTTTTATCAATACCCATATTTACCTAGCATGAATTAACAATATTAAAGATACTTAAAATTTAATTGTGCTATGAGATGGAATGAAGGGTGAAAAATGATGTAGTAATTATATAATGGAAAAGGAATAAGGTAAGTAATGTTAGTTAGTTTTAAAATAATTATGACAAATTGTTGAACTTAATTTTTCAAAGACAAACATTTAAATAATGTAATTTTATTCACTAATGAAAGTATAATAAAAAAAAAATTTTCAGTCTTGAAAATGGGGAAACAGCCCCGAAACGTCGACTAGTATGAAAAACTGATAAAAGGCTTGTGAAATAAAGTGATTGGGTGAGGAATGGAAGGCAGTGTGTGCTTTTTTAAATGTTTATATTAAGAAAACTTCCAAACAAATTAAAAACGAAAAGAAATTAAAATTTAAAATATTGCCAATAAAGTCAAGTAAGACTATTTCAATCAGAATGATACATATTGGGGATTAAAACCCATATACGTTCACATCGATAAAGATTTAAGTTAAAATCGTTGAAGTATTTTTTTGAAAAAATCATAAAAAGGTGCAAAATGCATAGCATTAAGTAGCTCTATTGATTCGCAGATTTAGTTGGAAAAAGTTGCTGTGACATCTCAGGCATATCCGCTCCTAAACTATAATATTTCATTTGTAAACAACTTATTGTTTTCGAGCTAGACTGACCACATTCACACACTAACATACGACTTTATAAAACTTTTTTGGTGGATTTGGTCATTTAGACTTAGGGAATATTAAAACTTGTATTTTCGGCGAAAACTCAAATTTTCACGATCACAACACTTTCCCTTACTATAAATTTTATATATACATAGATAGGTTAAAATAAAAAATAACAAGTGAATGAATCATGAAAACCTGAAAACACGTGACATAGATACAAAACCCAATATGCTTAAATATATTCCTTATACATTTAGTATCTTTGCTAATACTGGTCAGATTGAAATGATTTTGCTTTCATTTGGTTGTAATTATTTTTAAAATGAGTACTTAACAATTTTCGGGATAAAGAATGTGTATAGCTTTTCAGTTATTCCAAAACATATTTTCCTATAGGATTTTTAAATTATAATTTTCCACCATTAAGATGACGAATTTCCAATACCCAGCCTTATTGCACACATAGATAGTAAAGGAAACCTCCACAAAAAGAAAAATCAGCTTCTAAACTACAGTAATTTATAACCGGAAAAGTGAGTAAAATTAGAATGAATGAAAAATGTAGAGGTACTCTTTTATAAATATAAAGTTCCTTAATTAATTAACAATGATCCAAATGTAGGTATGTTGAAACATCTTTCTTAGTTGATTTTTTTTTTTTTTTTTTTCATCGTCGATTTTAAATGTGAGTTAATGGACGATATTTAATCGTAGAAAATAGTGCTGTCTAGGCAAAACCTACTGCAAACTCAAATGGAATTCGAATATTTACACAGTTGGAGCTCATCTCTGGCAGGCATTGCATACCTGAGCCACACTCCAAGATAATATCTATCACGTGTCATTTTATACAAATATGACCGGTACCGAGTATTAATGACTGTAAAAGAAACCAAATGACTTTAGAGAACTGATTCACATCGCAAAACAATTAATGACATAAAAATTCTATTCGATTCCCGAAAAAGAGTAGTTAAAGTTAAACAATAACATTAAACATAAATCATCAGTGATTCTTTAAGGTTAATAAACGGTTACTGTGAATAAGCAACCAGGTTCATACCATCCATATCTTGAACATCCCAATAACAGTGATCAAATAACCCTATAAAGAGGTATATTATAAACATATCTGTTTCTGACAATTTTTTTTTTTTTTTTAATTTATTTATTTGTCTTCAGGGCAATCCCCATACAAATAGAGCTGGCTGGCACAGCACAATTAATAAACTTATCACCAGCAAATATACAATAATATAATTACAATTCGAATAAATATTTAAAACAAAAACAACAAAACACATATACAGCAGTAAGCATAAGGTGCTGCTATCTTTATGATTAATTTCATCCAGCATATACATAAATATCATAAATTAAATATAAGCATATCAATTTAACATTATAAATGACAATTATATTATATTATAAGTGACAATTTAATATTATAAATATTTATTCAGAGTAAAAAAGGGAAGAAATGTTTGTACATAAAGAATATCAGAGGGTACTAAATCATTAAACCAGAAGATACAGAATATCGGGACCATAATTTGAAATAATGATTGCTTACTTCGAACCCCTGATCAACACTGATTAGACTAAGGGTATCCAGAGGTACCTAAACGAAGATGAAGAGATAAAAAATAAAGGAACATAAACTTAAACTGAACGGTTAGGTATGCCTAATTATTATTATTCAATTAAAAGGATACCATATTCAATTTATTCTTATTTGTAATGGTTTCAAGATATCAGGATTAATCAAAAAAATTAAAAATATAGATTAAAATGGAATAATTACAAATCGGATCAAAATGCTAAATAGAACCTCATTCCGTATCTCACTTTTAGAGTTTAGTCATTACGGAATTTTAAAAAATATATAAAAACAAGGAAGAATAATATATTAATAACAGTAGTCAGATGCTGTTCTCCCAAACCTCATCATAAATTCGGATTCATTCCAAGTGAAAGGCCTCGAGGTCAAAAACGATTAGAGACCGAAATCCCAATGCCATTTGACAATATTACTCAACCGATCCAAGCTAGAAACCTCTATAAGAAGAAAGTTTATAAAATTTCTAACGATAAATTACAAGCGTAGGTAAGCAAGAGTGTTGAAAATCCAATTTAATTTCCATAATAAGAGGCTTTGGGGCTGAGGCAAGAAGATTTAGGGTTTAGGGCTCGGGTGGAGGAAAAAAAAAAATTAGTGGAGGATGGGTCGGTACTTTTCCAGGTAGGGAGAGACCTCTCATCCGATCATGTGCAGGTCCTACATGACCCAACACTATACAATACCAAACGCTACACAATAGTCTAGCCAAGAGTAACACATCACAGCTTAAATCAAAATGGTTTATCTAAGCACAAAACCATCCTAATATTCCGTGAGCTAGCAACGAAAAATGCAACCCATTTGACCAAAACGTTTAGTATGTTTTATGCAAATCTATCATGGTAAAGCTAAAAATAAACCTCTGCCAACTAAAAACGGGTGGATTACAAAACGGCGGCCATCAAAAAGAGAATATCACGAAATATCACTCTTTCATAACATAATTATGGTTACTACTATGGATACAGCTCGTCCTATGAAGATAATCGTTAACAAATAAATCATCAAGTATTTAATGAGCTTTCATTTCAGTGTTAAACAACATTTGTATGTCTTTTATTCAACGATATAAAGGGATTAACAAAATTATTTTTGTGGAAAACGAGATATCACTCTTTTCTAACATAATTATCGTTACTATCATCCTATGAAGATACTCGTTACTAAGTAAATCACCAAGTATTTAATAACCTTTCATTTGAGTGGTAAAAGACATTTGTATGTTCAATATACAACGATATAGAGGTATTATAAACAAAAATAATTTTGCGAAAAATAAGATATTACTCTTTTCTAACATAATTATAGTTACTATCATGGAAACGGCTCATCTTATGAGGATAATCGTTATAAAAATTAATATAGGGAATTAAATTATCTTTAATTTGAGTTGTAAAACACGTCTCATGCTTTGCATAAAACATGCTAAAAAGTTTAGAAAAATGGGTTGTACTTTTCGTTGCTGGCTCACATACTATAAGCAGTTTGGTTGAAAAGGGTTTTTGTATAGACACTATTGACCCATTCCTGCTTCTCATGGGTGCAATATGAGTGTAGTTTCATTTATGTTGGAGAAAGCTTTGTTTGACCGATTTTTAAATCTTTGGGATAGTCAGCTCATTAGAGAAGAAGAGATGTTCATAGGTATAGGTATATGTAGGCTTACAACTTTTCATCAAGGTGTACGACTTCTTGTGTTGCTTCTTAACTTTTCTAAAATCATTCGCTCTCCAAGAGTATATTATACAATACCTAGTATATTATATGAGTGATGGAAATTGGCAAAACTGGTGGTTTTTGTATAAATTATTTAATCTAAAACAAATGTTTTGATCCAGAATTAACGCAATTCATTAAACTTTTTTCTGCCCTAACATTATTTAGTAATTGAGACGTTGATTTCCAAAAGGTACTATATCCATTCTAGGAAATTTTACAGGAGGCGCGAAAATCACTAATTATTATATTATTAAATTAGCTAATTCGATTTCTTTCGCATTAAAATCCAGAATTGTTTTTTTAGTATAATAATAACATCATATTAAAGTTAGGAAATGATATATTTTGGTATAATTTGGAACGAAATTAAATCCGTAATTAGTTATTTTAGAAAATAATTATATTTTTAAATTGCCTTTATAAACGGCTTGGGCGTGGGGTTAGATAAAATAAAATAGGAGAATTAGATACATTAAAGTGATGAGAATACAAATATGTAAAAAAATCAATTTTGTAAAAAATGTCCTTTAGTACGTTTTGGAAATCAACGTCTCAATTCTTAAATTGATTTTAACTACAAGATAAGTTGTTTTTCGCTCGCACCAGATTTTTAATGCTGTCTTGTTTATAAGAAAACGATTGCAAAATACATATAATGGCTACGTAATTCTTCTTAAACTTATTTTTACAACTGGTTGTCATGGATAGTATCTGAGACTACTTGTTTGTTTGATTCTGACAGCTTCCCCCATTTCTCCCTGTCAGTAATCCCCTGTACTGCTGCTGAACAAACAGAAGCCCCAAACTTAGTTGGGGGACTTCATTCCCGAGTAGCCGACTACTGGATGAATTCCCTTCACCACAGCTGGGAGTTCCATCTGCCGCTCGAGTACCATTTCATGCACTTCATTATGGCTAAAGCACCATTGCTGGTTGCCGTCCCTGAGCAATTAATGAAATGGGGCTAACCCGCTTTCAAATAACCTTTTATACGTGCTTTATGGCAGGACAATAATAAAATAAACATATGCCTCCAATTAATAATAAAAGTATAGTCCACCCTGCAGTTGAGGGTCAAACGTACAATCAAATCTCAAGGTCACTTTAGTTTCCTTCCACAGCCTCTAGAGTGCAGGCAGGATTTTCTTTAGGGGGAGCGGGAGGAAGAGCAAAAAAATGAACACACTTTATTTAGTTGTATAGTTACCGTGTCTTCGCCTGCTAGTACCTAATCATCGGCTTATACCAGAACCGGAACATTATAATCCAGATCTTATTCACCGAAAAAAAATAAAAAATAATATATTGATAGATTATTCACATCAACCTATAATTCAATGAAGTATTTACAGCCTGAAAGAGATTCTTACTAGTTCCTGCCCCAGCATCATAATATTTAAAAAATCATCAATACCGTTTTTCAAAAAATGTATCCTGCACATCTTTATCCTTAATCACCAGAACTGTATACCATATTTATTTACTAAAAAAAAAAAAAAAAAAAAAAAAAATTGCTTACAACGATAGAAAAACAATTCTTTTTTTCAACAATTTTTTCAGAATTATTCTACCAAGACCTCTTATAATATTAGTGCATATCAATTCCTACAAAAAAAAAATAAAAATAATAATTGAAAACCATTTAAATAATTAACAATCAATTAAACTTTTTTTAATAACTCAATTTTTTGTAATCTTCTATATTGCTTCTATTTTAAGTATTTAACTTCTAAATCTTAAATTAAATTTCTGCTTTTCGACTATTTATTAAAGTAAATTAAATTTGTATTTAAGGTTATTTTAATTATTACTAGAGCTCACATCTTTATTATCTAGCTTAATTCTTAGTCCGCATGATTTATCTACTCTTCTAAACTTAAACTTTTGTATGGATATATTATTTATTTAACTTTGTCAATTTTATTTATTTATTAAACAAAAACAGCCGATAATGACCGTGAGGTTTAACGTCAAATAACTAACTAACAAGCAATGTTAACAATTACTACTAAAGTAAATAAGCTGTTAGTGCAAATTGTCGAGTCAAAATGAAGATATACAGCCTTGTATCGGTAATAAAATTCCATCATTTGCGTGAAAAGCAGAACATAAAAAAATGGATAACAATTTAAAAAATAACATGTTACATATTTTATGAAGTATGAAGAGAGAATTACAGCTTTCTTACTTATCTGTCTAGAACTGAGGGAGTATGATTGAGTGGACTTAATAAATTCATCGCACGTAGGTGTGAATGTGGGTAGAGTATCACGTCATATTTGTATCAGTCCGATGCGAAAATTTGCATATCATGCATGGAAAGGGACCTTTTTGCATAAAAATATGTTATTTGCATAACGTCTAATTAATAATTTAAACCCTGTTACAATTATTCCATGGACAAAATAATATACTTGGGTGAAACAGGCTTATCCACTACACGCCCAAATAAAGACATCGGTGGTAACTTTCCCAAAACAAAGTATCATATTTATTTGTATATTATAATTGAGACGTTTATTCCAAAAAGGTATTTTATCCACTTCATACAATTTTAAAGAAACGCAAAAATCTGTCATTTATTTATCATTGGACCAATTTACTTGATTTTTTAAAAATTAATCTAAAGTTGTTGCTGAGTAACCATGATTTGTTATTCAAATTGTTGGACTTTTTCATAACTTTTTGACAATATAATATGGATATAGTACTTTTTGTAATGAAGCTTGGATATAGTATTTTGTTAATGTATCCAGGCAACCCTCCTTCACTTTTTTTTTTATATATAAGCCTTTAATTGGTGAGATGAAATTTACAGACCCATCTGGTTAGGTGCCGGACCCCAATATTTATCTTCTCTTTATTCCATTTATATTTATATATTCTAATATTTATCTTCATTCAAGTTCTGCGCATGCGCATGAGTATAGCGGTCATCTTTCAAGTCGGCTCTTGGATTTCTTGCTTTTTCAGTTGGATATCACTTCAGAACAGTCTTGAAAACATCACCAGGCTTCAGGATAACAACAGTAATATATTGGAGCAAACAACGGTAAGTTGGGTTACAATTTACACCGTAAAGTGAATGCTGAGTCACCTCTTCATATCAGCTGATTGCCAATAGCTAGGCAAGGCTGGTCTTGCTTAATTTTTTTTAAGTTATTTTTTCCCCCACATCTGGCTATTATTTAATTATTTTCCTTACATGAAATGCGATATTATCATCAATTAATGTCCTCCAAAGCTTCAACTAAAAGATCTAGATCTAGTGGTTCAATCCCGTCTCCTACGAAACAAAGACCTCGCCGTGATACTAATAAAAGATTACAAGCAACCCCTTCGGGTACTAATTCAGAATCTGAACCACAACCTGGCACATCGTCACAAGGGATGACTGACGAATCACCGTTTTTCACCCCAAATCCTTTTCAGATTTTACATAATGAAAAAGATAACATGGAATCTGCTCCTATACCTAGTGAACCACGACCCCCTCCAATATTTGTCAAAAATATTAAAAATTTCCAGTTGTTGTGTACACAATTGAACAAAATTACCGATTCTACCAGCTACTACTGTATGAGTAGAATTAATGACACCAAAATATCTCCTACTACTGCCGAGACATATAGAAAAATAGTGAAATATCTAACTGATACCAAAGCGGATTTCCATACCTACCAGCTACGCCAAGAGAGAGCTTTAAGGGTTGTAATAAGAAACTTACACCCCTCGACACCAGTTGAAGCTATTAAAGAAGAACTAACGGAGATAGGCTATAAAGTGCGGCAAGTCACTAATGTCCTAAAGGATAAAATTCCACTACCTCTCTTTTTCGTGGACTTGGAGCCATCGGAAGGAGTTGAACAGATCTATGACCTCAATAGATTGTACTATACCAGCGTAAGAGTTGAAAAACCTTACATAAAGAAGGAGATAGTTCAGTGCCATAACTGTCAAGCATATGGTCATACAAAAAGTTATTGTCATCACATACCTCGATGCGTGAAATGCTGTGAACAGCACAAGTCTGTGGAATGTACAAAACCAAAATCAACACCAGCTGTATGTGCTCATTGCCTCAAGGACCACCCAGCCAACTATAAAGGATGCCAAATCTATAAGGAACTGAGGACCAGGTTTCAAAAACCTCAAGTACTGGATGAAACAGCAAGACAAGTAAGAAACAGAAGAGAACCCTCAAAACTTATAGATGCCAATGTATCATTTGCCCACCTACTTGGAGGTGGGAATCAAAGTACTGAAGCCGTGGCCCTGCCGGAACTACAGAATGTACATCAATCCATTCCACATATACCTCTTCCTCAAAATTTAACCAATCCTAAAAATCCTAATCAACCACAAATCTCTCATATCCCTCCTCCTTCAAATGCCACAGACCTTACCAGTTTGATGACATCCTTTATCTCCGAAATTAAATCCCTTGTTATGCCCCTTACCTTGTTGTTACCTCCTTACGAATCTCGTATCAAATCTCATTCCTGCCTTGAAAAAACCATAAATGACTACACCTAATTCCTTATCCATTCTCCTTTGGAATGCGAATGGTGTTAGAACTCACACTGACGAACTTACAGCCGTACTGCAAGACAAAAACATTGATGTTGCACTCATTACTGAAACTAGACTAACCACTAAACAGTACTTTAAAATACCAGGATACACGACATACAGGACAGACCATCCAGACGGCAAAGCCCATGCCGGTACTGCTGTCATAGTCCGCCGATCCCTCACCCATCACTTACACCCAATTTCCGCCCACGATTACCTACAAGCAACTTCCATTGTTATCAAAACCTTTTCCTTTCCGCTTATCATCGCATCAGCATACTGCCCTCCTAAAGATCCCATTTCCTCTGCCCAATTTGAATCCTTTCTCAACTACTTGGGTAATCACTTCATTTTGGGTGCAGACCTAAACGCTAAAAATCAACAGTGGGGTTCTAGAACCACCAATTCTCGTGGACGGACATTGCAGTCTGCACTCAACTCCCGACGCTTTCATCTCCTACCTCCCGATTCTCCTACCTACTGGCCAACAGATCCTAACCGTAATCCTGACATCCTTGACTTCTTCATCCACAGCGGATTAGGCTCTCTGAATTTTTCCATAGCTCACCTTGATGAACTATCCTCTGATCATAGTCCATTGATCCTAAATGTATCCATAACACCTATTCCTAAACCTATCCCACCGTCATTCATTAGAGGCCCAGTCAACTGGAACCTCTTCCGCGAAATCCTCACTAATGATATTAACCTCAGAGTGATTCTCAAAACCCCAAATGACCTTGACGACGCCGTATATTCCCTTACAACCTCGATTCAACAAGCTGCCTGGACTGCCTCCGTTCCCAAGCACTCCCAAATAAATCCTTACAAAAACCATTTACCACAACACCTCCTAGACTTAATCCACACCAAACGCCGAGCCAGAACATTATGGCAACGCACCCGTCACCCAGCAGATCGCCACTCCTATAACTTTTATTGTAGACAATTAAAGCGGGAGTTGGCGATCTTCCGTTCCCAATCCTACAATTCCTACCTCTCCTCTCTCTCGACTCGTGACAATTCCTTGTGGAATGTCACGAAGAGAATTCTAAAATCCCCCCTGATATCCCATCCTCTCCGGCGTAGTGATAATTCCTGGGCTGCTTCTGACAAAGATAGGGCCCAGGAATTTGCACTACACCTTTCCAAGGTATTCACTCCTCATTCTGATCTCAATCCAACCCATACCGCAATAGTTGAAGAGTTCCTTACGTCACAGATACCAATTTCCTTACCACCTAAAGCAATCAATACCTCTGAGGTCAAATATCTTTTTCAAAAGCTTCCTCTCCGTAAATCCCCTGGATACGATCTCCTTACTCCTCAAATCCTAAGACAACTTCCACCTAAAGCCATTACATTCCTTACATATATCTATAACTGTATCCTACGCACTACCTATTTCCCTCTGTTGTGGAAACACTCGACTATCATCCTTTTCCTAAAACCAGGCAAACCATCCAACTGTACGTCATCCTACAGACCTATTAGCCTTCTTCCGATCCTCTCCAAAATCTTCGAAAAACTCCTATTAAAACGAATCCTAGCCGAATTTCACAATTTTCCTTCACACCAGTTTGGATTCCGTCCTCAACATTCCACGGTTCAGCAAGGACTCCGAGTTATAGACCACATTTCCTCCGCCCTTGAGTGCAAGGAGTATTGTTCGGGTGCCTTTCTGGACATAGCTCAAGCTTTTGACCGGGTGTGGCACCCGGGACTGCTCTTTAAGCTCAAAACCCATTTACCTCAATCCTTATACCTAATCCTCCGATCCTATTTATCCAACCGCTCCTTCTGAGTTCGCTGTGGTTCCGAATTTTCCGAACAATATACTGTTGAGGCCGGTGTTCCTCAAGGCAGCGTCTTAGGACCCGTCCTCTACATCCTCTTCACCGCCGATATCCCTACCGATCCCAATACCTTTCTGGCAACATTTGCTGATGACACAGCCATTTTATCATCCAATTCCGATCCTGAAGCAGCATCGCTAAATCTCCAAAAGCACCTTTCCCTTGTCGAAGACTGGTGCAATGCTTGGCGCATTAAGGTAAACGAAAGCAAATGCACTCACGTCACATTCACCCTTCGACGCAAATCCTGTCCAACGGTTAATTTCAATTCCATACCGCTTCCTTCCTCAGACACAGTCCGGTATCTCGGCTTTTTACTAGACAAAAGACTGACGTGGAACCCACATACAAGACTAAAAAGAAAAGAACTCAACCGCAGATTCGGCCAGTTATACAGACTACTAAACAGAAAATCTCATCTTACAGTTGACAACAAATTACTAATATACAAGACAGTACTGAAACCTATATGGACCTACGGACTTGAACTGTGGGGAACAGCTAAACATTCTAACATCAAACGCATCCAATCCTTTCAATCCAAAGTCCTCCGAACAATAGTTAATGCTCCTTATTACGTTACCAACTGTACCCTACACCATGACCTTAATATTCCGTTTGTTTTAGACCTGGTACCATCCAAATTTTCCAAATTTCATCAGAACCTTAGTCATCATCCTAACCCTCTAGCACAATCCTTATCCAGTACCACCCATCCCTACAATCCTCCTCGAAGATTGAAACGGCAGTGGCGACAGACGTATTGTAAACGTTTAAATTGGAGTTCTGACACTGGTCAGATCCTCCACTCATGTAATGTATGTTTGTGGCTATTGCGCCCTAGTTCGGCCTCCACTGATTCACACCAGTGACGCGGCCGAAAGCGAGGGTCTAGGATCTTTTGGATTCCGCTTTTTCCTCCACAAGTGGAGGGAAAAGCCCAGTCTGGGGTCCCTCTATAGCACTTGTATATTTTGTATATAGTTATGTTTGTTTGAATGATGTTTGTTTATTTGCAAATTTATTTATCTCAATTATAGGTTAATGTTTTGTTTTGTTTTGTTTTTATATTTATTATTATTTAATTCTATATATATCATTTATCTCAGTTATAGGTTGTTGTTTGTTTTCTTATTTTGTATATATATTATATTTTATTTATTTGACTTTATCATTGTATATATTGTGTGAATGGGTTCATATATCACTATTACTAATGTTCATATAGAAACAAATTGTAATAAATCTCAATAAAAAAAAAAAAAAAAAAAAAAAATATTTATCTTCATTAACACTTCCACGCCCTTTAACTTTTGATATGTCTTTTTTTATCTAATGTTGTATGACTGCAATGCAAAAAAATGTTTTCAAAGAAGTTATGATTGGTCGAAATCCTGAAATGGCTTTCCTATATTTGAAATGAATTATGCAATTTATTACAGAAAGTAGTAGTAGTCAGTTATAACAAAATATTATTTATACAACATGGAATATAATAAACGGGTAAAGTAAGACTTAATCTCTCTAAAAAAGAAATATAAATTAAAAAATCTATCTTTAACAAGATCTGATTTTCGAAAAAATATCAAGAACAGTAATTATTCGACTTCTTTTATTTATTTTTAATTTTTCCTCGACGTTCCGAACTCCATATCTCATAATCGAACATTTTTATTATTTTATATCTTCATTTTGGTTTATTATTTTCAAAATGAACCTTTGTTATCGAGGTCTTAAGTTCATACTTATAAGCCACATTTTTCTATATGTATATAATATAAAATAGTAATATTATATAATATAAAATAGTATGCCGTGTAACTAGCAACCCAACTAAGTTGGACAGCATCGCTTGTATTTGTTCAATAAAGGGTATTTCTCTCTAATTAATTTCCCAACAAAACAAAAAAAATTGTTACTTTTTTTTTATTTTATAACTTCTTCCCTTATATACTCGAATTTTCGAGGTTTTTTTTCCCTTATTTCAATGAGTAAAATATAATAACAGTAAATAAAAAATTAGGTCACATACATTATTTTTTTAAATTACTTTAAAAAAATATATTTATTGATATTTGTACTGTATGCAATACATCAAGTAAATGTGATACAATAAATAAACTGTCATCATTCACATGTAGAGATAATCCGAAAATATGCTAAACTAGAAAGTCTCGGGGCCATTTTCTTGTCAGAAGCCTGGAACATGTAGTATATTCCGACTGTACATACCTCTCATTCTTAAGGAACCAAGTTCCAGAATAAAAACTATTTTCTATTCTATTCTAAGTTATTATTAATGTATGTATAAATATAATCTTATAGATAAGGACATCATATGATTCAATGTTCAATAGTTTATTATATATTAATTAATACGTTTAATCTTCGAACTTAGGATCAAATTCATCAGGCTTTCATAAATTTCAAATGAAACTGCAAGCATGGAAAGTATGTTAATCAAAAAGTGATCAGTTGAGATCAGCATCGGTTAATAAATCCTTCTAAAACCTGATTAAACTCGGAACGGGAGTGATTGATATAGGATCCGTTCGTTGGCGTTCAAACAGCAAAAATTACCATACTATCAATTCGAGGCCGCTTAATTCAAGAAGCGAAACAAATTCCGACTCAACAAATTTGTCAAAGTGATAAATCGGGCTAGTCTTCAGCAGTGTACATCCAATAACAGCACTCACACTGAATAGATTGATGCCACCAATTTACATCTTAGTCTCAATTAACTGAATCAATTAACCATTGATGGCGGATGATTAGCAGAAACTTAAATGACCCGTTTATCTCAGCATTTTAGAAGCAAGAACTAGTTGTCACAATTGGAAAGCTAGGGTTTTCCTAAAAGATATTCTGTTCTATTAATCATTTACAAAAGCTGGAACCAGCAGAAAAAATAGACTCCTGATAATTTAATTCAATTAAAAATTATAAAGCTTTAGATTAGCTGATATTTCGGATTACGAAATAGAAAAAATCGTCTATTGTCTAATTTCTAACATTTTTTTTTTTAACTCTTTCACCATAATCATCGAAAACAAGATTTACAATGGTAAGTTGATGCACGATAATTCTTGGTTTCTTTCTTAACCACATAAAGCTTTCAACAAAATTTGGGAAATTGAATACTATGAATAAAAGGACACAAACGAAAATTTTATTTTTATTGGCCTTGGAGAAAAAATGAATTAAAAATAAATAAGCAATAACTCAATTATAAACAATATAACAATTAATTAATATATATATATATAAAAACATAATCCCCTTTACAGGCCTTCAATCAGACCACGTGAAACAATGATGACTGCTTGTGCTCCCTGTTTCTCCAGTACTCCTTCATTCGTTCACTGAAGGATCTCTTCCTTTCTTCAGTCCACTTCGGCCTTTGGGCTTTAGGTCCTATTTTCTCTGACATCACTTCCCACTTGTACACTTTGTATCCATAGACACCTTTGTCCATTACGTCCGCTGAATCAATCTGAGCTCTTTCCAGATTCACATTCAATTTCGACTTGTGTCATCTAGGGTGTAGTGGTCTTGAGTCCCAGGATGTATCTGAGAATTCTGTTGGTGAGTCTAGTCTGTGGAGTCTGCTGATGTGTCCATAAAATTTAGTCGCCTCTTTCTGATGTCCGCTGAGCTGTTGGAGAACTCTGTGGTGTCCCTGGAGTGAAGCCTAAATATAGCATATACTATAATGTAACAAAAATTAATTATAAAAAATAATTTTACAATATCTTATCGAAGTTGAGATATATATCTTCAGATTACATTTATTAAGAAATTTTGGGATTTTATTTTTTTTATCTGGAAGTCAATAGCCTTTGCTTCAGAAATTTATACAAATCCCATAAATTATATATATATATATAGGCCAATCCATTTAAAATAATCTAATTTTCATTATTTTTGACGCCTAACATTTTTGTATTTTTAGGGTATTTTACCAGTTATTTTGTATCATTTTTTTTAGTATAAAACCGTGGATATTATATTTCCTGGCTAATATTTTTAATATTGAAGACGTTTTATGTCAGCTTCCATAAAACTGAGATTGAGCCATTCATTTAATTTCATAGTAACATTAATTCGTGTATCCCATATTTCAAAGCGATTTACTATTGTCAGCTCCTCATCAAAAGTCAATTTGAATTTTTTCATCCCAAAACGCACATTTAAAATTAAGAAAACTACTGTAACTCTAAATTAGCATAATATTTATCAAATGAGAAAAGTAGTAATTTTATGAATAGAAGTTTTTAGCCATGAAACAAATCTTACAACTTATTTAATAAATATTTAAAGAAATCTTATGGAATTTAATTTAGTTTTTGTAAAGTATAATTTTTGTGCTAAGTTATTTTAATAGGTTACTAGTACGTATCCAGGTATGATATAGTCTTGAGAAGTTAATAATTTTGGGGAAAATTCCTATGGATTTTCTTAAAATCCATGTTCTCATAGTTAATACTTTTAATATTGAAGACGTTTTATGTCAGCTTCCATAAAACTGAGATTGAGCCATTCATTTAATTTCATAGTAACATTAATTCGTGTATCCCATATTTTAATTTAGTTTTTGTAAAGTATAATTTTTGTGCTAAGTTATTTTAATAGGTTACTAGTACGTATCCGGGTAGTCTTGAGAAGTTAATAATTTTGGGGAAAATTCCTATGGATTTTCTTAAAATCCATGTTCTCATAGTTAATACTTTTAATATTGAAGACGTTTTATGTCACCTTCCATAAAACTGAGATTGAGCCATTCATTTAATTTCATAGTAACATTAATTCGTGTATCCCATATTTTAATTTAGTTTTTGTAAAGTATAATTTTTGTGCTAAGTTATTTTAATAGGTTACTAGTACGTATCCGGGTAGTCTTGAGAAGTTAATAATTTTTGGGAAAATTCCTATGGATTTTCTTAAAATCCATGTTCTCATAGTTAATACTTTTAATATTGAAGACGTTTTATGTCACCTTCCATAAAACTGAGATTGAGCCATTCATTTAATTTCATAGTAACATTAATTCGTGTATCCCATATTTTAATTTAGTTTTTGTAAAGTATAATTTTTGTGCTAAGTTATTTTAATAGGTTACTAGTACGTATCCGGGTAGTCTTGAAAAGTTTATAATTTTTGGGAAAATTCCTATGGATTTTCTTAAAATCCATGACTCATAGTCAATTAAATTATTAAATACTGCGAATTCCCCGTTACGTTAACAATGCGAATTTGTTATATTCAGTGAGAACCTTCATTAACATAAAAAAATTTGAATTAATTTAATTTTCAATAAATTGTGTTAATGTATTTGTATTATGAGATCGTAAAGTATTTTACAATGCTGACGCTGGATTAAATAAATTTATATACATATTTATTTCTTATCAAAACCTAACACATAAATATATACATATGTATATATATATATATATATATATATATATATATATATATATATATATATATATATATATATATTTTTTTTTTTTTTTTTTTTTTTAAATTTATTTATTTATTTTTTCTTTTGATTAGCGAAGCTCGGATAATAGACAGTCAATATCTGTACTAATGCTATCTAATGCCTAAATAATAGTTCATCATCAAATTGAACTTGATTAAAGATGGGATATGGAGTTCTTGAAATAGAGACATGTGGCTGTCACATGTTTTATAATGCTGGTCCCCTACCGAAAATAAATTCAGCCCGAACAGACAATAATTACAGCTAGTTTGAATCATAATAGAAAATATATCTATTTCATCCAAAGGAGAGAGAAAAATGATATTTGGCATAATAGTAGAAACTAATATTTATTTTCAAATTTATACGATTTCATTTCTAAAAATTCAATTTAAAATGTCTACGAATTTCAGACAGTAAATTTGTTTAATTTTTATTATTATCTTACATAAATTCAATCATAGTTCTATTATAATCTTTTTCAATATAAATCCTCATTTGAAATTTATATTAAGCCTTACACGAGTTTTTCCAATTTTTTGCCAATTATGGGACTGGTTTGTGTTCTTCAACTTTTGAATAGATGTTTTTTTCTGAGCACTCGTCAAATCACTTAAATATGTCAAAAATAAATAAAAATTAACAAAATCTGGTGCGCGCAACATAGGACTTTCACTTTATGTTAAGAGTCACTTTTATATTAGAGACATTTTAAGTCAGAATTGAAAAACGTTTAAAGAGTAATATTCAATGCAATCATTTTAGATTAAATATTCTAATAATATAAAATATTGTAAAAAAAAAAAAATCAAGAACGTTTTTTCTAAAACCTTAACCTTCCTAACGGTCTAATATATATCTATATTACGATTCGTATGTCAGGAAAAAAAAAAATTACCTAAAAAATTTGTTTAATCTTTCTTCTTTCAGATGATTTTTAGATCGTTCTCACTTAAATTCTGCCCAGTATGGACCCGTTTTTTAATCAGTACTAACATAACGAAATGGTTAATTGTTTCGCAACTAAATAATTAAAGTAATAAACGTGCGTAATAATCCAGAAATTTATAATTAAATTTAAATTATCAGCGTTTAAATCTTGTCTAACTATTTCAGTCAGAATAAATCCTACATGATATTAAAGCACATTAAATTTTACATCGATGTATCGAGTTTAATAAAAATCGTAAGAGTAACTTTTGAGAAAATGTTAAAAGTATAATAGCATTCTTCTAATTCGCCATTTTTGTCGACAGGTTGCTGTAACATTTCAAACATATAAAGAATCAAATTTCGGGCTAGACATACCACATACACACAGAAAAACTTTTTTGCGAGTTTTGGTCATTTTGACTCGAAGGACACTAAAATATGTATTCCGTTGAAAACTCGAATGGGAAAATTTTCACTATTAAGAAAACTTTCCCTTACTATTACTATACTTTAAAAAAATATTTTTTTTTTGTTTGTGTATTTGTTGCTATAGAATCTTAACGTAGCTTTCACCGGCTCTTTAGTCTGTGATGCGGTTGAGGAAGTGGCGCTGGTATCTCTCGGGATTGGATTTACCAAGGCTGATTGTAAATATTGTATATTTTATTGATTATAATATAAATTATATATATATATATTTTGTCGAATATTTTATTCCCTGTAAACGTTGTGGGAATGTAGCCTCAAGGCACTATAAAGATGTTATTATTAAGACAAAGTCTAATGTTACTGAAAAAACACATATATTTTATATAGAGAAAGTATTATACATAAAATCATCTGTTGGGATCACTTGTAGCTGGGTGGCTAGCGTAACAGCCTCCTATGCTAAAGATCACGGGTTCAAACCCGCAGGTGGTCCTAGGATTTTTTAATGGGAGTAAAAATTCCTTAGTTACGCCGTCCTTCGGAGGGGACGTTAAAAGGTGGTCCCGAGCCTGTGCGATGTCAGGTACTCGTTAAAGATCCCTATCCTAATAAAACCTGGATAGGCAAAATTTAGGACTCCCACTGTAGCATCGTCCGATTAGCCATAGTAGCATAAAGTGACGTTAAATAAATAAACAAATAAAATCATCTGTTTTTACTTTCACTTTTTATTTAAACTCACCTCAGTTAATGTTCGCATGAAAAATAAATCGTGTATCTAACAAGCCCTCCTTTTTTTTTCTAGACAAAATTATTAAATATTCACAGATCACCCAAGATAATTTTTATTTATTTATTTTCTTAGAGAGGGAAGGTGACACTGAAGTAGGAAGAGGGACTTGAAGAAAGAAAAGAGAACTAAGTGCCAGAACAATTATGGTCAATTTCGTGCAGCGGAGGCAAAACAGTCTACCTCCCGACAGATTATCTCTCATGACGGGCAAAAGAACGGACAATAGAAGAACCTGTAACGGAAGAAAAAATTACTATGTGAATTACTATAATTTATACTCCGTAATCGCTTTTACCACAATGACTAATTTCAGAGATAAACTTGTAATGGTTACCTAATTTAATAAATTATTTACTTTCAGTATTATTTACCTAATGTAGCTCTCTCCGCTTCCACAGTCCAAAATTATTTTTCATAAAAATAAAATAATTTAATGTATTCTTTCTTTTTTATATTTGCAACAACTCCGTCAATTACCCTCCTCTAGATATTTTATTTATGCTTAATATTAAGGTAAAAGATAAATTTTCCTAATCATCCATATTTTCTCAATCAGTTGGTGTGCCTCAATGTGGTATCTTAGGTCTCATGCTCTATTCCCTTTATACAACTGGCATTCCACTCCATCCAAGCACTATCCTCAAACTTAAGCTGATGACATGTGTGTCTTATCCGTCCATAATGATCCAAGTGATGCCTCCTGAAGTCCCAAACCACAGCCAAGGATGGTGTCACCATTGAAGGATTAAAATGAATACAAACAAATTCTACCAAAGCAACAGTCCCTTTATTCCTTTATCCTCCCTCGCAAACCGTCGACTTCCTATCCCCCACTATCTATTAGTAACATCCCACTTACTCTTGTATAACAAATCCGATCCATAAGACTCCATCTTGACAAGCGCCTAACTTGGAATCTTCACACATGACTGAAACGACAAGAAACTGATTGAAGATGGTGATAACTACAATACTTACTAGACAAACGTTCAAAACTTCCAGTCTATTACAAAAACAAATACAAAAAAATTCATTTACTTGACTATTACCAGACCTATTTGGACAAATTGAATGGAAACTATACTGAACCATCTTCCATCAAAATCCTTTGCAAAACATACATAATTATGTACCTAATTTTTTGTATCATTATTTTCAATAATATACCATTGTAATCGACTAAACAAATTTTAAAAATACCTCCTTCCCTAAAAGTTTGAGGGCTAACGCTTCAGGATACGTAGAACCCGAATAAAGAATAAAAAAATCCGTTTCTCCGAGGCTACTGGCCCAATATTTTTCAGAAGTCAAATCATCCATAATGATCTCAAAATCCCATTTGTCTCTTTTCATTCCAAACACCCTGCCCACACTACCCCCTTGTCAAAATCTTCCATACAAATCTCTGATAACCCACCAAGGCGATTGTAAAGAAGGTGGCCTCCAGACCAACTCCGTTCAAAGTGCAAATATTATGATACAATTAAAAAAATAAATAAATGAGTTACCAGAATTCTAAACGTCTTCAATGACTTCAAAATTAATAAATTAGAATTTTATAGATGTAATTGTGATTGAATAGGAAAACAATGGGAAAAGAGAGTCTACATTTTTAGGATATTTTTTATTTTACCATCCTACCAAGGCAGTAAACATTTTAAAAAATAGTATCGCTACAACAGTTGATAAGCCGGGACGTGGGTGGAATTATCTTGTAAAGAATTTTGGAGATCCTGGTTTTGGTTTTAGTGGAAGAAGGTGGGCGGAGAATGTTGACGTTATCAGTTTTGAACCTTCGGATATGTTAGACTTTGAATTCATAAATAAATAAAAAATCTAGACAAACTCTTACTATTATTTCTTTCAAGTAGAAACTAAGACCATTTTATCAAATGTATCAAGATCACCGTTAAGTAAAGACATTAAAATTAAACAACGTCGTAATATGACGTATGTAAACATTTCATATCCTGAATCATGATAAAACTTGTCATATTGTTTTTTATAACAAATTAACAGTTGAGGAAAGTAATTGATGGATGTTTTATAAACACTATTTTTTTTTTATTATTATTATTTTTTTAATGTCCTGTACATTCAAATTTGATTAGAATTCAAGAAGACCCAACCACAAATACTTTTACAGTTCTTTTTATTCATTGTTTTGGGTGCCTTAAAATAGATCTTAAAAAAAAAAAGAAAGGAAGAAAACGGTATAACAGGTTAAGACCAGAAAATATATTTTTGTAAACAATAGGTTCCTGTTTACCGAGCTTTTCCACTTCCCAAGAAGTGCGTCATTATACGTCCTCCCATTTTAGTGTTAACTTAACAGAATTAAGAGCAATGTTTTTTTATTTTATTTTGTATTTATTTATTGAAATTTACTACTGTAATTATATTACAACAAGTAAATATGCTAAAAGAAAAATCACACGAGACAGACTTGTAGAGGAACAACCCAACGGTAGCACTCCAGTAACTATTTTCAACCAGAAGGTCTCGAGGCCATCTTCTTTTCAGACGCCTCGGAAGATTATCAGGAATCGAACAGAAAGCCAGGGTTGAAACTAATTGGTTGGGGTGGGAAAGGAGTTTGTCATGGAAGGATTGATACCTGGTTCGGGCCAAATCAGCAACATATGGAACATTTATGTCTTTATGGATGATTTTATTTGTGACAAAGTAAGGAGCGTTGAGGATTTTACGAAGGATTTTGGATTTTCAAGATTGGATACGGGAAGAATTTGATGGTTTAGTAGAGCCCCAAAGCTCAACTCCGTAAGTCCATATAGGCCTTATGATGGTCATGTAGATGAGCCTTTTGTAGTTAAGTGGAAGGTTTGAGCGTCTGTCTAGTAAGTGTTGAAGTAATCGAAAGCGGCGAGCAGTTTCTTGTCTTTTCAGTCTTGTGTGCGGATTCCATGTGAGACGTTTGTCAAAAGAGCAATGTTAAATCCTATTTTTTTTTTTTTTTTTTAATTGGTCTTTTTCTGTTCATTGTACATTATCCTTAGGGGATGAAACGTCTAGAACAAATATTACTTATCATTTGCTCATGTTTTTTTTCTTTTTTTTTTTTAAATAATTCCTAGAAGTGAGATATTACTCATTATGATCACTTCAACTATTAATTTACCAGTTTATACAGAAACGTTTAAAACGAAAATGGTTGTGAATTTGAATTATTATGCTTATTCTATTTTGTGTTAATCTTATATATTTTATAAGATTTTATAAAATTTCAATGAAGATATAACGGTATTTTACACATCTAAATTACTATTACTGTTATAATTTAAAGTTAATTTTAGTTTCTATCCGGTATAATATTTCTTACTTTTGTTTAATTTATTAATTTAATCATTAAAATACTAATATCTTAACAACTTTAAGAAACGTTTAACTATTCAAATAAAACCATTTTAGAGGTAGTTTAAAGAAATATTTTGAATATCCAGCAATGAATCCGGGTCAGACATAACTAGAATGAAGCCTAGCTTATATTAAAGCTCATTTAATTACACATTCATTTAAGACATTATATATCCTGTTCGTATTTAGGCTTGAGAATGGAAAAAAAGCTGCAAATTATTACATAATGGTTTATTATTTCCAAATAACAAAATTGGGGTATAACTGTTTATAAGGCTGTTGATAGGCTTATTGGTTAAAAAACAATACTGAATTTTTTTTTTATCTTCGAAAATAACGTAGTTATAAACGTATATATAAGCGAGATTTCAATTTTTTTCATTTTTCCTTTCTTTTTTTTTTTTTGTTTATCGCGCTTTACCAATTCTAAATCTCTATACATACTTTTCTCTATCGTCAAGAATAACGAAATAAAGTTTTGAGCGTATTTATGTGAAAAATATCAATTTTTTTTTCTTTTCTTTTTTTCTTTTATATAATTATTCGCGTTTTGTTGGTTAAAAAACACTAATAATTTTTTTTTTATCTTCAAAAATAACTGAGTTATTGAATAAAATCCTTTTAATCGGCCGTCATTTTAAAACTAACCAGCTGATACAAAGTCTAGGTGTTAGAATCATCGTTGAATGGACTATTATTTTTGTGGCGAATTTCAAAAAAATTGGCCCAGTAGTTCCGGGGATATGCCGCGGAGGGCTAACAAACGGATTTTTTTTATTTGTTATTCGGATTCTACGCATCTTGAAACTTAAAGCCTCAAATTTTAAGATGGGGTAATTTTTTTTTTTTTTTTTTTTTTTTTTTTGGCCGATGACAAAGGTTGATTATTGATAATAATAAACCAAAATATATTTACCTAACCAAAAAATAAATTATGCTAATTAAATAACGAATACTTGTTTTATTGACAGTAAATAAACAAAACAAATAAACCTAGTTAGTCAATAATCTAATATCATTAACTATTACCGGTAATTTTATTTTACCATTAAAAAAACAAATTACAACGTACTTATCCAATAAATCATATAGCACGCATAAGACAGGCAATCTTTGACTTCTTAAAGTTTTTACAATAGTAATTGCAGGTCGGTTACCTGAGCGGATACTAATCACTATTCGGTGCCAGAGCAGGTGTGCTTTGGTAACGGTTACCGTGATTTTGTAACAGCGACCCACAAAAATAGACAAGCAAGGGCCGTGGTTGGGAAAGGGGTGATAGATCTGGAGAGAGGTGGAGGCAATAACTGCGATTAGATCGCGTCACGAAACAGTTCCTTATCGGCGCTTAATATCACATTTGGTGGAGGCATCATAAACCAATATTCCACCTCAAAATATCGGCCACATCTACAAAGCTCCAAAGCAATTATCCCTGGCCTTTACAATATTCTATCTATTTTTGATTGAACGTTTAGATTATGAAAGTTGATGTTCTTTCTGTCAGCTTAAAAATGAAAATACCACGAAATCGAATACCATTGGTTAAAAAACTATATATGTATATATAAAACATATATGTATACATTATAAAAAAAATATACTTTAGGCTGAAATATTGATTATAAGGCAAAAGGCGGAAACGTTGGGAAAAAAGAAATAAAAGGATTGTTGAGTGAAACTGGATCATTTTTTTATTTAAAAGAATCCAAAAATTAATTTGGTCAATCAAATAAATTACATATATAATACAATTATTTAAAATATATATTATTTATTTACTTGATTTTAGTGAAGAATCCTTTAAAAATTGGGCCCATAACTAATTAATTTATGCGTAACCTTTCTTAGGAACGGCGTGTTCTAGTGGATAGTTCCTCTTATCTACTGTTCTCCAAGTCATAGGTTCGAATCCCGGTTATGGTAGGTCATTTTTTATTATTTTTTTATTACTTATTTTATTTCGGTGGCAGGACAGGCCACAGGTACACACACGCGTGCCAGAAAATACACACGCCTTACTAAATGAAATTTTTGTATGGTAGAGCCATCACTCCCTACGACTATTTTTGTGGGTTCCCGCCATTTGGTTGACGGGTCACACACACACACACACACATATATTTTTTTTTTATCACAACAGATAAAATATATATTTATATTGCGATATGCCCCCTTAAGAATGAGATATTTGAAAGGGAAATAAAAGCTACTATCTAGCGGAATGACTAAATTAATATGCAAAGAACAAATATGTACAGAAAATAATTAAAAGAAATTTTGACAAAGATTTGAGTTAATGTTTTGTTTTTTTTAATTCAGGAATTTTGAATTAATAACTATACACATATATGTGTGAAAGCACTGAAAAAGTAAAATATTAAGTTTTAACAATTGCTCCGTATTGCCAGAAACATAAATAAATGATAAGAAATTAATAAATATATATTAATTAAAGTTTTCAATCTCATAAGTATCTTAGGACTCATGCAGAAATTTCGTTAGAAAAGCATGTAGGTTTGAAATAATGGAACCCAAGTTAGTTGTGAAAATATGTTGTTGTTTTTTTCCAAACCTAAACTCTATGCATATGGGTTATTTAAATATATATTATTTAGTATGTTTATGTGTATATATGAATTCATATATTGTTATATGAATATTGATATATCAATTTTATATATAATTTAAATTATTTGTATATGAATTTAAAAATAAGTACGTACTGAAAAGTTAAAACAGTCTCTAACAACGTTTTCTTCCTTATTCTCCATTAATTTTGTTTGTTTCAATAATTTTATAATGTAGCATTATCACTCTTGACCTCTCCATGCGAACGTCCATGGAAAGAAGTATATAAAAGAAAAATGAATAAAAGAAAATGGTATAAAAAAAAAATATTGCTTAAGAAGTAAGTCGGATGTAAAGATTAACAAAATCCAATTATTAACAAATAAGAGAGTAACTATAGATATATAGGTTAGAGGGGCGATTCGTGGTGAGTAATTTTGATTGAGCAAAAGAAGGATTTACGCTTTACAGCCATTCCTTTCATTGCAACTAATAATGAAGGGTTATTATATACATCATTAACAACCTTAATAGTGCTTATGATTCTTTTATATTTTGTATCATAAAAAGAAATAAGCATTTTTTAAAATTGTATTTATTAATATTTTGCAAAACATCTTTTGTTTAAATACCAATTACCATTTAAATGGTATATAAACAAGCACGTCACACTTCATTTTTCCAATGCGATCCAAGTAAAGTACAAACTAAACCATAAACTGTTCAAATGCCCGATATACCTCAATTTATGTTTAGATGTTTACTGAAGTTTCGAAAAAATATATTTATTAAACAGATCCGTGGACCGTGGATGACAAAAAAAAAATATCTTTCTTCAAAACTGGGTGGGCAACTTTTGAATTTTAGTTTTTATTGTTGAACTAATTTATTTTATTTTGGTATTGGGTTGTGTCACATGAAATGTCCGTTTTCAAGGTAAAGGATTTTCATTAAAAATACGATATAAAAACAAGATAATTTTATTCGAAGTATTTACCTTCTTTTTCTACACATTTTCCCCACCAAACCTTTTTACCAACCTTTTTATCCCCGAAAAACTCTGAGCTTTGAAGTGAAACAAAATCTGAAAACGCACTTTTCACTTGATCATCATTTTTAAAAAGTTTTCCTTTGACGAAGTTGTCTAAATTCCTGAACAGGTGGTAATCTGTTGGAGACAAGTCGGGAGAATATGGTGGGTGCGGAAGAACTTCGTAGCCCAGTTCTTTCAATTTTTGCACGGTATGATTTGAAACATGCCGCTCAGTGAGATCATGAGGTACCCATGTATCGAGCTTTTTTACTTTCCCAATACACTTTAAATGTCTGGAAACGGTAGATGCACTTGCATTTAGTTGTGCTGAGAGTCCTTTAACTGTTTGGTAGGGGTTTCCTTCTACTGTATGATTGAGGTCATCGTTGTCTATTACGGACGGAGGTGTTCCTCGGGGCAAGTTTTCCAAGTCGGTGCCCCCAGCTGAAAACTTTTTACATATTTGCATTCTCATCATTTAGTTTTATTTAAATCTTCTATTTGATTTTATTAATTGAACACTCAAGCAATTTAAAAATGCAACCTAGAAATACGGTAATATTCTACTAAGGTACTAATTACACATTAATTTATTTCCGAATCATACTAAAATTTCATTCCATAAACTTTAGTATAGTTTTAATAATATAGTAAACAAGCAATTCTAGATTTTAATCTGAAAGGAATCAAATAATTCGGTTTAATAATATAGTCATTAGGGTTTTTGCGCTTCCTGTAAAATTTCCTAGATTGGACATACATATGTACCTTTTGGAACTCAACGACTCAATGTATGCCTTGAGGTTTTAGTGCATCTATCTATCTGGGATATTGAGTTTTGAATTCATTCATTTATAACTTCAAGGAAGACAAATTTCAGTATTATAATCGAATGGTAGTTTCATTCATCACTGTATGGTTAAAACGGACAACCGGAACACTTCGGTAACGCAGCGTGTAACTATCCATCTGCCAGTATTAACATCTGTCCCACTCTGTCCTAGGCCGTTTGTCACTTACACCTCCGAATAAATATCGACTTTATAAATATTTAATTTTATTTAATCAAGTTTACAAGTGCATTAAACAATAATGCATAAATAGCAAATGTGAAGAGCTATAATGCTATCACGTGACAGAATATACATGTTAATTTCTAAAAGGTACTAAAGAACATTTTTTACGCTGGTAGCCCAAGATTTTTTACTGAGAGTAAAAAAATTTCTAAGTTATGTTGTCCTCGGAGTGGACGTAAAAAGGTGCTTGGAGCATGTGTGATGTCATGTACTCGTTAATGATATCTATTATAATTAAACCTGGATAGGCAAAATTTAGCACTTCCACTGTACCATCGTCTCCTTAGACACAGTAGAAATAAAGTGAAGTTAAATAAATAAAACAAAAGAGCATTTTTTACGAACATGACAGTTCAGCATAGTTGTATTGCAATTGTTCAGTTTTATCAGAATCCGTAATGCGATCTCCTTCAGATCAGAGTCCTTTGAAAACGCGATTGAGTGATTATTATCCAAACTGAAGAATTATACATTTAATTTCTTTCTAAATCACACTAAAACATAACCATCCATAAAAAATATGTAATTAATTAATTATATTAAGAGATGTAGCTTATGTATCTGAATAAGAAAAATAATAGATTATGGACATAAATGCCTAGAGAGAAGTGCTTTATTTATTTGGCAATGTTGCCCAAATACATCAGGTTGAAATTACTGCTTTTCACAGTCAGGGAAAAATTAAGTTTGCCGATGAAGACGAATATTGAAGAATTATAGAAAGTAAAGAGAAAAAGATTTTTTTTTCCTTCACTCAACATTTTATTCACACCTGTAAAAGATTAAAATAATAATGCAGGCATGAGGGAGACAGCACAACGCGGTGCATCCTCCTGATATTAAGTAGAACTATATTTTCAGATAAGGAGGTCCCTCATCCAACTCCTTTTCAGCCTAAGACGAGTTGTGGAAGGTAATGATGGAGTTTTGTTGACCGTCGTTGAGAAATTAGATGATGAAGGTAGTTGGAGGTGCGGTCATTAAACAGAAACAAACATTAAAACTTGGTGATATTTTAATTATGTGATGACGTTTCGGCCTACTTTGAGGGCCTTCATCATGGTTGACTGTGAGACGGTGTCTAAAGAAGTTACTTTATGGATGGTAGGTCAGTTGTAGCCATGTTTTGCACAAGTTGGTTTATGCGTCCATTTAGTTTGTCGTGAAATCGTTTTTAAGTCGATGGAATATGCTTTGTTTCACAAAACAACAGAAACGTGGTTTTTTTTATTAAAACCAAAACATATTCTCATTACATCATTAATCAGATAACTGTTGTCAAATGTTCGATCCGTGCAATATTAACATAGCTACAGTCAAATGAGTTACATTTTTTAAGGTAAAAAAAAACCGTTTGACAATAAAAATAAGCGACTTTTTTCATTAAAATCAATATAGGAGTTAACAGTAGGTCCTAGCGAGAAATGTTTTATAACAAAAATATGCTCTAGGAAATAATTCAAACGTTTTACATTTTGGGGGCGAAAAAAACTCTTCGCAATACTAAGAAAACACGACATTATTTATTTAAACCAATATACCTCTTAAATGGTAGGTCCTTGACGAAAAATGTTATATTGTCAATTAAATTATTGATGAGTAAACGTTTATCAATTTAAAAAAAAAAAAAAAAAAAAAAAAGCAACACAAACGTACTTTTTTCATTCAAACCATTATAGCTCCTAAACGTGGTATTCAGCGACAAATGCTTTATAACAAAAAATATTTTACATTAAATGTTTTATCAAAAACTACAAATTTTCGATTCAAGCAACACCAACATAGCTACAGCGAGTAAAAAAAAAAAAAAAAAAAACCACTTGAAACACTTGAAAAATTCGGAAAAACGTGGCGTTAAAAAAAAAAAAAAAAAACATCGCAACAGAATCAATTGAATTGCTGAAAACGGATACAGTACCTTATGGAAATCAACGCCTTCCTAATAAATCAACTACTTATTGTAAGCAATCCAAGAAAAATTGTAGTATAGAGTTAAGGAGTATTATTTTCAAAGCCCCTAGAAGATCATCGGTAATCGAAGAGAAATCAAGGCAGGAAAAAAGTCGTTTGTCGTTTGTCGTTTTCGTGGAATGGAGTTAGTCATGGAAGGATAGGTATCTGTATCAAGCCTGACTGGTGATTGGTTAAGAGCTTTGAAGATTCTACTAAGAATTTTGGATTCTTTGGTTTGGATAGCTCTGGATAAGAAAGGATTCCCATTGTTTTGTGTAGCCAAAAAGTTTAAAGCAGTCCAAATGGGTCAAGTCTATAATAATAGTCATTTAAATGTGACTTCTGTAATTATTTAAATAAATTAAATAAGAGGCAGCAGAAGGGAAGAAGTTGTTATTATCAGACTGAAAATTAAACATATGTAGAACTACGTATTAATAGATTTACTCAAAAATATAATATATTTATAAGAATATAAATAGAAATACAACACCATAATGTGAACTCGAAAACATCAGTAATATAGGGAGAACAATAAATATCATTTAAATTAAAAATATTTATGCAAATATAGTTTATCAGAAAAAATGAAGGTTAAACTAAATAAATACCTACATTATAATTGTTTTTTTTTTTTTTTTACTGTTAATAAGCACATCTAACTTTCATTTATTGATTATATGGTTATATATATATATATATATATATATATATATATATATATATATATATATATATATATATCTTTAGTATACGTTTCGGTTTCATGATGGTCATCAATTCAATAATAGAAATCACAAAATTAATAAAATAAATTAAATCTACATACAACGCATAAACGCATAGTATAGTTATTAGAAAAAAACAGAAAATATAAAAATTACTTTTAAACAATGTGATTATCCCAACATTTTATTTCCGTTTATGCCTTAGTAATAAATTGAAAAATAACATCAGCAAAATGAAGGATAAAATGAACAGATTAGATAATGGATAAGACAGGAGAGGCATAAAAAAAAAAAAAAATTCAAAACAAGAGTAGCACAATTATCTCCAAAAGTAAAATTGCAAAAAATTGAACGCAGCCCTTGCAATAATTTAATTTAGATGATGTAGAAATACTAGAGATTTCACGGAATAATATAAATAGGAAAATAATCGAAGCCATACATATAACCAATATAATAATAACACAACAAACCATAAAACTGATACAAAACACCAGGAACACACTACAGGCATATAATAAACAAAGTAAAATTATATTATAAAATACAAAAAAATCTTTATACAATACCAAACCAATAATAAAGAACCAACCATAATATTTATTTAAACATTAGCCTAAGGAGCAAAGTCCAATATTATATACACGTAAGAGAAAGCATATACCAAGTAATTACAATTGGCTAATAGCAATTTTTGCTTAATAAACCTGAAACTATAAAAAGATAAATGTTAAGTCAGAATGAAAATAAACTTTTCAGGGATTAATATATTATTTTAAACGGATTTTATGTTGATTTAATTTACTTATTATGTGATTTTTATTTTGGTCTACAGCCAATACGGCCTACACGCCGAAAATTAGACAAAACATCTGCTGCTCGTAAAAAACGACTTTCGCTTACTTCCGTTGTTTAAATAAATTTAAGAATTTTTAAGAGATGAAATAAGTTTAAGGAATAAATTAAATTGATTTTTCACAGAAACATGTGTTTTATTAAATAATATATTATATTATTATCTAAAAAAAAAAATCAGTTAGTTTTATCGGCCTCTCATCATTCTATTAACTTTCACAACTTTTTCTATAAGATAATTTTTTTTTTTAAATCTTTAGCTTTCCAACGGTATATTATACATCTTTATTACTGTTTTTATGTTTGAAAACCCAAAAATTGCATACAAAATATGTTTGCTATTTCCTCCTGTAGTTGTGAATCGAATTCGTTCAACATATATATTTAAACTTTTTTATCAATGCTAACAACAAAAAATGTTTAATTTTTTAGATTTTACAAAATTAAAGGTACTTTAGAGGAAGAAAATTTAAACTATCGATCGGCATGTAAGCCATTTCAGACGATTTTGATAAGAATGAAACCTACATTATATAAAATCCCATTAAATTTTACATCGATATAGTATGTTTATTCAAAATCGTCAAAGGCGTTTTGTAGAAAATCGTTAAAAGGTGCTAAATGTATAGTATACAGTGGCTCTTCTGCTTGGCCGATTTTAATGGAAAAGTTGCTGTCATATCTCAGGCATAGACACCTTTAAAATATGAAATTTTAGTTTTATACTACTCATGGTTTTTGCGCTAGACTTAACACATTCACACACACAATCGTGTATTTCTGTTGAAAAATGGAATTAGAAAATTTTCATGATCTCAATACTTTCCCTTACTATATATTTCATATATAAGTAAGTGAAAGTAAAAATATTTTATAAAATGATTAAACCAAATAAACAGCAAATGGAAGCTAGAAGTGCTCATTTATAAACAATATACACATTACTGTTGTTTATTTCTTTAACGTCACTTATACTATAATTATATAATATACACATACACTTATAATATAATATAACATTGAAACGTATTGGAATAGAAAGTAAATAAATATAAATAAAAGTATAGAACAGAACTTAAGAATTAAGCAGTTGGGTTTCCATAAAATCACTAACTTAACCTAACCTTTGAATAAACTGCAGTAATATAGCTAATTATTTACAATATTAAATGTTGTTGCAACTCTCTATGCATATTCTATTGAGTTCTTTATTGTATATTGATCATTTATAAAAAATATATTAATTAAAACGGGAGAGAATAGAAATTAAATAAATACCAATAAAAGGTACTGAAGGTCACTTTCGATCTTAGCAGTTGAGTTTCAATAAAAGCTTTATCCTAACTCAACCTTTGATTAAACTACAGTATTATAATTAACTATTTACAACATTAAATGTTCTTGCATTTTTATGAATATTCTCTTTATCTTCTGTTATTCTCTTAGCGTATTCTATTGCTTTGAATATTCCATATCGGTCTTCTGCCTACAATTGTTGCATACATGTATATATAAATATATGCATAGAGAAGTTTGCAGAAAAGGTCTTCTGCAATTCTAGACTACTTAGCCTGACAACGATCTGCAATTACATTTAATTGCCTGAATTATAATTGTAGAGCGAGGATTGTATGACACAGTCAGGTTCACCTTGAATCTAAACAAGGATTCTCGAATTGTAATCATTTTAAGTAATTTATGTAATATCTACCTTAATTCAACGGCAATTATAAATTATTTATGTATATACCTAGATCCTGTTGTCTCAAATGCATATGGAGTAGGATTGTCTCGTTGGTTTTTTTTTTCTTTTCATTAGCTCCTAATTAGCAGAAGGAAAATGGTAAGACATTCTAGGCAAAAAAGTGAAAAAATTAAGCAAATATTAACTGAAATATGCAAGATCATAAATATGCATGTTTAATGCTGATTATAAATGTGACTCATTGGGAACTGAAATATTATGCTGAACCTACATGGAATAATGACGGTTCGGGGCAAAATGTAGTTGTTTTTATATTATTTTCTGTTGTTAATGTTATAAATCAAAAAATATAAAACAAAATTATTTTCTTTGATTAATTCAACTAGAGGAAGTTTTTCGTATTTTTACTTATTTCATTAAGCATTAAAATCTCCCATCATTTCTTTATTCATTTATCAAACTATACAACCCGTCAATTTTCTTCAACGTTTCGGGGTTTTGTCCCCATTTTCAAGACTAAAATTGTTTAATACAGTTTGATTTTAGTTACAATCAACAAATATTTACTTTATCTAAACATATTAATTTTTATAAAGTCATAAATTAGATAGATTTCCTATTATATAATTAACTATAAATTTACCTTTTATGTTCATTATCTATTAATTTACATTTTTGTAGCTTACTGATACATGTCCCTTTTAATTGTCGACTATTAGCTCACTGTTCTTATCCTTATTTTAATATTACATACTTTGTACTTGGCAAGTTCCTTAGATTTAAGATAAAATAAAGAACACTCCGAAATTTTAAAGTGTCATTTATACTTATTTAAATTAAATATACGTCAATATAAGAATATTTAGATAGTAAAAAAAAATAAATAAATAAATAAAAATCTTTACGTTATTCAAACATTTTAGGAAACAATTCACTTTTCACTTAGTCACTTATTAGATATTTCCGCGTAAACATCGCGAATTTGTTGCCATTTTTGAAAATTCATATACAAAAAAGTACTCTGTTCTCAAGACCGTAACATTTACAGGGAGTAGAACTAAGACTGAGCTAAAAAAATAATCCTAGGGAAGCTTCTTTTCTTTTATATACTTTTAATTAGCTAAAAGTCTCATTGTTTATTCATTTTCGAGAATTTTCCTAACTGATTTCTTAGTATTTAATTAATGAATTGTGAGGGAAAAAATATAAGCATATCCTTACTTGTTTTTAGTTTTAGTTTAGAATTTATGAAACCAAGATTTAAAATGATTTTCATGACACAAGTTTTCAGACGCCAAGCTGAATTCAAATTCAAGGCTGCAACATTAAAAGTGTTTACCAGAAAAATATTTTATCTACCGTTTTTTTATTTAGGAAATGATAGAGAATAGCTGGTAGAAAAATCACGAAAATCAAAAGGCAAGGTCTAGACAATTTCGAATGTATTGACCCTTATGGAGAATACAGAAACTGAAGTTTGTATTGCCTAGCCTATTATTGAGAATCCGATAGCCCACCGCTGGAGAGGCTGAGGCCTTCGCATTTACGGCTTCCATCCCAGGGATATACCACTTCCTGGCAGATGTGGTTAACGACAGATGTGGAGTTAACTTGAGTGTTCTCCTGGTACGTTATGAGCAATAATAGCCTCCTGGAAGGAACAGGAATTGGTTTATGCCTAGCAATAAAACCTCTATCCGAGGACCTCAAGGGCGGACAGTGCCTATAGAGCCCTTTTAATGTGGCTTCTGTACTCAGGAAGCTTCGGGGAGGGGCAGAAGGTTTCGCTGTCGTAATTTTACTAGAGCCGTTAATGAACAGGAACCTATAAACTTCATTTGTCTTCCTGATATATAGCGGCAATTACTGCGTCGGAGGTATAATGCTATTTAATCGTGTTAAAGGTACTACTTAATGCTTGGTATTATCGTTTCATTAACTGATAAGCGGGGTGTAATAAAAGAGGACATTCATGCCATAAATTTAAGATATAAAGTATGGAGTACTTGTCAAAGAATCGCAGATAGTTAAAATAAACGATTGTATTTCGATACTATTTTTTAGTTAATTTATAAATGAAATGAAAAATAATTTTTATACTGGGACTTTTCGTCCTTTAAGAATAATATACAATGACCATAGGAAGTACAACTTGTTTGGCTTCCTTTGATGCATAATTATTTAGTAAAATAGTAAATTTTTAAAGTTAATTAGAAAATAAAAATAGTTAACAACATAGAAGGAGTTTAGTTATGTATTATCAAATTCAATATCTATCACATATGTGCGGAAGATTGATTTTTGAGGAGGTGGGTAAATAATTGGTGTTTAAAAGTAGTTAGGGATGACACTATATGGAGATAGGTAAAGAGTTCCAAAGTATGGTAGCATGAATGGTAAAGGACTTTTCAAAGGATGCTGTTCCTTGTAGACCTTGTATTTAGGGTGGAGACGGAAGAGCGCGGAGTAAGGAGGTTGAATATACAGGAATATAAAAGATATATAATTCTTTCCCAATTATAAAGGGCAATGATAATATTGTCTGAGCCATGTCCAAGCATAAACTGAAGTAGAGTTTATGCTTGGACATGGCTCAGTAATGCCCTGATGATGGCTCACAAGGTTGAGCCGAAACGTCGGTAAAATTAAAATATTTAAATAAAAGACTGAGTCCTGATTATTTCCTTCTATAAAAATAAAATTACTTTAAAATGCGGGAAGTAGTGCAAAGAGAAAGCATATTGATAAGCTAAACCTCAAGTGAATTATTGTGACTGGATTCGATTCCTTTAAATGAGCATGAATGCCGTGCCGAGCTATTAGCCTCGCAAACCGAAGCCTGCTAACAGCATGGCTCATTAACAGTTTGAAAGTTGACGGATCAATTCCAGGGCACGATCCTACCCCGTCCAAGGTGCCACTGTTACCCACTCCCTCGCCTCCGCGTCGATACGGAGCGCAACTTCCTCCAAGGAGTAAGCCAAGCACAAACCTGTAATTTATTCCTCTTGCGCCTCACGATGTTTACACGATATGGAGGGTCTGAAGGTCCTTACAGCTTCGTAGTCCAGAACGTTTCCTTCTCTCCATCATTCAGAAATGGATATATGATAAGGAATTTACTAACCTAACCTATTATTTATATCATCATCATTTAAAACACATGTTAAGTATTAATGTCGATTAAAGCCTTTAGAAATCAAGGTTATTCTTATTTACACAACAATATACAATAGACATATTACAGGAGCAGATACTAGACTTAAAAAAAAAGAAAAAAAAAAAAAAAAAAAAACCTGTACCACTACAACCCATGAACGGTCTTGGGCTCAGTACATAATAGAGATTCGTACTGTTTCTAGGCCAACGGCAGTGCAATGAGGTGATTAGGCCTTAATCACGCTCAGCCGCCAGGTTTTTCCCCAATTATTTTGGGTACCTATTTCATAGAGGCTGGGTCTGCCCCAGGAGGGTCTCCATACCCTAGGGTCGCCCCTCGACTGAATTAACAGAATAAATAATGTTCTGCCTCAGCCGGGATTCGAACCCAGGACCCGGAGCACAGCAGACTAGCGCTCTATCCACTAGACCACGCCGCTCCTAAACCTCCTAGACCTCAAAGGAAACAAAAAAAAAAAAATCATATAATTTATAGCCCGATTCTCAACGCTTAGGGAGGAAAAGGATTTTTGCTGTTATTCATAGTACTCATCAGAAAACTCAAATATATCTACTTGATGTACAACCACAGAAAAATAAGTGGTACCAAAGAAAGACAGAAGGGTATAGTATAGGTAAGTATGGCAAATCAGCCACCGCCGTTTTTGTTCATTCAAACTTTGTAGATCAATTAGGTGTTTAATTAAAAATTCACCTAAATTTTAAGCTTTTTAATTCAAACGGTTTTCGATCCGTTCAAGAAAAAAAGCTCTTTTCTCGATTTTATAATTTTTTTAATAGTAAAATTTGAAATTAATTAATGATGATTTTTTTCCCTGATTCTTAGGAGTCAAAGACATGAAAAAATGATACAATCAGGATTCTTAAACAAAAAGCCGATTTTTAGCAGAAGAAAGAAGATCAAAATAAATATTTTTTGACCTTTTCGAAAGATGTCAATCACT